>JABBOT010000080.1:25936492-27136492 GCA_016165875.1 Acanthopleura granulata | reverse complement strand
GAGATGCATATACATACAGGGATTAGTAAAAAAACTTTTATTAAATTTTGCATTGTGTGTGTATTGCTGTATTCCCATGGAGCCTGACGTTGAGTGTCACAGAAATTATCGGTTACTCTATCAGTCCATCCCTAAAATGGATGGCTGACTACAAGGCCAGGCAGTGTAGACTGCCAGTGTAGTGTACACTCACATGGCTGCTGACAATAAAAAGGCGTATTTGAGTAGTGTCAGCCACTGCAGCTATCGGTGACAGGTGTCTGATTGTCTGTCCTGATGTTTCTAATAAGAGGCTGGCATAGATACACGCGCTTGTGCAATTCCCAAAAGATCCGACATCCCGTAAAATCTCGATGCCGATTGTACTCAAACCCATTAAACGATACGGTGTCAAAATCTGATCGGCCAACCCAACCTACAGCAACCAACAGATAGACAAAGCGACTTACAAAGCCTCTTGTCTCTTGTAATAGGGCCATTCCGAAGATCTGTAATTCTACGTTGTTTGGTGTCGATGAGAAATACACAGTTGCAAAATTCCGGCCAAGACGGTTCGGCCGGTGTACTTTTTTGTTCTTTTGTTGTAATACAGCTCTTGCTGCTAAACTCAAGTAGTAGTTCACAAGCATTACAGCGTAACAGCAAAGAGTCTTAAATTATGCACAGCTTGGGGTCGACAGGCTTATGCAGGTTTGGCGATCACCTACCTAGCGCACCTCATAGCAACTGAATCTCGGTTTCATCGGATTTCTTACTTTACATACTTTCTTATTTCTTTTCTGGTTTGTGTTTGACACTGATTAGGCCATTGGTCAAACAATTATTTTTGACGGCGAATGTCAGTTTGACGACCATATAAAAGAACATATATTCCTATATCCTTTCACAGATCTTTTCAGTTTAAAATCATGACGCATGCAGGTTTCAAAACCAACAGTGTGGTTTAAAGTTAACAGATCTAGTCTCACGCAACCAAACAGGTTGATCCTGAATCATCTCCTCGACTGACTTAGGGGAGGGTTAATCATGTAACGAGATTCACTTGTGCGTCCCTTTGCACGCTTTGGGATCAGGTATTATGCACAATTTCTGCGATGGCGGTCATGTATTATCAGTTATCCAAATATTAATAAATAAACCAGTGTGGCTTATATTTTAAGCTTTGCTAAATAGTTATAGTTTTGCTAAATTTTGCCAGTAATAGATTGTTTCTGCAATTGAATTCGGAATACACAGTTGTTGGCAAGCTGATTTGGACTACTTCCTTTCGTCACACAAATCGTTTATATAAAAATCATTTCTCCTGTGGTCCATACCTTTGGGCTAGAATTCACTGTACCACTGGGATTGCAATGTAATTGAACAGGCTTATCAATCCGCTTTACGACACCTTTACGAGGCTTAACCACCGGCGCCCAAAGCTGTAAAGAGCCAACACGCCCCAGCAGGGTTATTTATAGGACAGAAAATTGCGCTTAAAGTCTGTTGAAGGAGAAATACTGATTGTGTTGTGAAAGAAACTGTCATCATGTTTTAATTTACCAGTACAAAAGGATGGTTTATATCTGAACAATGTGCTTAAATTGAACAGCCTTTATTGAAGTTATAACTTTGACCATCAATATACGTTCAAAATATAAATATTAAAAACATAAGACGTATAGTTTCCATTAGGTGATTTCTATTGAACGTATTTTCAACAAGGACAGCAAAGAGTTTGCTATTCAAACTTTCCATGGTTTAATAGTATGTGCCAGAAATACATTATATACCTCATTCCGGACTTGCAATAAGACACCAAACCCAATTGTTTAGTGTTTTCATTTCATGTTTTATTTTTAGCGTTGCTGAAGTCAATTCTGGGTATTGTATTCACCCATGATTACGCCCTCTGTGAGTATTGTTAAATCGATACATTTCAGTTAAGTACGTAGCTCATTGTTCACAAACATCTGGGTCTGTTTGACTGTTTCTTTCAGTCAGGTTGCGAATAATTCCAGGACCATAGGCCGACTTTTGGCCTCGTATATGTATCTTGTAGCCATCACGTATGGACAGCACTAGTTTCTGTTTCACACAGAAATTGGCTAATATATTGCCCCACAGCCCTACATCGGGACCTGCGTGGCCGAGGGGATGGTAATGATCCAGGTACCTCTCTTCAATGCGATCGACGTGCATTCAAGACCAGCTCGTGCTGGCTTTCTCTCCGGTCGTGCGCGGGGAGGTCGTTGCCCGTACCCTTGTTCTGTCATGTTTAGCATCCACCGTATGAGTGAAATATTCTTATCAAATAAATAAATAATGCCATTTATTTATTTCATTAGTGCTAAAATCCGTATTCAAAATTGTTCCACTAATATGCCTAATATAGACATATGATTGCGGGAAATTGGGTAAAGGACGAAGAAACCTTCTGACTTAAAACCTCAGCCTAATTTATTTATTTGACTCGTGTTTTACGTCTTATTTAAAATTTTTTCACTTATACATTCAGCCGAGCATATCCCCCGTCGCTACGACCCTCATCCGTTTACGCCTGGAAGTGAAGGCCAGACAACTTTGATCAACACCTATAGTGGCTTAGACAGAGACAATTAATGATAACTGTGTTAAGACACAGCAATTCAAGCTGTCATCGACCTGTACCATTAAGCAACAAGAGAAATTTTGATATTAACCTGCCTTTAAAATATCAGTCAGCTTTGATTTTCTCATCAAGCCTTAAGATGATTACAGGGTATAAATATGTTTCAGAAGGTATCATCTATCAGACACTAGTTGTATCTAGATAATCTTGTTGACGGATGGCATTATTCAGATGCTTCCAGTTTATACATTTATGGAACCACGCACATGAATTTAATAATTAAAATGTATGTACGGTATGTATAAAGAAAGATCCAGCCGTAGTAACAATAAGGACAGGCAGTTTGGATACAAAAAGGATGGTAAGTTAAATAGTCTTACATTTTACAGTAGAGGTCAGTATTAAGTTTAGGAAGTTTCAGAGACTAGAGTTTTTAACGTAAGGGGATTATTTATCAGTGTTAGGAATTTTTTGAAAAAAAAAAAACGATACCGAAAAATCCCAGGGTGGTAAACAAACAGTCCAGACACAGTTCATTTCGTAGTGACTGGATTTATTTATACAATCAGAGTAAACTGAAGCATGCTAATCCTCAATCCTCACGTATCATTTTAAATCGTGTACCTGTAATGAGACCTGTGTATCTGTAATGAGACCTGTGTACCTGTAATGAGGTATATTTAGGACAACAGAGGATCAGTTAGTTAACATTTTCAAAGCAATCAATTTTATTTCGAGACCTTTTATGAAATAAATGTGCCTGTTTTGTGGTAAAATAAATTTAAACTAAGATTGTCTTTTGTTTTCAGAAAGAAAACTGCTTCGATTGTAACACGTCATTTACGTTTCTAAATGTAATTATTTTCATTTATCTAGTTAACATGGTCGCATGGATTGATCTAAAGATGGCAGTATTAGAGGTCGATAACTGGTTCAACAGAACGCATTTAAACGCAGATTAGCAAATAGGCCACTACAAATACAGCGTAAGTACAAAATTTTACATTATTTCCATTTTACCCTTATCTTACTGTGGACAGTCTGTCAATAAATAGTTGTAATTATCAAAAGGCTTCAAACAGTGGCGTACTCTACAAAATTGATTGCGGTGGAATTTACTTACAGGTACAAGTTCCATTCGCCGATACCAACAGTTCAGTCAGATAGATATCATTAAACCACCTTCAGCCTATAAACATAAGATTATTTTAAATGACGAGAAGACAAAAACCATCGAACACTTCTGGAGGAAAGTGTAGGCTGTTATGATGTTATCAAGACATCGATGACAAACTGCTCACAGTGGTAACTGATAACTATCAATAATGTCGTTATATACCTGTCTGTGCGCGGACAACGTGGAACACGATCAGTGTTATGCACCTGTGACGGCCTTATCAAGAAAGTTGCATTTTATCTTGGTGAATTAGGCTTGGCTGCTCCAGGAAGATGAAGCATCATGGTAACCCGATTAAGCAGCACATAATCTATGTTTCTTTCAAAGCGAAAAGGCTTTCGAGCACATCAAAATGCAATAGATCTCAGAGCACCATCCACATAACCCTAGCCATTCAAAACCGGCCAAGAAAGACAAAAATGCCAGAGAGCCAATTTTTTATCAACGGAACGACGTATGATAATAAGTAAATAAAGAAAGAAACAAAAAATGACCTTTTGATATCCTGTTTTTAACAGTCCAGCCCAGCATATCACCCTCTTGATTCATGTCGCGTCTGGGTCCACCGAGTGATGTTACTGTTTTACTTTTATAATTTAGAAACTAATTTGTTAAGGCAACTGTAGCAAGCTCCTTCATTCTACTTTTCTAAAGGAGCGTATACAACTAATCAGTATTAACAGTGTCTATTTGTTTTGTCGATGGAATTCCATGTACCAATAAAACATTTATGTCACATTATTTCTGAATTAGATTCAGATATGAATGATATATTACGACTTGATCTTAATTGTGTACCTCACTGATAACTGATGACTGATAAGGTGTGTTAATTTAGCCGCCCCAGGGATGCACATGCATGATCGCGTATCGCGTTTAATAAAAGCTCTTCGTTGCATTGAAGGCTCAGCTGACATGCGTGTTTATTTATTTTGCTTTTATTATAGGCAACTAATAACCTAGCGTGGAACACGATTTGGACACTGATTAAATTTACTCCCCAAGAAAGCTCATTGCAACTCCCTCTTTCATCGTAAAAGTTAATTGCCTCCCTTTGCACGGCCCTGTCCAAACTTGACCTCTGTCGTTGGTGTTTTGTTTTTTGTATTGAGCGTTGTTTTTGCAAACTGATCTTGGGATGAATGAGCCGGAACGTCTGTTGAGGTTAAGGATTGTTATGCGAATGCCTGTGATGAATTCATAGATTATAGGCTGTCGTAAAACTGGATATTGCAAACTAAATATTCCTAACGTCTTTTTTTAATCAGTAATTACTTGGATATTTATGATCAAAAGTTACTCAAGCACCTCTGGATTTTTATATACTTTTTCACTTCCTGTAAATTGGTGGTGTCTGTTAAAGGTCGCTTTGGAAACAGGTTTTGCGATCATTGATGCATGACGGCTCGTATACCAATGTCGGTTTTCACGCCTGAGTTTGAACACTATTGCTTTTTCTTTTGAATTCCCCTCATTACAGTTATTATATTTTGTCAGTTGGAATAAACTTTTTAACTTCCTTCTACTTCAATTGTCGAAAAACGTCTTTCCACATACCACACAGTAGGAGAGATTATACGAAAGAGATTAAAGACATCAAGGCTGCGCAATCAACAACCAGTGCACCCAATTCCGCGACAACAATTGAATGAAGCTGTTAACATCACTAAAGATATGCAATTTACTCCAGCTTCTAACGGACCAATTTCCTTCAGTATCTCTTTATTGATTGCATTGCGCTGCAAGCCAAGAGACTAGTTGGCAGTTTGTCCCATGACTGGCTAAATGTTAAAAAGATTACCTGATAATGTGTAAATTTTCCTGTTAAAATGACAACACAATTCACAACGGAGAACAATTAGCGTACATTGTAACTTTAAAGTTGCATCTATTTCGGGTAACTCTGCTAAGAAATCTATTAAATCCCGTTTTCTTTTTCATTTTCTCATTAAAACTTAACCACAGCCGACAAAAGCAAAATGACACAAGCAAATTCCCATGCAGACACCGGGATCGGTAAACGGATAAACGACAAGGGACAGTGCTATTAAATATGATAAAGTGCCATATTGTCAGTGACGATAAGAAGTGAGAAGACAGGGCCGTAAGCGGTGAACTACCATTAATCTCAATATCTAGCTGATATGAGTTCCCATACTCAGTCCGGTTCCCGAGACATTCACAGACATGCGTTTTTCGAGGTACGGTTTGGTATGTTGCCTTGAAACTTTTCAGCTGAAAGATAAAAAAGTCAGATATTTTGAAAATTATACGTACATATATGTAATTGATTCCTTTAAAAACCAACAATTCCGGCCTAGAACTATTAGGGCGACAGATTGTATAAACTGAATATAGACAGAGCAAAACAGAAACAGTGTACAACTGTTTTCAGTGGAAGAGAAGAAAGGACATATGTTTGTAATGCGCACTTACTGTTATCAGTTCCGGAGTCTGTACAGGGATGTGACGATGTAATCAGGTCCCGGGTGGGGGGCAGAGGGATGGACCAACTGGCCTCGCCGAGTATGTCTGATTAAATCAAACCCACAGCCAAGCAAGGCACGCCTTCCAGAACGAGTGCTTTGACTATATAGTGCTCAAAAGATGCGAAAACCATTACAAACAGACGTCATGGAGACCTGGTAACATTAGGACGCTAACCCTCGAGCTTTCATCTTAAACAGGCCACCGTGGACAAAACCGTTAGCCCTCGAGAGTTTTTACCATCTGAGGCCGAGTTGGAGAGACTGTGCAAAGGGCATTCACCTCAGCGTAAGGTCACAGTGGACTTTTTGCCCTAGAGGACATTATTTTCTTATCGACGATAAGTGAGGACGAAAAGGGACTTGAAGGTATGCCTGTTATACTGATTTCACGGGGTTGCATGCAAAATAAAAATGTTTTCTCTTACGAATAAGCCAAACTTCGCTTAATACATCACATTGGCTAGAGGTCTAAGCGGAAATGTCCTTTGGGCCTGCTTTTGATGTCTTGTTCTTTTTACCTTTTTTCTGTCTTATGTCATGTTCCAATGTAATGTTTCGACAAAACCGCCTTCAAAGTCTCCTTAGGGAAGAAAAACATTCACAATACTGTGCTTCCATAAGACAAGTAAATAAACAAATGAAAGAGATAAAAAAATATATGTAGGCAATTGATTGATTGGTTGTTCAAGGTGGTTCTCAAGAACAAATTCAAGGGAGAGAGTTTTCAGCATGCACTGAAGAATAGATCGGCCACTGGCAAGTATCTGAGCGCTCACAAATTGAAAAAATAGAACTGGTGGGAATCCAAGAAGCATGAAAAAACTTTCCTGTAACACTATAACTGCTTGAATGGCCTTCTAGCGCTGTGTACCATATATAAATAGCCCTGTGTACCATTTATTAGTAGCCCTGTCCACCATTTATTAGCAGTGCTGTCCACCAGTTTTTAGTAGCGCTGTTCACGATGTTATAATGTCTCGTCCAAGATCCGCCCCTCTCTAATATACTTTCATACTTTCTGGAGGCCTTTATTTTCAGGCAGGAATTGTGATATATAAATCTAGCTTTATGGATAGAAGAAAAGCCGGTGGCACGCATTAGCAGAATCTGGTGGTCACCTTACCCTCCAAACACCTGTGTTGAAAAAAGCTCTAAACTAAGCAAAGCTATTTCACCGTTTTAGTTGTTATTAATGCTTTTGGAGGTTTTCGACGGCAATAACAAACGAGTTGTATATCAAGACTATCTTACCCCTTTAACGGTATGTTTAGTTTATCGACACTGGAGGAAATACTCCAGACAATGCCCGTTATGTATCATGAACATGGAGCTGTAAATTTCTGGTTATCATCGCTCTGCTTTTTTGCCCTTTTTTTAACTTTACCGCAGAGGTAAATGACGCCTACATACCACCCGGTTTCGGCAGAGTTGAACATGAGCACACAACGAGGGCATGGTGAGAGGGTCTTGAATGTATATTTTGCCTTATGATGCTTATTGCCGTGGGCAAATATACATATTAAATAGAAATTACCTTTGAAACAACATCGGCTGGTACGTTTACCTCCCCGAATAATATAGCGCCAAAACCCTCGAATGCTGCACATTCTCGTGATTTGACTCGATACGAAACAAGGTTCAGCGGTATCGGGTTACACAACAAACACCGCTACGATGGTGTTAAACACTTAAACTATATATAATAGCCCAACCTGGGGCTAGGAGCCTTATATATACGAAACTTTTTTAACCTGTGTGTTTAAATAAACAGCAGCAACAGTGTCTAGAAAGCAGCTATTATGGTATCAGAATTACAGCTGTTACCGTATTAGAATACCAAATACCTATTACTGCAGGCGACAGCTGTGAAAGTATCGCGATAACGGCTGTCACGGTATCAGGATAACAGCTGTCACAATAGGGGAATAGTAGCTGTCGCAATATCAGAAAGACAAACGCTACAGTATCAAGACAGCGGCTATTACGGTATGAGGATAAGAGATGCAATGGTGTGAGAATAACAGTAGTCGTGGTATCAGGATAACAACTATCACTCTATCAGGGTAACATCTATCAACATGTGACAATAAAAGCTGTCCCATTATCACGATAATAGCTTCTCAAGTATGGACATAACAACTGTCACGATATCAGAATGACAAATACTACAATACCAGGAGGGTAGCTGTCACAATATGTAGATAACAGCTATCAAATTATCAAGGTAACAATTTATCGGTGCTACAGTGACACAAGCTGTCACGATATCTGAATAACAACCACTACATTATCAGCATAACAACTGTCACACTTTATTACTTTATTATTATGATATAGGCTACAATATGTTATTTGCACGGCAGAAACTACTGATACGAGGTCTCCTGTAAGTTTTCAGTAGTCTCAATCTTCAGTTATACTGTCGCTACACTATTATAATGACGGTACCTATATAAATGAATGACAGAATCTGCATTCAGACTTCTGATAATGTACATGGAACTTAACCGGCATCAAATCCAAACTAGTTGCGTTGTTAAGAGATTTCATTTTCATTGACTGGATCATAGGTACTTATAAAATCTAAAACAGGAACATTTCAACTGTTGCAAATGTTTGGTCGATTTTTTTCAGTAAATTAGTTCACACTAAACAGCTTGAGATTTATTTTTCCCTCTTTGGGTGTAGATAATAGCCATGCCTTTACTGTTGTGTTCGCTTTCTCTTTCTGACATACAGAGCCCTGTTCTCAACTTCCTCGATTTAAGGTCCAGACCAAACATTATCTCAGTCAGACCCTCAGTGGTTGACAGATGACAACAAAGTCGAGATAGGCAATTTACTGTAGAAACAACACCCGTGTGTATTACTGTATTATATTTCCGAATCTCATCAACTGAGGAATGAGATAAGGGGAACATGTGTTTGTACATGGGGCCTAACGTAATTGATATATGATCGAGTGATTTCCGATTTTCTTTTGGCAGGCCGATCACACCATAAGGCCGTATGGGTATATATTTACGAGACCGTTTCTCCAACTTCAAGAATATGAGCTTTAACCGCAAACTTAGGTTTCCAAGCGTTCTAATTTGCTCTTTTGGTTTCTGTACAGGAGGATGTTATATTATATCCCAGAGGCCATGATATTAATCATATATAATATATTAAAAAATAATGAGCTTCCGTTGCCCATAGAACACTGGTTCACACTAAATATTTTTCTATACCTACACATTCGATTTACTTTTTCGTCCGTTGGTGTATAGATGTAAATATATACATGATTAAAACTGTGTCGTAATTTTTTTCATTGAAAGCCGTAACAATGTGTTGGAATATACCAATTTCATGCTAGAGACCAACAATGCTGGGATTTTTAGACCACTTGTAAAGAGAGACTAGCATTCCTTGGTGAACAGTGAACAGCGTGGTTTGATGGGCGACTTTGTGGGTTTACATATGTTTACATGTGCCATGGTTCTAGGAATATATTTGTTTATGTGGCATATTTTGATCTCGAGCGAAACTGTAAAACAAAATCTTTGGGACAATCGGATTGCATTTGATGAGAGCCCTCTAACTCAGACTGATTTTCTGAGATCACGAGCATGCACTTTTTCAGTTTAAATGCACTGAAAACTGAAATCGTTTTGCCGCCAATTATAAAACCCACGTGTTGTTTTTATGAAAATGATTAAATTTTTAAATTTTGTATTAAATCACTAAATTGTTCCTTTTTCTGTAACAAAAAAATTGTTCCCTTGAACAAGCTTATCAATCATATTTACAGGCAAGGTTCATTTCTAGCGAGATGATGTTACTTTGTTGATACATGGCGAGGGTATCGACCATATATAACAGCGCGTTTGATTTGTTGTTCTGGCACATCTTTCGAAATTAATTATTGTTCACTCGATGTTTTCCAGATGATATGATCATCTGGCTTACTATTTACCTTACAGGAAATTAGAATTTCCCTACTGTGGTATGAACACAGTCGGGCCACGTCATGGACTAATTCCCCGGTGACTTCTAATCTCCAGTTTCCAAACAGACTGGTGTACTATAGGCGTTGAACATGGCATGTATATTCGTACGGTTAGCTATTTCAATAAAACTTAACTGGGTACTGTAGTTAAAACATTTTTGCGTTTGATATTTGGACACCCATAATATCGATGCATTTCCCCACAAATCTCAAAACCAAGTCAAAATCACTTATAACATATTATGCTCGAATATACTTCCTGTCTAGTTTATTTTGCCAACTGGACTTTCACGTATAGCCCTCGGGGTGAAAGTGTCCGCTGTCCTTTCCAGTTGTTTCAGTATTAGCACTGCATGTTACATTCTTTCTCGTGTAGCATTATGCCGCCGAAGGGCTCTGCGCACCTCGTTTACACATCATGATGATACCTGATAAAGGCTACGCTGTGGCACGAAATAATATAACCATCAATGAGATATGGCTACACACCACTTCCGGGTCGGGAAGGGCGAATGTAGATCCTGGGTATTAACAAAGATATTTTCCTTTTCTCCTCTGGGCTGCCCTTTGTCATTTTATTTTTTTTGGCTTGTCGGGTGCTGTCATTTTGTAGGAGAGGCTTCAGAGTTTCATTCAAAGCATTGCTTTTTTTGTTTTTCAGGAAATGGAAGTAGATGCACAATAGGCTAAAATAGTGATGAATCAGGGTTCACTGATCTCTGCCTAGGGTGAGTTTGACCCCTGTCAGCTGGTTGTCAAATTTGCAAAAATTTTCATCGGTCATGCCCTCTCAGGAATTTGACTGGAGTTTTCTTGGGGACAAGGACTATCAGGCCCGGAGGGTTTAGGGCTTGCAGATTTAGGGACGGTGCGGTGAGGCCAAACTTTAACATGTAAGTAAACGTGAAATCAATTGTGGTGTGTGGCCATATGCTTGGTGCTTGTATCAACAGTTGTGATTAAAGCGCCACTGGGCTGCGTCTACTTGTGTAAGACACTGATGGCGTTTAAGACATAGAATTGGATATGTCATCCGAATTTCGTGCCCAACAGTTTTTCCTGATACCACTGAAAACGGATAAGTGTGCCTCTATTGCATGTCACCGTCCGATATGTTATTTTTAACAATACACTTAGCTGTAATAATGTCAGCCTTAAATTAATTTTGGGTTTTTGTGCCTGTATTATATAACCGTCATTACTGTACTAATCTTTTGACTTAAACGTCAGTAGTCTAACGTTTCTGTCAAGACAACGAAGTCATTCTGATTTGATTGATGAAAATAAAGACGTTATTGCACATATGGCTCCTCATCACGAAAGAATCATCAAGCTTATAGCGGGTTCTCGTGTGATTAATGATTACTTGGGAAAGCATGACGCAGAACGTTGGGAATTCAAAGAACATTATTTATTACATTAAAGTACTTTTCAAGAGAGTTTAGTTTTGCCACAGGTAAAAAAAAGCCTTGTTAACAGAGATATAGGGTTGAAATAGCGATCTAACCGCGCGGTGGTCGATATGTGTGTTACACACCTGGGAGATGACACATACATGTTGGTCATCTCCATTTACCAATGAGAATAATCGTTTCAGTGCACTAAAGGGATTTCACTTGAAAAAATACGGAAGCAAGAAATCAATTGGATCTTCTATTAATGAACTGATGACAGTTGTTCCTTTAGTTACCACCAAAGCTTCCCTGGTTAGATTGCTGTGAAGGCCATACGACCATTGCGCGCGGAAACACCTCAGGCTTGGAAAAGACTAATTTTGCTGGCTTATACGGGTGTTTTTATCTGACATAAAATATTTGTATTGACCATCGAAGAATGTGTCGATTTTTAGCCCTGTACTGAATAAAGGGGCAGAATTATTACATCACGAACTCACTAACAAAGAAAGGAAGGGGATCGCTTATGAGTTAGTGCCCTTGAATACACAATACGTACCAGCAGATCAAAATATCACCTCGACCTTCAGCTAATATTATCATCGGGAACGGCTTCGGGAATTCTTTCAGCACGGAATCCCACATAACCTCATGACGCATATATCTCGAAAATGCTGTGTCCGAAGTAGGGGTTTCAAAGAGGAATTTACTGAGGATTAAAAGCCGCAATACTGACGACATTGAACAATACAACAGAATGTCCTTTACGGTATACACATCACAAAACACCTGTTATTTGCAGACAAAAATATATATTTGACGCTCCGTTGACTTTCGTTTTTCAAGGTACTCGTGAACATGATATCGATTCATGGCAAGTTTTATGGACTGGATATTGAAGCAGGTAAATCTCTAATTGCGATTAACTTTATCAAGTGTCTTTATGTACATACAGCCCAACAACGTCACAATATCTTATAGTTAAATTTCGGATTTGTTTCTGCAGATTCTCCCACAGTTGTTGCCCTGCACCATGACGTCGGGTTAGTAGTCAGTGGGGAGCTCACCGATCAGTGCCAAGTGCTTCAAACCTGGAGAAAATAGATACAGGTATGTTCAAAATGATAAAGTGGTAAGGCAGAAACATATGTTACATGTGCCAATACACTTTCACTCTTATGCATGGTGTTGTACATCAAACCTGACTACATTACTTTATATATATGGAGAGAGAGAGAGACTTTATTAATTCCATTGGTGTCTTACTATTTATTGACGGTAAATTGATTTATGCAGGAGCAGTCTGATTTGCAGATGGAAAACAATAAATATGATGAATTCCTATCAAACATGTTCACCTGCGACTGAAGCCTGAAATCCCGAATTGTAATCACAAGCCACTTCGTTCTTGACGTAATCCTTTCTGTCGTCTTTGTACACGTCATTTCTGTCAGGTCCGCCCACCACCGCACCGTACAGAACCTGAGGGTTAGGCTCGTGGCTGTCGAAGTTGTCCCAGTCACAAGGGGCCGGGCGATTTGGGCAGGAGCTACATTGAGTGGCGGGGGAAAAGAAATACCAAGTTCTTCATTCCAGGTTATATTTTACATGCAATGTTTTGTACGAACAAACAAAGTGGACATTTAGTCTTGTTAGAAGATGTTAGTTATTGGCCTTAGATTGAATATCATTCAATGCGCATATTTGTATTTTATTCATGGTTTCCTGACTAGGCTGGTAAGTACTGCCCATTGCGCTGTGGCCCTGTGTCTTTTCCGATCTACCTGGCGGCATGGTGGGGTCTCACTGGGGGATTTTTTCCAAAGCCAACTACGAAACTATGGCCAGCGTCTCCCAGGATGTAGTTAATCTGCCTCTCTGCCCATGCGCGGTACTTGTCGACGTTGAGACCATTTTCTGCTGCCATCAGAGCGACAAGAGCAGCGTTGGCTATAACATGGAAATAAAAACACGGTCCCATCAACACAGTTACACTCTTGTCTTTCACACACCTTTCCACGCTTAACATAAATTCGCAGTTACAATATATTTTTGTACTTACCTACGTGATGGAATGTTATAATTTGGTTTACAGTAATTTTCAGTTGAATTGGGCGAATCTAGCTTATACTTTAACAGTATCAAGGTAAAAAACAGACAAAATTTATAAAAGCAATTTTTTTACTATCTATATGAAGAAAGCGACCATTCGTTTCCAACTATCAGAGAAAAAAACAGCATCAGGGTTAAAAACAGACAAAATTTATAAAAACAATTTTTTTACTATATGAAGAAGTCTATATGAAGAATGCGACTATGTTGTTAAAGAAAATATCCGACGTAGCTAAAATCTGAGTAATGTAACAGCATGCGTTACTAAAACCTTCGCCTAACCTGCATATGCGTTTGGCCCCCATTTGTCCCGGTAGGCCAGGCCCTGTGGGGTGTAAGGCACATTCCCGCCTGGCATCCAGTTCCTCAGGAAATGAATAATGTCATTTTTGTATGCTGCGTTCTTGGTTATCTCGTACAGCAGCAGCTGGAGTTTAAAGATATACAGAAATATGCTGTATATTGGATTTCACCGGTTACGTGTGACCATTACTATCACTCTGTTGCTCTAGTTTTACTCTGTAGACTGGAGTCATTTAAATTCTATAATTAGAATTAAATTCTTAATTCTAGATTAACATGTCTGAACTCTTAGCCGGTAACGTTTTTCATTTGCTTTATACACTCATTTATTTTATATGTTTGGGGTTTACGTCGTACTCAGGTGTATTTCACTTACAAGTGCGCAGCTAGCATTATGAGAAAACCGACCCGATTCCCGGTGCTGGCAGACATTCCAACGTATACCGAAGCGGAAGCCAGCATGAGCCGGATTTGAACTCACACTACGGAACAATACACCGCTGTCTATATAAGTCTATTGTTTAATTAAGTGACCTTTCTCGCGGAATATTAGATACTCGTGCTCTGGTGCAGAAAAGACTGCCCACTGTTCTCTTGCAATATATGCACCAGTCAAACGTAGAAATGAACAAAAGACTACATAGCTTCGTTCCAAATTAGTTCTGGCGGGAAACATTCCACTCTAGGTACCTGAGCCCCGGCTTGTTTGCTGTCCCAATCCAGTGCCCAAGCCGGTCCCGACGCTCCCAGCCTGTAGTTAGATTGAGCTTCGTCCAGGTACTTCTGCTCCCCGGTGGCCTTGTAAAGCCAAACCCCGGCCCATGCTAGCTCGTCGATGTAACCGTCCGATCTGACCATAAGAACGCAGACAGTAACCTGTTAACTTTTCACGTTGTTTTGAGGATAATTGCTCTGATATATTGCAGGCTGGAACGGCTAGAGCAACGGTTCCATTTTGCCAGTAGCATGATTAAGCGTTGCATAAAAATTTGCTCTCCATATGTGTTTTAAATGCAAGGCCTGTTTGGTGGATCAGACAGATCCCAAGAGAAAGCCGATCTATTACGTGGACAACCCAATGGCCTGTATCGTTGATTTCAACTATGAATTTTGCGGGAGTGTGCTATTCGCCAGGAAACAGGCGACAATTTAATTCGAAACCCACAAGAATTAGTAACTGTAAGCTGTTTTGATCGTTTACACAAATGGTCTACGAAACGTTTGGAAGATATTCTCCTGTGCTACAATAATGCGAGTAGGCAGGCGTTGAATCTTCAAGTATCAGACCTAAGTCTTAATACGTTTGAACAGTTTAACAAATTTTACATTAATACGTACTCGTAAAACTCAATTACTTTGGGAACAGACGTAGAATACTTCCCTTTGTAAGTAGTGGCGAATTTGTACAGCTGCCTGGCGTGAGTCAGCAATGTCGCAGCATAGTGAGAATCTGGAAACATTAACAAGTCCGTCTTATATATCCGAGTCGTTTACCACAGAAGACCACAAACCACCAATTGTTGTTACAAGCTGACACAGTGGCTCAGTCGGTTAGCGCGCTAGCGCAGCACAATGACCCGAAGCCTCCCGCCAATGCGGTCGCCGTGAGTTCAAGTCCAGCTCATGCTGGCTTCTTCTCCGGCCGTAGGTGGGAAGGTTCGCCAGCAACCTGCGGACGGCCGTGGGTTTTCCCCTGGCTCTGCCCGGTTTCCTTCCACCATAATGCTGGCCGCCGTCATATAAGTGAAATATTCCTGAGTACGGCGTAAAACACCAATCAATACATAAATAAATCAACTAATTCTCTTCTTTTAGTGTGTGTATGACCCATCTGCTGATAAATTTCTACAAACTGCCTTTCAAACATTTTCTCCGATACTCAGGTAAGCACTTTCGGCAAATAAGTCTTATGCTGCCTTTTTCTCTTTTGTTGCATCTTTTAACTCTGGGATAGCCACCTTAATCGAATTTAAACTAAGTATAACCATTCATGTCTTATGAAAGTTTTTTGTCCCTGCTGACATGAAGAGGTGAATGGGATGTAACATTAAAATTTGTCTTGTGATTCAACTTTATAACAATACCGATCTATGCATTTTGTTATCTTTAAGTGTGACGATGTTTACACGTTAAAGATTTAAGACTAGAAACTTAAACACACTAGAGGACGCTTGAGGTTAAAAGACATTGTAAGAAAAATGAACGTAATAATGTGTATATGCTGCTTTAGTCCACGTTTATGCTTAACAAATCGCACAGTTCAGGAAGACACAGTAAGAATCTTGCAATCGCTTTAATAGGTGGTAGGTTGACATTCTTCCGGTGGAGTAACCAAAATGATACCATCATAAGGAACGATAGAAAGATTCGTCAATTTCACCGGTATAAAAAATAAGCGACTTTTTTCGGAAACAGAAAACTTTACCTCTGTGCTTAAAAGCAATGTACCCAGCTGCCATAGCGGCCGCGGTCTCCCCAACTACGTCACTTCCCGGATGATGCGCGTCCACTTTAAACGACGGTCTTTTCATTTTCATTTCTTCCGGACGTCCCCAATAATCGTGGTCAATATACCCGTCTCCAACCTAGGGTGAAGGAAGAGACATAAGTTATCGGAATAATAAAAACATTATGGTTAAAGATTACTTGGCCTATCCTTCAATGCAGAGCACAAGGCAAGAAAATGTCAAGATGGACAGTTCCAGATTTCATTGTTAAAGACAACGACTGGTCGTAACAACTTGAAATCGAGCTAAACTGAATGGCTGAAGATTAAAACCGTATTGCAGTGTGAGAACTTGGCATCAAGAGGAACAGTATTCTCTGAGAAATTTAGCTGAATTATAAGAGCGTACCTGGATGTAGAATTCGTTCGGCGCTGTGTGGCACTTGATAAAGTAGTCCAGAGGCCATTTCACGCAGTCGTACATGTGGTCCAGCTGTTTGGCAGCTTTGTACGCGTCAGGCCACTGAATTAAACTCCAGAGCAGAAGTGTTGTTGTTGCAGCCATTGGTAAGCCGAATTTTACGAAATCGCCAGCTGTGCAATGACATTTAAACATCACCCGTAAGAAATTAATTACATGCATATGCAACCCTCAGACATTTAATGGAATCTTTGCAGAAACGCTACATCCATCATTATACTTGTTCATTTATACGCCTCCGTACACGGGAATTTTTTTCACTTCTGCTATTGTTGGCACTTTTATGCATGCAGGGATAAACCGGTGATTATTGTTGCGTTACTGGCAAAATCTCCCACACGTGACAGATGTCAATTTAATGGAAGGCAGACGGTCTGCAGAAGAAACAATATTTGATCACTTATTGAAAGCAAGGCTTCGAGAGAACAATAGAGGCGTAGAAGGCTAGAAAAATCCTTGCCCAAAAATGGACTTAAACCCACGCCATTGCATGCTTAAATAACGGATATGTCAAAGGTGACAAAACAACTACACATACCATCATACCATCCTCCTGTGAGGTCATGCCCTACGTCAGAGCCGTCTTTCAGGGCGGAGTCACCTCGCCAAGAAACTCTGTTATTTGCCGGAAGTTTGCCAGATCTTTGCGCCTCGTAAAACAGAATGGACTTTCCCAGTACATCGTCATAATTGTACTTTTCATGAGTTGCTGAAAGCATGATAATTATTAACTGAATCGGGACATATGTTAATTGACTGAATCTTAGATTAACGCTTGGTGCAGCCATTTCGATGACAATATCATTTTCCAAGTCAGAGAATTGCTTTTAAAACGTATTTAGAATAGGCTATGCAGCCGATCTGTTTTACTCCCTCCGAAGAAGTCACGAATTTTTGAATAATCAACGGCAAACTTAGTCCACTGCAGCTGAGCTAAATATTTCAATGACTTCGTGTGTATGACATCGTGTCCTATTGTTGCGTGACGTAAGAATGCACAAGTTTACTATACATGTATTGTGACGTCGTTCCTCTGAGCTCAGACTGGAACGTCATGAAATATAATGTTTCTATTTAAGACGTCTTGGCGTTTGGACTTGAAACAAGAAAAATGTAATTACAAAAGTAATGTGTATAAATTATGTGAAATAACACTTTCATCACTGAAGAAAATCCTGATAATTCACCTGTTTATAAATTATGTAACCGATAAAACAAATCTACCAAGTACACAAGTTGAAATTATTGGAAGAGTGATTGAATGTTATTCCCTGAGGTAAATATATTGAATTACAATATATTATATATTGTAACGGTATGTTGCGTGACAAAATCGGGGTTGTTTGAACGGTAGTCTCTGTTTAATATGTACATTTGTATACGGCCCGCAAATTGACAGCTAGCTAGAAATGCTAGCAAAACCGTCTCCTCCTCAAAGTCAGCTGGACAATGGTGGCAGCACTGGTGTCGACAGCCCTATGCTTTTGGGTGCAACGTTAACTAACCAGTGTTTACGTCAAGTTAAACATGTCCATATTGCGTTTTAACTGACGCCTCAGGTTAACATGTCCATATTGCATTTCAACCCACGCCTATTTGTCCATGACGGATTTCTGATTCCGGAAACGTGATCATGCCGATCCTTAATGATGCTAAACCGATTGATGGTTGATTGTTAATACATAACTTCGAACTGGTTTGGCCTAGCTGATTGTCGCTTGAGTATGCGCACCTGTGCTTACTCTGGTCTCTTGTAAGCACCATCTTTTTAGTATTTTTTATCATTTTTGAAAGTTAATAACTGAATCTACTTTCAATGAATGAATGCTTATTGTTTAACGCCCAACTCAAGAATATTTCACTTA
Source organism: Acanthopleura granulata (assembly GCA_016165875.1). NCBI lineage: Eukaryota > Metazoa > Mollusca > Polyplacophora > Chitonida > Chitonidae > Acanthopleura > Acanthopleura granulata. The sequence goes on along the minus strand of JABBOT010000080.1, from coordinate 27,117,644 downwards.
TACGAAGGCGGTGTCTCCTTGGTGCAGGAAGAATTTCCACCGTATCTTTCATCTGGTGCTGCCTCACCGAGACGACTTACCGAAGACACCCAACAAGCCCCTCACCCAGTCACATTATACTGACACCGGGCAGACCAGTCCACCCTCTATCCTCTTACTGCTGAGCGCCTAGCGAGGAAGCAGGATGTACCATTATTTAAAGTCTTTGGTATGACCCGACCCAGGTTTGAGACCCAGATCTCCCCGTCCGAAAGCGGACGCTCTACCGAATCTACTTTGATAAGAGAGAGTGGCATCTACTGTTTAAGAGTCGCTGATAAAAACACTAATATAAATACACAGTTAGCCATAGTAATTAGAAAGTGGTGAAGCTCTGGTGGTTGATGACGACTTTGCCAGACCAGCCCGAGGCCATAAGCACCGCAATGATTGTGTATCTCTCGCACTTGTACTTTCAAGCTGTTTTTAGATCATTAACAGCCGCTCTTCAGCCTACAGTTGTACACTACATGTCTGTAGTTAAAGATCATATTGGTGCAATGAAGTCTAATGTTAAACGTTAGGTTAATAATACCCCTTCATGAAACCACGTACATCCATGTCCATGAGGGACGGCGTCTGGTGGCGTGTTCCTGCCTCGAGGCTGGCTGAAATTAAGGGTTTCCTTCTGCGTAGATGCTAAATTGTCCATTAGGGTTACTGTTCCTGTTGGAGAGTTGCTGTGTGTTAGTGTGGCGGTAAACTCGGCCGTCACACACCCTCCTCTGGCAATATCCGGATCACGTTCTTTTCCTTCCAATATCCATTCTGTTTTGTCGGTATTGACTGATAAAACATCCGGACCATTAGTCTGAAGAAAAAACAATTAACAAAGAACACCACAGCAAGTGGATTTCGTGTATTTATTTAAAATAACACTTGAACTCAATTAATTAGAATCTAATTAATGTAACGTACTGATTTATTTATTTACTTATTTGAATAAGTGATTACGTTTACGTCACACTCGAGATGGGGGCACGCGTTGTAGTGTGAGAAAACCGGTTAGCATCGGGGATAAACCCACGACCATTCGCACACTGCTGGCAGATCTTCACACGTACAACCGGAAGGGAGGACAGCCTGGGCCGGACTTCAACTCGGACCGACTCTCGGCATGAGAGTCATGCGTTACCACCGCCTACGTGTACTGAATGTATCTGAGTTGGGAACTGAGAAATCTCTCCCACAAAAACTGTGAACTCGAAGTTTATATCATCAGAAAATCGCATTATACCTCCTCATGTATGCCGGCTAAGCATAACAGTCAAAGAAATCCCTGCTTGACCATTAGGCAACAGTTTTTCAGTCATGACAGAATTGAAGCTTACATTTTTGTGCACATTCTAAATCAGTATATACAACAAAGAAAAATGGATTCCTTTCAGAAAACACACTAAACACAAGAAATTACCAATGAAACGTTTTCAACTTTCGTGTCATTGTAACTCACAGAAACGTGAAGAAAATTTTCAACTCATAGTGAAATGTAATACGAAGTATTCAGAAGGCAGCTCAGTCAAATTCTTGGATAAACTCACAAAATATCATATAATCATGGGATAGAAATTGGACAACTTAATGGGCAAGCAAATCGGATGTGTCCACCCATGAAATACACCTCGGTGTTCCTTGAAAAATTTATGAATTAAAACAAAGTCTTTTTTACCTGAATACTTTCCACGGCGCTGGAAAATACGAGCCAAGCTTTCCATCCATGATAGGCGTGATTCACGGGTGCACAGAACGCACCCTGGAAACCTCCCGGCCACGAATTCACTATAGTGATTTTATCCGCGCTCCTGACAGAGGATATCAGGGCCACGAGGTGGAGGACGGCTGGGTGCAGCATCCTGGTGGGCATAACATCAAGCGGTGCGATTTTGTTATGTTGTGTCCTTTTTCTTTTAAGACATTACAATTTGCTTGATAGAAAAGGAAGCTCTCAAAAGAGCTGCTTGTAAGAAAAATATCGTAGGTTCACAATATGGCTATTCCTTGAGGGCCTTTGGTTTACGTTGTTTTTCCACCTTGAAGCCTTGCCGTTTTCTCTTTAAAGACCCCAAAAATTAAAACTTTTTAATTCTTATAGAGACCCAATGCAGTCAGCTTTCGTTTTTCTTTTCTTTTATGGTCCCCTTGGTGTAAATAGTGCATCACTTCAATCTCACAAGAGTCAGTCAAAACAAAACGTTTGCTGAGTCTGGATATTGACACTAAACCTTCGATCACCCACACGTCAAGCTGTGTGAAAAGCATATACAACAGATCTGGATCACACACAGTTTACTAAAAATCATCAAGTGTTAGAAATCTCTTTCTGGTACCTGGTTGCCATCGTTGTTATTACGATGGGCACATTTCAAATAAAGAGTCCCCTCGCTGTTCTATTTTCATATAGCGTTACCCTTGGCACATCCGGTCAGTCCCAATATCAGGAACTTGACAAAGAATGGGAGGTCTCTTCCGTGGTGTACCCCTCTTTCCACCAGTAAGCAAAGTAAAGGCTTTCGCTGGTGTGAAGTATTCCTGGGGCACAGCGTCAATCCACAGTCAAATATACCAGTGCAAGATTTGTAGGTTGCCTTCAATAGGCAATATTAATTTAAAACTTACCTAATGTTCAGACGTCTTGTTATCCTGAATGTACACGGCAGACATGTTAACTTTAATACCATCTGTTAAATTCCATGCTCAATGAGAACAATGACCTCATTTAAGTTATCAGCTATCATACTGAGGTTCTTTGAACGACTTATCACGTATCGACACCTCGTATCTGAACCGGTTACTTTCTAGTACTTTTTGCCAACAACCACAAGCCCTAAGACTCGGATATGAGTCAATCCTTCATACAGATCATCCACGCTGGCATCATTCATATAGATCAGTATTGTTAAAACTTTTCATAATGACTGTGTATTTTTGAAATACAAACGTTGTTTGAAGCTCATTTCTCGTGCAAAACGCCTGGTAAACTCTAACTAAAATGTTTTCAATGCAATTGATACAGACCACACCTGACAAACAGCGTTCGCGAAGTATCTAGTGATATGCTCAACGCTTACTCAAAAGACATTTACATAGGTTTATGATTCGAAACCCAACAGTGAGAAATATCCAAACGGATTTATCACATTATGGAAAATAACTGCGTACAGCTGCTTAACCGAACAGGTCCCAAACTGCATGGGAAAATATATGATTCTCAGTCAAGATATCTTGCGAATAAAGAAGTCAAGACATTTTAAAGTGTCTCCGGGCTATTACATATCGTTTTACGATATTATGATTATATTTTGCTGTAAATTCATATTACCAGTACTGCTCTTCAAACATACCCAGGCAGCAATGATTGTGTGCATCCACATTTACTATGAAAGGTAACATGAAACCATCGGAATTGATCACCTTGTTTTATTTCTACATTTGAAATAAAAGCAAAAAGGAAGATCTGCCAGCGACCTGCGGATGGGCGTTGGTTTCCCCGGGCTAATTCCTCCCATCATAATGATTGCCGCCGTCGTTCAAGTGAAATATTCTTGAGCAAGGCGTAAAATACCAATCAAATAAATACAAAAATAAATAAATAAACTCAAAAGTCCAGGCTGTATAAACTTTCTCTTGATCAAGCTGATCCCAGTTTTGATGCCCATCAGGTTACGGACTATGATCATTTGTTCTTCGTGTTCGTTGCCGTAACCAATAAGCAATTTATATACCGGTATATATGCTGAGTGTGCCATCTGTCCGAAAGCGCTCAGAAACCTATGTTTCACATGAAGTTCATTTGTTACGTCGTCAGAGACATTGGGTTTCATCTTTTTACAGTTTGCACGAAGCACTCAACACTGCACTTATATTAAGTTCACTCGGGCCGTTTCTCTTCCACCAAAACTTCTCTATTTATTTATTTCATTGAAATTTTGCGTCGTACTAAAGAATATTTCTGATTTACGACATAGACTTCCCTCATACGGCTGGAGAGGAACTAATCAGGGCTTGAACTCACTGCAACTGTCCAGAATCTGTGCAACTTTCTTCATAACTGTATCCAGATCCGCTTAACAAGGGGCATGTTCATCGTGTTGAAAGGTTGATATATGAACAGTTGCAATCAAAGCGCAACTTAGATACAACTGATTAACGACAACATATAATGTAGCATGAAACACGATTCGGATACTGATACTATTCATCTGCCTATAACATTCCTTGCGTCTTTCCGCCATCATTAAAACAGTTTTCTGCTTTTCGTTGCATGAATCCGCCCTAATTTTTAACTATACTTTATTGGGGTTTTTTGTGGTTTGTAATAAACGTTGTTTTGGAAAGTCATCTTACGATTAGTGACTCGGAGCGCCCATTTCGGTTGATGGCTGGTATGCGAATGTCTTTTTCGACGCCTATAGCCACCAGTATAACGAATAAACGTGGGACAGTATGCCAAAAACTTGTCAAATGTCAGTGGTTTACTTAGGGCTATAGGATTTCTTCCACCCATTGCACTGGTAAAAATTCTTGAGTATGGAATCAAGCAAATCATTACGCAGCTCTCATCTTAATCTGTTATTATTATGCAGTGAACGCTTTGCATGTGTCGGACATTGTCCGACATAGCAATCAGATAAATTTATTGTGTCTCGTATATCCACATAAAACAACGTTGTGTATAGTAGAAGCCTTGTATCCCTGTAATATTTTTTTGACAAAATAAGGGTTTTTCTGGCTGAAAGTTTGACGAAGGTGACCTTGCCTTGTCTGTAATTTCACAAGAAAACTAATTTAGAGGAAAGCAATAACCGTAGTGTATTGGATCATTGACAACTGGAAATTTATCATCTAACCTTGAAAAAACTGTGTTACCAATCGTGCATTTGTTATAGTTGAGCACCTCCTAGCAGCTTTTCTACAGCCTGTCTTCTGGCACCATGAACGTCAATGATCGGTCCTCTAAGAAGCCTTCGTGGAACCGTATTCGGATATACATCGTGTATATATGCAACTTTAACCAAAAAATTCAAAGTAATCCGCAAGGCAATGAGAATTAAGTAACGTAATAAAAAACAACCACTGAGAACACACGTTATTAAGGCAGACAACATAACTTCCATTTTCATAACATTTAATAATAATCAAATAAGTGTTACAATAAATTCAAAATCAGTTTTTAAAAGTATGCTAATAAGTTGCAGGTAGTTCGCCAATGAGTGCTAAATGCTTCAAACCTGAAAATGGAAAATTATAAATTAATGTCATATAGTTTCTAGCACGAGGAAAAGGTTTCTGTGAACTATACAGCAAATGAAAACTTAACAGTCTATTGTACCAAAGTGGTTTGGTTTTGTTTTATGTTTTTCAAAATTCTGAAATGACGTGGACACAAATGTAAAATCGTTTGTGTCTCCACAATATATACTGTTTGCATGAAAGAAAGCAGCAAAACTTACCCGCAACTGACGCCTGAAAGCCAGAATTATAATCACATGCCACTTCATTCTTCACGTAATCTTTACGATCGTCTTTGTAGTTATCGCTAGTGTCTGGGCCTCCCACCATGGCGCCGTACAGGATTTGAGGGTCTGGGTTTGGACTGTTAAAGTTGTCCCAACCACAAGGCGCCGGACGATTTGGGCAGGAACTAAGAACAGAAGAACAAAACACAAGGGCTTACTTAACCATTCCCGTCAGTGGTGTTACTCGATAGCATTCCTCTTCGTCCTCCTTTAGCATCTTTTTCGGTTTCGTGACCAACAGTTGTAGCGACAAGTCTCTCTTGTTCACACAATTCCATTTTTAGCTCAGCCGCCAAGGAAAAAAGTTCTGGACTGTTTACATGTATACATCAGACAGAATACAGGGAGTATGTATTTGTGTATGTTTTGCTGATGAAATAGATAAGTGCTCTTACTTGGTGTCGCCTATTTGTATCTGAATGGGAGAGTCTGAAGGCCTAAACAACAGGGTCCAAATCGCAATAAGACGCATTACTTCCTGCTCTAACGCTGAAGTACTTGTGCACTACCAAAGTAATTTGTGTGCACACATACACCTAAAGCTGTGACGTACTCCAGGAAAGAACAAAGGGATACGTATATTTGGGCCCTTTGTTAAAGGTGGGGAGTAGCTTTATGAGTTCACCATTTAAATCGAAACACAAAGGGAACACCGTCTGTCAGAGTACCTTGATCGGTGATGAGGCCTCTGGGGAGGATGTTTTCCAAATCCGACAACGAAGCTGTGTCCTGTGTCCCCGAGAATGTAGTTGATCTCTTTCTCTGCCCATGCCCGGTACTTGTCGACATTAAGGCCATTTTCCGCCGCCATTAGCGCTATTAGAGCGGAGTTTGCTGTAGAATAAAACAAATAACTTCTTAGAGAAATGAGCCAACTGCCTGACGTTTCTCATCGTCAGCATACACATGCAGAATGTAATGGAAGGGACACAACTCTTCCTGCCTAAGAAAATATCTTGATTGTTGTAATTACCTCAGACGTTACACACCAATCCCAGCTACAACAGAGATTATTATTGCTGCACGAAATTTCAGGCATGTTTACGGGGAAATACAGTACAGTACATGTGTTCTCCATAGTTATTCATGTAGTCTACATTTGAAAAAAGTGTGATGCGATATATACGTACCAAGAAAATGAAAGAATTTAAGCCGCAGATTTGTGTAATTTTAGTACGTTCAACTGAGCCTGTCTAAAATGACCTCTCTTAATGTGGGCTCACCTACTGAGCAATTCAGTTTTTGACAAAATGCTAGAGTGAGACATCTTACACACACTGCACTAATTTCACAAAGACAAACAGCCCGCTTCATTCAAAACGACTAATGTAATTTTTCTGTGGATAATTTCGTTTTACCTTTGCTCTAACAGTAAACACGCCTTGCTAGTGGAGGTTCAAACGGAAGCAACTACCTGCGTATCTGTTGGGACCCCATTTATCCCTGTAGGCCAGACCTTTGGGGGTATAGGTCACCTGCCCCCCGGGCATCCAGGCGTTCAAAAACATAGTGATGTCGCGCTTGTAGTCTGGACCCTTGGTCAGCTCATACAAGAGCATCTAAACATGGATCAAGAAATAAGAAAGTTGATCGTGTGCAACTGTAAGGCACTAGGGCCCGTTTTCAAAAAGCTGTCGCAACACTACGTGGTGACGTATCTATTCACTGTATAGTCATGTAAGTTACGCCATGACTTGTAAAGAGGACCATGGCATTTAAATGAATTTGGAGTGAGAATTTTGAACACACTTTGGTGTAATTGGTTAACTAGAACCAGTGAGTGTGTACAGGCAGGAAGGTGTACCATACATGTGTACTTTTAAACATCCTAGAGCACATAGTATCTTTAAATGTCCGATAAATAGATTGCATACAATCTGGTACCAGTTGAATTAAATGCAATGAAACGGAAATGATGCCACCTGAGCGCAGGGCTGCTTGTTGTCCCAGGAGAGAGCCCAGCCGGGTCCCATGACGCCGTGGCGGTAGTTCTCCTGAGCTTCGTCCAGATACTTCTGCTGACCCGTGGCTTTGTAGAGCCAAGCCCCTGCCCACGTTATCTCGTCCATGTAACCTCCAGACCTATAGAAAATAGCCAGTTAAGTGCATTACTGACCTGAAACTTATGTCGTAAAAGTACAAAAGTATGGAAAAGATCACTTGCACAAATGATTTTTCAGGATTTCAACACGTGTTAAAAACCCGTCTCCATCGTGACACACAACGAATCTCCAAAATTTCTTGATATATTTTAATAAGATGCTGCTCCTAAATTTAAAATCGAATTCATTTTACATTAACACTTCTTTCTGTGATATCATGAAGGAATCCTGTTCGTCGCACATGAGGCATGGTGCTTGGAATTTAGCAGGAGTTGATTTTTCAAGGGCCGATATGTGCGACAGAATGAATAATCAAATACATTGAAATGTTGTCCCCAACAAAGATCATCCTAACGTTGTGCCTACTTACGCGTAGAACTCTGCCGCCCCGGGGATGGCTTGTGTGTACTGCCCTTTATGCTTGGAAGCGAATTCGTACAGCTGTTTGGCATGAGTCAGCAATTTTGCCGCATAAGTGGGATCTGTTAGAAAGTCATGCAATAGTATACCGCAAGAACTGATGTTGCCAGTGCAAGATATAGAACCACGCATACATTCCGCCTACATTATGGGCTTTACAGCTTTTCATTTATGGGCACAGAGCAGTATGTATTACCCTGGCTCTTCAGAACGTTATCAATATTTTTTGATGGGGTGTCTTTTCTCGTTTGGCTGTAATAAATATGGCCCTGTTACTGTTGAAATTCGAATAATCAGAAGACACAATATTTTCAGCCTTAGATTAGAAAAGGAATTTATTTCTCGAAGAATCCCCACAAAACTCACCCCTCTTTTTAAACGCTATGTAACCAGCGGCCATGGCGGCAGCCGTTTCCCCAACCACGTCACTTCCTGGTTTCTGCGCAGTAACTTTATAAGCTGGACGTTTCATAGTCATGTCTTCCGGTCTCCCCCAGTACGAATGATCGGCATGTCCGTCACCCACCTAAATCACAGAGATAGGTAAGTGTTAGTCATGCGAATTTCTTCCTTAGAGATATGATTTAAGCAAAGCATGCACCGGGAGCAGCAGTATTCTGTTTAGTACATGTACAGTAACAATATTGTCACACGACAAGAACAAATAAATGCTTTGGACTTCTAAGTTATACTCTGACACCGTATGTTCTCCTACCCGTTCACGTTACCTGGGCATAAAATTCGGTTGGACCTGTGTGGCACTTGATAAAGTAGTCCAGAGGCCATTTCACGCAGTCGTACATGTGGTCCAGCTGTTTGGCGGCTTTATACGCGTCAGGCCACTGAATCAAACTCCACAGTAGTAATGTTGTTGTTGCAGCCATTGGTAAGCCGAATTTGACATGATCTCCGGCTGTGCAAGCAAATGTTTAATTGAGTTGCGAATAGTTTTCTGTGCAATGAAAATATAAAGCCAGTCAACAGAACAATTAACGCGATATAGTTATAAGAGCTGCTGATGAAATGTCGCATGTAAGCATTCACTTTCTCAGTATTGACTAAATAGTCCATATCTGGATAACGGTATTCAGCATAACGAATTCTAACGGACGATATTTCCTGGAATCAGACAGTATTATGCACGTAAATTTAATTCATGCATTCATTAACTGATTTGGTTGTTATTTCAGTCCACACTTTTTTTTCATTGAAAGCTACATGTCGATTTTTATCCACATATGGATATCACCAAATATGTGTAGCTTGTGTGGCTAACTAAACTGATAATGTGACTATTTATCGATATGGACAGATGAATTATCGATATCATATCGGTTACATAATATGTACAACAGCTCATTAGTAAGTTGCCAAATATTACTGTTTCGTCCCGGCGACTGCAGTGTCCACTACCCATTAAACTGACCACCATCTTGTATATGTGAAACATTCTCGAGTTTGGCGTTAAACAACAATAAAAGAAACAAATACAGAGGCCTTTGCATGTCTCTCTTTTGGCCCAATGTAATACAATGCGGTTAACGATACTACGCATGGTCAGTAAAACAAATGAATGTAAATTAAGTCCATGTTTCATTATGAGGTAAAATTCATTTTCCTACAATTAAAATGCAGGGACAACCATTACTGCTCATATTTACTCACCATCGTACCACCCCCCTGTAAGATCGTGGCCTACATCTGAACCATCCTTCAGCGCGGAGTCACCTCGCCATTTTACCCTGTTATTCGCCGGAAGTTTACCAGATCTTTGCGCTTCGTAGAACAAGATAGACTTTCCGAGAACCTCGCCATAGTCGTACTTCTCGTGTTTTGCTGCCAGTAATGAGTAATGATAAGCGTGTTAACAAATACCCTAAGTGGGGTGCTTTAGCATATTAATCAACATTTTACAGCTTAATAATACGTTAAGCAATTGCTGTAACACTTCACTATATACAATCAATAGAAATCGACCATGTTGTAAAATGGAAGCTCTGGAAATATTGGCAACCAGTACAGACATTCTAATATAGCTTTAGTTATGTTTGCTTTTTGTTCGACATAGCATATACATTTCAGAAATCATTGCGTTGCAAATACTAACTTCCGTGCCCATGCGCTACAGGATTTGTCGGTGTGACGTGGCCGCCGTGATTGTCGTGACCACTGGTAACACCTCCGGTAGATCCAAAGCTACCCTCCAGAAATACAGTGCCTTTCGGAGGACTTCCTCCCGCGGCAGTGTTAGCCGTGAAATCGATTTTCATACATTTTCCACTGGCGATTTCCGCATCCCAGTCTTTGGATGATATGATGTACTCTGTTTTTGCGCTGTTTGATGATACTACATTGGCTTGTCCAGTCTGAAAATTGAGATACGTATTACATATAAACCCAAGCCGTTTCCCGCTCAGAGGGATTGACTGTAATTTTTGCTGGACAATATACATGTATCAAATGACGGAAACTGCTTCCGAGTTTCCTTCGGTATTAATCAATAAATCTCATTGTTGCTTAGCGCCATATTCAAGAAATAGTCATCGCCAAGATATGGCTGAGATACTGCCGACACGGCGTTAAGCCATAATTATTTATTCCAGAAATATATTATATGATGCTGGTCAGTTTCATGGTTGTAGGAAAGCATCCTGAAAAAGCAGCGACCTTTGGTAAGTTTCTGACAATTTTCTTAAGGTTTGTGGTTCATATTGGTGAAAACAAGTTGTGTTCAAGGAACCGTACCGGGACTGGGCGAAACGGAACGCGGTCACCATTAACTGCTAGCTGTGACCAATGCCCGACCAGACTGAGGTAGGCATTGAACTCAGCGCGTGTCTTTTGATTCGGAGCCAATCGGTTACGCATCCATCACACCTCACCAACCCGCCCTTCATATTAGAGGGACTTTAACGTGATGACAACGAAGTATTTTGAGTAATTCTACACCACTGAGGTCTAAAAAATTGCCATTACCATCACTGCAATATTATTTTACCTATTTCTGCCTAAGCCTTGGTGCCATGGTGCCTGTAAGATAGTACTTTGTATACGTTTGCATGAACTGTTAGAACAAAACTCTAACTGAGGTACATTGACAAGATGCCGGATTTCACCGATTACTTGCGGCCCTTTGCCAACTATCACACTGTCATCTTTGCTCTGGTTTTACTCTCCATGTTGTAGCCTTTCATATCATATACTTAGGGATTACAAGATGAGAGATAACTATTATCAATATGACACTTTCCGATTGCCATCTCCTCCCTCCTGTATCAGAGATCTGCAGACACGTTTTTCCCAAACTTTACCTGGATAGAATCCACAGCGCTGGCGAATACCATGTGTGCTTTCCATCCATGATAGGCATGGTTAGCGTGCACACAGAACGAGCCCTGGAATCCTCCCGGCCACGAATTTACTATGTTGATTTTATCCGCGCTCCTGACAGAGGAGACCAGAGCCACGAGGAGGAGGACGGCTGGGTGCAGCATCCTGAAGACAACCAGAAGACAGTAATATACATGAGGCAAATTCTCAACCGCTGGCAAATTCTTAACCGCTTGCAATTTATTGTCTGACAAACAAATGTAGAATGGCTTCATCACAATTTGCCATCGACGTCATAAGAAAAGACAGATATTTGGCCAGTACTGCTTCTGTTTAAATTTTAATGCATGCGATAACAATGTTTTATTTGTCTTACGACCTTCAATTAATAACCCACCTACAATCAAAACAGATTTTTACAACTTAAAAATCTCCCATCATTAGTGTAGACCATTAGATTTAAACATAATATTAAAACAGAAAGATTAAGCGGGAACAATATTATGTGTGGACATATATCATATACAAACATGAGGGTTGTCCTGGATTTCAGCCAGGCTCCGCCTGGTTTCCGCCCACCATAATTCTTGCCTCAGTTCAAATGAAATACTTTTCTGGACGAATAAAACACCAATCAAATAAATAAATAAAACATATGCGTTGAATGGGGCACCTTTCTCGTTTAAAGTATTTAGGACAATAGCTGTGTAGTTTATTGTCCAATGCTGCTAATACGATGACAAACTGGTAACCTGTGTAGTACTGTAAGACAACAAATATAGTCGATTCGGCTCTGGCCTGAGTCGCATTTGCGCGAAAAAGGCTAACCCATTGGAGAATTATGGCTCGACATCTAAACACCAAAGTCGACTCCAAATCATCCGTGGACAAACCTGCTAATCCTTAGCGCTGTCACCACCAAAGTGTCGGCATGCCCTTGACCAAACCCTTAAATCGTGGTCGGACACATGTTATTTCTCAAAAAAGTAGGCTATCGAAACATGTAGGCTACATGCGAATAACACTTATCCGAGACTCCTCGTGCTGTACACGTGATTTAAGTCTTAATGTAATAACGGAATTCATTCATGAAAACCGGACTTCATTCATTTTCCTTCCAATCAGTAGTTTTACTTTGCCAGAACTTCATGGACGGTGACACAATGACACAGAGATATTTATTCATCACTATTTATCACAAGATGCAAGAATTTCACTTCTTCGGCGCCAGCCAGTTGCACGATTAGAGTAATATAGCCAAGGGCAGGCGAAAAACACAGCCTACTGGCCAGGGGCCTGGCATCAGATGACAAAAAAGGTGAACAAAACATAGAGGCATTTTACGTATACGTTGAAAAAAAAGGTTTTTTGATCGATATCACTATAGACGATGTAGCCAGTGGAGTTGCACGCCCCACTCTCTGACTTTAATACAACCGAGACAGCTAACTTGTAACATTATTTGGCTGTATATTTACAGCCAATTGTAGCAATTAAGCTACGACTTAGACTAGTGTTATTTCACAAAGTACTACAAAGTTATAAGTACGGATTAGATAAACACCAATGCTATATAAATTTATAGCTAAAATGTATGTATGATATCCGCTAGTACGTCAGCATGGTAAATCTACAGCAGGTACTTGTATTTGTGCAGTCTTTTTGAAGATCTGCTGTATTTTTTTCGTAAATGCAGCAAAGTATTGGTGGTTTGGTTTACAGAAGTCAAATGACTTACTTATCGCCACATCGGATTTTGAAATGTTGTTTCTAATTAACAGTGTTCACCTGTGGAATATGTACACCGACCTCCACATATATGTGCTAAAAGGGTGGGATACGCCTAAGATTAACATTTTACACTATATGTACATATTATATCTGTCTTAGGAATAGGTGCAGAGGCATCTCGTTCCGTTTTGGAACATTGTTAAAACTTAGGGGTATCGTAATAAAAGAATTATGTCCGTTTTCTAAAGCCACGGAGTATAAATGCTGTATAGGTTCTGTTTTTTTCTGTCACCTTGCATTTAAATACTGCAATAATCCTAAAGTTTCTGTAAGATAGGCATATGCTACTAAAACTTCATGGTTTTCTCTCTTCTGAGAATAGCATTCCCCGATTTTGGGATTGTGTTTCTTTTACTTAAGTAAACAATATAAACCAGAATTTAACCCTGTTTGACAAATGTGATTTTGTGGGTTTATTCTTATCTCCCCGCCTACGTGTATAACCTTGCTAAACAAATATATGGATATACCTGATAGGAGCACAAGAGCGAGTTTTCTTGTCTGGATTCATCCCAACCTGTCACATCACCTACAACGTTCCGGATGGCTATTTCATTACCCAGTAAAGTAAAGTAAATAGATCTATGATAGCCATGTGAGCATTTTCATGGTAACGTGTTAAAGATATTTAGCTGCGACGAGTATCGCTATGGCAGGACGCTCTTGTTGTTCTAGTCGTTGTTGTTGGGGATGATGGTGTCCTTCGTTTTCTTCAGGGTGGGAAACATTGTTGAAGTGAACAGGTGTTGTAGCTTGTGACCGCTTATCGGTCACTTCTGCCTTTAACACCGAAACATATTTCAATACGTTATTTGGAGGCAAAGCATTGCGAAAGCAAAATGTTAGGATAATATGGCCTGTCAGCATTAAACGTAAAGTTTTGAACACTTGAGAGAAAAGGAGGCATAAATAATACAAACTAATCCTACAAATTAGTCATTGAAAATCTATAAAGCGATTGCTGATCGTGGAGCTATAGTTGGATGCAGCATGTTGCCTACACGCACCGGCAACCGGAATGTTTTCAGTGCCACACCTTCCGTTACAACCTGTAGTTGTGATTAGGAGGAAATATTCCTTAGCAGAGTGAAAAACAAAGTTAAAGACAACTATACCATAGAGCACTTTCTTTCAGCCGTCATTTACCCGTTTGGTGCAACAAAATTTGTAATCCATGTGGCCTGCAATTTGTTTGTGGCTATTAAAGTGCACGGCAATTACAAATATATAGTGTATATTCCAACCTTTTGTTTATGATCAATTGGGGCATGAATATGAATACCTTGCTACGTAAACGGCATGTTCCCCAGCTGTTGACGTCATACTATATTTACTACGGAGAGGCCTCCATGGCTCAGCCGGTTAGCGCAGCGCAATCACCCAGAAGCCCCCAGCCAATGCGGTCCTTGTGAGTTCAAGGTCCAGCTCATGCTGACTTGCTCTCCGGCCGTAAGTTGGAAGGCCTGCCAGCAGCCTGCGGATGATCATGTGTCATGCTGGCCGCCGTCGTATAAGTGAAATATTCTTGAGTAGGGCATAAAACAACAATGAAATAAATAAATAAAGAAGGAAAGAAATAAATAAATATTTGAAATTGACATAAGATGTTTGTATAAATCCTGACTGTAGTCAAAACTTGCAACGCGACCCGAAGTCAGATGGTCCAACGCCTTATATATTTTTTATTTATCTGATTTCGGATTAACGCCGTAATTTAAATTCTATCTCTTCTACGTTGGCGATCAGTTTTATTGGCAGAGGGAACCGCAATATTTTGCATACATCTCGGACAAATGACTTTCAAAGATAAGATCATTACACTGAAAAACAGCAATGTGAGCGTCGTCGACCGCTTATTGGCACCAAAGCTCCACAATCAGTGAGTACAGGGGAACGTTGTATATATGTATGTAAGCAGTATCAATCCAAACCAGTCTGCGGTATGCATTTTTTTTAACACCAAAATGTGAACTGTCGTGATATGTACACGACATCTAAGCGGATTAAATGTACAGGTTAATAGCATCCCTTTCTTTCTTTCCGGCATCACTGGAATCTACCGATTGACTGTATGTGTACATTCCACGTGTTAATTTTAAGTCTCATTAAACAGTGATTAATTATGCACTAAGAAAGCGAATACTTGAAACTCCAGAAACAACCGGCAGAGAAGGAAACATATTATACAATTCATTTTATTATTTCGTGAACAAAGGTGATTTATTACATAAAATTTCTGAAGGCAGCTGTCGAGTCTATTTGGCCAGTTTTAAACCTGAAACAGAAAATAATAAAGTGAGTATCTTGCTGCACCACCTCGACAAATTCATCATTATTTATTAAGGTACAGCTTGTATATGTATGGAAAATATAAGCTGGAGATGGGATTTAAGATTCAGTATACTCTGTAGTTTTGGCAACTAATGGTTTATTCACTAAGAGTAAAGAATTGGTTTGGGTAACAAAATCTGCAGATCTAATTCATGATTTAATGCCCACAACGTTTTGGGCAACCATCGTATACACTGGTCAGTGTCACAAAATCTATAGTTGTGATTTATGATTTAACCTACACTAAGCGTTGGGAAATTCTTTAACACACTGGTGCTAAGAGCATGTACCTGCAATGGCGGATTGAAAGCCAGCGTTATAGTCACAGGCCACCTCGTTATGAATGTAGTCCTCTCTGGAGTCGTGGTATTCATCGCTCTTCCCCGGGCCCCCGACTAGTGCCCCATAGAGCACGTGCGGATTGGGGCCTGACTGGCGCTGATCGTTCCAGCCACACGGTGCCGGCAGGGACGGGCACGAACTGAGTAGAACCACAGCATAATGTGACTTTATTTAATTAAACATTTATTCCATAATTCATTTTACTAGTGAATATTATTCATTTTATTATGGATTTTTAATCTATCTGTTTATTAAGTAAACAATATTATTATTTATTTATTTATTTTAAAATGCATTTGTTTTCTTATTCAGAGAATACAAAGACTGATATTGTGCATCACATAATAAGCATGTCTACATATACCTGGCACGGTGATGGGGATGTAAGGGATAATTCTTCCCGAATCCAACCACATAGCTGCGGCCAGAGTCTCCAAGGGCATAGTGGATTTGACCTCTGGCCCATTTGCGGTACTCCGCGGGGTGAACGCCTAAATCAGCCGCCATCAGAGCAATGAAAGCCATGTTGGCTAAAAAAAATAATAACACATACTGTTGCTAGATTTAGTTTGTCTCTTTTACGACCTCTCCTTTAATGTAGATTTTAAAATTAAAAATTCTTTTGGCTTCGTTGTGAAATCAAATGCAAGTCCCGATTCGGACCCGACTGGTTCCACTAAATCAAGCACTGAAATTTTGTACACTCGAGTGTAGGTAGGACTTTATAACAGCGTAAACTGTCACGAAGTCTGAAGAAGGGTGCTAAATAGTTTGACCAAGTATATTACTGTCACGGGGTCTTTGATATTACTTTATTTAAGAAGAGTGCTGAGAAATTTAACATCTTAATGTTTTCTATATATTTTAATCATATTCGTATTTAGAGCAGTTCCAGACCGTACGGACTAGTTCACCTCTATACGATTATATAAGTCAACGTAATGTAGGTGTCCTGCTTTCATGAATGCCCAGTCTATCCCACCGATGTGTGTACGTTAAAAATCTTTTGTATGTAATATGGTACCTCAAAATACCCCAGCCTATGGTCACCTGTGCTACTCCCACAACAATACCCAATCGGTCCTCACTGAAGCCTTAATACCATACCCTTTGCGATGCAATGCGGTATCCCAAAATACCACAGCGGTTCCCACAGAAACCGCTGGCGTGTATGGTATACTACACACACAGATGATAGTGTTGTACTTACAAGAGTATTGAAGCGGTCCCCACTGAAGCCTGAAGGCCATACCCTTTCCGATGCAATGCGGTGCCCCAAAATGCCACAACGGTCCCCGCAGAAACCGCTGTATGTGGTATACTTCACATACTTCACATACAGATGATAGTGTTGTACTTACAAGAGTATCGAAGCGGTCCCCACTGAAGCCTGAAGGCCATACCCTTTGGAGTGTATGGAATTGTACCACCTGGCATCCAGTACTTGAATGTGGCCTCGATGTCGTCTTTGTAGGTGGCTTTTTTAGTGGCGTTGTACATTAAAATCTGGACAAATGGGCCATACGTGTATTACTATGGATAGTATATACTTCTATGTGAACCACGTAGGTTTATTACACTCCATATTGCAGCTACATTAGACCTGAACATTTCACCAAACAAGTGGTGAAAATTAGTAATGACAGAATTGACTGCTTCACCGAGAAGGGAATTGGAAAATATTTAGGGGGTTCCACTAACTACGTTTAATGCCTTTCCTGACCTGTTGGAAAAATACCTTGTGTGGATAAACTACCATTAATTACATAATGCAATCTGAACTTGGTATCTTTTAGAAAAATTGAGTGGAAATGTTTTAATATTTCATTTGAATAGTCTTTCTGGATAATTGTAATCGTCCGTTTGCCATATCGAGCAAGTGCCAAATAGCTTAGGGGAAAGGCGCTAAAGTACGTTTTACCCCATTGCAGATTTTCCAGCAAATGGATACGTGGTCACTGCGAAGCGATGCTATCTCAATGACCACAAGATACCATTAGTTCCTTTACCATTCAGCGCGGTACCCCTTCCACATCTTAATCCACTTTTTGGGATCATGCTGTATGCTATGGTAACTTACCTGATATCCTGCCTGCTTGTCATCCCAGGACAGACCCCAGGCAAAGCCAGACAAATCCTTGTGGTACGATTCCGCTGCTTTCAGGTACTTTTGGTCACCTGTAGCTTGGTATAGCCAGGCAGCAGACCACCCCAACTCGTCCATGTAGCCCATAGATCTAGGATGCAGTGTTAATAGTTCCCCACCAATGTTAATGGTTTCAAAGAACAGGCCACATTTAAATAAACTGCGTATCATCTAAAAGCCCCCAAACCTGTTGGTTCCAAATATGGCCATCACGGCTTTTTTAAATTTTTTTTTATGGTGATTAAAATACAAATAAACACTGAGTTTCTACGGTGGACTTTGTAGCATACTAAACATGATGAAACACAGTGACGTCGCCGATTCTGTTTTGCTGTTAAGTGCTTTGTATCCACTTTAAATACAGATTTAGCTGTAGCATTACATGTATATTCACGCTGAAAGTAGCAATACAGCGATTGGAAGATGTTTAACATTTAAAAAGAAGCAATGACATCGCTGTGCTTCAGCGTGGTCAGTGTGGTCCAAAAAGTCCACCGCAGAAACTTTACTTGTATTTCAATCGTCGTAAAAAGTGTTTAAAAAATCATGACGACCATAAAGCGTATCAGCACGATACGAGCATTTAAATGATGCCTACTTTATGTAAAGGTGGTCTGTTCTATTAAAGTACTGCATGTCAATGCTGAACTTCCTTGATTTAGCCCACATATAATTAGTATCTTGACAATAAGATAAGGCATTCATACAAACACAATTTCTGACGCTGGAACAACTTATCTGAGAGAGTAGTAGGCCAATTAGTAGAGATTGTGAATCAGTCGTGTGTTTTCATTGGTGGGATGAAGTTTTTTCATCACCTTTAAGTAAAAGCAATTTTGATGGAATTCATGACGAAAAATTCCCTGGGTTGAATACCTGTAGTAGGCAGCAGCGGCCTGCACGCTTATACTGTATATCTCTCTGTGTTTATCCGCAAACTCATACAGCTGCTTTGCATGATGCAACAGTTTGGCAGAATACGTTGTGTCTGTAAAACAACATATTCATTTATGTTTATGCCGTGCACAAATTGAGTTTTTTTAACAAAACATCCGAAATTCTCTTTATAATAGGTTGTGGATTTGAACTCTTGACAAGTTAACCAACTGGCTCTGTTCGATTGTGGTTATCTCAAATTCCCAATCGATTCCAAGAGTTTGATTTAAGGATTTCTCATTGTATTGAAGTTAGACTTTATTCTGTCTGCCACCACTGTTAGATAGAACATGCTCAACACATGGTTGGTTTCTGAAATGCTTTACTAGTTTCATATCAGATATTTTAACACATTTAACATTTAACTGGTGAAATGTGTACGATAGAGACTTTCTGTTTTGAGAGGTAAGGAATCGACTTGATTGGCAGTGGTGTTCGGGATAGAGACTGTACCTTGGTAACGCTTGATTACAGTGCCTAAAATTTAGCTTAGCGAGTTTTTAGCGAGGACTCTTATATCTTTCAAACGAACCGATCAACAAGGATTCTGAATATATTTGATCAGTCACTTACCAACGTGGCGGAACACAATTGAGCTGGCTGCAAAAGCTGCCGCCGTTTCGCCGACTACGTCACTTCCGGGACTGCTAGCCGTTACTTTGAATGCAGGTCTTTCCATAGTCATATTCTCAGGTCGTCCCCAATAAGCATGGTCTTTGCTGCCGTCACCAACCTAGTGTGCATGTTTGTGAAAATACAACTTTTAAAAATACCGTTTTTTGCCCAGTTACATATCTTGGTAAATGATAATACTTTTTATATCTGTGAGAATAGTATTTCAGCAATTAGTAATGAAAATCTCCTGAAGGTCGAATACCGATTCTACATGACATTACCTGCCAGGGAAAAAAGGACAACCTATACGTTGTATCTTCAACATAACACGGGTGCAATCTTATATGTCAAAACTAGTATAACATCTTTTATTATAATTGCATACTTGTTCCTTGCTTTGGGAAAGTAAACAACAAAGACGAATGGAAACATTTTTATCATATTAAGAAAAAGGCACATGGAATGGATTGTAAAGGGACCTGGACGTAAAGCTCTGTTGGGCCTGTATGTGCTTTCAGCAGATAATCCAAGGGCCAGCGAATGCAGTCATACATGGCACTTGTCAGACCGGCACTGTATAGGCGTCTCCCCATTGGATCATTCCCCACGCCAAAATTGTAACGGAGTACGCCATTGGTAGACCAAATTTCACATGATCGCCAGCTGAAAGTGGAGAAGGAAATCATTGCAATAACTTGACGTTTAAGGTGGGCGTGTATGGTTACAGATCCGTTTGTATACTATGACATACATACATTCAGCTATGCTGTGCTCAATCGTAATGTCGTAATATATAGTGAAAATTCCCAACATGTTGCCAGTGAGCTCATGTTTTCCTATCCAATTCAAACTGCGTGTTGGCGCTTTCGTATAAGGATTGCCTTTAGCACCCGTAAAATGCCGTGATAGTCAATTAGAAATAACATTTTCCAATAAAACATTCAGTTTGGATCAGACTTTTCTTTAATAACATCGTTCACCACAACGGCTAGGTGATTTGAAAATCGACTATGTTTATTTAGGAATATAATGGGCAAACTTGCCATGAAATCATGCCTTATCCAAATTTATCTGCTATCAGTTTTACAGTTTTGTCCAATTCAAGAAATCATTCGACAATAATTAAAATTGCTGCTTGTAGCAGATTTTAAGTTTGGTACCAGATTGATCGAGGGTATATAAAATAATGAATCTAATTTGCTCTGAATGCTCTAAATTTTACATGTCCAACACATGTGTGCACGTACCATCATACCAGCCTCCAGTTAAGTCCTCGCCTTTAGAACCTCGGTCATGAGTAGCCGAATCATGGCGCCATGGGATGTGGTTATTAGAGGGTAATTTGCCGGATCTTTGAGCTTCGTAGAATAGCAGTGATTTGTACAGGACATCGTCATAATCGTATTTCCCGGACGCTACGGCAGACAAAGGGTACTGTGATATTTTCAACAAACTATGCATTGACCCCGGAAGTTTACATTTCGGCCTAGCCTTCAATGTAATCTCATTCTGAGAAGTCGTCTAAACGTATGGTAAATATAATCTCCCTCACGCAAAACACTGGCTCCATTCTAGCAAACATAAGACAAAAATTCAGGAAGTAAAACAAACTTACTGCTTCTAAAAATATTTTTTGCTTCATGTAAAACTCAGGGATTTTTCAAATATACACTAGCGGTTTATAAGCATTTAGGTACTTGGAGCAAATCTTAATCAGTTAGACTGTATATTGCAAATTAATAATCCCAGTGATCAGGCGATGACCAAATCTTGGCGGTAGGCTTACAATGATGGTGAGGGACACTGCCAGTGTATCTTTGTCTACAGTGAGCTTACAGTGATGGTGAGGGGCACTGCCAGTGTATCTTTGTCTACAGTGAGCTTACAGTGATTGTGAGGTGCACTGTCAGTGTGTCTTTGTCTACAGTAATGGTGGGGGGTTCTGTCAGTGTATCTTTGTCTACAGTGAGCTTACAATGATGGTGAAGGGGGCGGTCTGAGGGTATTTGCCCGGTGGACTAAAATTGATAGCAATGGGGCACTGTCTGAGTGTCTTTCTCTACAGTGAACTTATGGTGACGGGGCACGGTATGAGTCTCTTTGTCTACAGTTAACTTACTGTGATGATGAAAGGGGTGGTCTGAGCGTATTTGCCTGTTGGACTTACAATGATGGAGAGGGGGCACCGTCTAATCATCTTTGTCCGCAGTGAGCTTACAGTGATGGCGAAGTGGGCACTGCCGGAGTGCATGTGTCTAAAGTGCAGTTATAGTGATGGTGAGGGGGCACTGTCTGAGTGCATTTGTCTACAGTGGACTTACAGTGTTGGTGAAGGGGCACCGCCTAAGTATCTTTGTCTGCACTGAGCATACAGTGGTGGCAAAGGTGGCACTGTCGAAGTGCATTTGTCTAAAGTGCACTTGCGGTGATGGTGAGGGGGCACTGTTTGAGTGCATTTGTCTACAGTGGACTTACAGTAATGGTGAGAGGGCACTGTCTGTGTATCTTTGTATACAGTGGACATACAGGGGTGATGATGGAGCACTGTCTGTGTATCTTTGTCTACATATGACTTACAGTGATGGTGAAGGGTCACTGAGTGTGTATCTTTGTCCGCAGTGGGCTTACAGTCATGTGTGTATCTTTTTCCACAGTGGGCTTACAATGATAGAGAGGGGACACTGTTTTTATATCTTTGTCTACAGCGGACGTACAGTGATGATGATGGAGCACTGTCTGTGTATCTTTGCCTACAGTGGACTTACAGTCATGGTGAGGGGGCACTGTCTGTGTATCTTTGTCTACAGTGGACTTACAGTCATAGTAAGGGGGTGCTGTCTGTGTATCTTTGTATACAGTGGACTTACAGTCACGGTGAAGGATCACTGTGTGTTTATTTTTGTCTACAGTGGACTTACAGGCATAGTGAAGGGACACTGTGTATCAACAGCGGACTTACAGTGATGGTGAGGGGGCACTGTCTGTGTATCTTTGTATACAGTGGACTTACAGTCACGGTGAAGGGTCACTGTGTGTTTATTTTTGTCTACAGTGGACTTACAGGCATAGTGAAGGGACACTGTGTATCAACAGCGGACTTACAGTGATGGTGAGGGGGCACTGTTTGTGTATCTTTGTATACAGTGGACTTACAGTCATGGTGCAGGGTCACTGTGCGTGTATATTTGTCCACAGTGGACATACAGTGATGATGCTGGAGCACTGTCCGTGTACCTTTGTCTGCAGTGGACTTACAGTCATGGTGAGGGGACACTGTGTATCTACAGTGGACTTACAGGCATGGTGATTGGTCACTGTGTGTGTATCTTTGTCTACAGTGGACTTACAGTGATGGTGAGGGGGCACTGTCTGTGTATCTTTGCCTAGATTCTTCAGGACAGCAGACCCCGTGGGAGCCTTGCTGCCGGAGTAACTAGCCTGCACGGTGATGTCCAGTGTATCTCCTTGCTTTTGGATACCTGTGTGTTCCTTGTTGACAATGACCCAGACTCTACCATGGTCCTTAACAACCACAGTGTCACCCATCCATTCCTAGAATTATGAAAACCACTCATCTTCGTCAGCATGGGTATCAACAGAGGCATGAAGGAAATAATTATGTGGATGTAACAAGTAACTTCTTGAAAGTACTGTACTGGCAGGTCAGGTCATATAACTCGGTTTTCTGAGTTGAATTAGCCATACTGGAAAACATACTGACCCAAACATTTTTCTCAGTGTATATCAAGTAGCTGTGGTGAATATGGCCTAGTATAGTACGATTGGAGATGAAGGATTGCATTCTGTCTGTGAATCAGCATTTCCATATGTGAACTCGGGTGAGGTATGGTTAACTGGCCAGAAGGTTTGTTGATGAATAACCTTGGTAACGAATAAACCTATCAGTACTAAACCGTTAGGTCTGTCACTGCTGATGAGAACGTCATTGTCACTTCCCAACCGTCTACCGGCGACTTGATGGGGATCTTGAAGTGTCCCTGGAATTTCCCCCCAAAGTCATCGACTTCCGTTAATGGTGTGGCACCGAGGCATACTCCCGCCAGCGCCAAAAGTACAATGCAGAGAAATACTGCCATCGTCATCAACTGTTATTTACATAATAAAGACAAAGAAGCTTTCAGTGAAGTGAAGACACAGTAAAATAGAGGAATTACAGGAAAAGGACATTACCACATGTCTCAAATCTCTAATGGCCTACAAACCACTGGGTGAAATTTTCAGTTTTTAGGTACCAAAGTATTGACAAAGTATTGTTTGATCCTTGTATGGCCATAAGACTACACCACTATAGCGTTATAATTTTTGTTTTAATTCCCATGATGCAAAATAGGAAAAACTTTATGTCTCAATTTTGTAACCCGCGTAAGTTATGTAGTTAGAAGTTTACATTATATACAATTTGAGAAATGTGTCAGATGAGGAAATCAGTTTACTATAGGCAGTTACATTGAAATTTCAGTGAGACTGGTGTTGTATATATCCTATGCTGTGTTATCAAGAAAACTGCTTTTGACATTAACACATTAGTCTGATGATCTGAATTATTTATAAATAACAGAGAAAGATAACTTCAGCATCCACACTGAAAAGTAACACGTTATTACACCTGATAAATGTACATGCCAGTATGTGTACAAATAATGAGAAAAAGAAAGAAAATTCTCACCATAAACCTTTCTCTTCACAAAGGATATCGTCTCTCACCCTGGGTGAAGGAACTTTGAGTGCTCTGTCTTTACAATCTGTTTCAACATTCATTGCCTCACACATTTCCTGTAATATGCTGACAAGAATGTCCTTTCTGTATTCTGTTCCCTGGCTTATTTACAATAAAACTTTAAAAATGTGAAATAAACCATAGCCTTATCTACGTTACCTACAGTTATCTTGTTTTTTGACAAGTGAAACACAGATCTACGTGGAAGGACAACCATAAGTAGATCAAACTTACGAGAAAGTCAGATAATACTTATCAGCTGACGATCGAAACTGGGGTCATTGAGTTACGTATAAAGTAGACCCTGTGCGTCTCTGTGGCTTGAACTTGTACTTACCTGTTTGTCACAGAGACACTACTTCGTTAACTCGGATCGAGCATATTTTTTCGCTCGAAGTCCGTAGCATTTTCGTCCAGTCTCCAAATGTAACAAATCAATACACACTTGTATTGATGCATATCTCGTCTAGGCTCAGCCGAATCTACAAGATCCTGACTGTCCTGAGTAGGAAGAATAGTAGCGCCAGCATTACGAAATTACGATCCCAGAATGCACCGGTTTGTTACCAAGGCGGCTACTCCCGTCGTCACAAGGATAATGAGGGACGCAGCATAATAATTTATTGCTGGCGGTATTATTTCCGGCTGGATTCTCTGTAATGAAGGCAGTCATGACCGTGCGTTTGGGACTGAGTCTGGATGAGATATACATCAATAGAGGTGTCAGGAATTCGCTACGTTTGGAGGCTGAAGAAAAATGTTATTGACTTCGAGCGAAAAAGTATGGTTAACCAAGCAGTGTCTCTGTGGCAGATAATAAATTACAGGGTCAAGTCACAAAGACGCACAGAGTCTACACGTAAACAGCGTGTCAATGGTGAAAAAGAAAATAACAGATAGTGAAACGGATAACTAAGTAGGGCTCGATGCACAAGGAACTTCTGCCACGTGTCAAGATCGAAAATGCGATAACGCCTTTATTGCACCTTGGGTAATGCAAGTAATATAGAATAAATAATTTTAAAGTCATTGGAAGAAAAGACAAAAAGAGTTTCAAGTAAGGTGAAAACTATTGGTTGAGAGCGCCAAGCGAGGTTCCTAAACAGAACCGCGCATTTAGTTCCAAGTACTGTATGAATTCTACAAATACCAGCTCGGGCTTGCTTCCTCTGCGGTCGTACGTGGGAATGATTTCCACCCACCTGCGGAGTTTTCCCCCGAGCTCTGGCCGGTTTTCTCCCACCATAACGCTGGCTGCCATCGTATAAGTAAAATAATCCTGAATACGGCGTAAAACACCAATCAAATAAGTAAACATATTGTACGAATTCTATCAATAATTCCACCTTTTTGGCGTACAGCTTAGGGCCTTGATTCTATATAGGGCCGAATTGGACTCCAGTTTCCAGTAGTGGACTACGACCAATGGCAGGTTGGCAGAACTTTCCACGTACGACCGGAGAGGAAGACAGCCAAAGAGATCACCTTTGTTAGAGGCTCCTAGGTCATTGAATCACCGCCACTGACCAGAGAGGTCGCGTTTCTCAATCCAATCCCCATTCAACCGGCAGGAGGCCATAAGTCAGGAGGTTTGTGAGGGCTGTGGTTTCCTCGACCAAAATACCAATCACGTAGATAAAAATTTAAATTAACAGAATACAGATAAAAAATAGATGGTGCGAGTGTCTCCTGGATTTGCATGTTTCTATTCGTTTTGACCAATTTACTGACGCTATTGAAAGCGAAATTCCCCCGACTAAGATTTAGTAGCTATGATTTAAAAACTTTCAGCATGAAATGAGCCCTCAACATAAAGTAAGATAGTATCCATGCCTTGAGAGAGAGCAAATTTCAGTCCAACTTGCACCCAAACTGCCATTGGGCAGTCATAGATATTCGTCTTGTTATGGTACCTGCACCATGTCTTGTCTTGTTTTTTTTTGGTAAATGCATTTCATATCAAGGCTATTCTGCGATTGTGTAGGCGGTACCAAAAGAATGACCACAAACATCAGTGAATTTTGTGTGGTTATTTGTCATATGTGGGAAGGCCTGCCAGATGGTCGTGGATTTCCCACGGGCTCTTCCCGCTTTCCTCCCACCATAAAGTTGGCTGAGGTCTTATAAGTGAAATTGTTTTGAGTATTGCAAAAAACACAAATCTCCCAAAATAAATTTATTTATAAAAACTCCAATCACATAAATAAAAAATATACAGTTTCATTCCCCGACAGCTTTCTGTGGCTCATTGATTCAATGCTGAATAAAAAAGCCAGTTGTCAATTTAAGCGTGTTCTGTATTTGCGTGGAACTGGGACACACGATATGGTTGTGGGACAAAGACGGTTTTCCTTCAACCCTTGGAAGTGGCACAAAAGGTAACAACCAACACGTTAGATTAAGTGATTGACTGTTTCGTCTTTAGAAAGTAGTTTTCACTTGTATGATGTATCGGTCACGTTTTTGGGTGGCGAAAACCGGAAAACTCCTGGAGTAGAAATAAAACATCGCCAGGTGAATGTGCCAAACTTCCTGATTTAAAGCCCAGATTATTCAGATTGTAAAACATTAACACCTCTATCGCAATACGTTTGTTGCTTGGAACTATCAAGGGAGACCACTCTCTATTGCACGTGTTTTCTGTGCAATAATCTTGCACATATTAACATTTAAACTCTGCGAAATATTGCCCTTTTCAAGCCTACTTACAAAATTCTGTTCACGTCTTTGAATAGTCAGGACATGACTGCAATTTCGAAAACGTTTGTGCAAAACACTTGTGTAAAGAAATGCCAAAATACCAAACAAAGTCACCTGTTCTGCGTACTTCGAGACAGAGAGATAAGATCAGCAGTCTAGCTATCCCAAATTTGGTTTTATCTCCAGTTACTTCCGCCCTTTTTAACCTATAACATAAGTTATAGAGTTTTATTTTCTGGTCAGTACGAGAATAACCTACTGTATTTTGAAAATATACATTATTGCGGACGCAATGTCATTACCTACATTATGGAACTCCTAAGTTAATAATGGCAAATATATCATAACTTCAAATTTAGCTTATTGTGCCTCACGAGAGCATCTTATAACTGTGTATCAATACTACAGAAATTAATGTCTGCTTAAAATAAGCAATTTTAATATGGTGATGGAATTAAGTGAAGTCCTATTCTCTTCTAGGTCTAAGATCCTTCTGTTGATCAAATGTCTCTATAAGATATGTAGAAAAAAGTTCAAAAAAGGTGTCCAGCAACGTGATGGAGCAGCTGCCGGGGCCCAGTGTTACAACGATGTTCCACTAATTATTATGAAAGACTAGGGTACACAGAACAACACCAGAGCACCAAGGTGTGGAGGATGGAAAATTGTCACATGTAACCTGTAAAACACGTAACCGGTGAAACCCGGCCTCGACAAATTACCTCTGCCCGGGATATTATTCCTGTTCTTCACGAAAATGCTTTATTGATAAGACAACAAAAAGTATAACCACAGTTATTTCAGAAGAGGTCCAATACAGACCTAAACATAAGGAGACTTTTTTATGATGTGTTTGGCGGGACACCCCTTTGTGTGCTCAACACGATCCTATTTGTTATTACAATCGAAGGCCACGCATGGTGGACTCCTGTTTGACATCTTGGGGAATAATCCCAGACGTATTCCACTACGATTTTCTTGTTAAAATGGCTTTAAAGTGTATCAGAATTGTCTCAAAGCCAGAATGATAAGAGCTAATTTAACACTACTTTCGCCGGGCAAAATGGTGAACTAGGAACAAGTGGTATGAGGAGAAAGGTTCAGTCTATCATCCATACACACGACGGATACACCCGATATTAACATGATCTTGAATGGTATAAGCGACCTCTGTGAACGAAAAAGCGAGAGAGGATCAGATAAAAATCCTCGATAGCTATACTTCTATGAAATTACAAAAACTGACCACATATCAAAAATTCGACAGAGGGACAGGTCAAACAGCGTAACCTTTGGTTTAATGCTTCAAGTAATGTTCTCAGTTGGTTAGGGCTCTAGCGCAACGTTATGACCCAGTAGCCTCACACCAATGCGGTCGCTGCGAATTCAAGTCCAGCTAATGTTGGCTTCCTCTCCGTCCGTAAGTGTGAAATTCTGCCACGAGTCTGCGGATGTATAAGTGTAAGTGAAATATTCTTGTGTTTGGCGTCAAACACCAATCAAATAAATAAGTCAATCAAGTAATGTTGGCTTTCTTTGTGGTCGTACGTGGAAAGAACTGGCATCAGCCGGGCTCTCTAAGGTTTCCTCCCACCGGTATGCTGGCCCGCCGCCGTATAACTGAAATATTATTGAACATGACGTATGGTCAAATAGATAAATAAATATAATTATAAAGTAAATGATAGATCGGGTCGTGGCGAAGAGTGCGCTATGCTTCACAAATGGAAACAATCCACATTTAACCGTAAAACATCGTACTGCTGTAACTAATCGCGCTCGCTTGAGAGTGGATACGAAGTGTTTGCATGGTAGGTGTGAAAATTTATTTATTTATTCATTGGAGTTTTTCACTTATACCAAGGCGGCCAGCATTGTGGTGAGAGGAAACCGAGCAGGGCGAGGGTGACAAAAGCACGGCCATCCACAGGTTATAGGCGCACCTTTCCACGAACGATCGGAGAGGAAGCCAGCATGTGCTGGGTTTGAACTTACAGCGATCGTATTGATGAAAGGCACAGTAAAGAGTCCCATTTATTGTCTTGGGGTGTCACACTATGAGTCCCACGTACTGTCTTAAACTCCATTAGGGAACGAAGCCAAAAATCGTAAAGGTTTCATTCTCAAGGTTTCTGAATCTCGAAGGGTCGCTTCCCGATTGAAACGAGAAATTTCATACCGTTTCCAATTAAATTTCACGTTTGTAAGTTTGACAACAATTTCGCGTTTGCTCTCCATTCAAATATATATGGTTTTGGAGTGAGTGTCACTTGGAGTACCGTATATGGTCTTGGAATGAGTCCCACCAGGACTCAAATGTATGGCCCTGGAATGAGACACATCATGGGCCCCATGTATAGCCATGTAGTGAGTTACATTAGGAACCCCATGCGTGATCTTGAAGTG
Source organism: Acanthopleura granulata (assembly GCA_016165875.1). Taxonomy (NCBI): domain Eukaryota; kingdom Metazoa; phylum Mollusca; class Polyplacophora; order Chitonida; family Chitonidae; genus Acanthopleura; species Acanthopleura granulata. The sequence goes on along the minus strand of JABBOT010000080.1, from coordinate 27,088,232 downwards.
AGTCAGACCCATGTATGGTCTCGACGTGAGTCACATTGCCAGCCCCAGTTAGATCACATTGAAAATTCCAAGGGTGGTCTTGGAATAAGTCACACAAAAAATACTTTGTCTGGTGTAATTAAGATGTAAAATAAACAAGACGAACACTTTTCATAAATAGATCCAAAAAGTTTATTTACAATGTTTATAACGAATAAGCAAATGAAGACTGTCGATTGTGAATATTTGTGTAAGTGTTGGCGTGCAGAGTTTAACAGGACAAGAATCACTGGAATGAATAAATAGGAGATTTTAATCACAAACACAGGGTTTTCTTCATCTATTTATATTTATCTTTAGTTGTCTGGAGAAGCACGAGATTTAAAGCATCCTGTACCGTGATAGCTCATTTAAGCATGGTTAACCATGTACGTGATACGCCATGTTCTCTTAAGCAAATTTGTGTCCACGTGGTATTTAACGGCTCTGAACAGTGCGCTACTGTTCAGAAAGGTGCACAAAATGAACAGTACTTTGACACAGTTGTGGTACTTGGAGGCAATCTTATATCAGAACCGCACGGTTTATGGCCGCTTGATGCAAGGCTGTGAGGAATCTTAGGGTACTTGGCAGGAATTCCATGGTATCTCATAGCAGCTGAGTGGTATTTGTATCGTAGGGCAGCTGCTGAGTACTGCCTGGCTTGTGAGTCACGCAGTACCGTACAGCAGCTGCTGAGTACTATATATCGTTACCGCGCCGTACCATGAAACTGGCCATTACAGTGAGCTGAAAGTTTTGGCTCTATGAAACTCACGTATCTGCCTTATTACAGACATGCTGGGAGTATTATTCAAAACAGTTTTAAAAAACAAATTGAAATTTTAACACACGCTTGTCTTGATTGCTCAGAAAGACTGACATGAAGAGAAACTTACACAAGGGAATTAATCAAGGTTGAGACCGTCTTGTTATATTCGCATCTGTAAGTTTCCAACACGTAAATTCTTATAACCTTGTCCAGTTTTACATATAACAATTCTCAAGAATTAAAATAAACAAATAAATATGTGTCAGAAATATACAAAATCACTCTGCAATGTGATTTTGTACATTGTGAACGATGACATCGAAATGGATTACATGTGCGAAACTTGTAAACATTGGGGTGCCTTTTATCAAATATTTGTTTGTCCCAAAATATCGCTATAAATATGAGCACACCAAACAAAATATTTACACTGTAATGAGGATCAAGAAACTTAATACCCAAGGTGGCTGTATAAATCCGGTGATTTAGATACAGGGATATACATGTTCATTCCTGTTTCAAAAATTCAGTGATTGGGATTGTGCATGATTAATAAGAAACTGGAGGAGTGAGATAAGAGGTAGTAATGCTGAAATCGTGGATATCACAAAAAGGAACATTCTTGTTTTTTTTTTTCATTTTCTCTTCTGCCCTTTTTTCTCCCCATACATATACACATACGTGCATGTTGAGTCTACAGTAGACTTTAATTAGCTATAAACTTCTCTACAATATTACAAAGTACGCCACCCCTCCGTGGCTGTGAGTCACATATTGCAGTTCCTTTCCATCTTCGTTGCTCTCTCGGGTGACTCTTTTACGAAGCTGTCGCAAAGTGGAGTAAGAGTAACCTTCCCACGACGATAACATGTCATGAAGAGGTGGGTCGCCATGGTACATGCTTTTGGCGAAGTGATATGATGGAGTCAAAAGTTGCGCCTGACATAGCTTCCATGAAAATATGGACCGAAGAAGTAGGTAGCCATGGTAAATGGGTTAGGCGTATTGTTGCGACAGCTTTGTAAAACGAAGCAAACTTGTCAGGAAAGAACCAACATATCAACATATCAACACATCACTGAAGGTCAGGATGTGTATCAGGCAATTGTAATCGTAGAGGTTAAATCTCAGGCAACTTTTACACGAAATATGATAAGCCTAATGAGTACAATAAGCTCTTACGTGATTGAAAGGACTCAGTAGGAATCCGTGTGACATTTGAACTGGCAATTTTAACTATCGCGGTCTATTATGGTTCACATGTGGGGTAAATTACCACATCGTTCTTGGCTCCAGCCATGGCACGATGGACGACGAAATTTTGATGAAACATCCCCCTATTCTCTCGTGTCATAGATCGTATCCACGATCTCCCATACAGGTTCAGCCAGGGAAATCTCCCTTAACAGGTCAATTATAAAAGCCTGTTTACAAGAAGAATTTTCCTAGTGTCAACATAATAAACCTTATCCAGTGTAAAAAAGAAAGGAAAAGCAGTCCTACAAAGGTCAAAATGTACAAAGATTCTCCATACGCTCACACAATGCGAACAATGTGCTAAAATACCCTCATTCTAAACAATGAACGACAGATGCAAGGTCCAATCTTTTGTTTCTAATACATAAAGGATAACATACCCTAGGTGTTTAGTACTTATTTATGAACGATACAGTTCCGTTAAGACTTTTTTCAAAAGAGTGCACGTATAGTTATTATTCTGCGTTTATCTGACAGATGACGTACAATGTGAAATCTGCCAGGAACATGGCTTTCCTTTACAAATTTCTAAAGAGAGATACACAGTTCGGCTTACTTGATCCGATTTGAGAATTTGCCTGATCCATTACTAAATACTAATCCATCTACTACATCTGATCCATCTCGTACACCTAATCCAACATACACTTGAGCCAACATTGGTATGTGGTTGATGCAATTCTTCTGTGCACCGCTCACACCTTCCTCTTCCAAGTCATACATGTCCCTGATACCCCATACACATGTATCGGAACCATATCTTACAAATATCTCATCCCACATGTGCCTGATCCAATTCACATGTTTTTAGATAAATATACCTGATTTGGCTTAATTATGTTCACGAGCCATCTCTTACACTAGCCTTACGCTAATCCGAAGTCATCCATCTGACTGGCTCAACTCATTCGCGTAACTGATCCAACTCATCTACATAGCTGATCTAACTCTTCCACTTGTCCGACTCAACTCATCCGCTTGTCTGGTCCAAGTCATCCATGTGTACGAGACAACATATACACGTGTCTTGCTGATCCAACCCGCGCATCTAAAAGATCCAATTCATGGACGTGTCTGAATCAAGTCATCCAATGTCCTGCTACAAGTCAACTACCATGTTACTGCCTGATCCAACTCTCCCACGTGCCTTATCCAAGTCAGCTCGATATAGGACATGTACACGTGCCTGAATTAACTTAAAGATCATTCATCCACTTGTCTGATCCAACATGTGCCTGGTCCAAGTCAGTCATGCGCTAGATCCCAATCTGATCCGAATGCGTTCATCCCGTCCTTGCTTGGCTGACCAATGTCATCCATGTGCCCGATCTTAGCCAACAATGCACCAGATCAAATTCCAGAACCTTTGCTCTAAGCTAAGTCATCGCAGTGCATGATCCAATCACACACTCATCATCTCATTAACGTGACACGAATGTCACTGAACTCATGCATGCATTGTCACACAGACGGATGTCCAAACCATGTGCATGTACAAACCATCTTGGTGTCTGACTCAACCTGTATGCGTATTTCTCCCACGTGTGTGATCTGCACGTATTACGGACCTATATATCTACATTGCTCTTTTATATGTTTCCTGAAGTGGATCTCGGTCAAATCAAATCAACACTTGTAACTTACCGTATGCAGGTTTACAATATTCTAAACGTCGGTTTTAATCCCGAAATTCAGGAGACAAACTTGTTAGCCTTCAATGGCTGACTTGAGTTCTAAACATTTTGATTTGCCCACATATGGTAAGCAGTGCAATAAGGAGACATGTATCCGCACAGTGTGAAACTAAAAATCTGTCTATTTCCTTCAGCGGTGACCGAAAATCCACCGAATGACTTAAAATCTTGATAGCGGAACGACATTTGAGGCCCTGTGACATTCCAGAGGGGACAACTTGATGGCGAGACTGAAGTCACACACCCTTTGACGTTCGCCTTGGATACCGGTAGTTTTCATGAATAATCCTTTTTGTATATATTTCGGAGAACTGAAAAATGAAATAAACTGATCACCAGTACCATAACCTATCACTGACGTAGTTCAAGTGCGAACGTTTACACAAGATGTACTAGGTAGTTCATTTTTTTTCTATCAAATCTCCACTTAATGTAATATTTGTTTACTTTTTAAAGGAGACCTATCAATCGTTTTTTTTTTTTTGGTTTTTTGGGGGGGTTGGGGGGGGTGGCTTCCTTTGACGTCATACTTTTGTGTACTGAAGAATCAGTTGGATAAAGTATGTCGTACGAAGTACCCGTTAGCATATTTCTACACAAACAATATTTATATCATGTTTATTCTGAAGACCGTTTCGTACTTTTCATCGGAATGGTTTTTTTCCAGTTTAAATCGACAATACTTGCCGAACCACACCGGGCCTATGGAAAATTTACGAACTAGCTGCCGCCGAAGAATCTCGACCAAGGAGTAAAACAGGTTGGAGAGCTCACGGGTGATCATCAAAGGAATTGAGTTGCAGCAAGGTCAAGAGTCTGCTATTACTTTGAGTTATCTCCCTTAATCCTACCTGCTATACTGGACTGAAATCCCGCGTTGTAGTCACAAGTGACTTCGTTGTGTAGATAATCCGTCCTATTGTCTGTGTATCGATCGTTGATATCTGGACCGCCCACTAATGCGCCGTATAAGATAATAGGGTTGGGTCCCTCGTTAAGATAGTCGTCCCATGTGCAAGGCCAAGGAAACGGTCTGCATGAACTGTGTAGAGAGAGGTTTATGTAAGATGTCATCATCTACGAGAAACATTTGAGCACAGAGGGTGTTACTATATCTTGAAACCATTATATGTTCCATTTTAAACTCCGATATATAAAAAAACTGACTTCAATCAAAATGGACACAAGTTCAACAGGATACTAGTCACATCGTTTTAAAGACGGCAGTACCTCCAAGGAGTATTTTTGTCTTAGCGTTTATTCGGGTTTATTCTGATTATCGCTGATTTAATGATAGCTTGTTAAAATTCATGACATTTCTAACATAGAAAAAATGGGCATAGTATACAGTATTTCCATTTTGGGTTAATCTTAAATAACGAAAATGGCTGCAAACGCCCCATACTTCGGCTGAAGCCTGACGTGAGGAAATTTCTAGTCATCGACAATGGCTTTTCCTCATGTATAAGTTCATTATTAATGTGCCCCAGCGTGACCCCGATAAAACTGAGAAATAAACTGTCCTGAATGACGTATTGCTATAAGGTTGTTTTTCAGAGACACGACTGCATCGTCATGATACGGAAATTCCTGACCAAGGCGTTGCACGTTCTGACAAACACTAACTGATATGCGATCATATTTCACACCAACAATATGTTCGCGGAAGAGACGTGACAGGCTTAGGTTTAATGTTTGTTTTAGGTTGTGGATTTGTTTTGTTGCCCTGAGCGACCTATATCAACAAAACATGCCTGCTGTATTGAAGTCACCATCCTCAGCAGTCTGTACATATACTAATTACTACTTTGCGATTCGGGATAAATTAAACTGAACCATGAACGAAAGGGAACAAATAGCATCGCGTTAGCGTCTCCTTAGCATGGAGGGGGTCTCCGTAGCCGAGAAACTCTGGCGCATTGTGATGACCCGTGAGTCTCTCACCAATGCGGTCGCTGAGATCAAGTGCATGCTGGCTTCTTCTCCTGCCGTATCATGGAAGGTCCGCTAGCAACCTGCGGATGGTCGTCGATTTTCTCCGGGCTCTGCCCAATTTCTTCCCACCATAATGATGGCCGCCGTCGTATAAGTGAAATATTATTGAGCACGGCGTAAAACAACAATTGAATAAATAAATAAACGTTAGCATATAATTTAATATTCCGTTATGAGTGCAGGCCCGTATTCCAGTGCCCAGAAGAGCGACAAGTAACGTATGCAGCGGTATCAAAAGGATAGTGAGGGGTTTTCTTGTAGTTACCTGGCAGCATGATGGGGCCTCTGAGGGGGGTTCTCACCGAAACCCACCACAAAACTCCTTCCGGTATCCCCAAGGGCGTAGTGAATCTGCCTAGTTGCCCACTTTCGGTACCACCATCTGAATATCCCCAAGTCTGCGGCCTCTAAGGCAATAAAAGCCATGTTTGCTGTAACATCAAAAACAAACACCGGTAGACTAATACAGGGTAGAGGGATGATCAGGCAGTTTAAATCAAAAGCCATATGAAGCATACATAAACGATGTACTAGCACGAACAAACAGTTCATCATCTGACACAGTTACTAAAATATTACTCCTACAATGGCCATGTACTAGCTAATGGTGAACGCAAATACAGCTGGGTTAAAAGATGAGGGAATACATAAATATGAAGTAGAAGAAAAGAAATGTCAAGTTATACAGAATTACTGGTAACGGTAGTGTTTGCAAAACTATCGTCGCTCAATAACAGAGCTGCAAGAGAAAACCTCTGCAGTTTATTCCAAGAACCGCATCAGCTCATTCAAAGCAAACGGCCTCTCCGAACTCACCTGAGTATCTCAAAGGTCCCCACTCGTATCGAATGGCCAATCCTTTGGGCGTATACTTGACAGACCCTCCGGGTTGCCAGGCCTGTAATGTCCGGATAATGTCCGTACGGTATCTTCTCTTACGGGTAAGTTTGTAAAGCATGATCTAAAATGATATAAATAAGCTGGACATGCAATGCGGAGAAAGCTACACATTTTGATGACTGCGCCCATTCATTAGCTTTTAACATGCACTAAAATGTCATTAGTTTTACATAAGGGCTGACATGCATAATTAAGTTAAATCATTTTCTTTCCTGCATATCAGTTTGACCTCCATGGAAACTGTCTGCAAATCACGAATTTAAGCTGTATTTTGTAAAACTATTATATAATGTGATTCTACACGAAATTCAAGATATGTTTAATGTGAGAAATGATTACAACCTCTCCCTGCAACATGGCACACACAGTTCAAAGAACCTGAGATCTCTCCAGTGTGCAATACAGTGAATTTTTAATCAGCAAAAATAAAAGAACAAAAACAGAAAGAAAACAGATCAATTGAAAAACAGGCCATTGCCAAAGCAGGAGGTAAATTCACTTTGGTTGGGGATATAAATCTTGGCGGCGTTACACTTTTTAGAAAAGGATATGTTAATATCACATAAAGCTATCTGTGCAAACTGCTACCTCGTCTCATGGCATAGATAAAGGGGACGTGACAGAAGATGACAGACCTGTGACATTTTGCATCCATGTTACAGGATTTTTTGTAACTTCGGATTTCTATTGTATTGGAGCATGTATTAGCTGGTGACGAGTGTATTGACAGTCTTTAATATCGAAATTGGATGCAGTGTGTGAATTTGTCCCTGTGTTCATACCCAGGTAATGTATTTGACACAAAACTGTTATAAATCACACGCCGGCAAAAAGTTGCTGTGGGCACAAAAAGCTGCAAGACGGAATGCCTGGCTCCTGTGTGACTACACATGACAAACGTGCGTGACAGGGCTTGCATAACACCTTTCCTTGAACGCAAGGTATTTAAGTTTCCTGATGTTTACCCAGACAGCTATTTTCTTGTCCTTATGCAAAATATTCATTCCACTGTCCAGGTGAGAAGTGGACAAAAATATCAATAATGTGTGGAAGGTCAAATATTACATTATCACAATCTTGTTTTTAACAAATATGATTATATTCTTGTGCAAATTCATGTTATGATCATATTGTGAAAAGAAAGATCAATAGGCAGACTTGTACAACACCGTTGACTCTCGGGTTTTGTGACCAGCCTCTCGCACGTTACATGGATGCTAACAGTGCCAAGCAAATACCTAATATGAAAGTTTACATGTTTTGCGTTAAGATGTAAATATATAACGAATTAATATCTAACCGAAACATTTCTTGATTACGTAATAAATTTATTCTTGTGTTTTGGGGGCTCATTCTATAGGCAAATGAAGTATTCTTTTAACTTTAAAACATTTTGCGTTTTGCACGCGGTGAATGATAGTAATTCACTGTATAACACCAAAAATGAAATTAAACTCTCTTGATTTAAATGTCTGGCATAATAGGGCCCCAGATTTATGTGCGCTTCGAACTTTGAAACTGAAGCACAGGCCTGTCTCCTTTCTTCCCCATAACTGAGGCACACGTGTCAAATGGTACCCCATAAATCAAATATCCTACCATTGTTACTTTGGCTAAAAGTCTGTGCGTTGTTTTCGTACATTTAAGTGCAAAAAAGAGGCAAATTGATCTCGAATAAGCTTACTTTGGCACGGTTATAAATTTTTGACACGGAAAGCGGAAGACGACAGTGCTTTTTTAGACATTTGACCACTGGTCAGCGGAAAAAGAGGTCGAAGATTTCCACTCCTCTCCTGCATGCGTTTGTGTGGGCGACCAGAGAGACTTGAGGCAGCTTCCTGTACAAGTCAGACCTGACCAGTACCGGTACCCAGGGTGTCCAGCTTTGTTCTGGGTAAACACTTCCCCAGTTCCCCACGATCAAACCTCGTACCGTCTCCCGATCAAATATATGTCTGATCTAAAATATGCCCAATCGATTTTACATAGACGCCCAAGCAGTTGTAAGATTGTTTATTTATTTGACAGGTGCTTTACGTTGAACTCAAGAATATTTCACTTGTTAGACTGCGGCCATCCTCGCTAGTTACACACAATTCATGGATTTAAAATGAGTCTTTGTGACAAGTGAACCTTTACATGGACAAGAGAACAGTTTCACAAAACTCTAGATGTGTGCTGTCGTCAACGTGTATACGACTGTCGCATATGGGTAAATCGCCACTTGCTTCTTTAGGTCTACCTTTGTGACCGGTTCTGCACATGTGTACTGACGCACATATCGACATTGTATTCTTCAGTACGGGGTAAAACATCAATCAAATAAATAAATAAATAAATAAATCATATCGACATTGATATGGCGCAGGCATACCTGAGCGCCGGCCCATTTCTCGTCCCAACAAAAAGCCCATGCCGGTCCATCTCGGTAGTTTTTCTCCGCATACTCCAAATAATCCCTGTTGCCCGTGGCTTTGTAGAGCCAGACAGACGCCCAGACAAGCTCGTCTTTATAATCCGATGACCTGTAGGTTAAATGTAGTGTAAACATTTGACGAATTGTACCCCTTTGTATCGAGCACAGGTAACACCAGTTTTAAGATCGTATGAAAAAAATAAGCTTTGCAAAACTTTTCGGCAGTTTTATTCCTGCTTCATATTTTGTAATGAAGCAAATAAAAACAGTTAACATCTGTGCTCAATGAACAAGTAAGAGGTCCCCAAAATGAAAAGTTGGAATACTTTAAAAGAGCGCTTCCGGTTCGCAATCAGCCTTCGACAATTTGCCTGAACAACATAACCACAGATGTACATGCAATTATCAAGTGAAAATCAATTTCGTAACGTCTTGGTCTGAGAAAAATATTGATAAAGGCGTATAAAAATGGTCTAAGGTCACCAAGTTCCACTGAGATAGGACCCGCACATAAGACAATTTCTTACAAAAAGCAGTTGAATCGTTCGACTACTACACTAACATACCATGGAAATAAAATACATAGACCATATAATCATTCTGGTTGAGTAAAGTAATCGAGCTTGTTCAAACAGCAACTCACGGATAGGAGTCGGAAGCTGGTATGTGGTCGCTGTACTTGCCCCGGTATCGGTCAGCAAATTCAAACAAATCAATGGCATGACGCAGCAACTTCTTGGAGTAATATTTGTCTGAGAAAAGACAAAACACGGGAATAAAGTGAGCACAACGCATTACACCAAAAAACAGAACTCTTGAGCTTGGTTCATCTTCGTTTAGGAAATGTGTCTGACACCTGGATTGTGAAACTTCTTGGAATGAGCATAAAGTATTCTTGCAAGTATTCTAGCTCTGAGTGTGGTTGGCCAAGTTTCCAATTTATTTTTCACATTTACCAGGAGCCAATTTCTCGATAAATTTTTCACTATTCCTGTTGCAGATACATAAACCCCTGAGTCGTTAAATTCACTAATTTAACATATGACATGGACATATGCTCTCTCATGAGCTGTCCTTAAAATGTAAAAGTCGTACGAAACGGAGACAAGTTTCCCACAGTCTTAAAGTAAATTCTAATTTGAAGTTCACATTAGCTCATTGTGCGGAAATAATGAATACTATAACGTCGCAATTCACACAGATGTAACCGACGCATGTACTCGGGAAAACAAAGACTTTGAATTTCGCAAACCGTTAGCTTCGAATCACGTGACTCCGGTGTTGAAGGGGGACTCGGCCACTCCTGGTAAAATAAGTTTATCTGCTTTTTCACAATAATTGTTATAGTACTTTTTGCTCATTATTAAAGTAAAAATAACCTCCAAACAAGTTGTAAGTCTCTTTTTGTAACGTTCCTCTTTTGTAACGTTTATCCTTTTTCAAGATTAATCGAAAATGGCAGTTGGAGAACTTTGGTTTCCTTTCGATGCGCCACGTACTTTTGTGTTAGTTTTAAAGTTATAGTCTTTATTAACAGAACTAAGGGAAATTCTTTTTGGTACATCTTTGATATCTGGAGGAAAAGGTCGAGTTCCATTTTAGTGAATGTAAGAGCACAGATTTGCATTTCTAAAAGCTAAGCTGAGAAGAATGATAAAGAACTCAGATTTCAACAAAAATTAGTGTTAACACAGTGTATGCCTGGGTAGGGGCGAGGGAAGAGAAGCCATCATTACTGGCAAGTTGCTTTTCACACTGGCCTGTTTATGTAATTAACAGAGATCTTTTCAAGGTCTGCTGTGCAGATATATTGATGTTGAATCCCGCTTAAATCACAAGTAATGTGTGCACGTCGAGACTGCCTATTGTTCTACACCAAGACATCTGTCTGTCGTTCTTTGACCAGATGAATTCATCAGGGCTTAATTAGGAGCTAGAAGGTTACCCAGCGGGCAAATTTTTTCGAAACTGCTGACTCAGCACATGCACTTTATCTACAGTGGTTTTAGCACTTAATCGGTAACGATATCCCCTTTACCACCATTTTATCAATGTAATCGTTTTTCTTTTATTTTCAGAAATCTGATGTCCAATCCCATCATGAACATGGATTCGAATCAATTCATATCCTTTTAACAGGTTTCAGAACTTTAACAGGAGAAAATGGAAGTCTTAAGAGATTAAACCCATTTCTCCAGAAGCAGGTTTTGTTTGCCAGAGGGCGTTACATATGCTCTTCCCACTTCCGGCTCTATATAAAAGAAACACAGTGAACCTGAGAGTGTGTTTGCATCAGGGCACAATAAACACAGGGTTTTCCACCAAGTCATACGTTTTGCCTGGATGGCGTCGCACGTGTAGACCCCAATGCTGTAAGCTAAGGACAAACGGTTCGGGGCTCTGTTGACTTGCCGATGTAACTACACTTACTAGACAAGCGGAAGTTGTGACAAAGACAAAATGTCACAAGAACGCAAGGGCCTTATAGAGACATTATCCACTTTCGAAAGGGAATGCCTTTAGTTGTCTACAGCCTAAGTTCAATATAAAAAGCGGCAGAAGTTTGCTTCTCATGATTACACAGCTACGATCAATTATGTTGGGTTGGTGCCAGAATGTCAAGACTAAGGAAATTTCGTGTTCTTGTAGGTTGATCGGGTCATTGCGGAGATACATTGTCAACTACATATTGGGGAAATTTGGCACAGGCTTTTGTCAAACCTGCTAGTGACAAGGAAGAGGTAATTTTGCAAGGGGTAACTATAGAAATTTAAATGTCAAGATGTTTGATTTTAATTCTCTCATATCAGGACGGTAAATCGTCCAAGGCACATTCCCCTTGCTATTCAAATTGGAAATTGCATATTAAAAAAATAAAATAAGCCACAAAAATAAATGACTGAGAAGGAAGTGCAACTAGAATTATTCATATCCGCACGTATTTTCACACTGAATCCTTTATTATTTGAATTTTCAGGGATTGAACTATCAAAAACTTCAAGCAAGCCACAGTATTGATGACGACTTGATCATAGAGCCATAACTGAAACAAGAAACAGACAGTTCGCCAAAGCGTGTGTCATTCAACGTATATATTGTAGTTACAACTATATTCGAATAACTTCACATATAATTCTCACCTCACCCCACCCTTACCTGTTTTGTTGAACACTATCGCTCCAGCCGCAAGCGCAGCCGCAGTTTCCCCCGCCACATCACTTCCGGGAGAAGTCTTTGTTATCCTGTACGCCGGTCTGGACATTTTCATATCTTCCGGTCGACACCATACTGTGTGATCCACTTTAGGGTCTCCAATCTGACACGAGTAGTGAAATGCCCAGAGTTCTCAAAAACTCAGAGAAAAGGGTATGGTCTCAGTTTGTTTATCCTTTGTTGCTTTTAACTGCGCCATACACAACAAGCTTTTAATGGCATATGCGAAAGTCGTTCACCACCACCCTTCATCAGGTAATTTAAATATATGGTGACTGAAAGCCGTAGCCGAAACAGCGAAAGTTGGATTCGAACCTGCAATCTCACTGAACTGAGGCCGATCGCCGGTCGAGCGAACAATGTTTACGGTGGATGGAAATAAAGGTCTACATTTTAAATATGTTATGACATGAATAACAGAGGCAACAACCTGGCTACTCTGTTTAATGTGTGTCCTTATCCCAAAGCCTAAATGAGATCAGAATATTGAATAATAGGGATGGTCGTGGCTTTTCCCGGGTTCTGCCCGGTTTTCTCACATAGTATTGGTGTCTTATCAGTGAAATAATACTATCAGTATAAATACGGCATAACGTCGGAAAATGGATTCATGGTTTACCTGGGCATAAAACTCGTACTTTTTTGTATGAGCCTTCATAAAGTAATTCAAAGGCCATTTAACACAATCATACATGGCGTCTTCCAGTCCAGAATCTTTGTAACTGTCGAAGTAGTCAATGAAACCCCAGAGGAGGACGGTTGTAGCCGACGCCATTGGTAGACCAAATTTGACGTGGTCACCAGCTATAAAAATAAGAACGGATAAAACATAAATGATTGATTACGACTGATATTCCACTACCACTTTCCCTTTGAAAATAGCATTAAAGTATTTCAGAATTGTCTCCCAGTCAGGATTGCGACATCTCGTTCATCGTACATCACAAAAATAAAGAGACGTTTTTGGAACTATGAAAGGGATTCTCTATCGATATATGTATACATTTGGTCCAGTGTTGTCTTCTCTTTTAATACTGAATTTACAGTTCATGCCATCTTTCTTTTATTTTCAAATCTGAAAGATACCAGTTTCAATATGCTTGCGTTTTATGTTTGTAATAAATCACAACCTTGTCACACCGGCTACACGAGTATTATAACATCCTCATTAAAGTGTGAAGTGATATGACACTTGAGATTAACGTACCGTCGTACCAGCCTCCTGTTAAATCCTCTCCAAACAAACCTCGGTCTCTCAACGCCGAATCCCTCCGCCACTTTACACGGCGACCCGGGGGAAGGCGGCCTGACCGCTGCGCCTCGTAAAACATGATAGACTTATCCAGCAATTCCTCATAGTCGTACTTTGACGCTCCTACAAATTTCCAGACAAAAAATATAATAATTTTTGGAATAAGGACAGTGTATTATTAAGTGAGGTTTGTCAATAATGGGGATACATTGTCTAGCAAAATAACACGAGGTTAAAGCTTTGGTGCATATGTATTGGGCAACAAATGCATTAAACTATATATAGAGAGTGTTTACATGCATAGCTACAAATGTGGAATGTGTTCAAATATGGTGCCTGAACAACTGTGTTAATCCCATCAAAAGCAACAATTTGCCATTTGCAAACTTATACAATCGGTAAGATGCTTTGTCCATTGCTCCATCTGCTGTTCGTATCAAGCGCGACATAACTCAAATGGAAATATCTGTACAAATTTTGTAAAGGCCAGGAACATTTATACAGACGATTGACGGCATAGTAATCTATAACTGTCGTCCTATACGACGCCCCTTTTGGAAAGCTCAGTTGTGGACATATTTGAATGTTGAACAGGGTAAAGTTGCGTTTGAGAAAATAAACTCAAGAGTTTGTCAATAGATGTAGAAACTTTCACTCCTGTGAAATGGGCCAGTTATGGCCAGTTTGCACAAACACAAAAATAGCTCTGTGTTCCCATTGGCGTCCCGCTTTACCTGAATGTAGAACTTATCAATGGCTAGACATTTCTTTTTTACGTACATGTATCTACAAGTAGCAAAACGTGACAAGACAAACAGTGTCTCTCGAGACATTTCTGTATCCCACATTTTCTGTATGGAATTTCTCCACGTCTTAACCAGATGCAGTGGCGTTGTGGCGAGAGCGTCTTCCTCGTAAACGGTAAATCCAGAGTTTAAGCTTGAACCGAGTCATACCCAAGACATTATTATCGGTAATCTTTGCACTACCTCTCTTGGTACTCTGCATAAGGCGAATAGGCATAGTGTTGGTCGATCTAGTGTCAGTATGATGGGACTGTGAGGGGCATCGTGCATCGTGTCTTCCGCATGGCGTTCCAGTGAGGCAGCACGTAAATATGTAGGAAGTGATCCCTGTCTGCTGTAGGGAGACGAAGTCGTGATAAAACCGGTATGATGTTAAAAACGTCAATAATATTTCACTTATACGACGGCAGACATTATGGTGGGAGGAAACCGGGCAGAGCCCAGAAAAGCCCGCGACCATCCACAAGTTGCTAGCGGACGTTCCCACTCAGGGCGGGAGAGGAAGACACCATGAGCTTGAACCCACAGCGACCACAGGCACCTGAATCATAACGCTGCCCTGGTGCGCTAATTTAAATATGTGACTGCCACAAGAAGGCTCCTTAATGTTCAGGTCAAATGCTTTTTTTTCGTTTTAATGTCTCGTGGTAATGAGCTGTATACCCATGTGGAAACTTACACCTTAATTACAACTGGCAACCTAAAACTACACCGGCTTTAACTTACAGCACAATAATGAAAATACGGCTAAGCTGTGTTGGAAAAGCACACATTATAAACTCTTACAGTGTGAACAAATGTTTTACGTGCAATCACAAGAGAGATTGTACTCAAACTGGACATAGAGGGACGCTGTCCCTGGCTTGGACATATGTCAATAACTCATTACCAGAGGCCCACATATTGTTCTTCCTTCGATATACACAGTGGAACGTTCTTACAAATAGGCCTATCACGTTCGGCAGCTTGACCTATTTCCCAGACTGGACAAACGCCTGGTCCTTGTATGCTGCATACATTAGGAATGTTCCAAACCACCATACATATATGCCAAATTATTATAATGCTCCAGACGCTGTTGTCTAAAACCATTATTATACCTGAGACTTTTGAGCCCACAGCTTGTATAAAGGCATGCCATGCTATTACAAAACTTCAAACGTTTTGTCCAAAGCCGGTACAGATGTATAGATAATTTATAACAAGACCTCAGACGTTATTGTTTGAAACCAGTATTCAGGCATATCGGCTTATTACATTACGCTAGATGTTATTGTTTCTACCTAGCATTCTTTCTACCTAGTACAATATGCCAAACTATTACAATACCCTAGAAGTCGTTGTTCAAAATCATTACATACGTATGCCAAACCACTGTAACACCTCGGACGTTATCTAAAGGACGTCGTCGTACAGTGTATCTGAAACACAGTCCGTATGAGACATTTGCGTAATGAAAACAGAGTAGACCAGTACACGATATAGTAGATGTATGTATTATCTGCTGAATGAATGTAATCCAGACATTTTGCTGATTGTAAACTTAACACTTTACTTTGTTCCGGCGACGGTTGTAAGGTGTGCCCAATCTAGTGATAGTCAAGACTATCATGATTTAAATCCCTTTCTGAGATAAAAAGGATCAGTAATTTTCCGGTTACATTTGAATAATTATCACTACTGGACGTTAAAATGAATTCTCTTGCATTGTATCAATTTATAGCATACACTAAAACGCACTCTATAGGAGTTTTCTTTACAGACTCTTGTTCTTCAAAGAGACCAAGAGCTCCTGATGTAGGTATAGAATTGTCTTGTCTTCTTTTGTTGTTGTTGATGCTGCTGTGAAAATTTTTAATAAATCAAAATAATGGGAGGATCTTTCAAAATTTTAACCAGTTCAGTGAGAAAGATCCTTGTTGAGTATAACATGATTTTTATGATGAATTTTATGTTTAATAAGTCTGAAACAATTGAACAAAAGACCACCTATTGAATCGCTGGAGACAGTTCACAAATAGCAAGTGGATATCCGTTTCATCTTTCACATGGACCTCGCCGGTATGGATTAAAAAGTAAATTTTACACCAGATATATTCAATTCTTCTTTGAACACCACTGACAGTGAATTTTCCTTCCCATATGTGTGCATGCTTACGTACTCCGTTGTATGAGTGAAAACACTGATTACACATTTACTATGAGCTTTGGATTAGGACAACGATTCTACATATCCTGCAACAGTTATCGATTAACCATTTGCGAGATACTGGTCTCCCCGATGACGGGCCTAAAAATACCACTTTGTTCCACTCCAGGCCTCCAGGAATCTATGACTTATCCAAATCGTTAGGTTGTGAAACCCTCCAGAACATTCTCAAATATTTATTTACTTAAAAGTATCTAAGGAATGCTTACCATTTATCTATGTCAATTTACATTATTCCAAGCCGACAATAAACATTTAGGTCCTTTTGAGAAAATCAGATTTCAACCAGATGATGGGATATTTTCCTCATCGATCGTGGAATTTATAAAACCTACAAACACCACCTTCACGCCAAAGCGCTGAAGCCAAAATCTAGATCCGCCCATCCGCTTTACCTCAGCCTCTGTTTGTACTCAATGTGAAATCCATATGACACTGTTTTTCAAGGCTGAAAAGACAAAGACCGCCTTGAGCATATATGCGATTTTGACCAGAAGTAAGGTCAGAAAGCCTCATGGATGTAAACCGCCAACAAAAGAACATCACGGCTAAAACCACAACTGTTCATGTGGCCTTGTGTCCGTTCGCCGATTGTTCTAGATCTAAAATAGAAACCTATTCAAATATGATTTTCTGTCCGCAATTTTGTTTGCTTACACGTCGTCTTACTGAGTCTGCAAGCGATTCTGATCACTTGTCACATGGATATAAGCCAAAAGAACACAGGCACGAATATAGCTTACTAATAGGAAACACAAGTTTCATCTACGATTAAATGCATGTATGTGTGTATGCTTCGGTTTTACGTCATACATAGCAATTTTTCAGTCATATGACGACATTCCTTAGAATGTATGTAGATTGTTTCCCGGATTGATCCTGGATCTCCAGACCTCGCTGCGAACGCTCTAACCACAGGGTCACCGAGGAGGTATCTAGGCTTAAAAATGGTATAATGTATTATGGCCGTGGCTTAGCTTGGAAGTCACCATGACATGGCAATTTTGGTTGATGCTTATTTATGCCTTTCCTAACTCTCTTGTTTAACCTGCCCCAGATACATCCCTCCGAACGTTAACAATAATGTATTTATTACGCACTCTGAGTTCAAAACAAAAACTAAAAGATTTTTTGGCCTAAAAAGTGTACATTACAATTGGGAAATTCTTCACACTTACAACATTTAAAAAATTAAAACACGTTTGTAGATATAATCTTCTGTGGTTCTTTTAAAGACATTCATGTTATTTTAGCAGTTTGCACTTGACGTAATCTGTAAACTGTGCCTCGGGGGTAGACTGAGCAGCTGTACCGCATTTCCTTACTAATATACCACTAAACTTCCGGTACCATTAAACCACAGCCACAATTCGGAAGACAAATGAGCGGTTCAATTCTTGTGGATTTCCTAGCTGACAAGGACATCCTCTCGGAGTTCCGCTGTGTAAATGAGGGAGCAGGCTGACATGTCCTTTACCATGTATTCCATACTATTTAACACCAGATAACCTTTGTGATAGACATGAACAGAGAACAAGTAGCTTGATTAGAAGTTTCTCAATAGGCTGGTAGGATGAGCAGTTAGTTAGTGGGTGAAACGCCGATTCACGAAACTAATAAAACATGAGAAGGAAATTTTCTACCTTTATTGGGAGTGTATATCAAGTTAAAAAAGTATATGTCTCCACTGAAATTCACTTGTGGCTAGAATGGGTCTCGTTTGATATGTAGATTGTACTTTGGCTAGTGACATGTTGCAATTAGCTAAATTTTATCAGACAAATTGTTTGTGTGCCGATTAATCAAACGTTTGAATGTATAGACACATATGCTTAAGTCCTGCTTATATTTATTGTGCAACATGAAGCAAACAACTGGCAATCGCAATTAAGAAGGGCAGCTTCCCCACTCACCGGATTATATTGTACAAACAAACCGAAGTGTGCTCGAAAATGGTATTTGCAATTAGTTACATATATATTTATTTATTTATTTCATTGTTGTTTTACGCCGTACACAAGGATATTTCAGTTACATATATATAGTTGTGTTAAAGTGAATCAAAAAGCCGTTCGTGGATGGCTGCTCTTATAAAGCAAAAGAAAATATCATGGTTATTTTGAAATAAGCTGAAAGCTGTTCGGTAAATGCTGCCTATGGCAGGCAAGAATAGTGGTAAAAGCTCCAAAGAAAAAAACAAAGCAATCGATAAAATTCAGTAATGATCAGATTGTCTTGACTTGAGCAAGATACTTAAACGCCACATATGCATGGTGCATGTATCTGTGATCAAGCAATTTCTCGTAAATTGCTCACAATTATTCAAATGTAGCTTGAATTGCTAGCTAAAACTTTTGCGAGAAATAGATTTTCGAGTTTTCATAAGAGGAACTACGCTTCATCATATATTTATATGTAACATAGTATTCATTGCAGGAAGTCAACATGTTTATAAGAGGAACCGAAAGCCAATGGGATACGATTTACACGCTGATTTTCCGCTTGTCCTCTACCCTTTTGTGTTCCGTATCAACACTGGAACAAACGAAATGTTTCCTTTCAAAGTATTCAATACAGTACCTTTTGTAAGCCATTTGGATTTTATCTGCCACTGTTAATCTCCCAATAAATAAAATAGCTATGAAAACAACTTTCAGGACATTTTTTACACCGTGTTGCTGTAAGGATGACAAGTGGATTAGGGAGAAGTTAAGATTATGTTATCTGGCTTTGCGTAAAACATATCTTTCTCCGTTACAAAAAAATTAAAAAACAAAAAATATTTTTAACACGACACTTAACTTCAAAAAGACAACACAGGTCAGAGGTGTCGGAGTGGTTATTAAGATGTTTTCATGTTTTTTGATTGTTGCTTTACGTCAAACTCAAGACTTTTTCACTCATTTGGTAGCGGTAATTTAAGGGCTGGTGAAGCCGAAATAACCGGGATAAACCACCAACCTTCGGCAAGTTACTGACCAACTTTCCCACCTGCCGCTTACAGATATGCACGTCATCATAATAGAAGACAAGTGGCCTTTAACGAAGGGTATACTGCACAGAGCGTCGTTGACCATCTGTTGTAAGCAAAACCCCAACTGCAGTGAGATTGGTGAGATCCACAAATTTCTTGTCCAAGGCTTGAAGAGGCAGACCTTGCAAAGGTCACACCAATAAACCACTAACCGTTACCAAAACTACAGTTTTAGTTTATGGTACAAAAATTAAACAGTTTTTCGCATTGCCCAATATGTAAAATTCAAGACAACTGACACGTAAAGGTTAGCATATATATTGCTGGTGTTATTTGTTTGTCTTTTAATAGTTGTCCGAGTTCTTATCGAGCTCACATCCAACTCAAACCTTGTCTTATGTTGAACTGCATCCGTGGAATGGTTGTGGAATACTGACGGAATGTTCTAGCAGACAGTGGCAATTATCCACAGATCGCAGCCATAATCCAACAGCCTCAGCGCCTGGAGGTTTGGTGTATGGCTGTGGAACGCGGACAAAATGTTCTAGAAGGTTATGACTACATCCACACACCACAATCAGGACAAACAGCATGGGCAACTTAAGAGGTCTGCTGAGTGGTTATGGAACATTGATGGAATGTTACAGTCGTGACTCTGTCCCCAAACAACCTCAGCAACAGAAAGTTTTTCGAATGATTTTTGAAACGCTGACAGAATTTTCCAGCAGAGTTGTGACTCTGTCAAGGAACCGCAGTCATCATATTCATATGCCAAAAACATCAGCAGCAGAACGTTTGCTAAATAATTGTGGAACATTAACAGAATATTTCAGTAGGTTTTAACTATATCCACAGACCTCATCTATGTTCCATCAACCTCAGCAGGTGAAGACTTCAAATATGATTTAGGATCGATTGCTAAAAGTGTGATTTAGCTTAGTGGTGAGCTATTCACCTCATAAGGTATTTTGGTAGGCATTTGTGAACTAGTCACAATCCCATGAACTTTATTTTCATCGCCAGTAGTATAAAATTTAATGGTGTATACAGAAAGAGATAGTCGTGGGAAAAGAGTTTCAATACAGTGAACTGAGATCGCATTTTAGGTTTTCTGTTTCAGCTTCGCTGTATCTGAATGTGAATATAATATGATGAATTTTAGTCTTTCAATGTCTAGAGCGTCCTCTTTGATAACATGCACATCAGTGTATATGGAGAGCTGGATGAGCAATAAATGAACAGGAACTACATACGTTATAAAGATGCACAAAAGATGTAAAGAAGAGGTGTGTTGACGTATTTCAACCCTTGATTTACTCCATCTAAAGTCACATTCTTGTAATATCAACTCGAGACAGGAGTTCTGTTACAGTTCATTCTAAACAATCAAAACTTTTTAATCTTACGCGTATACCCTTAATAGCTATGCCCTTCATAGTTTCCCCTCGAAATAATTTAAATACAACGACTTTGTTAATTGTTTGTCGGTTTTAATTTGCATAATGTATGACTACTATTATTTATATAATTAGGACAGTTTACTCCTTGACGTTATTTGAATGTGTGGCTATAGCTGTCCCTGTAGGGATCTGTGTAATTTGCAGGGATGTGCTCTGTAGAAACGTGAGAAATGAACACAGATTTAATCTAACATATACTACTTACGTGTTTTCTTGGGCCGGGATACCCTTGGTTTTGATGTGGCCGCAGCTGCAGGTAACCCCACAAAAGGCCTCAACACTGGGTATGGGCGAAACGGTTCCGGGGTAGTCGAATAATTATTTCGCACCGGGAAAAACCAGCCAAGTCCGTTTGCTTGAGAGGCCATAGACAGCAAATGTGCTGCTATTAGTTTTGCACAAATCCCCATACTGTGAGTATGTTTCAAACAGTAGAAAATGCAGCGCCTCCTGTTGGTCACTTATATGATAATAAATCAGAACACTTTTGCATACGACGCCCTGATGTGAAACTCCACCGAAACTGAACTTACGACCGATTACTTCTGTATGGATTTTATTACTCCATTGTGGCCGTATCACGCCGCTCTTATCTCCAAGGTTACATTTGCCAGACCCAGATCTGCACCTGAAAACGAAGCCTGTTCAATAAGCCCAGGTGCAATTCTAATTTTTGAACGTATAGCTAAACAACTGGATAAGGGTAAACGCGTTAGTAATATGTCAAATATTAGCCCTCTCCCAGTTTTACTCTGAGTCAAGTTGCTGGTTGTGGGCCCGCTTACAGCTCGTCAGTGTCTTTCAACAAAGGAGGCTGACCAATTCACCTTGGTCTAAACACAGCACACCGCAACATAACAGTGCGGTGACGAGGTCATCTTCATCGAAGTCCTCTAGTAATATAAACTAAGAACACTTAACCGAGATGAAATAGAAATTCACCGATGAGAACGATGTTAAGCTAGATAGATATTGTGCCTCTATGCTTATATGATTCTCCAAAGAAAGTCAGACGCAGCAGAAAACAAGTTCTTGTGTTTTCATGTCCGATGGAAGGCGTATTCATCTCACAGTGATAAGGTGTAGAACGAGTGAGCGCTGAGGTGGGTAAAAGCCGTCTGATCCACTTACAAAGAGCAGCTCTCATTTGTATAACGAGTGTGACTGCCAGCCCCGTATCCCGCTTAGCCCACACAAAGTCAACTGTGACTTCTAAACCCCACTGGCTGGCTGACAGATAAACTCTACATCTAATGCATGCATCCTGGAAATTGTCAGAATCTCAGATATGTCATTGATTCACGAAAACCGCGTGCCAAGAACCAAAGAGCAAATGTGAGAGTAAACATTTAAGGTCGTAAGGAACGTTAACATCTGGGCACAAACCCAGATCAGCCAGCTATTAACATCCTGTCTCAAAACAAATTTATTTAGACATTTAACGGTCGTTAAAACAAACATAACAAAAGTTTGCAGTAAAAACAACAATGACGATGTGAGTTTGACCAAACAGTTCGTTATTCGGTATAAGTGCGTAAAGGTGCAGCTCAGAGTTAAAAGCTTGGTATTCTCACTTACTGCTGTTAATTACATTCATGGCTAAAATTATTCATAAATTTACACTGTTTGATTAGTTTGTTGCTGCGGACTCGTGATTATTTCTCACAGTATGAGAAATTTAATGAATATGACCTCGTATTGGAGAAAGCTCGGCTATTATCCTAATCACTTTTTCAGACACTGGTACTGGTATCAATCATGACATTTGAATTCCAAATAAAGTCCAAATATTCGCTTTGGGAATTAGAAGATAAATAACTATATATAAAACGTGAACTTTTATTTTAGTGAGGGTTAATTTTCATTAACAATTCTAATTTTCCTCTTTACCTTTCGCCGTTTTCTTTTTAACAGGACAACTTTCTGTGATTCAGTGACATTTAGCGATTACATAGATTCTGTTCATGGAATTAAATATATGGATAAAATTCGTCTGGGATACGTTATGACTAGGAGATTTCTTTAGCTGTATACAATTGCAATTACTGCATTGCTCTGAGGAGGGTGTCCAGTTCAACATTCACCGGTCATTCCGGACTTTGTGAGTAACGTGTTAGTTCCACAGATATTCTTTGTCGGTTTCGATTCACTCTAGAATAAAAAAACACAGAACACTAAAGATCAGGACGATGCATCCATACGGCATCTTTTCTGTTTGAATCACCACGTCTCCGGATGAAAATGACATTGGCATGGATTTCTAAGACACATAAAAGGGCAGTTATGTGCTCGTTTTGCCTCTACTCAAATCAGTCACCTTGACACACACAATTCTTGTGTGTCGCGGTGATAATTCATGATCTTCATTACAATAACCTTAAAATGAAATAAACGTCCATGTATTCTTACGTGTTTAATCGCATTCAATCATGCATTCAACTATATTGCAACCTACAGCGATGTATACTGAAGGAATTTAAAGGGTAAATGTCTAAAGTCAAATCAACTCAGTATTCTTGAGATTATACATCATGATTTTAATATTATACCTCATAAAGTAATTCTTTGCTTCCATTGGCCATCACAAAGTCACTTGAAATTCTGAAAAATATGATGTACACGGACCACCTGCTCTAGCAACGTAGCATTCCACGTTCAGGAGGCAATATCCAACGATTATGCGCTAGAAGCCAGCGATCCCGTGTTTGTAATCTAAACAGTCGGACGATGGTTTGCTCAGCAAACGACGATATACATGTTCAGCGATATAAACTTTCAACAGAGCAGGTTATTTCTATGCAATTTTCCATCCCTTTTTTCGGTATAATAAAACATATGGACCATGCCGTTGATGGCACATCAGAAATTGTTATCTCTCGGCAAGTAGTGTTCTCACTTGTCCAGAGCTGACAATTCCTGCTATCCTATCCAGTGGCATATATTACAACTCTAAAATACAGGAATGGTAACATGCGGATGTACATTCTGGAGCGAAATGAGAGCACTGGGCTTACTTGTCAATCATAGCTTCATTATGCAAAACGATGTACATTATTAACACTTAAAAACATGTTTGAGCCTTCTCACACTCAATAATATGCATACGTTCTCCTTAATCAACCGTTTTCATATAGCTCACAAGTAACAGGAAAACAAGGGCTACATAAGGATGATAATGCCACTTTTCAATCTAGAAATTGTGATGGTGATTGTGGCTGGCTGGTAAAAGAGTGCACATTCCCAGGACTAACCGTGTCACCAAAGAAAGGTTAGTCTACTATTCAGTAGGCAATTTTCACCGATGTCAATCTGAAGCCAGTGGCAAATGGTAGAGTCTAGACTGATCAAGATCCACAAGTCTAGATTTGGCCACTCTCGGCGTAAACCCAACGATAGACGAAGAGGGTGTCGCTTGAGCCCCAACAGTGTCTGCAGATCGGTCAAATTTTTTACATCGTTACGTATAGTTTTAACAAGGCCCATTCACTTAGCAAAGATCGGAATGTAAGATGACAGAGACTATTTATGGGATGCCCAGGTTATTGCGACTTTCCTCTCGTTTTTAGCTTTAGTAAATCCCATCTCCATTTAACGCCATAAATTAGGTAACCTCATTTACGGAAAAATTATCAGAAATCGAAACTTACGAAGTTTAGTACACGTTGCACCTATAATATTTCGACATTTCAACTGGACACTACTTTCCTCTACTGTTGGCCACCTGTATTGCTCTTCTCTCACTTTAATTATGCTCTTCTCTCACTTTAATTAAGTATGTTACTTGTACCAGTTCAGTTTTGTTTTGTTTTATTTTTTGTTTTGTTTTTTTGTTTTGTTTTGTTTTTTGTTTGTTTGTTTTTTTGTCGTTTATTTTCTCAACCGACCTCTCTGAATATTATACTAAACCGGGTTCAAATGTGCGGTACATGTAAGGACTACATGTGTATCCGCATACTACAGACTGCATATAATTTTGGAGTGAATAATCAATGCGACGGATACATTACACTTACACAGGTGATATTTTCCGAACAAATATCACCTGACTAAAACAGGTGGCTGAATTTCCTGTCCACATGGAAGACACAAAAGTTAGGATTGTCTCATTGTCCCGACATATTTGGTACTGAGGGAAGTTCTTGTTAAGGTCATTTATAACCTTGCTGCAGCTTCGTTAAGCCCCACATCGGCACGCGTGTGTATGGGCCAGTTCGTTCTGCACATGCCACTCTGAATTACTCAGCAGGAGGGAGAGCTTTTTATGCCAGACAACAACGTGTGATAAAATGTTTCAGACATGTATGTTATAGCACGTTATTCTCGATGCAGGTTCTTATGTTTGCATGTGACAATGGATAGCGACATACAGCAATATGTCATATCCTTCTCACTTGTACAGTTGGGCTGTTTTCAACCTGGAGGGACTCATGTTTATTTTGGGGTAAGCCCATGTTCGTATTTACATATCCCCTCGCCTGCTTATTTAAATTCTTATCGCTATTTTGTTACGCTGCTGGAGCCAAGGTAAACACTAAGGTTAGTCGCATGTAGATCATCAGATTTTTTTGATTGTTTGTTTTTTGACGTTTTTGTTTTAAATTAGGCCAGGTTTTAAGGCTGCGACGTGAAACCGGTATGGTTCCGTCTCCAGTAATGCAGTTAACCAACGAAAATATAATACTTAAAATGTTGTTGAAGACGAATATCACTTCTTATTATTCTGTCCATTATATAAAAATTACGTAGTATGTTTCCAAGTATTCTACTGTCAACCTGACAGAAGAAAATGTTAATGTTCGGACTGTTGACAACAAAAAAATTGACATCAGCTCGGAAACCTGGCATTGTTTGTTGAAAAAAGTTATAGGTTGATTGACTCTTAAATCTGCTTTATTTACATCTATTAAGCTTTCTCCACTCCTATGTCAGATGTGTGATGACACTTGTTTATACTGGTTTCTACAGTCCGTCATCATGGCACGCCATGTTTTATGTGTGTTTGTTCATGAGCTATGGGGTCGATTCAATAATAAACCACAGATACATAATAACGTGGAAATAGCATGTAATTGCACTATACTATGCAGCACAACACTTACATCGTAAACGCGGTAAGGGATCGGACAAGGCTGATATTTTCTGATGAAGCTCTACACAATTTGATAGACAATAATCAAAAATTTCAACCCATAATTTAATGAACACGAGTCTGAAATGAGGACCCACATCCTACATAGTGTAATCGAAGATATTAACGTCACCTCTATCTCACCTTAAATGCAGCTATAGTGACAAGCCGCTGTGGAATGACCTTGTGTTCAAGCCGCGTAAAAGCAAGCTATGATGTGGACAGCAAAACAAGCTTCACTACAGAAGCCGGTTGCTGCCACTCGGTTGCTGAGACTCGCGTTTGCGCAGTTTCGACCTTTTAAACGAAAAGTCAAAAACGCGAAAGAGCGAAGTCGAACACGCGATAATGCAAAAGGGGCGACAATATGAAAGAGCGAAGGTCGAAAACGCGAAGTTCACTTTGGTCTTTCGCCCTTTCATTTAAAAGGTCGACACTGCAAAAACGCGAGTGACCGCATCCGGCTTCCATACTTCACACCAAAAACAAAGTACGGCATGACAAGTGAAACCAAAGCAACATCACCAGTGAAATAGCGAATGGTCCAAGTAATTTGAAAAGCCGACCCCTTTTCAATATACCTCAGCTGTTGTCATATTTTAGCTATTCATGCAGAGCGCCTGGGTGGCCTTGTGGTTAGAATGTCCGCCTGGAGATCGGAAGGTCGAGAGAGCCGGGATCAAACCCAGGTCAGATCATGCCAAAGACCTTAAAACTGGAACTTGTTGCTGCCTTGCTTGGTGTTCGACACAGAGAGGTTAGAGCAACAAAAGAGGACTGGTCGAGCCAGTGTCAGTATATTGTGACTGGATGGGGTGTCATGTCTGGTGTCTTCGGCAGCACTTTGGCGGCATGAACTCGCCCTGCCACAAGGAGACACAGCATATCTACATGATACGCACTCTTCACCGCCATGTGACAGAAAAATTGTGGAGTACAACGTTAATCCCAAGCATACATACATAAGCACTATTCAAGCATAAAGAGTAGCAAATTATACCCCCGTAACCCTATGATTTAAGTAGGTAAATTCAGGGCAGCCTAGAATTACTCAAGATGTTATGTAGTAAACAGAAACATATGAAAACGATGCAAATGGACTTGGGCATAGGGTATGCTACGTCAAAACCATTCATCGTTAGAGCTATGTATGCAGTCGATCATTCTGCTGTCAATATGGATGTATTTCACATTGTCTAATGTTCTCTTGGGAAAACATGGTGCGTACAGTATGCAATAAACCGTCTCTAATCTCTTGAAATCTTACAGTATGTATAAACTCGTTGATCAGCATATTCTTTGGTCAGAGACCTCAAATCTAACCTATCATTTCCAAACTAGCCACCAACCCACCTCATGTCCTATCCGACTACACTGTTATAATACCCATACTCTTACTTAAACCCACCCGTACTTTACGGAAATCCCAGTTAATCTTAAAGTCGTTACACTACAGTAATCGACAACCCCTACATACAACTTCCTGTACCTGTACCCTAGACTTACGTGTCCCGCACCCTAACAATAATCTTAATCACCTCTCTAGCATAACTACTAAGATTTATCCGTGGGTATCCGCTGCTACCGTCAGCATGAACTAAACCCTATTCATCTTACCAGCACGTGGGCCTATACCTGCTCGTAGTTTACCGTAACCCCTGACCCTGGCATATCCCTTTGTGGTACCCTTACATATCAGAGAGTAAAGGCGATACACAAATGGCTTGTTCAACTCTCAGACAGTGATAGGCCTTACACAAGATCAAACAAAGAAACACGAAGACGCTTGAATAAGTTCAATACATATATTTCAACAAAACAGACAAATAGTACAACTCACAATAATATACAAAAACAATACAGATAATTACAAACTATATAGTTTCTTACTGATGATAGTGTCTAAATCCGGGTGGAATATTCCGGCTTTCAAAGGGAAGTCAGTTCACGTAAATATAGAATCCACAGCTCTTAAGAATTCTTGAATCGAAAGATGACAGTCCTGTAGCGACGAACAGCACTGGGCACGGTACGCCGATGATGGCTCTTATATCCAGCTCCCCGGAGAGGTGCAACTATCCAGGGCTGACAGGTTGACAATAGCGTCCGTTATGCCGAGCTGGCGATGCATGATTCAGTCCTCATAAGAATGTCTCAAACAAAATAGCAAATGGCTAAACTCAAGCTCACAAAATGCTACCTACAGAAAGATGAAGGACAAATTGACGAGTGTCGAAAGGCGTGAAAGCTAAGTCCTTAAGTGGCAGTAAATGTGACAGCCTTCAAATGAACAAGAGACGGTCATTGCGAAGCTTCTAACCTCGTCGCTCATATTTATAGGCTAACGTAAAGAAAATTCTGGATGGTTTGATCGTAAACATGTTTACAACATGCGTACATCTTTCCAGAATGTACGCTCTATCTACAATGACCCGTAACTGACAAACACAGAAGCCTCGAGAGCAGGCATTTAAATTACAGCCCACGTTTTATCTTACATAGTGATCAAAATCTTGAACAAACCCTTATGTTTTCTAAGGGTAAATCTAACCCTTACCTAGCGTAACCGTAACGTAACCGTAACTCTAGCCTATCATCGCCCTGGTCTAACCTGTCCCTAACCCCATCTTAAACAAATTGCAACTGACGTTACTGCATGCTTTTTCATATGGTTTTGTTTCAGCCATAAAGCTAGAGGTGTATAACTTATTACTATTCAGTCTTTACTTTCTATCCCTTGTTTAATCGGCGTAACCCTAATTTACCTCTTTGGTTTAATCGGCGTAACCCTAATTTACCTCGTACCCGTATCACAACCCTATACCTTACATAACCCTAGCTCTAACTTAGCCCTTAACCTAATTTAACCTAACCCTAACCCTAATCAACCCTAAATTACCTCTGGTGTAATTCTAGCTTTAGCTTAACACTATCTCGAAACACTAAGCCTATCCTTAAACCCTAGCTTCTAGCTTAAGTCCCGCCGTCCCCACGGTACGATAAGTGACAACCCCCGAGGACGACTATCCTGGATATAGCATTCTTGTGCATTGTCTTCTCTTTATTTCATTTCTTTTACCATGGTCACAAAGTATTATCAGTTGTGGCTTTATTTCAGTACCATGCAATTGTTATCAAAGGCCGACAGCAGTTTACAGTGTCAGACAATGTTTTCAGTTGTATGACCATCTACCATTTCAGGTCAAATGGTAGAGCAAACTCATAAATGTCTGTCACCCCTCAATAGCAACTACCATGTAGAATGCACTCTGTACCAACTTTTACTCCTGTAGGCCTAGCAGCGAAGTCCGCACGGTGGGGCTGCGGGGGATGGCTGTTACTGAGAGTATATCCAGTTGGTTTTAGACGTCGAAAAAGACATTTCCTCTCACATCCAACAGCAGTCTGTGAATTTTACTCAAACATCACGACATTCCAATAAACGGTCAAAACTAACAATGCCCGTTCAATGAAGCTGACGTCTTCCCGCATTATGTGCACCTTAAATAAAGAAAAAAATTAACAGTCGGATGTCGTCTTTTAAGTGAGAAGCAAAAGACTGTCATAGAAACAAGTTGTGTATCCACTTTGGCAAAACTAATCCTTGGACTCTAAATAAAATCTGTTCATTTCTTTGATTGTTCCTCAACACAACACTTATGAATTTTTCACTGATAATATGGCGGCCAGTTTGCTGGGTGATGGAAACTGGAATGGCTGAAGTAGACCACAAGTATATATTAAATGAATTGCAACCTCGTCTGCAAGCATGATTTGTGCCAATGCCATTGCTAAGTGAAAATCACAAGTGCCAAATTACTGTTGACCTTCCCAACATGTGGCCTACAGATATGAACCCCATACTGGCGGAAGACAATCAGGTGGTCTTGGCGTTGGCGACCGCTTTTTGTTCTCAAAGCCGCGCAAGCCATGAGACCGAGAAAAAGTCCCTGCCGGAGGTCAGAGCTCGCAACTTGTTGTCCTGGGATTGAAATGCTCGAATTGTTCCACTAATGTCTTGTCGACTGCAGGCTTGAAGAGTGTTGTTCTGCCAAAATTCAGGAAAACTGGGAGAGTAAAGCTCTTAATCGAATCTTTGGCATTTAGGTATATACGACAATGGGCACCCGGACATTTGACTATTCCTGGTTGGCTGTACACTGATTTATTTTGTTTATTTGTTAGTATTCAGAGCCGTACTTATAAATATCTCATTTATACGACGGCAACCAGAATTATGGTACGGGGGAACAGTGCTAAGCAAGGCGGAAACCCACGACCAACCGCAGGTTGGAGGCAGACTTTCCCACGTGCGATCGGAGAGGAAGTGAGCCTAGGTTGGACTTCAACCCACAGCGATCGCATTCGTGTGAAAGGTGCTGTTACATTAGCGCGCTAAAACAGATGTTGTAGGGTCTATGGAACGCTATATCAAAAAGTAAAGGGAGGCTACTCTCCAATCGGCGTGTCTTAAACATGGCGGTATTTTGTCTGCTTATTACCTCCCCTGATGTTAACGGTCCTGTTTCTTCTGTTTCTTCTTGGTCTTACACATAATGTAAGGTGTTCTGTGTGTTTCCGCCTGTTACAGTGAAACTCCATGTTTTCCAGCTACATTGGTATATATTAGTTAGTAGTTTCAGTAGTTTACTGAAATGTATAATTCAGTATATATTCTCCTCAGGCTTGAACTTTTTAAGAACGTTCGTATATAAAGATCATTAGTTTGAAAAGTATTTAACCCGACCCCAGAGGAAAAATTCTTTGGTTGGTGTTCTTCAGTCAGAGTAAATATAACTTAGAAGGAAAAATCACCATGTATATGTGTGACTTGTTCATTTATTATGTGTTACAGGAGCCTTATTTCAATGTATCCCACATTAAAAGTTTATCGGGCGAGGCAAGGGCGTTTGCTGAGAGCCCGCTATAACTTTGTGATGTCGCACGTTCGGGAAGAATGCAGATTTTCACAAAATTCGGGTTTTTTTCAGGTACCGGTACCAGTGCATTGAAAGAAAAAACAACTCAAGAATTTTGTCAATGTATTATTTAAACAAACAACAGAGTTTAATGTTTACTGTGTCGAAGACTGGGCCTTTATGGATATGGCTAGGGAATGAAATCAATGAATTCAAAACCAGTTATTGAAGAAATAAGCTAATGTACGCAAGAGAGTCGCTTGTATGCCTTATCTTTTGTTAATCCCACTGCCTTAATTTCCACCTTAACCCCACTGCCTTAAATTCAGCCAACAGTTTCCTGTCTCAAGCGCTTATTCGTCTACCCATTTGACTGATTTATTTATTTTGTTTGGTTGGTGTTTGCTGGCGGATCTTCCCACGTGCGACCAGAGAGGAAGCCATCTAGAGCTGGACGTGAACTCACAGCGACCGCATTGGTGAGAGCCTCCTAAGCCATTGCACTGCGCTGGCGAGCTAAATACCTATGCCACTGAGGCCCAACACATTTGATTTATCTCGGACATTGGTGAGACCAGCTTCATTAGCGATACACCACGGAGAGTCTGTCTAATAACATTACAAGAGAGAAAAAATTGTAGCGTTTGCCTCCCTGGTGATACTGATTTGTTTCTAATTGCAAAGGTTTTTATTTCATGAGCGAACATTTTCCAATCAGTAATATTGTTTTCCTTCACTTTAATATATAACCTTCTATACAAGGCTGACGCGTTTTTGTCTACGTCCCCTTAACACCCAGTGAAGAAGATAAATCCACAGATATCGCTCATTTAGTATCCCCACCTCCACTAATAATTTCAGAGTAAAATCGAAAGTACTTAATGTTGTAAATGAAGTGGGCTGATACACGTTCAGCTGGATTTATTTTTTATAGAAGTAGTCTCACTTTGTCAGCTTCTGTATGCGCCGGTAATAAATCTGATATTATATTCAGTATATATATTCGCTTTTTATGTCCCCTGGCACTCCGTCTGCCTCCACCCATAGAACTGACTGACACGGTGTAAGTGAAACATTTTTGATTGTATGGCATTCATTCCTTGATTCAGCCAGTCAATCAGTTATACAATCTTTCATTCAATCGACTTAATTCAGTTTACGTTCTCAAACATTTTGTTTCGCAATTTACTTCCACTTGTGAATCTAATTTCTGGTTTATTTCCGAAAGGATCGAGATTTGTATCGTATACAACACCAGGGAACGCTGGGAAAGTGATGGGGAACAGTGTCGCAGTTCAGTCCGAAAGGCGACATTGCTTTTGTGACGCGAATATATAAATAATTCATTAGAAAGCTTAAAACGGTTTCACGCCATTGCAATATGTACCAATTTTTCATGTACATATTGTCGACCTGAAAGGCCCCCAAAAAATTATATTTCAAGGTTGACTTGATATAAAACTCTCAGGTCACTCAGAACTTAACGGTGTGACTTCACCTCCTGGCGAGGATTAAGGTGAGATATGTGTGGGCGAAGAATTTTTTACATAAAGCGTTTCTGGAAGAGCCACGCTCAGCAGATTTCACGTGCAGCGCGCGGATGGTGTTTTCCCAGACCACCCACAACCACGTGCGGGTTTTAGCGAAGATCACCGGTCGACACAAATATGTATGCCCAAATAATTTTTTTTTCTCACGATGATTTGACATAAGTAAATGTTCTATCGAGATATGAAGTCGGGTAAACAACAGCTTGTTTTCGGAAATGGTGAGAAATTCATCGAGCAAGATAACATGTTTTTTATGAGGTGTATAGGTGACAGGTTGTTGATGAACCAAATCTTCGGGTTAGCGTACCCTTAAGCTATCACGGCACATGACAAGCTTTTAAACATGACGTTGGACGAATCACATTCACTCCGAGCATGTGCCCTGAGTGAAGCACTTTATCTCACGTAAACAGGTAGGAAGCGAAACTAAATTGCCCTTAATAAAAGATACTTATATATTAAACATAAAGACTTGTTGACTTCGGAAAGAAATGCAAATTAAAGCGATTTGGTATATACATTCGCTTTCCGACTTTTGCCATTTTCTCAAGGGCGAATGGGCGAATAGATCAAAAGCACTTCATCTGTTGTCAGAAATACACAAACATTGAAACAGATTGCATTTTATCGGCGGGTCAATGCGCGGAAATCGCCGTTCGGGCCTTTTCCCACCTTTTCGCAGAACTTTAACAGAAGGGGCATGAGTAACTATGTACAGTTTTTGATATTCTGCACCCAACACTCGGTTTCATCAACAACACTGAAATAATTTACCTCCTTTTGAGTGAATGAAATAACTGTTTTGTGCCGAAAACCCTAATACCGTTATACAAACCACATCTTCAGAGACAAATCAATACCTGGGCACGTGAACTGATGCACGCACTTGCACACAAGCGCACCTGAAGAGGTCAAACATATCAGAGCACAACAGCTTAACGGTCGATGTACTACAGGTTTTGTAAATAATAAACACGTACTAAAAATAGCGGCGGTCATGCCTAAGGTGGCAAAGGTTATAAAAATGTAAGTCGAGCGCGTGGATTGGCACATGTTATAAGTACATATATAGTTCGTGCCCAGGATTCAATATAATAATTATTGTAGGATTCTTTTCTCGAAGTGACTTTAATTAAGGGGGCTTATAAGTGCACTCGCTCCATTGTTGGTTTTACAGTTTACAGGAAATATTAAAAAGCTAAGAACTTTATTTATTTATTTATTTATTTATTTATTTATTTGATCGGTGTTTTACACCGTACTGAAGAATGTTTCACTTATTCGACGAGGGTCAGCATTATGATGGGAGTAAACCGGACAAAGCCCGAGGGGAAACCCACGACCATCGGCAGGTTGCTTAAAATTTTTGAAGACATGTTATGTATTATGTTGGAACCTGCCTCGTCACTTAAAACACTGCGAAGTGTACCGGACAACATAAGTTGACATGTTCATTGTTGGCGGATATAGTGCTCCCCATTTTATATATCAATTGCCTTTTCTTTACTATTTTTTCCAGTCAGTGTTTCAACCCTGGCAATCATCGGTCTCACTACCATACTCTTCAATCGTCATTTTCTTCCCGATTTACTCTCAGCTCAGTGTGGCTTTCGTTGTACTACATAGATCATCAGCTTCACTTCAGAGTGTGGCTTTCGTTGTACTACATAGATCATCAGCTTCACTTCAGAGTGTGGCTTTCGTTGTACTACATAGATCATCAGATTCACTTCACAGTGTGGCTTTCGTTGTACTACATAGATCATCGGATTCACTTCAAAGCAGCTTAATAACATGAACTCCGGATTCATTCGATCCATAGTAAAACTAACCACCACTGAATAAGTGAAAAATTCTTGAATCAGTCGTCATACAACGACCATGAAAATTGGTCCTTTTAGTGTCATTGACCACACAAGGCTCATGTTGTGCTCGCTATCATGCTCTGTTGAGCGTCACCTTGGGAGAAATACCCGCGTCCAGCAATGCCGGTTGTCGAAGCCACCGAACATGCCGGGACATAACAGAAAGCTGAGTCCGAAACCGGTAATAAACAGGTTACCAGCAATATCAGTTTACATTCTCGGTATGACACCGGGGTTTCTTCGAAACACCCTGCATCACGGTGCAAATGATCGGTTGATACATGAGATAGCTCGTATCGTGTTGTCGTGTACATGTAGCTAAAGAGAATAGCAACATGCATGGGCTGCGGTAGAATCACAGGTTCCGTACTGTTACACATGCATGTAACCACCGTATCAAATACACATAGTATACTAAAGGAACTATATATGTCACCATGAAATCGTGAAAAGACACCCAAGGGTGAGAAAATATAGAATGAATTGTCATCTATAAAAATCTGCTTTGTTCAAAGGTTCATAAGTTGTAATTTAACACGATGTCATTTTCAGCCAAGTCACAGAGTGATAAAAATAATTATAATCTGGAAAACAAACAGCGGAATCTCAAGCAGCCATGTCAGCAGGTCACCCGACGACGTTCATTTTAGACGTTGGTGACATTTGGTCTCGTCAACATATTCTATCCATGCGTTTCTTTTCTGAGAGAGTATAGATAGATGTACCGTGCACACGACTGTGTGGTGTATGCATTTCAAACTCACTACTCTGGTTGCCAGGTTACAAAGTCAAATAGACAAAGATAAGCGCTCAGTTTCATGAAACTGGATTCATGATGAGATACTGTTTCGCGAAAAATACTATAAAAAGGCCAACTTTCAACTGCGGAAATTTCGTGAATTCTGAGCCCTGGAGCCCTAGGTTACCCCAAAGCTATTTTGGATTTCAGGCAAAACTAACAATTGACTCTGTTTCTCATATAGCTGTTGCGTGCAAGTGAGACAATGTGCATGTCTGCAAAAAGAGGAATCAGTTTTGAGCACAGGTTGCAAATAACTTGAATAACACGATCCTTGAGGTGTACCTCAGTTTTTTGTTCTTTTTTATTTCAACAGGAAAACAATGTTTATTAACAAAAGCCTTTCATATGACGCTGGCCGACGTCGTATAAGTAAAATAATCTTGAGTACAACGCACAACAAAAGTCAAATAAATGAATAAATACACTATTGCAAATTTTTGTTTCCATTTTGGCTGTCGATATAAACCCAACGATGATATCAGTAGTGTTATTATCAGTATAATGCACGAAACTGTTGCATGGCATGCGGAGCTTTTCCCGCCTAAGCAACTGGGGCTTCTGTTGTGTCCACCAATGATAATTTCAGCCTTTGCAATGGCGATTTCTGAATAAACTGGTAATTTAGGTGATTTTTGAAGAACTAGTACCACTGAGATGTACAGAATACAAAAGTGCAAATCTACACATTTCAAGAATCATATTAAGGGACATATTTTCTCTTGTGTATAATACGTTATTATTTCTTTACGCACGCAGCCGTATTCGTAAAGTAAAGATGTATAGCTCACAGGCAGCGTATGACAGCAGGAATCATTTCCATTTACACGATTTGGACGGGACAAGTCTTAGCGGGAAATGCCGTGTGTGCCAGCAATCACCCCCGATGTATTTATTTGATTTATTTCATTGGTGTTTTACGCCTTACTCAAGAATATTTCACTTATACCACGCGGCCAGCGTTATGGTAGGAGGAAACCGGGCAGAGCCCGGGGAAAACCCGAGATCATCCGCAGGTAACGTGTTAGCCAAGTGAGCCACGGAGGTCCCTCATCCCCAATCAGCTATGCCCTTCTTTCAAGGGTATACAGTAAATGCATGCTCCATCCGATATTGATTAACTCAGAAGCCTAATGCCAAATGGTCATGTCCTTCGCTGATGAGTGTTTAGGCCTGAAGGAAAACTCTGCAGATGTGCGTATAAATTTCAGTGTTATTCGACATAGTTAATTGCAGGATATAAGAGATGACAACGTGTCAGTCCATCACCTGTCCCCAAATGTTTCTTAACTTGCAGTTTATTCGTGAGTTGGGTTGTTTCCCCTTGGTTAGTACGCCTGGCAAACCTGCGGTTGTTGTGCTGCTTTCGCTCATACTCACACAAATTTGCACGATACTCCCACGTAGAGAGCCTCACATAAATACACACCGTTCATGGAAAAACTGGGTTATTTTCTGGCACGTGTCGCCGGCAACTCAAGGCCGCTGACGTCACGCCTGTCTAAATTCATCCTCAGGGTCAACGCATACAATGAAACTGAGCAGCGGCAAACCCGATTTTAGTCTCTAACCAAAACTGACGTTTGGTTTCGTCCACCGTGGTTCTGTAGACCTTAGATAATTGTTTCCTACCAAACCTAACGTTTTTGTCAATTCACAGATAACATATTATCCAACAAAAGCGCTTATCTGCGAGACACTGTTGCATTAACTGGAAATGCTTTTGGAGTGGAGGTTAAAGTGACTATGACCCCATTCAAGGAAGTAAGTTCAAAGGGGCGACTGCCTTATAAGCATAGCCTTAATGTACTGATGTCATTTGTGCAAAGCCAATCGTCGCAGTCCAAGGTCCTTTGTGTAATACTGGAATACATGCTTTCTGTAACAGCGTGGACTGGTGCACCGCAGTAGCCAGTTGCCTGTTACAGAGAGATTTGTAGAGAGAAAACCTTGGAATTTTTTTACGCTGTTCATGACAACTGGTGGTTCTCGAATGTGTAGAGGTGAGACAATCTTATGTATTATTGTCTTAATCATTATTACAAATATTTAAATTTACCTGTGAATTGTAAACATTATCATTATTGTAGTTTCTTTAGAGGATGAAATAATGAGCAATTTTCGAGGATGGCACAAAATAATAAATAAATAAATTCAGCGCAATTGTATGTAAGTTTTTCTAATTTGTGTAATAGTTGAGGTTATTGTCATACTATTTCATTTGAATCAACATCTGAGTATTTCACCTACTCTTTAACTGCATGGCGGATATATGGATTAGTTTTGGCCTTTCAATACCATTTAAGTAACTGTTGCTTATTATTTGTTTTGCCTTTCTGTTTCTTTTTTATCTTTGGTATCCTTTGTATTACTTTCACCATCTTTAATTTTCTATTTGTGTTCGAGTTTTGTTTTTATCATATAATGGTCTCTGTTAGGGTTGGGAGATGTATTCTGATGCATGTATATAGGATCATTTGAAGGATGAATTTGCCCACTGGCCCTGATCTAGGGGTTGTTCAAATTCCATATCGATTAGGTCAGGTTTTGGGCGGAACACATTTTGCTGCAAGTGGCCTCTTTCTCTCCGCTGGTAAACAAACAGTTCACAAGCGACACACATTTGCCAAACACAGTCCGTGTCCTTTAGCCAGGACGCGGCTTAGTTGTCTGTTGACGAATATACAGGGCGGGCAATGCTATATATTTGCTGGGTGTATCGAAAACGACTAGGTCGCCAGTTTTGATTCTTTATTCATTTCTCATACCAGAATTTTGTAAAAAAAAAAAGGATATAATGTACTTCAGAACCTGTTTCTTGGTGACATATAATGACAAAAATGAGAAATTGATAAAGTTTCAATTTAAAGCGTTTCCTGTTGCTTTCGCACACATACGTGCAAGTAATCATGGTTGAGGGAACGCCAAGACTTATCCGTAAAACATTAACTATAAAAGACGCAAGTTAAGGATTACATAATCCCGTGAAAAGCAACAAAATTTATAAATTTAGAGTGTTATATAAGGAAGTCATCGGAAAATGAATGTCATCCTTAAAAAATCGTAAGAGTACATCCTTATGGTTAGCATTGTTGTTTGTATTTGTCTTCATCTTTCTGGCCTGCTTGCACAGCATACGGCGGTCCGTGTTGTTAGATTGTGTCCTCTACATAACACACGGGGATCTGTTCGTAGTTATGCAAGCTAAATGACTCACGCCCTCATTGTGTAGCTATTTACGTCACTGATCGAGACAGCGGTCCCGGAGAACACGCTGTTGTAGGCTATAATGCGCTAAGACTGTTAACACATATTCCCTTTGGAGAACAGGGGGAAAAAGCTCGGGTATTTCTCAAGTTTAGGAGTGCATGCGAAATGTAGGTGAGCGACAAGATAGGTTCGCGCGTTCTCAACGGGCTCTATCAGCACGTAGACCGGTCGAAAGGTGGAGCATCCTGTGCTAGCCGCCAGACAATCCCAGTGGCGTTATGGACCCGCTTCAAATACTCGATATAGTTCATCCCAGAACAATGCCTGTGGAGTGAGATCTCTGTATAGCCAGAAGCCGTTGGTCACCGTTGACTTGAGCCGCTGACCGGTCACACCAAGACAGCCTGTCCCGCCTCTTGACCTCTTGACCACACTGACTACTTAACCGACTTAATGGCTCGCATCGCAGTATAGTGTTGACCATGAACTCGGCGACCATAGAATTCCAAGCCGCGTGTTTAGGAAAAGGTCTTTGCCGGTGCTAGTCCACCCGCTTGAACTGAATTTGTCTACTGTGGTTGTAAAACCGGATTTGGGTAAGAAAAAGTAACCTACCTAAGATGAAAATGTAGGGGAATTTTTTTTATGTTTTTTACAGAGGTTGCATATTGTCATTCTACTGCTTTGGTTTGTGTTTTTGTTTTTTGTTTCTTTCCTTATTTTTACTTTTTTGTATATTTCTTTTTCTGTCGTTTTTATGATTTCTGATTTTATCTTTCATCCGTTTAAATCTTTTTCGTGTCATTTTCTTTCAGTTGAATAATTACAGGAGGCAGTTATCTGAGATGGTAATTGTTTTTGCGGTTAGTACCATAGCCGTTGTGAGGGAAATGATGCTTGATCCCGCCCCTCTTTCCTGTCGTGTTTGCTATCTTCTAAACTCTGTGTGTTTTCAATTCAGCCTTGCAGGTCAGGGGTTGAGCGAAGGAAGTGTGGCAAACAACGTATCGGAGAAAATCAAAGTTGTTTGTGAGCGGTGGGCAAACAGCATGGAGGTATCTCGACATAGTGGGTCGTGCGGCTGTCACTTCGGGGGCCTCCATGATGTGGGCACACTGCAGCGCTTGCTGACTCCGGGCCGACACCAGCCTTCTCTATCACACGTCATCTCTGCTAAATCCCCGTCGTCCGGCACCGGACACAGTAAGGCCGACGACTTTGGGAGCAGCAGGACGCTGGAAGGCGTCTTAAGGGGACAGGTACCGTCCATTTTCACCAACTTGTGTAGGAATACTCCATCAGACGCTGGTCATGCGGTGAAGACAAATGTGCTTCCTTCACCGTCTTCTCCTGTGTCCCACACCGGCCCGGTGGCAAGTCCCCGGCCATCCAACTCTCCACTCGTCAACCCATACCCAAAGAGGGCCTTTAGCCATACGGAACAAGATGAGCCCATTGACTTATCGTGTAAAAAGATGCGTGGTGACTTTGTGAATTCTCGCTTGAACAGTTCCTCAGTGGAGTCTCACCTGGATAGTCCTACTGTCCACTCGTTTTACCCTGGTAACACCCCCTCCCCTGGCGCCCACATGAATCTGTCCGGACAGAAAGGTCCGTCTCTCTTGAGAAACCTTTTGTGTCTTGGAAAAGATCTGGAGGCATCTCACATCATCGTGAAAACTGACGGTACGTTTAGTAATGGCAACGGGCGAAAGTCGGTTCCAAGAGATAATTCATGTTCTGAGGGATTATTTCATCAACGACACACATTTTCGTCTTCGCCAACACCACCAAGAACCCACGGTCGCCTTACGCCGCAAAGTGGTGTATGTGTCAAAAACAGTGCTAGTACCACCAACCCTTCAGCAAAGGTCACTCTTGCAAAGAAAAATATGTTACCTGTTTCAGCTAGAGTATCAGACTGGCTTGTGAAAATCATTCGATTTGCCAAGTCCATTCCAGAGTTCATGAGTTTATTGCACAATGACAAGTTGGCGTTGATTTTGAATTCTTGGGCCCGATTGTTATTACTGTATATGGCAGAGAACAATTTTCAATTTGCCGTAACACCCGATTCGACAGAGTCAAATCCACCTGTACAGTGCCCCGAGTCCTCGACTCATCGAGAAGACCCAACGATGAAGTCGGTGGAAGCCGTGCAAAGCTTCATCAGGAAATGTCAGAACATGGGCACAGATAGCAAGGAATATGCATTTTTGAGAATGGCAGTTTTATTCAATGCTGGTAAGTGGGCTATTCTTGTTGAGTTTCCGTTTTGTTGTTGTTGGTGCGTTTTTTCTGTGTTCTCCGAACAATTGGTTCTGGACAAAACGTTATAAAGTTAAAATCGAATAACAAACCAGACAACACAATCATATTTAAACTGTACTTGGAATAGATACAAGTTTAGAGTAATAAAACCCAGCTGGAATCTTAACGTGGGGCTGTAAGAATTAACATGCTGAGGCGTGAAATTATGAATTCTTGAGACGAGACAGGAGGTGTGTTAATTCAGCTGGTATCTGAATGGTGGCGCGGAAGGGGGGGGGGGGTATGTGTGCGTAGTGTTTCGGTGCTGCCCTGTGTATGTCTCATATTTTCATGTTGACTTCACAAAATACAAAAAATGTCGAATTAACAAACAATTGTGCGTCGGGAGGCTGAGTGTTATGCAACAGTGCATGTTGTCGTGATTGAGCTATGTACCTGTTCAAGTTTTCTAATAATCAACAAGCAAAAGAGCTTTCCCTTTTTTTCCCTGCATCTCATGACAGTCAGATATTAGTGGTTATCTTGATATTAGTCACCCGTACTCATGGGATGTATGGGTCTATTCGTTGTGTAATAGGTCGTTTGTAGTGTAGTAGATATAGAGAAAGCGAGCTTCAACGTCATGCAGAGTCAAGTGATCCTTTCTACCAATCAGACAGTCGAACCAGGCACGTGTTTGCCGCGTCCAATGAACACATGCAGTTTTATGTAGCAGTGACCTTGTAGTTTTGTTTATCTTTAGTGCGCGTTGCAGGATTGGAACCGGAAAAGTAGGCTATATCCTCTAGGTCACTCACCCACATTCCCACAATCGCCGAACAGGGCGTACATGGTACGGCTATTAACAGTCACGGGGGCTGGAGAAAATGTATAGAGGGGCGTAGGCGACTTTTGAATTCCGTGTATGTTTCCTTCCTGACGCTGTTGGAAATGAATAATAATCGGGACGGTCAGATCGTATAATGAAAAAAGCTTGTGACTGAATGATTGTTTCACTTACAGCGGGCTAAATTATTCAGACAAGCTTTACTTCAAGGAATTGGGTGGATAAAAAGTAGTTTTGCCTCCATTAGCAGGCGTTAAAATTGCGTATGTTAAAGCTGAAATAAGTGTCATACATTACGCTGGTAGGCTTACATACACTTAACCGACTTCCTAATTACAAGACATATGAACGTGTATATAAGGAGAGCATTCCTACTTGCTGAAAGATGACTAATGGTGCAGAGTTCATAGTCTGTATGTGTATTATACCGCGATGTTAGGCTGACTAAATGGATAGTGGGCGTGAAAGGAATGAGGACACGTCGACCCTAGCGTACAAAGATAGTAGTGTGTTTATATATACATGTATATACACATACTATATGTCTATATATATATATATATATATGTCTATCTTTATGACGTACATGTTGAAGGTCGACTCGCACGCAGCAGCAGCGTGAAGACGAGAATTTATGTTAGCCCGTTAAGTACAGATTATACCACGTGAGCTTTGTTACAATGGATCCTATCTATTTATATGGCGGTGTGATCTAAGCTTGTTTTTCTGATATCGATCAATGTCTAGTACCATAGGGGGCGCTGGTATCATGAGGAGAGCGCTTTCATGTAAAGTTCGATTCCAGGCGTTTTTTTGTGTATTCTGATACAAGCCTGATGCTCATGAATTTAAGCAGTGAGACAAATAGTGAAATATTTTCACACTTTCTGTGACGTATACATCGAAGCTTTGGCCCATTCAGTAACAGCCCCAAATTTAGCCATTTAGCATTTCAATCATATAAATCTTCCTTTATCTGTGCCTTGCTATTTCCCGGCTGTTTCGTTGAAGATTCAAACACCTGTGTCTAAAAGAGATCCATTGAATTCGTTTGAAAGTTTTTCCAAAGTGTAAAACGATTCAAAGGATAAGTTGCTGTCCGCCCCGGACCAGATTTGCGCCATCTGTAAGTTTCGGATTGTAAACGTGTCACGGTGTTTTAGCGAACCAGGTTGTTTTGTGAGACACGTGATCTGTGGGCACGGGGTTACGCAGTTAACGCTTGGGCCCCGGGCTTGTTTGGACACGTGAATCTCCTGTTTTCACAAAGATAAGCCTCCGGCACTGGTATCACATAAGTGTCACGGAAAGTTGATATCACGCGGACAAAATTCCTCCTGCTCGGTTTGTTCTCTCCTGTAAGCGGAGAAAGAATTGAGTTGTAATCGCTCAGGGTAAACTCCGATTCACATTGTCGGAAACCTGCGCAAGGATGACAAAAGAAATAGACCAGTTTGCCTGTGCTTTATCTCGAGCGTTACAGTCAGCTAGCGCATGTAGCTTAAGGAAAGCATGTTCACCGTTATAGATTAATGTGGATGGTCTGTGGCTTGCAGGTTTTCTTGTAGAATACAATGTCGTTACACTTTAAGCTGGTTTTTACCAGCGCACACCAAGCGTATGTGGATGGGAAGTCTAAGCCAGGAAGCACGAATCATTCAACACCATATCTGTATTGCTGTATGCGTCCTGGATCAAATTTGTGGAAACGTTCAGTTTAATATTATGCCATAGTCAGGATATTTTTGTCGAGTTACTGTGCGCTTAGCCATGTTAATGATTAATTAATTACTAATTTCAAATTTTATGTGAATTCAAAATGTCGTAAATAGATTACTTTTAATCGTGGCAAAAAATCGTGTCCAATCAAAACCCAGTTTACATTGACTAATACACTCTGCAAGCAAGGTCATCTTTATTAGTACATTGCTTTGGTGCGGCAGGTGTTCGTGCCGCACAAACAAGTTCTTTCGACCGATTAATGAATGCGCATTTCCCCTCCTCGGCTGTCCAGCTTGTGCATAATTAATGGGGCATAGTTATAGCTGTGACCCGAAACAAACTGTTGTTTGGCCAGATGGTGGTCAAAGGAAAATCGGTCAGTTGACCCTAGAGGTTAGAAGTTCACAGGCTGACCACGGTACAAAGAGATGCCCGCAGTTAGGCTGCCAAGGCACTCGCCGCGCCCCTGACCGCAAGGGTTAAGGACATTGGGCGGTACCCACGCGGTGAACTTAGAATGCCCTTTTTTAATTGCCATGTGGGTTATCGGAGGTAAACGCCAGCGGGCATATGGGGGCAAGCTGTCTTCATAAAAGACATTTTATATAAGTTGAAATAAAGCTATATATAATATAGACTGAAGATTGTCTTTACGGTATATCGGTAAAGCCAAAATACAACAACTCGAGACAAACAAAATAAATGCAGTGAAATAAGAATTGCAAAATTCTTTTATTCCTCTTAAAGTATTCAAATCTTGGGGAGAAAACAGGAATCATATTGTAAGAAATTCCTCTGAAAACATTTTGTAGGCTGAGACTCAGTCGTCCATTCATTAAGCTGTTGTCATTATCAGTCAAGTGGTGTTTAACCCTGCCACTGACACTATACCTCTTTGGTATGACACCTTACCTGTGCTTGATTTTATGCGTAAGAAATTCTCCATGTGGAGAGCATGGTGAAATTAAGGCTACATGCATGATATTATTTAACAATTCTGAGCGCTATCAACTATCCCCAAGGCGCAACTGATACAGGTTTTGCCCCATGTCTTTTGTCTTCTGTATTTAGGACCATATATGTTTGGATATATGTAATGATCGCATGACGTCATATCCTCTCAACACACCGTTGATGTTTTGCGTTTTTCCAGGTATCCGAGGGTTAGACAGACCAGACATGGTGGATCGTGTAAACTCGTCGGTTCAGCAACTCCTCCAGCAGCACGTGCAGGCCTCGCGACCTCGTGACTATATGCATTACTCTCGGCTGCTCATGAGCTTGCCCGCACTTTATGGGATCAACTGCAAAATGATTGAAAACTTATTCTGTCGACACATCAATGGCAACATGGACATGGATGTTTTACTGAAGGAAATGCTCCAAAATATATGACATCTTTAACCTTGATATAATTGTGACATATGTATTTGGTCATCAAAGGGGACAGCTTTTTTTCGACCAGCAATGAACTCTCATGGACCATTCAGTACTTGTGTTTATAAACTATGGCAAGATTCCAGCGATGGTTGATATTGCACTAACCGTATAAATGTTGAAATTTTGATGTGTGTTTTT
Source organism: Acanthopleura granulata (assembly GCA_016165875.1). NCBI lineage: Eukaryota > Metazoa > Mollusca > Polyplacophora > Chitonida > Chitonidae > Acanthopleura > Acanthopleura granulata. The sequence goes on along the minus strand of JABBOT010000080.1, from coordinate 27,043,398 downwards.
ATGTGGCAATGATAGTGCTTGCCCAGAATATCTATACTGTTTTATCTGTATTTATTCTATGTACATAATTTAATAAGCTTATCTTAAATTGGCATAGTTGTTAGTTTGCGAATCAGGTTTGTAACGTCTACCTTAAGACATGGGATTTTATAAGTTTGCACTTTTATAAGTGGAAACAGCTAAAGAGACGGTTTATTCTTGTATCCTTTTAAGGTAAAATTTCATATTATGATTTTTTTTTTTACTTTTGGTTATTTATTGGTACGATTTGATTCAGACTAAGTTTGAAGTATGTTGAATGTTAACTTATTGTGGTGTGGTATTTGTATGTTGTGGTAGAATTCGGTATGGTTGTGCGAAGCTTCGGTAATTAGAATCGATAATAGATCACCACCAACATCCTATGCTCCATTTTAGCGATTTCCCGTGGTTGAGTACGGATAGCACGCTATAGACCTGCATCTTTACAAGGTACTATCGTTCCTTATGAACTAATTACATTTTCGACTCAACGTTGACTGGGATTGCCCGTGATGTTGTTAAAATACCAGGCATCGGGAAACACGTAAATTATTTTAAAAAAAAAACCGATGAGAAAAGAGAATGGTGCTTATAAGGAAAATTTGTGTTTATAAGAAAGAAAGGCCACCTCATTCATTGTCCGTTATTAAAAAACATGTGACATGCTTATATTTATTGTCATTTTTACAGCGGTCCTCAAGTTTTCTCATTGTACTATTTGAAAGCATTCCATGTAGGAGTTAAAGATGTATAAGTGTCCATGCGTTACATGGATGTTAGAACATTGCCCTATGAAAGCTACATTCCCGCTTTTCTCCCGTCAACCTAGTGCTGATGACACGAAACTATATATCAATACATGCTTCATCCTCATTTCCTCCATCCCAGAACTCTGTCTGCAATATGTTGGTGCTATTTTATGACTCTCTCCTCTTAAACTTCTTCAGAACTTTGTTGTCGAACATACCAACTGTTTGTTCAGATGAATGCCCAAAATATGCGTTTTAGGTGATGTGGTGTGATCTAGACGTCAGTCAGTTTCTTGTTTTTGTACATGCTCTAGAAATATTATTTTTCCGAGCGTTTTTGTCTCTTTGATCTGGCGGGTTTTAAAGCCTTAGTATGTTCAAAGTACCAATGCAATAGCCAGCGGATGTAGCAGCGTTCCTTCATGGATGCAATTTCATCCGTGTCAACCTTACCCGAGCGTAATTGGGAATAAATCAATACTTGAACCTTGGTTGTATTGTTGTGTTTCTCTTTTCCATTTTAAATAACGTATGATGAGTGTGACATACTGCAAATATTTCTCAAACAGGCAAAAATGAAAAATAGTTAAACATATTTTCACAATAGAACTGAGAAATGTCATCATTACTCTTACAGCTCATACATGTAGGTGTATTTATTCCCACTACACTGTTTATAGGAGGGCAAGTGAGCCTGATAGTGAAGTCATGGTGGCTTTGTTTAAGTACGTCTTGGCAGATGCTTTCATTGTTCCGTAATACACATTCCTTTGCCCTCTAAGCACCGACAAAAACTTCGGCGATGTCTCCTTGTCATTTCATTTCTTTTCCGTAAGAATCTTTAAATCTGGGATGAGACATAGCGTGCTCTATGGTTCACGATTGCTGGGAAAGTAAAATGAAGAGAAGACAAAACGCTTTGAAATTTTTGGCGTTCATTAGTATATTATTGTGAATCGTTTTCTAGGCGAGAACTCTCCTCAATTCTTGGGCAAAAGTTTTTTGCTACGCTTCTTTGAGTACTGGGAATATATTAATTTATAGCCTACCAACAAAACCAGTAATTTCTTTGTGCTTGCAGTGCTCCACGTAAGAATGTCTTTGCTCTCAATTTCTGTGGACAGCAGGGAATTTCAAATTGATGCTTCAAGTTGTTAGCTCTTAAATATCCCCAGCCTCTCGAAATATCAGTTTTGTGTGCTTGCCTTGTAGGCTGCCATTGCCACATCTGTAGAACTCCAAATATGACCTTGTTTTAGCCTGCTGAGCAAACCGCCTAGCCGAGCAGAGCGATTGTGCTCGTCCCCAAAGACAAATACGGCCCACTGAAACGTCGACCTGGCTCTGTTGATTTTTGTGATAAGAGGGATAGTGTCAAAATTGGACGTCCCTGGTGTGCGGCCCGGCTGGTCATTTCCTTGCAGTTTGCAGGTTATTTGTGTTCAGGGACTGGATATAAAATTTCATTGAGAAACACAAGGTTTCCCAGTAGCCCTGGACTGCAGTCGGGTCCCTCGTCAAATAACGCAAAGACCTTGAGCTTAGCTCCCGCTTTCAAATTAATACCACATTAAATGCTTACTTCACACGGCACCGCTAACTGCAATATGTCAAAGTCATTTTGCCGACTGAGAGATATTGGACGATGTCGTGGGCATCTGACGAGAATTAGCCGTTGCATTTGTGGAGTTACCATATATAGAAAAACAGGCAGGTTGGATAACATCGCCAAGTAAAAAAGAAAATCTGAAATGGTTGCTTACTACTATTGTTTACAGGCTGATGCCAAAGTTTCGTTCTGGGTATAACAGGCGACGACAAGGTCGTTAAATGTCCACAGTTGTTATGATTTTTTTTCTTCTGTGCTTCACTCTAATGTTTCACGTCAGACAATGCTTTGCTGTACACGATGTGGTATCTGAAAGACTTGCTCAAAGCCATTTAGCTACATTGTAACAATTAATGTGAACATTATTGACAACGATGTGCAGATCTGATCAACTCCTGGGGGTGTGTCCAATCGTTTATTCGTCCGCAAGTAGTATTTGACAAAGTTAGTTGACTTGTCCCCGCAAAATGCCCAGAACTAATAGACCATGTTTAATCACAATAGTTCCAACTTATTTTCTGTTCGTGAGTATACATTTAATAGCTGTCAGTAATGTTGAATTTAGTTGCATTTAATTTGAAACTTAATGACAAGGATCCCATAAAAACTGGGCAACTTTTGGATCACATGTGTTTGATGATTTGTCCAGTGCACGGTATTTTGACATTGTATATATCAGCCAATATCCTTGTCCGTTTCATATCTCCAAAACTACTGGACCGAAATGAATCAATGAGATCATTTTTGAGGAATATCAAAATATAACATACACGTCACAGAGAACTGAGACTATTTGTGTTATACGACAGAACACAATTTCCATGTAGTGGTTACTTCCAGGATAATGGCTAAACTTGTTCAGTGCCATCGTGTATAAATAAGTTGTGTCCACTCAACTAGGCCTATGACTGTTATACATAAATTATCTCCGGTTAGTTACCATCTCAGGTCACTTAGTGATTTCAAAGATTTTAGATTTGAGTTCTTGAAACAAAATTTTGACAGGCAATACAGCTTTTTTTAATGACAAATTTTCTTGATATTTTCATAGCTCGAGACCCTGTGTGACTTTATATTCAGTACAGGGTCTCGGTCGCAGAATTACCCAGCAGGCGACAGTGACTCGCATGCATGCAACGAGGACTTGTGTAGCAGACGACAGTGAAGCACGTGGATGAGGCGAGGAGTGGTCGCTAAGTTGTATAACAACAGTTCAAAAGCCGGGTAAATGACACGATGAATATATGATGAATAGGCCATATAACAGAGAGATGCTTGAGATGCTTGTCGTCATGTCAAATAATCTTATCTCTCTTGTGAATAGACAGAAACAAGTGCATGGATCGGTATGTGCATGCAGAATTTTGGCTTAAAGGGGAACTGTCTCGTTTTATTTTTCACTTTACTTAAATGAATGTTATACCTATGATATAAAAACAATGACGAAAATAAAAAAAATTCATCTTGTGAGTATTTTTACTTGTAGAAAATAAAATATACTTAACATAAAACATTCCGAAAAGAAAATCGCACATTGCTTGTCTGCCCTTGAATTGCGCTAGTGTGCCAATTATGCGTGACGTAATTGTGGCATTTCCGCTTTAGAGAAGCAATGTTTTTGATTCAAAATAAATCTCCTCAAAATGGCTGGAGCTTAAAATTTAAACTTCTTGTTCGGTACGTTACATGGCCATTTTGTTCTATATAGAGGAGTTCGACGGGGATCCCATTGTAATTCGGTGTGTGATGAACACATTTGATTGCTGTACAAGACGGCATACCACCTCTGTGACGTCATACACCAGGAGATATCAAGGGCAGATAAGCGTTAAAGAATATCAAGCTACATTATAATTAGCATATCGGTCTTGAAAAAGATGTATTCGTTAAAAAGTCTAGCTAGTTTTATTCTTTAAGTCACTTCTGCTCTTTGTTTCAGATACCTCTAGGATATTCTGTGCCAGTCTGCGCAAAAAAGTTGATCAACCGGGACAGTTTATTTTTAAAGCGCTCATTTGACTTCGCTTGCCAAACTTATAATGTACATGCACGTCTCCCTAGGTTTACAGCGAATAAGTTTGTACAAAGTGCCCTCGGTGTATCATGCAGCCTCTCAAATGATGCATACGTGTAGCAGGTCGCAATGGGTTTCCGGGCTGGAGGAAATATATAACATTTGTATATACAGAATACATATCCTGTGATTTTGACTGGAATTAGATCTCAAGTTTCACGCGAACTTTATGACCAGATATTAGGGTTTAAAGGAAGTGGAGAGGAGTTCCGAGTGCAGATGGAGGTGAGCCTGCGTACTGAGGGGTCGAATTGTGGCTGACTCGGGGCACGCCACACGTAATCGCCTTCCAGACCTGCAGAGCAGGCTTCCATGCAAGAGGTTAATTAGACAAAACCTGCATGCCCTCACGTTCGGTCCCAAATCCTTGTCCAGACGGATTTCCATTCACTGGAGACGCTTTCCAGACCCGTATACTTTGCACTACGCGCTCACCGGGAGGTTGTAAGGATGAGACACAACTGGCCCCCAGTTCGCGTCTATTATTAGAAGAGTTATACTGAAGGTACACATTGTTACATAATGCACTGCGTGAAAAACCTAGGGTACCGGTCGCTATTAATTAAAGTGTATTAATTATCAGCGTCACCGACAGCAAAATGACAAATTCTGGTATGTGGCAGCGTACTGCGCGGTAAGGACATATCGGGTTCATCATTCATCTTTAAGATAGTGGCTATGTACCACAGACATGCGCACTCGTGCTGGCATGCCCTAGATTTCAAGAAAAGTAGATCACGGCCTCAGGCTGCATGAAACTTTCACTGTATACCTCGATCCGTTCTTTGTCTGAACTTAAAACAGTCAATTATTGATACTGCCAGCTGGGTCATATTATGCAATAATGTTGTCATGGACAGTATCTCATTCGAATGAAGTGCCGCTGCAAACATATCTGTAGTGTAGCGCAATACATTGGGAAGCATAACTACTACAACACCAAACACATTCAGAATCTAATACAAGACAAAGCTCGATAATGGACATGTGTGATAATGGAGAGCCTACGTATCACCAAGCCTAACACATACAGAACTTTACTTCATTCAACAAGACAAAGCTTGATGCAGGTGCCGTGTGTGATAATGGGAAGCCTAAGTAACACCACGCCCAACACCTACAGAACCTACAATGCAAAAAGACGAAGCTCGATGCAGTTGCTGTGTGTGATAATTGGAAGCCAAATATCACCACACCTAGGTCTCATTCCTACAACAAGAAACCTGTGGGTTCTGTCCTGTTTCCTCCCACCATAATTCTGGCCGCCGTCATATCAGTGAAATATTCTTGAGTACAGCGTAAATGACTAATGAAATAAATGAATAAATATTACAACAAGGGAATTTCCACGTGTTTATTTATTTATTTATTTATTTATTTATTCACTTATTCATTCCATTGATGTTTAATTTTTCATTCGTAAGAGGGCGGTCGAGGTTGTGGGTGGCGGGCAGTCAAGAATCCACAGCACCTCGCCTTCATAAAGCGCACTTATTTAAGTATTATGCCTTAACTGCCATAATAGCCCATATGTTGTAGAGATATGAAGTGCACTTAGCTAAGGGCTACTTATCACTATGTGCACTTCATGAAGCTGGTTCCAGGTACCAAGAAAAACCTCCTGATTTACAGCCTCAAACCAGCACTCTGCAACTGAATTTGAAGCGGCAACCTCAATAGTCCACCTGTCAGAAGCTTGAGATAGCCAATGTCTTACGCGAGCCCTTATTTCCCTCGACCCATATGAGTGTCTTCATTGTTTACATATCGCGATAGTTTTCTATAGAATAGGGTGAAGATTTTTACGGAGCCGTAAAAGGGAAATGCGAAAAAATGTTTTTCTCACCTTTCAAAAATAAAAATTCATGAACGCTGGATTTACCTCACACGTACATGCCGAAAAAAGATTGTTTTTTTTTTTTTCGCTTTCCAAAAAAAGTAACACCGGGCTTTTGTTGCTGTCACGCGACCCGAGTTATTGTCAGCCAATGGAAAAGGTACATGCCTCTTGTCAAGGGACGCGAATAGATAGTCCTAAGCATTCCATTGGTGGAACTATCTTGGACCTCGACATAAATTATCACGGACTCCGACAAAATCAGCCAATCAATGGGTGGTATACGATTAGCTTCATTTTGTCAGTTGGGCGATAGATGCCCCGAGAATAAGTAGGTACCAGGAGACTTACATTACGGAGCCGTAAAATACGGAACCATAAAAGGGACATTTTCCCCCTCCAAACAAAATGAACTAGGGATTTATCTTTATAGCTCCGTACGCTTAACATTGTGTTGCATGTCGGATTTTTCGCTTTCATCTTTTCCGAGAGCAGTTTTTAATAATAATAATTAAATTATTTGTCGTCAGGATCAGCTTAGAACCGGGAGTTCCAACTACTACAGATCTGTCTTATTATAAGATTTATTATATGTTCGGAAGGTCAATTTCTATGCCTGTGAAACTAAGCGACGTTTTATATTTTGAATTAAGTGAAAGCAGACTGAAGCCAATCAGCCTACAAAGCCATTATGCTAAATAAGGGCAGGCATTTTACTACGCGTCGAACGCCTACAGCACGCGTTACACTGCATGTCTGAACTGCACATTAACAGGGCACTGGTTACACTACGCATATATCGTTATACTGAGAGGCGCATTTTACGCTACAGTATATACTTTTTAATGAAAGAACACGCGTTACAGTGCACGTTTAGAGAAATATTAAGAATCCAGGCACCGAAACCGACAACTGTATACCATCCGTCACTCAAAATGGGCGCTTCGGGTTAACAGTGTCGCAACACCAGTTTCCAAAACCGACAAAAACCCAACCCTCAAAAGAACTAAAATATATAAATATAAAATTAGGACGGAATCATGCAAAGAAAAGCAGGTAACAGTTTCCAACGATGACGAAAGAGGACAAGCGTTGCATTTAATATCTACGTAATGGTAAGAGAAAACGCGATACAGTATACGTAATATGAAAAGGGCGAACGTTACACTAAACGCCTAACAAGTCTCTCTACACGTTTAGCGTATAAGAAAGTACGCGTTACACTACACGTCGAACGTTTGTACCGAGATGGCACGCGTTACACCAAAAGCCTGATGTAAACAAACACCACATGAATGGGTACTTGTACTTCAAGTCAAGCTCGAGGACAGGATAGGTCTTGTTCATTAAACGGACCCGTTAATAAATGAAGTGCGACTGGACTCCGTGACGAGGATCAGCGTTTCATACGCTCGGGCACTGAGTGACCTGTAAATGGTGGCGGTAGTCTCCAGGAAATAACTAACCTCGGTTAACCATATAAGAACGAGAGACATTGTAAAAGGAGACCTTGACAATCCGCAACCAGGAAAAAGTATGAGTGCATTAAAAAAGGAATAAGATGACCACGTCACAAAAGCTTGTATTAGACCTCAACACGACGTACCTCTACAGAGGGCACGGCATGATGGCGGGGTTTGCGGTGAGGAGCTTTAATTAAAAGCTTTGACATATATCTTTTAGGCAAATGCTGACAGGTTGTACAAAAATAATCACTTCATACAGGCAACCATGAGAGTACCCCGTTGGGCTGTTCCATTATATCGTTCTTCTCACTCCCCCCCCCTCCCCCACTCCTCCACTTGCAAAACACGCGCCGGTCGAAAATAGTTCGAAATGTTGTACTACTTGAGGTTGTTCACGTAAGCACACGATTACAGCGTAACCCAGTCTGGAAAGACTAGCCCCAGACTTTGTTGGTGTGTCCTTGGCCAGCAGCTAGCCTGTAAATAGAACTACTTTTCCATGACCCGGTGACCCAAATACCTCACCCCCAAAACCCAAATCCAGGGCTAACGTTTATAAACAGTACGCTTCGGATAGGGCTGCTCTGGTCGATAGAGGAAACCCATCGGGGTGTGAGCCACGAGCGTATACACGGCCCGCCCTCAGCGGCTGGGGCCGAAAGGCGGAAGACGAGCATCGGAGAAGAAGCGAGAAATGAAAGGAATCCGTGACTCATGCCGGAGGATCTTGACTTTATAGGCGTGGACTGAAAACAGGGTTTTAACTGTAAGCCGGTGTGAGCCCGGGTGACGTTATATGGCTAGATTTGGCGGTGTCTCCAAGGCTCAAAACCCTGCAGCGGCCACAGCTTAGCATTAACAAGTGAATGACTGAAAAAGGAAATGAGACTTTTTCTACTGTTATATATGTAAAGATACCCCAGTGCATCAACTGTCTAGAAGATATACTGTATTTCACCAAAAACTTAGCCTTTTGGGGGGGGAGTGACAAATTTTACGTGATTATGACTGATTTATTCACGTTGTAGGCCAACTTCAGACTTTTTTTGGTGACGTTCAATTATTTTAATTTATCAGGAAAACTTCAATGTTACATGCAATTGGAATAGGAATAAAGTTTCTCTTTCCCCATGCAGAGACCATCTAATGACCAACATATCCATATGTTTACCTTTTAAAACACTGGGAGAGAAATGTAATATTTTGCTTTCAGAAGAACTAATATCTGTCCCAATAATTAGAAGAAGGGTTCTGTCTAAATTAGACATGGTTACCACACCTAATTATGACACTATAAGATGACAGAAAACGTGACGCATCTTGTGACAAAATGTATTGTAAGTTGGACAAGAGACCAGCTTTTCTCAGTACTTTTAATGAAACAGGGTTTACTTTAATGATGTGGGTTTTTTTTTACCAAGTCATGACAGCACAAGTAGAGCCACTGGGAGCAATCCAAATCAGCTTAGCGAAGTATTGACTGTGCGATTGTGCCATACCACTTCTGGTATATAAAGAGAATAGATACAAGACTGCGATGGGTAGTTTTTAAAAAAATAACACAATTGGGCTCTGAGTATGTTGATATGGTTTAAACTTTCTTACACAGGTTTTAATTTGGGGTTGACGTATTCCTTATGTATGTTGCCTGAATCTACTATCATGTGGATTCATAAATATACATCTGACTGTAATACATCGATGTGGCGATTAAATCCAAGACTAGAGAGCAGAAAGAGAACGCGCATAGACCTCAATGCTCAAAGCTTACAGGAAAAAGACAAGCCAAGAATGGTTACTTTTTATGCAAGTTTTTCATTTTATTGTTTTATTTTTTTTTTATCATGCCAAACTCAAGAATTTTTCCATGATGGTGAGTTTAATTTATTTATCTAACCATGTATAGCCCTAGAAGTAGACCATATATAGTCTGCCACACGCAGTTGATTAGGGTTTCTCTGCCATAACCACCCCACCCGTTACACCTCCACCTCACCGCCCTCCCTCCATAGCTTTTGGCCAGATTGTCCCTCTCTTGACGTGCACATGGATTCACTATTCATAACAGTTACCGAGTATTCCTAGGATTGTGCTCCAGTACCTTGCACGAGAAGTCGCCTTCCCTGCCCGGTATGGGTTGACCCCGTACAAGTCTGGCCGCCAACTATATTTAGGTCTCTCTTTCTCGCGTAAGATGTATTTGGGAGCCGGGGATCAATGCCTGTGACGAACTTCGATAGAAAGAGTGCGTCAGCAACGTAAGAACTGAGGAGAGAATTTCCATGGGCCCTTTTGTCGGATCCCGTTACCCACATAACGGTTGGCTTCCAGCGAATATTGATCAGAGCCAGAGCGTTACAACCCTGTGTAATGCGTATTCCGCACTATATAGGTGACTGAACCCGACGTTGTACTTTCATCCCAGACGGATGCTAAAATCGGACGATCGGCTTAGAGACGCCCGACTACTTAGTTTTGTGGCTTTTAACGATGTTTCGTTATTCCGTTGTCAAGTTTCCATTGCTAATGGCCTAAATTAAATCTACTTTTACTAGCCAAGATGAAAAAAAAGTCGGTCAGGGCAAACTGACATGCTAAGAACCGAATATGCGTAGCTATTTCGGGTTCTTCAGTGTACTGTTCCATGTACCAGATTATCATAACATTGTGGAAAGTTCAACAATTCTGTCTGTACAAAGAAATGAAGAAAGAACACTCCATTTTCAACTGAAAGTTCTTCACCAACACAGTAGAGCAAAGACGGCGTTAAAAAAAACAACACAATTCGTCTTGTGTATACATGTGTTAAACGTGATGATGACACAGCACACCTGTAATTCTAGATCAGTGACGCCTGATAAATTGCATTTAACATCGCTGTAATTATTTTCACCTAATCCTGCTTAAGTCATGGTGCTAGGGGGAGTCTATGTTGTTACTTCTTAAACATTTACATGAACAGTCAGAATAAAACCCGGATTGCACCGGTAACATGTGACCATTTGCCAACCATCACACTGTCGTAGATGCTATGGTTTTACTCTCTGTGCTGTAGCCTTTTATATTAAATGGTTAAGTATGCTGGTAAATATGATCATCCCAATGAGATAAATGCATGTACATAAATAGTTAAATAAGTGGTATATTTCGCTGAAATGTGAACAGTACAACCGTGGCCAGTTAACTGAGCAGAAATGAAACGTGGTTGCAGAGGCTGGGGAAAAAACAGGGCGGAAATAAGGTTCTAAGTGGAAAAAGTGTGTAGGCCTAAGGGGCTCCTCATCTTCGGCCGCATTATAGCTCTTCTAACAAATCGAGTCCCTAATGTACTCGAGGTCATATCGCACTGAGCCAGATTGAATGAACTCACATGATATAATCTAGTTCCCTAAACTGTTTCGAGCGTTTGTGCTGAATTCGTGATATATAGGGCATAGTGTCACCGCAGCTCAACACTGATCACTGTGTCGGCTGGCATATCAATCTCATACAACCACTAATCGTCAACGGCATCATAGGTCATTCGGTGCGCACGTTTTCCACTGCCATTAAATGAGCTATTGTGATAGGCCAAATAAAGGTCACCTTTATTAAATCAAGCTAGACACTTCACACATCGTTATCCTTGTATATCACTCCGTTTAGTGAACATAGCTTCATATGAAGTGCCCGGCTTCATGAAATGACTGTGGATAAATACATGCTACATACTCTCAAAATAACTTCCGATAAATCCATTAGTTTGTTTGCTTTGTTATTGGGGGAGGGGGGGGTGTTTTTTGAGAGGTTACAGATTGCAATTTCATCGATCTAACGGATTAATCCATCGTCAATAACGCATTCTTTCGTCACCAGGAACGGAAAAATTCGGTACCAAAAACGCATTAATCCATTAGAAACTGCATTCCGTCATCCCTCAAATAACGGATTTAAGAAGAGATTTTTTGGAGGGTACATACCAGTCTGCAGTCTCAGTGGCATTACTTTAGGCATGTCAGTAGATCATTCGGCCAGGCATGGCTTTAGCTGAGCTAGCATACATGTAGGGCAGTAGGACAGTAATACTTTGCATACATACACAGACAGCTTTAATGTAACGGGTACAGTGTCGCAAACAATGAAAAGAAATCAAATTGTCGCTGCTAAGCTCAGAACGTTCATCTTGTGACCCAATCCTGTTAGTTCCACAAATCCTATGCACTTTCCGTGTTCATATACTGTCGTGCATTTATATGGGCCATTTGTCTCGGACATTTTCAAAACTGCGTGGTTGAGCTAGCGACAAACTATTAAAAACTGCTTCTAGAAAGATCTGGGCATCTGAGGTATGTGCGATTCAGGATCCCTAAAACTGGTATTTCAGGTGCTTCCGTAAAGTAAATAGGTTGTGCTAAATGTTGAGAACAACACGTGCTAACGTCGGAGTAGCCTTGCCCGATACAACTGTCCCATGACTCACGGTTTAAATCAAGACTTAGGGCAAATCATTCAATGTATTCTAGATTCATCCATGCAACATTCGCAAAAAATGTTACAGCTACAAGTCAGGTATATATCTTTAATTGCTTTAAATATTAGTGTATTGTATTGTCAGGGTCTTATTTTTCACGGCGTTTCACGCCTAACGGCCTACAAATAATTGACCTAAAGGATATTTGTAACGATTAAAATTGTGAAATTAGTCAATTAAAAATTTGTTTTGGTCACACCAATGCCCCAAATCAAGGAATGAGCAAGAATGACCGGAATGATTTTGCAAAACTCGCAGATGCTGGGTTTTTTACCAGGGGGAAGAATTGTTATATTTATTTATTTGATTGGTGTTTTACGCCGTACCCAATAATATTTCATTTATACGACGGCGACCAGCGTTATGGTAGGAGGAAACCTGGCATTGCCCGGCGGAAACCCACTACCATCTGAAGGTTGCTGGCAGACTTTCTCACGTAGGGTCGCAGGGGAAGCCAGCTGGACTTGAACTCACAGCGACCACATTGGTGCGAGGCACTGTGTCATTGCGCCTCGCTGGTAACCAACCGAGCCACGGAGGCCCCAAGATGACAATGGCGTTGCTGTGACACCTGAAATACCAGTTTTAGGGATCCTGAATCGCACATACCTCAGATGCCCAGATCTTTCTAGAAGCAGTTTTTAATAGTTTGTCGCTAGCTCAACCACGCAGTTTTGAAAATGTCCGAGACAAATGGCCCATATAAATGCACGACAGTATATGAACACGGAAAGTGCATAGGATTTGTGGAACTAACAGGATTGGGTCACAAGATGAACGTTCTGAGCTTAGCAGCGACAATTTGATTTCTTTTCATTGTTTGCGACACTGTACCCGTTACATTAAAGTTGTCTGTGTATGTATGCAAAGTATTACTGTCCTACTGCCCTACATGTATGCTAGCTCAGCTAAAGTCATGCCTGGCCGAATGATCTACTGACATGCCTAAAGTAATGCCACTGAGTCTGAAGACTGGTATGTACCCTCCAAAAAACCTCTTCTTAAATCCGTGTCTAAAATTCATGTTAGAAATTTATGTTATATATGTCTTCGAATGAGTACAGTTTTAAAAAGAAAAGGAGCATTCATGACGCTGAATTTCAGTTAGGTTCTTCATCTTCCTGATTGGTTAACATCTTAAGACTGCCAATCCGAAATAGTACAACCTGAAACGATTGTTACCCTACTCATTAATTTTTTTTATGTTCTCCACTCGGCAATGTACGCATGAAACAGCCAAAGATCGACGTCCGAGATGACAATGATGTTGCTGTGACATCACAACAACCTGTTCGAATCTGAGTTAGAATCTGAGCAAGCCAGTAAGGTTACGCGGGAAATCCTTGAGAAAGGTTTGGTGTTTTCCGGGTCAGCGAATTTTTATTCAGGACACGTGCACTAGTTGTAATGCACGATGAACCACGTAATCTAGATTTGGATATGTATGTAGCTTCATCTTTTCATACGCATTATCAAACCTTATACAAGTTGGAAGAAATCGTTCATGTGTTTTATTTTCTGGATGTCGCATGCACATTACATTGTTAAGAAGTGCACGCAATGCTCTCTGAGTGACACAATACGATGGCCTCAGGTGCTTAAGTACTAATCGTGGACGAAATAATGCAAACAAAAAAATACATACATGTCCATGAATTTCAACAAGAATCATTTATATTTGTGTTGTTTTATATAACCTCTACCATATGAACGATATCCTGGAAGGGCTGCGATTTCAAGGACTAAGTTCAGATAGGTCGCACGTGTCACCATAGATATAGAGCAGGTCCTTCAGCCGTGTGTAAAGCGGTCAATAGCTACACCAAGGTTTTTACCGGTGGCTACACTCGTGATAGCTTCTCTCAGAAATCACTCCCTTCTGGCATGATTACCACCTTGAAAATTGATTGCAAACAATGCGGGGACAATACAGTGGGATTATCAGTAAGCAGAGCACTGTTCGTAAGCGGACTATAGTGCTGTCTAGGTTGACATGACTAAGTCAGGTATTCACCTGCTATCTTCAAAAAGCGCCAGGATGTTTCTTCCCTCTGACGACCTCAGTCAAGTTCAGAATCGGACCGGGCTCTTTAGAAAGTAGGCACGTAAGAGCATCCGTTTTGTAATCTAGTATAATAGTTTTCCCAGAATTTAAGAAACATCGTTTGTTATATAGAAATATTATCGGTTAAAGTACATGTACACGGCTGGAAAGACATTTTTGTCAACACAAATGCAGAGAAGTACAGTGTACATGAAAAGCACGCGTACCTAACAGAGGCAGCCTGAGGTCAGACATACGTGCAACACTGTATGGCGAGACATAGCTGTTACACTAAGGCGAGACACTGGTGCAGCACTTTGGTTGAGATACAGGTGCAACACTCTAGATCGAAACATAGCTGTTACACTTAACACTGTAGGTAGAGACACAGGTGTAACACTTTTGGTAGGGACACAGATGTAACTCTTTGGGTAGAGGCACAGGTGTAACACTTTGGGTAGAGACACAGGTGTAACATCTTGAGTACAGACACAGGTGTAACACTTTGGGAAGAGACACCGGGGTAACACTTTGGGTAGAAAGACAGGTGTAACACTTTGAGTTGAGACACAGATGTAAAACCGTTGGAGTAAACACAGGTGTAATACTGTTTGAGGAGGCACAGGTGTATGACTTGTCTCGAAATCATACTAAAATCTTTCCCTTACATCGCAAGAACAATTGATCATTTTAGTAGGACAGCTGCATTGAGCGATTAATTCCCGTCGTCAAAAAAGTTTGCGCCAATTCATTTACCACTTTGACATATTGTATTTAGAATAAAGACTTACACAAAGAGAGAACAAAGATTAAGTGTCAGACACCAAAAAGCACTTGTGCAATTCTGTTTTGTTGTTATACTTATGTCTCAATTTTGTCACTGTGGCTTTTCATTTAAACCAGTTAATTAGGTAAGACGCGCTTTTCCAGACAACGCTCAGCTACAGCAACAGCTGAACCATGCACACGTGTCTGGGTTGTTTTGCTTTATGCTTTATTCTTGTTTTATACTTTATTCCACGGTTTGCAAAAATGTGCCAAAATGCACCATCATTTGATTTATTCAAACAAATTAAGTGATTTTTATAGACTATGCCCTGAGCTTCGCTACAATTAGGAATATAGATAATAAAAAATTACAAGGTACATAGGAAGATGCAACGCATACGTCATTAGGAACAAATGTGGTATCTAAATGGAGATCATATCACAAAAGGCCGAAACGTCGCACCCTTGTTCCACTTTCTCAAATGGCATATTATTAGGGGTGCAGCGCGACTCTATCAGGTTTGTTTCATCGTCATTTAACTGACAATTCTCATGCTGGATTCCTCTCCTTCCGTATGTGGGGAGGTGTGCCAGCAACCTGCGGATAATTCTGGGTTTCCCCGGGCTCTGCCCGGTTTCCTCTCACCATAATGAAATAAAAGTGAATAAGTGTAAGTGAAATATTCTTGAATACGGCGTAAAACACCAATCAAATAAAGAAATAAATAACTGACAAATCTCGTTTGAATGAAGGAACAACCTGCGCATGGTCGATGGTTTCGCTCCGGCTCACAATGCTGGTAACCGGCGTATTATTACAAAGAGACGCATAAATAACTAAATCGTAACATCACAAACGTGGTTCTTTGTGATTGGCCGAGATCAAAGCCTAATCATAACAGTCTGCATTTTTCGTTTAATTCCTGTGCAAACCAGTGTGACTAAGAAAGTCATATGTAAGCCCTAATATCCTCGGTGTCTGTTTTGTGTATCAATCTTTCAGTCTACTTTTTGTTTGGTTTTAGGCAACACAGAAATTCCAAAGACAAAGACAGCCATTATGTAAGATATATAATGCGCAGGAAGAAATAAAAATATGCAGCATAATATCCTTTTATCGAAAAACAACATGGTACATTTTTCTCGACAAATGCGTACATCGGATACAAAACCCTCAGTACGTATGTACCCATCTTACTCCTAGCGACCACGAGGAAATGTATATATGGATGGAAAGGAAAAAATGTTAAACTCGAACGGCTTGAAATATCTCTTTATATATAATACACAGGTAAGGTGTATAACTTTATTCGAGACAATAATGAATTGAAAATTAAAAACACACACACACACAATGTTATGTTAATCTACGCTGTGACTGCTGTGTGTAAACGTTATGTGTTCATGTGCCGTGTCCATGTTCTTTTTTACACTGGTCTAATTAAAACCGTGCAAGCGTTTAGGCTGCTTGTTTATTTGTGTACTCTGGAGTTAATAATAATCTGGATAATCTTTTAACATTATTTCGTACAAGTCACATCCCGTATTCTTATAGCAGAATTGAAAGCTTCATTTCCACCATATTTACACGTGTCATGACGATGACACCAGATTCGGCCCCACCCAGTTCTATTGTTCCTGCACCCGGTCCACATGTACTTTGCCATATGTCTCCGTGCAAGGCTAGTGTGAACCCGCCCCAGTGTGCAATTAAACGTGAAAATTCAGAAGTGGTGAACAAAAGCTTCCATCAACATCCGTATTGCGACGCGTATTTCATTGGAGGCTACATTACACATGAGTGAAATGAGACCATGGGAAATTACGTAATATCTGTGTAAGTGACAGAGCCCTCCACACAGAGTGAAACGAAGTGCTTTTTTAAATTAACTAACTCGTGAAGTCTGCACAAATTTATCAGCTCAAACAAAATTAATATATGCCAGCATCGTTAGGTTCACTTTTAACAGTTTAATACCTTAAAACAGCTACAGTCAGTTTTTGTCATTTGTTCATTTATTTATATAACCATGAATCCGGTATTCGAGATTGTATGACTGTACGAGGTGTTATGAACCCTGTCTAAAATATTGTATAATATATATATATATTTTTTTCCCGTAACCGTATCAGTGTCTGACCTACATGCTTCAACTCACGGAACGTTATAGCCTGCACTACATTTCAGGCGCCTGTTCTCGAGGCTTCTGTGGTTACGAGCTTCGTGTCATTGTACATACAGTCTACATTCTGGAAGGATGTACCCGTGTTGTAAACATAATGATGATCAAACCATCCAGAATTTTCTTTACGTTAATCTTTAAATATGAGAGAGTAAGTTGCAAGTGCGCAGCCATTTTACTTGTGTCCACTTAAGTGCAGTCATATTTGCTTAGAAGGATTTTGTGGGATTTGGAGATATCGGCTTTCGTGCCATTCCATATAGGACAATTCGTACTCCATTTTTCTGTACGAGATTTACAGGACTGTCATTCTTCGAAGTGTGGAATCTATTTACGTGGACTGACTCGCCTGTGGAAGCCGGAATATTCCATCTTGATTTAGACGCTGTCATCAGTAAGAAATTATATATTTTTGTAATTATCTGTATTGTTTTTGTATATTATCGTCAGTTGTACTATTTGTTCGTTTTGTTCAAATATGTGTATGAAACTTATTCAAGCGTCTTTGTGTTTCTTTGGTTAATTTTGTGTAAGGTCCATTGCTGTCTGAGAGTTGAACAAGCCATTTGTTCCTCCTCTCCCATACCCGTAAGTAGGGCAGACAGGTTTGTGATGCAAACCAAAGTGCCCATGAAGAATAAACTACCACAATTCGCCAGGTACCTGACAAGTCTCCAGACTTCAAAATGCAACAAAAGGTATGACCAAAGTTATTACAGACTTGAACGGTAGGAGGCCTATCTTTATGACGTTCATTGTGCGAGGCCATGAGATACGCCATTTCAGAGGAACCGGAAACACGATCGCGTCAAACCTTACGCTCTTGAATATTAGAGGTGAGACACTCCTTTCCCTATGAAGTGCGGTCCCCTTTATTATTACAATCGAAGAAACCTTGAGGAATAACCCCAGACGTATTCGACTACCACTTTCTCGTTGTAAGTGGCTATAAAGTATGTCAGAATTGTGCTGTAATTGAAAGGAGAAACAGGTGATTTAACACTACTTCTGTATGGCAAAATGGGCAACTAGGTACGTTCAGTCGGTTAGCGCGCTATCACAGCACAATGACCAGAAGCCTCTCACCAATGCGGTCGTTGTGAGTTCAAGACCAGCTCATGCTGGCTTCCTCTCCGGTCGTAAGTGGGAAGGTCTGCCAGCAAACAGCGGATGGTCGTGGGTTCCCCCCGGGCTCTGCCCGGTTTCCTCCTACCATAATGCTGGCCGCCGTCGTATAAGTTAAATATTCTTGAGTAAAACACCAATGAAATAAATAAAATAAATAAATCAACTAGGAACAAGTGACGTGGTCACAGCAAAATCAGATGCCTTCTCCGGTGGTAGAAATGTTTCTTCCTTGATTGGTTAAAGTGAAAAACCACTCAAAAATGAAACTGTAGCGAGTAAAAAGAGCAGAAAAAAACTGTATCTGAAAATACCTTCACTGATTCTTTTAAATCTTTTTCCTCCAAATTAAAACATCTTTGATTATGGACCATATTGAACTGGGTGAAACACAGTGACGTCACCCATTCCTTTCAGCTGATTTTTATATGTTTACATTCTACATGAATATAGATGTAGTACTACACCTGCATCTGTATTTATTGTGATTATGCTATTTAAACTATGAATGGGATTCTTTATCGATACATATATACATTTGGCCTAGTGTTGCCTTTTCTTTTAATGTTACAGTCGTTTACTGGGTTAGTGCCGCGCAATAAACCAAGAGTCTCCCGGTCCCGAATGCGGTCGCTGTGAGTTCAAGTCCAGCTCAGCTTTATAGCTTCCTCCCCGGTTGTAAGTGGGAAGGTCTGCCAGCAACCAGCTGATGGTCGTGGTTTCCTCTGGGCTCCCGGTTTTCTCCCACCGTAAAGCTTTGCAGTCGTCGTATAAGCGAGATATTCTGTCAAAGACTCCAATCAAATAAATAAATATACAGTCGATCGAGGGGACTGACTTTAATCTGACTTCCTGAATAGTCATCGAAATGATTAATTTTCTCAGGTACGTTGCGAAGGGCGGTGACCTTCTCCGCGCTCTTTACAGTTGCCTCCAGCCAAAGGCCGCGTCTTGTAAATGAGGAAGTCTTTAAATGCGATCTTAAACAAAATCAACCAGCGAATAACTTAAAATCGTGCGTTTATGTCTTATAATGAGCTTATATCACAGGAAGGTGAGGCTTAGTAGTTGTTTAACTATACTGGTTTTGCATTGATGTTTTTGCTTGCCACTGCCTGACGATGACTGAAGAACAAATGTCGGTAACCGTAATTTCTGCATGGCCTAGCCACGACTGGTAAAGCACGTGTACACCTACACATGTTATACGTGTAGGCCACGCGTAGTCCACATGAGCTGAATGAACATGAATGTGTCTATTCCAGTCCTCTTCACGTTCGATACAGTATTAAATTAGCAGCTCTGTCCTGAAGGTGAGTGTAGGAAGGTTACCCAGCCGAGTGAATCGATCTCACGATCCGCTACCGGCGTCTGTTTAATGTGGAACACATATTTAGTGACGGCATGTAAAGCGATCGAGGCTCCATATCACAGCAATTCAAAACAACAGTTATACTTTGCTTCAGTGTTGTTTGCTCTAGGACGTTTCTGCCCAGCAAGGAATCCCATGTAATTCTTCTTGCGTAAGTCATCGTTGGCACCGTGTCAAATTGAATTAATTCCTGAGGCTTAAAATGTAGGCCGAAGTTCCCCGACTTTTGCAGTGTCTTCTGCGTATATAGTGCTTGTCGGGGTCACGACAGGGCACAGTGTATTGTTTGTACTAAAAGGAGCATTTTTACTCTACAACGTGGGTTATCCAGATTGCCGAGGTTTTTTGTCAGACTTAGATATTGGCTGTTATGCACACTGGATCTGAAGTATGAATGATTTCATAGTTAATATATATCGACAGCACATAAAAATTATTGTGAATTTTATTGAACGCCATGAATTAAACACGCAAAACGATAAAATGTAAGTAACAGAAGTTATGTTCCGATATAGACTTAATATATGTCTGCAAATCTAGAAATTGATAACACATAAAAACCATTTTATGTGGCTAACTACACATATATCTTAAACTTTCTTTAAAATGATGGCCATGTGTTTGTCTATCTAGGCTTCTGCGCTGGTTGCTCCTAAAATGATCCTGTATATGTTTAACTGAAGTGCGTGAGCATTGTTTGAAATAACACTGTATATGTTTAACTGCAGTGTGTGAGCTTTGTCTGAAATAACACTGTATATGTTTAACTGAAACGTGTGAGCATTGCCTAAAATAACACAGTATATGATTAACTGACGTGTGTGAGCTTTGTCTGAAATAACACTGTATATGTTTAACTGAAGTGTGTGAGCTTTGTCTGAAATGACACTGTATATGTTTAACTGAATTGTGTGAGCATTGTCAGAAATGACACTGTATATGTTTAACTGAAGGGTGTGAGCATTGTCAGAAATGACACTGTATATGTACAACTAAATTGTGTGAGCATTGTCTGAAATAACAATGTATATGCTTTCCTGGAGTGTGTGAGCATTGTCTGAAAAAAAATGTATATGTTTAAAATGGAGTGTGTGAGCGTTGTCTGAATTGATCCTGTATATGTTTAACTGAAGTATGTGAGCATTATCTGAAATGACCCTGTATTTGTTTAACTGAAGTGTGTGAGATTTGTCTGAAATTATGCTGTGTATGTTTAAAATGGAGTATGTGAGCTTTGTTTGAAATGATCCTGTAAATGTTTAACTGAAGTGTGTGAGCTTTGTCTGAAATAATACAGTATATGTTTGACTGAAGTGTGTGAGCATTGTCTGAAATGATCCTATATATGTTTAACTGAATTGTGTGAGCTTTGCCTGAAATAATCCTGTATATGTTTAACTGAAGTGTGTGAGCATTGCCTAAAATAACACAGTATATGCTTACCTGTAGTGTGTGAGCATTGTTTGAAATGATCCTTTATATGTTTAACTGAATTGTGTGAGCTTTGTCTGAAATAACACAGTATATGATTAACTGAAGTATGTGAGCATTGTCTGGAATGACAATATCTATTCTAATTGGTGTGTGTGAACGTTGCCTGGAAATAAGATGTATAAGTGATCTTTAAGTGTGTGAACATTGTGTAAATGGCATTATAAATGTATACATCAGAAATGCTTGTTGGCAGAACCTAGTAGTACCTACCTTGTATGTAATTTAGGAATGTGCCTCGGCGGGACCTAAATGACTGTGATTATGTCTATACTAAAATGCTCGTGTGTTGACAGTATCTAGAATGGTTGTGCATATGTCTACACTAAAGACTTGTGTGTCGATAGTATTTAAATAACTGTGCATATGTCCCCAATTTAAAGTTTGTGTGTTGAAGGTGTCGACTGTATATATGTCAATACTAAAACGTTTGTTTGTTGACAGCACTATTAATGACCTTATATGTATGCATACATAAACAGTGTGTTGATATTATGTAGAATGGAATACATACATCAAAAGATCTATGCTAACAACGCCAAACTGACCTTTTATATGTCTAACTGTAGCAGATGACTTAACCGTACCGTATCTGGAATGATCCATTATGTTTGTAACTAAGTCATGCGTGGTGACACTACTAAAATGACTGCGTATCAAGCTAAAGCAAGGGTGTTAAAGAACCAAAAGCTATTCTGTACATGTCTAATGAAGGTAAATGTGTTCGCAGAATCTAAAATGACTCTGTATTTCTCTACCTTTGAAATGTTTATTGACAATACCCAGATGACCCTGTGTAAGTGTGCATAAAGAATGGAGTGTTAGCAGCATCTGAATTGTCATTTTAGGTACACTCACATATATGTACAGGTACCCACTTTCCTTCCACCATAATGCTTGTAAAGAGAAGAGAATTTCTTATGTGACCACATGGGGAATAGGAAGTGATCGATGATAGGAGACAAGAGGCGAAGGCTCAATTCCAGGCCTGGACAGGGAATTCGATTCCCCCGCTGCTAATGCTCATGGGGGATTCAATGACAATTATAAGCCGTGTAGGATGCTCATATAACTGTTTGCGCAGATCAACGTCCAACGAAGGACACATCTTCAGTGGCACGATCGCCACGTTATCTCAGAAATGTTGCTGACGTGGCGATAGAGTTCATCATTCATTACTTCACCAATATGGTGTGCATATCTGTAGGAATGAGGTGGAAAAATTCGTCAGTGCATCCCCGATGCTGTTAGTATTACAGTTCTTGCGCAATCGTTTCTCTTGACCTCGTTAACCCCTTCTGTCGGTTTCTATAGCTAAAAGGTAGTTACTTGTTCGATCATACCTTACATACCTCCCAATTGAAAGTTGACCAATAAAGTTCCAATTCATATTCAACTTTAAACATCTTGTAAGTAATACCTTATAGATGAAGATTACCTTTCAGACCGCCAGTTTTAGATAAATTGGTCTTTAAGGCCTTGTTCGAATAACGCTAAAAATATGCAATATTCCATACACATTGGTTGTTCCAAACATAACCGGAGCCTGCTATACGGAGTATGTTCCTCATACATTCTAGCCATCGGCATGGATAAACATTCTTCATAGAGAACATAAATTTATACACAATATATGTTGTTAATTAGTTTAAGCCAGTATGACGCAACGCGTTTATAAATATGAATATACAATTGGGAAAACCCGTTTCGCCATAAACAGCATAGCTTGGAGCACTGGAGTACTTGATTTCCAAGTGTACACTTTAGAAATTTAAAACAAAATTATTTCCACACTTTTCACATCCATATACACATACTAGGCGAAAAATTTGATCCAGGAGCTTAACTACAATCCAATGGCAGTATTTGCTTGGAATTTGGAAGCTTGTGCGTGTGTGTGTGAACATCTAGCCTGCATCTTCTTTAATAAATCTGTGGTTTAAGAAAAGGTAAAAGGATATATTACAATTTTTGGATGTACGTGACGTATTGAATTTTGCGTGAAATACAGAGTTTGTGTGAATTGTTATACTATCGGACCTTCAACAATAGAATTACGTTCTAAAACCCAAGTTTACATATATATATATATAATTATGTAGAGTAAAATGACCTAATGACTTAAACTGATCGTGCATACATAATATAAAAGACAACAGCACAGAAAGTAAAACCAGAACAGCAACGACTGTTATAGTTGGCAATTGGTCACACGTTATTCAACGTGGTGAATTCCGGTCTCTTGTCAATTTACCTCAGTGAGGGTTTTATTTTAATTGTTCACGTAAATGGTTACGAAGTAACAACCTATACTCCCCCTACCATCATGAACCTAGACAGAATTAGATAAAAAAAAAACATGCAGTGACGTCAAGTGCAATTTATTAGACGTCACTAGTGTAGAATTTCTCAAAGTCCTGTGTTGTCATCACATTCAACTCTAACGTCCTGCTAAATAATGGGTGGGTAGGAATTAAACCGACGGACCCTGTTTGCATATGTTGAGCGTTTGACTCCTTGATTGGTGTTCAGCGCCGTCCTGTGAGGTTTTCACTTATATCATGGAAGTCAACTTCAACTACTGGGCGGAGTGGCTTGCGGATAGAAGGCTTATTGGTCCAAACATGTTCATGCGCACTGAGCCTAGCATGGACGTTTTAAACAAACACACCAGTTGAGTTCGGAAGCATCATTCACCAGTTCCACACGACGACAGTGTTTATCGTGTCTTGAGCTGTTACCGCCGTCTGTTTGAATTTAAAACTTTTCTTTAATCATGGTCCAGATTTGCATAGCACTGTTCAGGTCCTATACACCGTGTTTTGTATACTTGATTGATGGCGAAGGCCTACATGTAAGAAGACACCCCGTGCTTGTCCAGCACCATCACACTGGAGTATTTTCATATCCGACTACCGCACCCCTCTTGCCTGAAACTTCCATTTCCACTTCAGTATACGCTGGTACCATCGTTAATGACGAAAGCGATTCCAGCAAATACTTGTATACTCATATATTTCATGTAATGTGATATCTGTACATGAACAATACAAGTACTTTTACTCAAGATATTCTTGAGTAAAAGTACTGCTTGAAAAACGGACAATAAAATAAATTAAGTGACAGAGCACTTTTAAGATGTTAAACATTGCTGGAAATGGTATTAAACAGTTGTCATCATTGAAGCTGGTCACATTTGAACTCATTTATCATTTTATTATTATCCATAGGCAAAGTAATGTCAACTGTAACTGAGTAAACTTTTCCCGCTGCCTGTCTTCGTCACACAACCAGAGTAAAATATCCATGAATAAACCGTTACACTGTAATTAAATGGCCATGTACAACATAAAAAACACTTGTTTGTAACTAACATTTTCAGTGATTTTATTGACATGTATATGAAAAAAAAAAGTTAAATGTTAACATCCAGCATGAGTAAAGAAAAATATCATTTTAAATAAAAGTACGAAATGTCCCTAATTAGAGATACTAATATAAATTCCATTGGGGATGAGCACCTCTTTCCAGAAACTTTAATAAATTGCATGTGTATAAGCCCACTAAATATGCACAGGTAGGCCTATACATACACGAACCAGTCACGTTGCAGTTCTGAACAGCTAAACATGTGACTGTATCATGGAATTAAGCTATCATTTTTAAAACTTTGAGATGATATCAAACTACAACTTTGCTTTTCTTACAAACATATTAAGTTTGAGAGGAACTTTCGTATTGTGAGTAAAGATATAAATAAAATGAATGTTTCATGGACTTCGGCCATTGCTCAGACATTTAGACACGTATGAAACTCCCCTTCCATATGCATCACATTAACATCACACAATGCATACATGACCGACAGAACTACACAGAGTTTTAACAATCGACCACCGTGACCCAAGGGAACACACGAAAGATACAAGAGCACACGTAAAATCTGCTTGAGAAGTTTATACTCGTACCTTTTGCAGCAGCAGCATTTTTTCATGAAAAAAAGGTTCTGATAATAATGGGTTTTATTAATGAGAGTGTCTTTCTGAACTTAAAAAGTTGTTTTTGTTTGTCAGTTTTTTTATTTGAGAGACATATATCTGTTTTTAAATACATGCGGTCATCTGCAGTTCTCTTATGTCCTGATATTACAGTGTTTGCAGCTATAGGATGGTGCTTGATTGCATATATCATTTCAAAAGGTGTTCTATTTTGAATATGTTCTATTACATCATGAGCAAATTTAATCGCTTCTGCTTCAGCTGTATTCATATCTTAAGAGGCACATTTTTTGTATCATTTACAATAAGAGTTTCATAATAAGTAGTGTCAAAATCAGCTTTTCTGTGTCCTCACTTGCATCATGGATACGCTGATATGTTGAGGAAGCCTGTTTCATGTGGACAGCATCAAAATGTTTGCACACGTAGCTGTGCCGCAGGAAATCTAGGCAAGTACAGCTGTACTTATTTACATACTGTATACATTACACGTGCTACGTAACATTTTACTGCATCAGCCCTCATTAATAAGTGTCACATCATAAAAACCATTGCCATATTCTACAGATTTCAGTCTGCACAATCCTTAACTCTGCAGCTCTATATCTGTAACAGATAAACTGTTCTTGTGTCTTTTCATTGTCTCTATGGATTATGGGTTATGGGTTACAGAAATTAACAGTTCGAAAAGTTTATCTCCGGTTGTCTTTAGCAAAACTGCAAATTAAATGATCGACTCTCTTGTCGTGTTTTCAACTAAGGTACAGATCCTTAGTAACTGTGTGAAATGCTTCCAGGTACATGTTTGTGTTTGGTATACTTAATCCCATACTAATACACAGGGCCCATAGTTCAATTTTGTTATCGCCCACATAATTGGTTTTAAAATAATCATGGAATCTTTTGACCTCGTAAAGGCCATTGACAGAAATTCTTGCAGTTTCTTTCTGACTGATTTTTTTTGTTTTTCATATTGTAAGAGTTTCAGGTATGCATAGACCTGTGGTTGCCTGGTCTGATCTTGATTGAGTTCTCTTCGCCATGGACGGGCAGATATATCTATGTGGATAGAAACAACACACATGTACTACTTAGATCTAATGATAATACATGCACTCTGGTGGGGTTTGCCGAAAACTAACGTTTCCACTGAATCCTGAATCACAATTTTAAAATTAAACTAATTTCTACACTTTACATCATAGTATACTCTTAAAGTAAATGCTAACAGACCCATTGACATATCGTCTATAAACAGTTTAAGAAGCTGTAGCACGCAGCGCCCCGATAGCCCTTGCCACAATTATAGCTACTAACCCATTTCCATGATGTATACTCTCTGCTTCTCACAGAAACAATACATAGAAGCAATAAACCATACCCCGATCATGTCAGGGTGCTATCCTAGGCATCCCAGCCATTATCAGTAGTTGTCAGTTTGTTGTTGTCACCGTCATCAGCATGGCATGGAGACTGTGGAAACTGGCCATGTGCTTTTTCTGTTTTCAGATTGTGATGTATCACTTTGGACTGATGACCACTCTTCCCCTATCCGCAAGTTGCAGAGTGTATGCGGAGTGCCCGGAAAAAGCGTACCAAGCGGATTTTGTATTGACTTATGTGTGTACGCTGAGGTTGTTTTAAAAATTCATAGGGCTGACGTAACCTATACACCACATCGCACTTTGCAATTAAGTAAACTTGAAGCGGTTAGGATTCACTTTCAACTTCATTTGACACGGTTTTAGCTGAACAATGGAACTTATAGCTTAAACTGTTTGAAAGTTCAAAGATGGGTCTAGTAGTTCGGCAGACAAAGTAGACAGCCTGTTTGAAGATCTTCGTCTGACCTGGATAAAGTCTCAGCAAGACATGCGGCATTTTTTGTGAGGAAAATATGCGGGTAAGTTTCTCTCGGTCGTGAAAGTAGAGCATATGTGTGACGTCACAGATCACAGGCGAACGGCATGATCAGGACCAATCAGTAATCGATGATAAACAGACAAACATGTGATTGGATAATGAGTTGACTGGTTATACGTTGACCTCCTGCCCTCTAGCGGCAGTGAAGACAGACAATCCAAATCGTACGTAGAATGTTGGGTGCTTTTTGCTGATGTGCACACACGTATATCCTGACACAGAAACGTACTGCGAGGTGACCTAAACAAAGGAGGAAAGCGCAGACTGGTACTTTGTCACGAGTGTCAGCCGACAAATCGACATATCCACCTGAAGTATGCAAGTTTTCACGCAGTAAAATGCAACACAACCGTGCACATTGGTAGCATGCTCGATATTGCTCACTTAAGCTCAGTTTGTTCTAAAGCAATATATATAGTTAAATAAGCAAAATTCTAATATGAAATGCAAAAGAGGAATGTGAAAAAGAAGTCTCACAAACATTAAATAAGAAATATCAAAATATACATATTCAATAGATCAGAGAAACAAGCATATCCTATAAATACCCAAATCGGCCAATTTATCTGACCACTCACCGATCAAATAAACTGGACAACTCCCAAATCTATGCGCTTTAATCCATTATCTAACCAAAATCAGGTCGTTCCGCGGTCGGATGTTAAAGTTCGTTGGAATAGAATCACATGACCCATTTGACAATTCACCTAGAATCAAGTTGGATAATAGTTCTTTTTGATTGAATTGCGTATTCTTTACTTCTATATTCAGTCATAACTTCCATTGTATGAGATTGAGATAATTTATATGCCGCTCAAGGTAAGACAATTTGAAAATGCTATCAAAGTTTGGAGGCCCCGACTACCTGACGGTTTAAGCACATTATAGTCGCGTGTTTTACTTTTCCAAGCTACATGTGCAAATACAAGATTATAGGATATCAGGCAACAGTAATTTCTTTTTTCTAATATACAACACAATCAGATACTCCCTGAAAATGTTAAATCTTTCACCCTTCCTTCACGTCGGTGCAAATACATTCTTTTCAGTTTCTCAACTACAGAATGTCCAATATCTCAATATCTCTTTACCACTCATTATTTGGCGGATTATCTGTTTAAATGTGAAATAAAAATGGGATCGACCTACTCTTGAAGTATTATTCTATCGTAAGTAGAGATTTTTGTGCGCAAAAATTAAGACTTAATCCAAAAAAACATTATTAGTCAGCTGCATGTGTTTCATGGCTACAATTAGTGGCGTAGGTCTAATGTACAGGCTGCCGTTTTCATAGGCCTATGCAACAGGCCTCCCGTGCTGAAAACATACGAACAGCGTATGGCTGCGGGTCATTCTTGATTTATGTCTCTGTTGACTTCATGAAAGTATAAAATTAGTCTTATTTACTTCATGGGTTCCACTCGTGTTATTCAAGTAGCTTAACAGTTTTTACGTCGCATCGACTCGAGTTCGCCTGCTTCGCTCGCATGTGTCGTACTCTTAGCTGGTTGACGAGTTGCTTAATCTTTCTAATATCTCAGCCAAAGATTATCCGATATCTCAACCACAGACTGTCCAACATCTCATTCCCAGATTGCTCAGAATCTCAACTACAGACTGTTCAACATTTCAACCACATATATTTCAATATCTCAACCACAGATTTTTCAATATCTCAACCACAGACTCTTCAATATCTCAACCACAGACTCTTCAATATCTCAACCACAGATTGTCCAATAGTTCAGCCACAAATTTCGGCTTAATACTACAGTGACATTATTCACAAAAATCGGTGTGAACGACCACTGAACTAAGACCAGCTCATGCTGACTTCCTTTCTCTCGTACGTGAGAAGGTCCGCTAGCAATCTGGATGATGGTGGGTTTTCCGGCCCAGTCTCGGTTTCCTCCCAGCGTAATGCTGGCCTCCGTCGTATAAGTGAAACACCAATCATATAAATAAATAAATATATTCTAGTATGTAATATCTTACACACACGTGTTATGTCATTACAACAAAGTACTTTTGCTGGTGTATAAGGGGGAGTTTTGATATGCATATCACTTAAATGTTGATGAGGTAACATAATCTGTTCCAACATTACTCCGAAAACAGAACATTTTCGAGTGTATGTCACATACATGTATACTGTGTTAGTTTATCATTATCAACATCATGGTGCTGTACATTTTTCACTCTTTACCTAGTTCTGCTAAGTTCGACCTGCTTTGTTTCAATATAAATTTGGTGTTTATCACCATACAGCCCCTGCCAACTTGTTCCAAAGATGAAAACATGTCAGAAACAAATGGCGCAACAGGCACACATGCGCGCAAAGCGGAGAAGGTATGTGCTGGTAACGACAAACCTTTCCTAGCTTATAATGTTCTGTTCTGAGCACGACGACGCAGTGCGTCAGTGTTCTGAATTGGGCCGATTCCCGTGGCTGAACGTTTTATCATATCTATGTGAGAGTCAAACCTTCAAGTTCACAAGTGACGGCCATTTTGGCTCTATTGTCTGTAGATGTTACAGCCACGATCACTTGAGGGTTCTACACGCAAAGGTCAGAGTGACTCACGCGGAAGAGCGTCGCCGTGAATTAGTTACATATTCTCTTTTGTGTAGCAAGCATGACTGGAGAAATTCTTGAGGGGAAAGAGAGACGCCTAGCAAGTTCCTTCAAACGTCTCATTAAGCTGTGTTAATTCACCGTAAAATAATATAAATATTATATAACCACCCACCCACAGGTGTTATAGGAATTAGTAAAGAACACTCTTGTTTTCATATATATATATATATATATATATATATAATCGTTTTGAAATAATGGCCACGTTTTTGTACTAAGTGAAAATAATACGTGCATGTACATATTTATTTATTTATTTATTTATTTATTTATGTGATTGGAGTTTTACGTCGTTCTCAAGAATATTTCACTTGTACTACGACGGCCAGCATTGTGGTGGGAGGATGCCGGGTAGAGCCCTGGGGATCCCACAACCTGCAATTCCCTGTGTATTAGATTGTTGTTTAACGCCATGCTCAAGTATAAATCACTTACATGGCGGTCAGCTACACATGTATTATAAACTACTTCATGTAATACTAAACACATCAAATGTGTTGAAATGTGGCTATTTTCTCCGGTATGCTGTAGATACCACAACTAACGCCTAGCTGTCATTGCCTTCATAATCCATCGTCTCCATATACGTACGAATTACATATGTGGATTAGCCAGAGAGTTAATGGCTTAATAATCAATAGGAATACTTATGTTGGTTACTCCGCACTAGTAGCACGTGAATGTAAGGCAAGAGGGGGGAAAAGTAGGACACTTATCAAACAAAAGTGGAGCATATAGCCGCAAGTAAAATCGTTTCAATCTTTATCAAAGAGTGAGTAAAAATGTCCGTGCATCGATCTTATCTGCTGGCGGTTAGATTTCGGTTGTAAAAATTAAGTCGTGGGAGATGCGAGGCTTCACTTACTACTGTGTAAACAGTATGTCTAGAAACTGTGTAAATGTATAGGTCATGATGGTTACTCCGCACTAGTAGGTCATCTACTCGCCAATGTCTCACGTGTGACGTTCCTCTAACAAAGTTAATTGCTGCTGAAGTTTATTCGACCTTTGTTAAAAAGCGTGTTACCAGAAGACATTGCTATCTAAGTGGTGATAATTCCCTTTAGTGGTGGACAAAAACATACGCATGGTAATATATATGGCACTCAGTCATATATATGTATATAGTTTTACAGTACAAAGCTTCTTGGGAGACCATTCTTCATTTACTTACAATATGTCTTTTTGTTGTACTTTTATTCCATTATTGTTTAACGCCGTACTCAACAATTGCTGTGTACTTTATAACATTTCTTTCATAAATGTGTATTGGTGTGTAGGCTAAATTTTAACATTTAATTCATAGTTGTTAAACGTCATCTGCTAGTGTGTACAACTGTTGTGTACTTTCTAAAATTCATGTTTGTTTAAAGCCATACTCAAGAACTGGTGTGTACTTATCAACATCTATTTCATTGCTGTTTAACGCCATACTCAGGAATTGGTGTGAGGGTTTCAATATTTATTTCATTGTTCTTCAACTCAAGAATTGGTTTGTACGTACAGTACAATACATCGCCTCGAAAGGCCTTGATTACTCCTTGTGTAAAAGAGATTGTAGGTGTATCTAGATACACGTATAATGAGAGAATGGCCTATAGCAACAGAACTGTGGTCCGGCCTTGAACTGATCGTCGTGGTCAGTAGCAAGTGAACGTCGCATGCACTAAGGCCGTGCACTATCGATCTGGACATTGTGCAAAATGACAAACTCAAGGTCAGAGCTAGAGAAGCAAGTAGGTCGTCCATGTTGTAAGAGCAAGAAGTGTCGTATTTTAATGGCGTGTTTATTCCGACGCAATGGCCACTCGATCCCCTAGCCGGTGTGACCGTTATTCTCTCTTTACAGATGTTTAATTTACGCAATTATTTATTTGACTGGCACTTTACGCCATAGTCTAGACTATTTGAATTATACGACGGCGGCCAGCATTTTAGTGGGAAGAAACCAGAGAGTGCCCAGGGAAAACTCACGACCACCCGCAAGTTGCTGGAAGACCTTCCCACGTACGACCGGAGAGAAAGCCAGCGTGAGATAGTTTGAACTCACAGAGACCGCATTAGTTAGAGGCTCCTGAGTCTATGTGCTGTACTAACACGCTAATCACTTCGTCCACTAGGGCCCTATATATGATAAAGGCAGCCAACTATAATAACTCTAGGATCAATAGGATTTTGAAAGAAATATACAAACAAAGACAGGAATAGAGAATAGACTCAAACGGGAAAAGCACTCAAAGGGGAAAGTTTCAAATTCATGGTAATAGTATATAGTAGATATAAATGGTTAATGTGTGTGAATATTCAATTACCCGTCTAGGGAATAATTTGCCTCTCGGTTTTGAAGATAAAACTTCGCTAACAGACACCTGATCTGATTGCAGAGAACACAACAATACTGTTGTCGAATGTTTTTGAATGTCCTATGGAAATTCAGTGTTTCAATAAGCCTACATGTTTAGATATACACTACAAAAATGGCGACTTCACTGATCGCCAAAGTTAATTGTCTTTCTTGAGATCACGTCAGGTGGTTGAGCCTGTAAGATGTGAACTTTTGTATTCGCCAGGTACACAGTCCTGTAACATAATCACACATGAACATTATAATGTAACATTTCACTTACGGTTGAGAAATACATAATGTCGATGTATAAGGTATAAACTCTGTCTATCGCTGAGGTACACTAGAGATACGACTTTCCTTTCGTCTTATTACATGTAAGTCTTTGATGATATTTCCATTGCCAGTTCGAGAAACAAAATATCAAACTGTGGAAACCTGAAAAAAGCAACCCCCCCCCCCAAAAAAAGAAAAGAAACAAAACAAACAACAAAAAGCAAGCTAATCATCTTGTTTTCCAAGGTTGCCTCAAAGTACAACACTAATGCATTAAAATGAGACTGTGCACTTGTTTAACTTAAGTGCACGTAAGCGGATGTTCAGCCAAGAGGCTAAAATCCAAGCAATCAGACCGTAACTTATAGCGTGGTTTCTCTCCACGTGCCGGTCTGCTTACTTGAGGGCATCAGGAGACTGTGTCAACTTAACATATAAGCTGACTTGTGTGAAAAGAAAGAGAAACTACGCAGTACATTGTGCTTTAAAAGTATGCCTGAAGGCTTTTCTAATTCGCCGCTGAAGTTGATGTCAGTTTTAAAATATGGCTTCCATTAATGGCGACAATAGCCTAATGTAAGTCAATAAATAAATACACACCGGCCTGGTGGCAGGTATACGTGTCTAAACTCAGGTAATTCATCAGCCGTACAAAGCGGAAAGAGCTGGAGTTGAATACAACAACTCATTATAATGAGCGATTCTTTATCGTGATGAGCCAACGATAACTCTAACGGCAGAAATGTACCTTTTCTTATACGTAAGACAAAGATATCCAAGGTTCACACACAAGTCTGGTTTAATGGATTTAGTAGTTTTCTCCTATTCTCACCTTCCGTATTTGCATTTTAATCAGGAATGACATCCCACAACTAATCTGCACAACGGAAAATCACCTTTATGTTTATTTATTTATTTTCTTTTACATTTCCTTTTACGCCATGGTTAAGGATTATACCATCAGTATAATCAGGCGATCAGTATTTTGGCGGAGAATAGGGCAGTTTTCAGGTTGAACCATCCACCTTTGGCAGCTTGCTGACGAGCTTTCCGAAGTTAGATTTACAGACTTGCACGCCACATTGGTGGAAGACATACAGTTTCTACTAACTGGCGACTGAGCACACAAGGACAGTTTTGCAAACTGATTTGCTGGCATGTTGATGTCTATTATCTGTTAAGATTACAGTGAATCGGTTCTGAGAACACGGTAATTACTTTGTGTGTTTTGTACCACAGGGCTTCATTTGTAAACCGTTGGCATTGAAGTCTTTTCTTGTGATTATAGTTTATAGTGATACCAATAATAATATTCTTGGAATAAATATGTCTCATAGCATAACCCTGACAAGTTTATACCACCATTCCACTCGTTGGCGATCGATAGGCCTATCAGCTGTTTTATTCACAATAATACAGTAGCCTAATTGTACATTGTGAAATGGGACGGCGGTGAAGATATTGTTCGCATATACAGCCTCTATCGATAATTAAAGGTCTTCGCTCCTCGGAGACTGAACAGATGATAATGTTATCTTTAACAACAAGGATTTTTGAATCCATGTCTGGTATAACAGAAAGGTGTATCGCGAGGTTATTGTTGCGACTGCGTTGATGGGATTCCATAATAATTGTCAGTACCTGTTCCACAACGAGCGCCAGACGACGAAATTCCCAAGAGTAAAAACTGACCTTGATATTCCAGTAGACTCGGTTGCTATGGTCGTCTATTATACAAGACCCCATTTGGCACATTTCCAGCGATGGCATCAGCGAGTCAAATATAGTTTTCCAGGAATAAGAGACAGAACGGATCGATATAGTCAGTGCAGGTTTTGGAAACGTGCAGAGTATACTTGCACCAGATAGGCCTATCACGAACAACTCACCAGCAAGCTATGTCATCGTGCTCCGATCTCGGCCAAGGCATCCTCCTTTGAACATGCGCACATACAAAAATGGTCAAGCCCAAGGTCAGGCAACGCTGTATGTTTATAGAAAATAGATCAGTTCTGTTGGGTGAACAGTTCCGCATCAGATTATGTTGAAATATGGCCATTTTATTTTTGTCAGGTTATGTAGTATGTATGGATGCCCTACAAAAACAACCTTGGGCTCACGGATGATACGAATCTAAGCTAACGAATCTAAACGAATGCTCCGCTGCATGGAACACACAAACTTAGCTAACTGCTGCTGGCTAGAGTTCATATGCATGTATACACAGACGTGTTGTAAGGCATGTGACATCGGCTGTGCGCGGATGGAGAAATGCGGCGGCTTTATCGTGTGCTTCTAGTATAAATATCCTTCCACCCGGAAGACGGGGGCAGCTATCGTCTCACTTGACTATCATCACGTGCACATTTAGTGACAAGAGACTGGAACAAATTGCCGGTAAATTGAGCGGGCTATTTTTAGAGAGTCCTGCGTCAGCAAGGCGCGGAACTCGCACCCTTGAGTCTATTAATAGCTTACCTGACGTCACATGACTTAATCGCGATCTCGTGATATCCCCGTTTTAAAGTTTATGCTGATGTAAATGTCCCATGTAGCTAATTATAACAGATCTTCCATTATTGAACTGATATCCCTTAACACCGTGTTTTAGACTTCAAAGTGCTAACGGTGTATACTTCTTTGGGCCTAAGTAGGCAAGGATCTCGGCTGTGATCTTTTAATATGGGGTCAGCCGAGGAGCTGTGCTGGTTAAAATAATTGTATTAAAAATAGCTACGAAAATCCGTGCAAAATGAACCAAGACACGCATGAACCGGAGATAAACTGAGATTATTCACCAAAACATTCCCTGTTCTTTCTGCCATTTTTTTTCTTCACATTCTGCAGCCTTTAGGATCGATAAATCCAAGATGATTCACATTAGTGATTTACGTTCAAGTGCGTTGTCCACAACTTGACCTAATAAACCGTATTGTTGCTCCTTGCACATGTGCATTGGTGGTTGACCTCTATGCAAATTGATTGAAGGCGTAGATTTGATTAGTGTGGATGTAAATTTCAAGATATGATATCACGGAGAGGTCAACCCGCGATGAGCATGCGCGCCTCGTTGACACAGATTTAAAAAGCATGGCAACTTGTGCTGGTTGACCGTAATGTCTAACCCGGATAAGATATACTTCAGAATGGTCCTGTAATGCTAAGTAGTGATTGTGGCAAAATGTGCACAAATACTTCAAGTAAGGGAATTAAGGTGCTTTTTGTGTATTCGTAAAGAATGCATGCAGCGCAACTGAACGAGGAGGGTAGCACCTTACAAACAGTATTCCCAAATCGGGTCCACATAGCCCTCGGGCTACGGGTGGCTAGCAGTCCCCGCGTCTCGGTAAACATAAGCCACCCTTAGACCGTGGTCTCCTGCTTGGGGCTAATCACTGAGTGATTCACAGTCGAGTTTCCTCAGCGCATAAAGCCTAATCAATCGGCGTAAAGGTTCATTCTCGGGCGTAAAGCATCAATCAAAAAATAACACCAGCCCCTTACTCACCGCGCTGAATACGAATGACCAGGTGTATACGCTACATTTTTCTTTACTGTTTTTTCTCCGCACGATTCAAGTTCATATGTAATAGGCCTACAATACATGTGGAAGGTATTTTGTTAATATAGCTTTCATACCTTAAACTATAATTTTTACCCGTGTACAATCTCGGTAAATCTGATAACATCTGATTGACTGTTCATGTTCTAACTATTTAACTATATCCGGAATGAAGTTATGAAACACGGCATGTATATAAAAATGACACGTAAATATTATATAGAAGATGCAGATTATGATATATTCTCTTTGTTTTAGCTTGCTACTTCTTTATTATTCTGTGAAAAATCGTTATTATTTAAATGAACGGCTGTGTCCTTAAAGTTTCAGAAAATATACATCGTATAACCAATGGAAAGTGGGAACGCTTGCTTCTGATCAGTGTTACTGTTTTTAAACAGGGCTCTTTGCCACGTGGACCGCACCAGTCTGTGTTGGCAGATATCTTTATAAAAGAAGGTACAAATCCCATTGTTTGGACCGGCATAACTATGATTGTGGAACCTCTCAACCAGCTATAACCACCAGGTTCTGTGAGCGGCGTCTCCTGTGCATAACCTCAATCGGAGCACATCATGAAGTATTAGTATGTAAATAAGCTCTTCATGGAATCTATGACGAAATAATTTGATTAACAAATACATGCGCAATGTCCCACTCAACTTTTTTATTTTATTTACTTACTTGATTGAAATTTATCGCCGTGCTCAAGAATCTTTCACTTATATGACTGAGATTTAATAGGTGGAAGATACCGGAGCCAGGTATTGGCGTCTTTAGCCAAGTACATGTATGATAGAGCAAGGGCATTGACCGGACAGAATAAAACATATATGATATGATATGGTAAACTGTATTTATTGGAATACCAAAGCGCGTTAATGTTCGTGGTGATCAACCGGCCAAATCCTGTGTGTGAGAACTTGATGAATCTCTAGCGCATGCAGTTCACATTGTATCTATGTAGCACTTTACTTTTTATAGCCGTCCACATGATAGATGGCTGCGAGCTCCTAAAATGCACTCATATGAATACATATGTACAAATATATTTATATACAGGCATTATATAATTCTACTCGAAGGTCGACAGCCAGAACGCTGACAAGTTATGTGCACACGTGTTTGCATAGATCATATATCATCTGGTATATAACGGGCCACGTGACTTACACAAGACCACACCGAGCCAATCAACAACGGTCAGTGTCCTTGAGTTCGGAAAATGGACGAGGCTGTTGCCTCAGCAACCAGAAATATCAGTCGATTCTTTCTATAATTAAGCGCTCAGTTGCCGCCTCTGCTGTTTATTATTTATATTTAGCCTCGGTTATGTAACTAATATCGGCCTGTATATGCTATCCATATTCCCGTGGCGAGAAGTGAGTGTTCTCAACCTGCCCGGCCAACAAAGCCTGCATGCAGTTTTCTATATTGTCCTTGAGAACGATATATTTTATAGATGTATCTAGTGCCACGATAAAGGATTTCTTGAATAAAAGCGTGAGCGGTGATTCAAGAATGTCAACCGTAAATATGAATATCCATGTTGCCCGATCGATTCAGTGGACAGAAGCCGTACATTACAGGATATCGCCACCGCTATCACGTTTTCAACAAGCACACACGGCTTATATAAATTCACAGGGATGCATAGACCAGGTATCTTCCTGGGCTGATTGGTTCAGATCTTTCGCTCATGAAACGGCTGGCCGCGTTGAGTAGAGGTAGAAGCTCGTGAAGCTTTTGTTATATAATACTTTTGAAAGAGAGAATAATAACAGGGACGTCATAGAAAGCTAATGAGCCTTACTTTTACTGTCCATCTCAAAAGATCTGGAAATTTTAACCCCGCCTTAATTCTGTGCTCACCTTGTGAGTAATTCCGTGCCGGTCGGGTTGCATAATTTCTTTGTCACAAGTCAACTGCCTATTAACCTTTATTTCCAAGATTTTAGAGCAAAATAATGTTTTGTGAACACGGCTTGACGTATTTGATGCAGCGGTTTAGTCTTAGGAGAAACATTGGTTGCTATACAGTTCAGTGTTATATACTCTCAAAGAAGAAACTTCAAGGGAAGATAAACAGGAAAATAAAATCAGGTTTACTAATATTGAAAACAAACACTGTATCAGCATGAATTGATACATAAATGCTTTGGATCAATTGTTGTTGTTGTTTTTTGTGTTTTTTTTTTGTTTTTTAATTTGTTTATTGATTCACTTATACGTAATATATTATGGATGGATATGGTGGAAAGAACCCGGCTAGAGACCTGGGGTCACCCACGACCATCCGGGGGTTGCTGGCAGACCTGCTCATATCTGGCAGGAGAAGAATCCAGCATAATCTGGATTTGAACTAACAGCCACCGCATTCTTTAGAGGCTCCTGAGTTCGCACGATAACAATTCGGCCAAGGAGACCCCGAATTAGTGTTATACACTGTAGCCTGGGCATCGCTCGAGTGGGTAAAAAAAAAAATCAAAATAAGACTCCGAGTGCCATAATTTAAAGAATGAATACAGCACTGTTTTTACAATATTACACACGTTGTGTGGAAATGCACTGTTTCTGACACGAGTAAAGAGAGCGAAGGCAGTTGCCGTTGAGTGTGAGATAAACGACTTTTATACGCCTGCTCAGTCATCATCGGACTAAGCAAAACTTGAAGGACAATCTCCCAGTTCCGGGATATAAGAGTCATTTGTACAAATGAACAGTAATAATTCAAGGCCATCTGTGATAAACAAGCTATCTTCTACAGCCTTGACACTAACGGCGACGTCATTAGAACCGGCAAATAACAGATCTGTATCCGACACCACGCTATTCACAATACCGACGTGTATGTGTGCATCAATTAAACAGAAATCCTTGATACCTATGGAGGAAAGTTGACGGTAAACACTGTTCAATGCCAGTTATCATCACTTCAGACTTCTTTATAAATGCGTACAAACAGCTTAATTAACTATACTCATCAATCTTCTGTGGGATTAATGAATAGACAAAATCAGGATTAAGTACCATTAGAGTATAGATAACAGGAATTACT
The DNA here is from genome assembly GCA_016165875.1 of Acanthopleura granulata. Taxonomy (NCBI): domain Eukaryota; kingdom Metazoa; phylum Mollusca; class Polyplacophora; order Chitonida; family Chitonidae; genus Acanthopleura; species Acanthopleura granulata. The sequence goes on along the minus strand of JABBOT010000080.1, from coordinate 27,004,350 downwards.
GATAACATCCACGTAAAGTAAATCTATCATAATTTCGCACTTTTATCCGTCAACTGTTTGTTGTGCAAGCTAGGAGGTTTGAGAATGGCTTTATGAGGAAAGCAAATACTAATTAGAGATAAACATTCGAATTGTTGCTTGCTGGCTAGGGATGTCACCCGTACTGGCCTAAACGACAACAACTCTTCGGTTCTGTGTTTCACGTTCATGGGAACCAACATGAACATCAAGAAACGAAAAATAGATTCCATGAAAGAAAGTTATGAAAAACTTTTTTTCCACTAAGGCAAAGTGTACATATAGTCAACATATAGTTTCTGTACTCTTTATACAAACTATGCTTCAGGTAATGTATGGTAGCCTACGCACAGAGCAATTATAGATTCCTGCTGTATGTGGTCGGACACTATCAACCCCATTTGAATTGTTAAGAACACCCCATTTCACCTCAGATGACCCAAATAAACCTCTGAAAAATCTTGTAGTGTGAAAAGCTGAGTTTTATAAATTTTCTCTTGGCATGCCCTACATAATGTTGAAGCATTACGTCAACGACGAAATTTGATATATTATACAGTGTCCAAGTTTCGTTATCACCGACTTCTGATGTGTTTAAAACATGTTTAAACCTAAACTTACTTTTAGATCTGTATTATATATAGCAGATGCACATGGGTATGGATCAGTACCATTCTAGAATATGACATCTTGGTTGTAATTCCTTTACAAATACTTTAAGTGACTTGACCTGACCACCGCCATTCTTGACGGCAGGGCCTAAAAGCCGCTCGGCCTGATCTCCAGTTTGCCGAAATGAGATCGGGTCTGGGTATTCAACAAAACCGCAAAAAGTATCGATCCAAATCCACTACTGTTCAACAGCTTTTGATCTTCAATATTCAGCGAGTGAAGCAATATTTATTGAGTACGGCAGTCACACATGGCCTTCGATGATGAATGATTTTACAAAATGGCGGCCGAGTATAAAGAAGGCGTGGGGCCCGTGTAGATCGAAAGCAGCAAAAGAACAAAACGAAAGCGAAACACTGAGAAAACAAAATGCACGCTAAGTCACTTAAATTTTTTTATTTATATGTACTGATAAAGATTTGTCCTTTTCATCATTTACCTCTCACAAACTGACTCTCTCACAAATGACTCTCGACAACAAGATATTCCTGCACGCGGAGGAGAAAAAGATGACAATTTTAAATGTTAAATTCATTTTACTGAACTGTTACTTCACATCTCCTCATTGTAGTACTTTCTAAAAAGAACATATAGCAAAACTAAACACCAGAAAGGTTTAATCTGTACATCATCTTTAAGAACTATTTGATACTGGTTGTACTTTGGTCAACAACTTCCCGTCTGAGAGTTGGGAAATTGTCATAATTGTGTAATGCATTGCTATACGTTCAAACAGAATACATAAAAATCCTTGACAGTCAGCTAATAACGTTTCAGGGAAAATGATAGGGAGATTCAAACACATAAACTTGTCTGGCTTATCTGATTTCTTCATTTATTTCATTTAATACTTGATTGGTGCTTCATCCTGTACTCAAAAATATTTCACTTAAGCCACTTCGGCAAGAAGTATGGTGGGAGGAAACCGGGCAGAACCCGAGGTAAAACCACGACCAACCGTAGATTGCTGACAGACCTGTCCTATTGCGAGTTTATATATTGAATATATTTATATTATATTATTTTTGTACTATATGAAATCTATAATCGGCATAAAGCAAGCTTAGCCATAACTGACTTTCAGTTATTATACGACGTCGATACGACGTACCTAAACAAAAAATATATTATGTAATTTGATAAGAGGATCAACCTAGAGCAAGGACGTTTCTCTGCCTGTGTATATGATTTACTCACTCGAAGTGCTTCAATGCGGAACTCATAAAACCCCTTCTTGCCTTAGAGAAAGCGGTCCAAAGCTATCTATGTACCATTTTGTCCTTTCCTGGAGTGCGTCACGGCTTTTGGTGCCTATGTGTGTGCTCACAAAACTCTTAGTACACAAGCACTGCAGAGTCGCAGCAGGAAACGACGTGTTTTACGGCGATTTGAATATAGCATGGATCATAACTGACAGTGCCTTAAGTTGTAGTGTTCCATGATAGGCGCTACACGATGTAAATATAGTAATACAGTGATTGTATCTACCTGAAAAAATTTACTTCCTCTTAATTTTAAGATTTCTGGTTGGTGAAAAGTAACTCCAAGCGGGCTGCTCACAGTTGATCCAACAAAAAAAATGGTCAGAAAAGTAGGTTTTATGGTAGTATTCGCACCCCCTTGTCTTATTTTCATTTCTTGATTATAAGCGTGTTATTGTATTGATTCATCTATAAATTAGGAACACTAACATAGGTAAAGATCTTAAACTCTCGTGTCAGTCTGGTTTGTCACTTAAATTTTTGGTTTTATTATCACGTTCAGTTTTCGCTTAACAGTTTTTCACTAATAGAAATGTTGAATATACAGCCATGCATTACCGTAATGAAACGACAAGGTGAAATGACGATATGCACGTATATACAACCGCCGTCACAATGGCGTGTGTAAATTGTCAGACAAGAATACATGTACATCGATACAACCATCATTGCACTGGAGTGTAAACAGTCATTCGGGAATAAATATAAATACACACATCCATTAATACACATTTCGATTTGCTATTAATATGGAGCAGAGGCAATAATACAGATTAGGATGGACAAACAGCCATTATCAGAATGAAGCGTAGTTATAGTGCATGACGAGACAAGCATATATACATGCAATCATTAACACTACGGAATCGATGTTATATTATATATTATACATATTATTATATTTCCGAAAGCAAGCGTAATACGCCACTCAAATAAATAAATCCTATAGAAACGACAGAGAAGACGCGTTAAATGCCAAGCAAACAGGTGGATGTTATAAAACTGATGAAATAGAGATTGTGGTATGAGTGTTTTACATAGAGAGGCCTTACGGGGGTGGGTATGGGGGCACTCTTCAGCCGCCTTGAAATTCATGACTGGCCAGATGGCTGCTCTTGCATAATCTAGATCCGAGCAGTTGTCAGCAAAACATTATAGATTTGAGGCTGCAAGATAACAATAGCTTGGGTAAGTCCTGTCGTTACATAACATGTTTCCGGTACTGGTATGGGTAAGACTTTCGCATCCACATCAGACCTTATTGTGAAATTCAGGACAGAAGTTGACGGGTTGATAAATTTATTTATTTATTTGCTTGGTGTTTTACGCCGTACTCAAGAATATTTCACTTATACGACGGCGGTCGTATAGCATCATTGTGAGAGGAAACCTGGCAGAGCCCCAAGGAAACCCACGACCATCCGCAGGTTGCTGGCAGACCTTCTCACGTACTGTCGGAGAGGAAGCCAACATGAGCTGGGCTTGAACTCACAGCGAACGCATTGGTGGGAGGCTTCGGGTCATTGCGCTGCGATAGCGCGCTAACCGAATGAGCCACGGAGGCCCCCCAAGACAGAATTAAGAAGCCTCTGAAAGCACGCTGACGCAGATGCCAGTCCAAAACAGACACGCTTGTATCTGAATAATCTCTCATGTGTAATGAATATGGTCAGATCACGACTTTCTTCAACCAATTCAATTCAACAATGGCATCATTGTGAGAGGAAACCTGGCAGAGCCCCAAGGAAACCCACGACCATCCGCAGGTTGCTGGCAGACCTTCCAACGTACGGCCGGAGAGAAAGCCAGCATGAGCTGGATCTGAACTCACAGGGACCGCATTGGTGGGAGGCTTCGGGTCATTGTGCTGCGATAGCGCGCTAACCGAATGAGCCACGGAGGCAAACACTTTAAGGGCAGAATTTGCGAAATGTTGGCCTTTATGAAGCATGTGATTGATCAGCAAGATATTAGGAGTAAACTAGCTTGTTAGGACACTTTACTTCTTTCTCCTCATTAACTTAAGCTTTCACATCATACAAATTTACCGCAGTACATAATGGCAATGCGTGTTTCCAGATCGAAACGCAACATAAGTCCAATTCAACAAACAACACTAAAAAGTAATTGCGTTCATATAGTATTACTTGCAGGCCATTTCTGTGTGGTGTTGAAAGTAAACACATTTTCTCCACTTTTTTTCTGCGTAAAGTTTATTTATGCCACCCAAACCTGGTCATAGACTGTGCTCGTTTTGTCCCGAGGAAAAGAAAACAGGAATGAATTACAGGCCATTTGTTTTAAAATGATATAGGACATTTATTTTAAAATGACAGATGGAAATCCCATCACCATATTACACAGGAGATAAGATGTAAATAACGCATTTGTGCAAAATGCGTGTGTTAAATATTAAACATAATTTGAGAGTAATTTACGAACATTTAAGGTGAGGGGAAATTTAGCCACAAACCAGCGATTAACAACCAGTTATACTGGGTTGGGTGGTTGTGATTTCAGTAGATAGCATGTCTGCTAGTAAAAATGGCCGTCTCTATGATCTCGACAAAGGTCATCTTGAGGCAATAGTCGGTATATAGTCTATTTCAGAAAAATACATGTACTGTACACTGTTGCATTATAATGGTGATGTAATCCACAATGTTGGTTTCACGAATATAGTTAACGTGCTGAATATTTTAATTTATGTCAGGATTTGACCGTGAGCGTCATGATAGTTTCATTCAACTTTTCACATCCTCCGTTCATCACAGCAGCGTGTGAAAGATGACATGTTGTTCGTAACGTCACCAGTTGAACTCTAGGCCTCTTCATTTCTTCAGGACTTTGTAGAAGCACACATTTTTTTCTGGTAGAAAACCCTGAGCGTAAGTTATATAAGGCCAATTTGACGTGCTCAAGGCCGAAGATAACCAAGTCACGGTGGTACAGAGACTGCGAGTAGTCACGTTGTAGGTCCCTTGTTCAGAGGATCTATACCACGCACCACTCAGATCTCCTATACAAAGCAATCTATAGGCTTGTTACTCTCATTCCCCTCAGGCCTATAGTATTCTATTACAGATCCCATTCAGCAGTCTATACAAATCTATTTTGAAGAGACGTTTTTAGCCACGCTTCCGGCGGCCTTACTGATTGTAATTTATAATGTGACTTGTTTTTTCATTTTCTTTTAATAAATCCCAACGCTGAATTATTGAATTGTGAAAGAAGGCCTTGGTATATATAATAAAATATTGGCCATTTCGGGATTTAAATTTGAGGAAATCTCCCTGTCATAAATGATTTCATCACGGAAATATGTATAGACCGTTATAGGTGATATCAGATTTTTCTTTTCTTATATCAGAAAATGTAATGATCTTTTCAATCCGAGGCTTAAGATGCCCTCTTCTTTTTATTCTTATAAACTCTGTTTGTTCAAGTACATTACGACAGATGTAAATGGGGTAACGGTTAAATAGTCCACACCTCTCCGAACACTTTATCACCAGATTACACTTATCCAGTGAGAATATGGTGGCAAATAATTCGAACAAGACACCAACAAAACAACTCCACCCGGCCAAAGGATGAAGTGGTGTGGAACTATATTCGTTCAATTTCTTCACTAGATAATGTCGAAAATAAGGGATTTCAAAAGAAAAGAAAAAAAAACAGCACTGTTATTGCAAGAGATGATATCGCTCTATTTAGCTCATCGCATCCGCTTTCTCTTTATAATCAGACCGGATATTCAGCCAACTTTTGACTGCTATCAATGATACTTTTTCAATAAGCCTTACATTGCGTGTAACCTTGAGAATGGAGCTTTAAGCAGTCACCCAGTTTGGCGTGTTCCCACTGATAAGGTTAACTGCTGTAATTAAGCCTATGGATCTACTTTTGTCAATGACGTTCGTCTAATCCGCCTTCCATGTGCAGCATCGCAACAACAACCCATAATCATGCTCAACGGTGACTTCTTCACTTACCAGTCAACTCGACCTACTTGTGTCAATGAAACTCAGCAAATCCGATTTCCATATGCAATACCGGAACCATAATCCTGTGTAATTATAGATGTCAAGCCAAACAACTGCATATAACGGTTTAAGCAACAATTTGTCAAGGGATATTTATCAATAGAGAAAGCGATCGTGATTCGGAGGAACAGGCTTAAATTTTTCACAGGTGTATTCCATAGATGGCTAAAGCATCTCGATCGATCATTTCTTTGTATATTTTTGATATACAGGTATGTTTTGTAGGTTTGTTTTGCCGAAATATTGAGTTACAATGTAGTCTTCGTTTTTCGGAGTTACACTACTTGTATATAGTATATAAGTTACACTACTTGTATATAGTATATAAGTTACACTACTTGTATATAAGTTCAGTGGTCAGATTCTTTTTGATCTGGTAAACACGTTTGCAGCTACGCACGACCAGTGTAACATATCAAGCCCCTGAACTTCAGGCATCATTTGTTTTGTCACTGTGGCAGAAGTCAAAGGCATAGCTTAAGCCCTTGGCTCTTCCTTCCGTCCCCGGGGCATTCCACAGATTTTGTTGGTTCTTATGGACGCCATTTAAAATTAAACATAGCTTTCAACGATGTTAATAAAATCTGATTAATTGCAAATCGGCAAAAAACTTAATGCAAGTGCATTTCTTCATTTATATTTTCTTCCGTTTTCATTTGTCACAAAAGGTTGTCTGTAGCCCCAGATACTGTTTAATGCTTTAAGGCCAAGTTTCAGATCTGGCTCGACAGCGGGCAGGGATATGCCTCATGGTGAGAGGTGACTGTCTTTCAGTCATTTGAGTACACAGGGTGGTAGTTCAAAGCCTGCGGTGAGCAGGAAATTTGTTGATTCCACGACTTTCACTGCTTATGGGGCCTTGGGAACAAAAATAGATGAAGAGTCTCGTGTGGCTGCCTCTAAAGCCTTAAGTTCGTTCAAGGTCGCCACTGTCTTACCATATGATAACGCGTGCCTACGTGTACGTTATATTTGGAAAGTTCCTCCATGAATTTCCAAAGGTCGGTGGTTTAACCGAGACACTCCAATATCCGCCACCCATAATACACGCCACGTCATCGCAAAAGTGTGAATTTCTTGAGCTGGGTCTTTGTCTGTGTGTGGGGTTGAGCCAGGAATACTGTAGAGGAAAAGCAGGACAAATTCTTGCAGTATATTTCCTTTCAAAACAGGTATAATTTGTCTTATTTGGACAAATGTTAACGTATTCACGTCCCTCGAGCATGTGAGGTCTCGGAGCTCTAAGCATGCCCATGTCTACTCATTATGTGTAAAAGGTTCATTCAGCATATAGAACGTCGGGTGTCTCCGTGGTTCAGTCCGTTAGCGCGCTAACGCAGCGCATTGACCGAAGCCTCCTACCAATGCGGCCGCTGTGAGTTCAAGCCCAGCTCATGCTGGCTTCCTCTCCGGCCGTATGTGGGAAGGCCTGCCAGCAACCTGCAACCAATAAATAAATCATACAGAACATCAATTAAATGACTGTATTTTTAGACCAATTCAAACATTAACTTTATGAATGATGTATATTGTAATCAAGAATAATACACGACGTCCGGTAGATGTGAAGGAAACCGACCAGGGCATAGGGGACACCATTACACCTCGCCAAGTACCTGTATCTCAAAAACCGCCCCCTTAAAAGTCACAAGCTGGATTCAAACCCTGGGATTTTTTGATGGTGGACTACAGCGACAACACCATGGAGACCACGGACAGCGAGAGCGTGGACCACGTGATCAGTGCATATATGTGTAGCCATATGAAGCCAGGTTTGGCAAAACAAAAACAATGTAAAAGTCACGCGAAACCAAACCTAAAGACCATCATGCAGGCACACTTTAAAGGGAAAGATCACACAAAAAATGAAGTTATAGTGAGTGAAAAGTCGATTAAAAATTGTATCTGAAAACACTTTCACTGATTTTTTTTTTAGCTATTTTCCCCCAAATTAAATTTAGACAAATGCTTTTTATTGCAGGTTGGATTTTATGGATAATATTGATAATGTATACCAGTAACGTTTTCAGCAAATTTTAGATAGAATTTTAGTCGTCTTTTCACCCAGCATAACTTCATTTTCTGTGTTGCCTTTCACTTTTCAAGAACGGGTTCATTTTTTCAGTTTTCTCAAGCTCCTGTAACCAATGGGCAGCTTTTCCCGACTAATGTAACCCGGGTCTAAGGTGCACTACTGTCTCTGCGAAGATGATCTTTGGGCAATCTGGTTTGATAAAACTACTGCATTACAAAAGAACAACGGTCGGTTGGCTTCGCCGTAACGTGGAAAAGGTATTCTCATTTCACATGTGTAGTCTGTGGTGATCGAGCGGGTAAGGGAGACGTCAAAGGCTATCATTGGCAATCTTTGCTCTTCCTCACTTGCGGCTCATCTGGCACAGTCAAAATACTGGTGGGCCAGTTGTCATCTGTTCTGTGATGGTGTATGGGCTTCACGCATCGCTGGAAAGCATCATCCCTAAGACACCAATGACGACAACAATGAGTCACACCATACACGCATAGTAGCCCAATGCTGACATCATAATGTCCTGGACACCACGCGAATCGGGGGAAATACGACGGCCTAAAACACTAACTAAATAAACAAAGAAATAAATCGGGGAAATACGCTAGTTGAATGTGAACAAGCCCTCGTAGCCGTTTCAACATGTCTTGATCCTCTCTATTCTTAATGCATTATTTAATAGAAAAAGACGTAAATGAGGTTTTTGTGGCCTTGGCGAACGTGTGCGCTGTAATTGTTTATGCTTTACCGTACCGCAGTTCTTGTCTCGTTTACCATATATACATATATATTATACATAGGCTGACAAACGCTTATGGCCAAGCTTATTATTATGAAATGGAACAGTACATGTATTTCCTTTTATTTGATGATTTTTGTTGCATTCCTGTAATTATATACATACAAAAATAGCTGGTTTAAACAGAACGGAAACATAAACAAACTGGTCACAGTTCAAAATTTATAATCCAGGAAATATGATTTTATCATCAAATATATGATTGGGCAAATAAACAACATAAACAAGTCACTATCAATAAATATGAGCAAACGTCAGCGAAACACATCAGCGAAACACACTGCCTGATCAATGCAGGTAATGCAGCTGTTCGCCCTTGTAGAAGAGCGAAATATAATCCTTTTATGATGTTTTACTTGCTGGTTTTCAGTTTCTTGGAGAGGCCGTTGTGCGTCATGAGTTTTGTTAGTTACATGTCGAGATCAATTGTACGTTATGAAGTTTATTGGTTACATGTTGAGGTGTACGTCATGATGTCCGTCGGTTGCATGTCGAAGTGCATGTCGTGAACCTTATGAGTTAAGTGTCGAAGTATATATCATGAAGTTTGCCAATTACATCTCGAGTTGTAGGTCTGGAAATTTAACAGTTACATGTCGACCCGTACTGCATGAAGTTTATCTGTTAAATGTCGAGGTGTGCGTCATAAACCAAAGCCTAGAGGCAAAGCATCTGTCTGTCCTTGTAGGAGAAAAACCTAAAATTCCATTTGTGATATTCTACTTACTTGTTTACTTCTGTTTCTTTGAGAGGTGTACGTCATGAATATTGTCAGTTACATGTCGAGGTGTGCGTCCTGATGTTTATCGGTTGTATGTCGAGGTTTATGTCGTGAACGGCTTTAACATTATCGGTTATATGTCGAACTGTGCGTCATAAACCAAAGGCTGCCTGTCCTTGTATCAGAATGACCTATAATCCACTTATGATATTTTACTTACTTATTTACTTCAATTTCTTGAAGAGGTGTACATCATGAATATTGTCAGCTACATGTCAAGGTGTGCGTCCTGATGTTAATCGGTTGCATGTCGAGGTGTATGTCGTGAACTTTATCAGTTATGGGTCGAGGTATACGTCATGAAGTTTGCCCGTGTCGAGGTGTACGGTGTGCACATTATCAGTTGCATGCGCCATAAACCGTAGGTTAAACTTGTTTAGTGCGTTGGGAAGGTGATGTAAGGCGAAAGAAAAGAGCAGCACATGTCCTGGAAGGGACAGGGTTTTCTTAACTTTTAAACCTAGCCCAGACGAGCAAAGTTGCACATATATAGTCAGCTCACTGTGCAGTCGAGGTAGGTCGACCTTTTACTTCTAGTGTATAATTTTGAAATATTTTGAGAGCACAACCCTTGGCTTATACTAGAACAGGTGTAGTTTTGCTTTTGCTCTCCAACAAACGTTCAATTGGTCCCACAGAAATAGAACAATTAGAACGATTTATAACAACATTAGTCATAACATGAGTAATCTACACATTCGTCATTCCCAATCATTATTCACAGACATATATGTGTTTATTTGTTTGATTTTACGCCGCACCCGAGAATATATGACGGCAGTCAGCATTATCGGGTGGAGGGAAAAAACCGGGAAGAGCCCGGGGTAAAGCCCCAGCCCATCAGCAGGTTGCTGGCAGACCTTCCCACCTGTGCTCACTGGCATGAATATTTCCTTCTACAACTGGTGATTTTTTTTTGTCCTTTAGCAGCTTGTTTACGGCGCCGACACCGGCCGCGTATGTACTGTTATGTAAATGACCGAGACCTGAATCCTACAAACCTGCGATGTTATATAAAAGCAGAATAAATGCGGACAAATTGTCCCCGGGTAATGAGGGTTGATATACGCCAATCCGGGTCAAGGTGGACATGTCATGCTCACCAACAACAAGCCACAATAACACATTCAAGGTCAGCTCGGGACCAATGTGGATAATTTGACAGCTGGATCGATGTGGGATAGTCGTATTTCAGCCTGTAACCTGTAGGGTAGAGAGGGGGAGGGGAGAATGGGGGGGAGAATGGGAGAGGGGGATAGAGAAGGGGCGGTAAATGTCAAGGCTAGACGTTTACTCTTATAAAACCTTGTGTAATCGGACAGCTCACCGAATCCGTGCCGTGTGCCTTTCGGGTGTTTCCAGATACAATATACATGCGCAATTCTTCCATTATTTCATCACCCAGTCCCAATGGATTACGATCCTGCTTCAGATGTATACGTACACCTTGTGACGAATATCCCAGTAATGGTAGATCTTCTATTTATACAGATAGACATATCTAGATGGTACCGTAAATCATACTGATACGGGAGACATGGGGTTATAGAACAGTCAAATAAATAAATTAAGAATACACAGGATCAAGTTGTCCACTGTTTGATGGCGAGACCTGTGCGGCAAACAGTGTTGGTATATATTTTTGATTTGCACAATTGTAAAAGAATTGTGAATAGGTGTATATTCATATTCTTACTCATGTAAAGTAAACCTTCATTGTGAACGTGTAAAATTATTTGAAACATGTGCAGTTTATTTTACATGTGCATGAAGGATTTGTACTGTTTGTGATTGACTCGAGGCGGCACCGATATGAAATTGCCGCACAGTACTCAGTAGCCGTCTGTAGTGATCAGCAGCTCCCACACAGTACTCAATAGCTTTCACAAAGTATTCAGTAGCTCCCGCACAGTACTCAATAGCGTTCACACAGTATTCAGCAGCTCCCGCACAGTACTCAATAGCGTTCACATAGTGCTCAGCAGCCCCTGCACAGTACTCAGCTGCCTGTGCACATTGCACACTCTTCAGCTGCCGAACGTCTCGAACTGCCCTTTTTTTTAAATATTTTTTGCGCAGCGCCATGGAGTCCGGAACCATGTACAACAAAGGCTACACTGCATGCAGTCACGGCTCCCCCGTGGAGCCTGTTATTTCAGTATCTCATTTAAGATATAGTTATGCATCCACAATCTGTAAACTAAAAAGAGAACCGACATGAAAAACACGTAACTAAATGTAAAATACTTGGGAGCCTGATGTACGATGTGCATTAAGTTCATTGTGAAATGATATTTCTTTTAAACATTTCAAGATCGAGATTAGGATGTAATTCTTAATTTTTTATTAAATAAGTGTTTGGTGTTTATAACATCACATTTTCACTATTTCAGCCAAAAAGTGTTCGAAACTCTTGATTGTGTCTTAATGTTTCTGATTGTTTTTCTATGAAACAGGATGGGCAGGATACACAGATGACTTTTGAAAATAAATTACCTAAGGGAAGCCATAAAGAAGACCCCGACAATATTGCCACCGTTACATCAGTGTGCCATTATATAAAGCCAGCATGTGCGCCGACAAGTCAACAACTTGTCTTTCTTCTCCCAAGGCCACGCAGGGTAACCTTGAATTCAGCTCCCACACGTTGTCCAGTTCCCAGGCCGACCGTCTGTTCTTTCAACACGTTATGTGGATGTGATACGGCAGAAACTAATAGCCTCTCACGACGCACCTGCTTCCGCACTACCATGACGACTAGAATATAGCAAAGTTCTTTGAACTATGGTTGTAGTCTATAGTTTGGCCAACCATGTTGAAACCGCCTGACACATTTGAGGGTGTAATGGTAGCTGGCCAGGTACTTTATGTATGAATTTGGAGGAGACGATAACACATTTAGGAACCCGTGTTTTTATAAGGCTGAAGGCTGTGTTTCTTCGTCCAAGCATCTTGTCACAGTAATACAATACTTCCCAGAATACTGACATCAGAGCAGGAATAGAAAACTCATGTAGGCCTGTAAGAGCTGACCAAAGAAGACATGAAAACACCGTTTGTTCGACTAGTTTTGGGGCTGAGCCACGAGCCTCTATCATCCGAAACTGACCTATTAACAACCAGTCCACCACAGGCACCCACAAAAGGCAGTTTTGTTTCCTGGTCATCATTTTGAAAAAAGACTATATCTTTTCACGCTGTCAAGTTAAATGACCATTTTTAATTGGCCTACAGGCGTCATGTCCTTGTTTTGAATGCAATTTGAGTGCTAACATTAAAATCGAAACACGCAATTATCTTTGTTTTTTCATTTAAGATCGTCACGTATAGTATTATATATAGCGTGCAACTTAGCGGAGAGATTATACACAGCTGCCTTTGGTAGCCTCACGTAAATGTCTTGCATAAGTTCAGAGTGTTATTTCGCGCTTAGCTCAAGCGATGACATTGAAACTGGAATCAGACGATCGTCAACAGCAGTAATTTCAACGCACATGATCTGAGATAAAGGTTGAATTCATCAGACAGATAATGTAACTTTTCACACATAATTTCAACCAGAAAATAATATACGCTTTCTGTCTATATTTTGCACTCTGCTTTCATGCAAAGTATATACTATGTGTCCTGAATGATTTTGAACTTGACGCCGATTTCTTTCATTTGAGAAAGTATACTACAAAAACTGGAGTGTATTTTGCCAGATACAACAAAGCCCCCTGCCGTGGAGTCTCCCAGTTAACCAGCAACCAGAGATTGATTTGTGAATGCTATCCAATCCATCGGGGCAGAAACACGCAGCCAAGCCAGGAATATCAAGTAGGTGTCTTCTATTTAATAATGAATCATTAATTTACGCAGGGTTGCCGTTTGTATATACGCAAGATAAACAACACAACTGGAGTTCGTGATACTCAAAGAACGGGAACTGCACGTCCCCAACCCCAGACATTTCTTCCAACCCCCATTTCCTCACAAGACATTCCCTACCCCTTACATTTCTCCCACCTCACATTTCCTCACAAAACATTCCTCATCCCAGACATATCGTCCACCTCGCATCTCGATCCTCACAAGACGTTCCCCATCCCAGACATTCCTCCCACCTCACATCTCCATTCTCATAAGACATTCCCCACCCCTGACATTTCTCCCGCCCCACACTTCCTCACAAGACATTCTCCAAACCTGATATTTCTCCCACAACAAATTTCCTCACAACACATTCTCCAACTCATACTCCCTCACAAGACATTCTCCATCCCTGACATTTCTCCCACCCCACACTTACTCAAAAGACAATCTCCAAACCTGATATTTCTCCCAACTCACACTTCCTCACAAGACATTCTCTAAACCTGATATTTCTCCCACAACAAATTTCTTCGTAAGACATTCTTTAATTCATACTTCCTCACAAGACATTCTCCATCCCAGACATCTCCCCCATCCCACACTTACTCACAAGACATTCTCCAAACCTGGCATTTCTCCCACCTCACACTTCCTCACAAGACATTCTCCAAACCTGACAGTTTCACCACGTCACATTTCCTCACAAGAAATCTCCCATCCCAGATACTTCTCAAACCTTGCATTTCTTCACAAGGCATTCTCAAAACCTGACACTTCTCCAACCCCAGTTTTCCTCATTTCTCCCACTTCACATTACCTCACAAGACATCCCCAATCCCAGACATTTCTCCCACCTCGCATTTCCTTATAAGACATTCTCCACCCCAACCTTCCGCACAAGATACCCCCATCCCAAACATTTCTCCCACCCCACACTGCCTCACAAGACATTCCTCATCCCAGACAGTTTTCCCACTCCACATTTCATCACAAGACGTTCTTCACCCCAGACATTTCTCCCACCCCAAACTACCTCACAAGACATTCTCTAAACCTGACATTGTTCACACCCCAAATTTCCTCCTGACACATTCCACATCGCAAACATTTCACCCGCAACCACCCTCACTCCCATTACCGGACCTTGGTTTTGCCCTTGACTAGGTATCAATTCTCCTAGTCTGCTGACATCATATCAGTTCAGGCATTGACCAGATACCAGACATGCTTGTAGACAATAGGTAAAACAGTTTTGACAACAATTATAATTACAGGTCAATGAAGACGTGAAGAGCCTATAAGAAACTGTTGCATTTTGTCACACACTCCAAGGTGCCTTGCTGTGACCAGTTTTTAATACATTGTATTGTTTTTCTCCTTATGCAAATCGGGTCTTCGATGGACCCAGACCTTGAGCTGTGTATACGTCGTAGCCTGCATTATAGTTTCTCGAACTCTTGTGTTCATTGTGTTTTAACGTCTGTGTACATAGATCGTCATTTCTGGAAGGTTGTAAACATGTTTAACATTACAGCGATCTGACTTAATGGCTGACCTTGCATTGATTGACATTGATTTGAGGTCATTTTGTGTCAAGCCCGAGGTCGGGTCATACCAAAGACTTTTAAAATGGCACTCATTGCTGCCTCGCTTGGCGCTCAGCACTGAGTGGTTAGAGCAAGGAAACAGGACTAGTGGGCTCAGTGTCAGTATAATATGAGTGTGTGGGGTATCATGCCTGATGTCTTCGCCATGATGTTCCAGTGGCGGCAGCATTTAAACGACCTGGACCCGCCCTACAACAAGAAGACACAGAATATACATTCTAGCGAATAATTAGTCATTAATTACATATACACATGCACACATATATGGAAGGAGAACTCCAGGGCGAAACATAGCATTTCACAGTTAACAATACATCGATTTACACAGGTGGATGGGTGAAGAGTTTTCACATCTATGTACCAAATGTGTATAAATATTTACATTTTAGCCAACATGTGAAGATAGATGAATCACAAAATATGATCTGGAAGACCATTAAGATGTAGAAAATTGAAGTCATTTTTGTCCATTTATACATGCATGGAACGTAGATAAGCTCAGACACAGACGGTACAACCAACACAAGGACAACACGCGCGGCGAGGATGCCATAAGTTTCCCTGGATTCCCTAATACACGAATAGCTTAAATAAAATCTCACTTGTTATGAACTAAGAACTTGTCACCCAGAATTAACAGGTTGGGGTATCTCTCTGAAAGAGTGATGGGGACCTAAATTACTCATTCCGGTTGCCTTCTGCTTGTCGTTAGGTCATATCCTACAGGTCAACGATGTCGCAAATGAGTTCCACGTGCTACTATCACCTGGTCTAGTCACACCTGGACTGCCACGTCCACTTGTCCAAATCGTCATCTGTGAAACGTAAACATTAGAGGGAAAGAAGCATAAAAATTTAAACATCACCAGAAAGACGATTAAAATTGTACTTAAAAGCACCTGTGCTTCATTTTTTTTTTCAGATTTTCTTATTGAATTTAATGTAGTAAAATGTGTGGATTTAACATTTCATGGAGCATGCTGATAAAGTATGTCGGCCATGACGGCACAGAGCGTTTTTTTACACCTTCATGTTCAAGTCAGAATAAAGCTTTCATGAACTTCGGTCTTGCATTGTGAGCATGTGCACGAAAAGACGACTACTTTTAATTCAGGGACAAAATGTAAAAAGATTTTTATATTTTTTCTACTTTGGGTGGATTTAGAGCTTACTTCATTTTTAATTATTCTTTTTCTTCATGTTTACAACACGAAAAATGTGAGTCAAATGTCGATATATACATGTCAACATGAGAACTCATTCCCACATTACAATGTCCAGGTATATAGTTGTAAACACTGAAAAACGACCACGTCGTGAATTTCAAATCTGGGCTTGGCCTCGTTCTGAATAAAAGAGATGAAGATTGAAGTCCAAGTCATTTTATACTTCAGACAGACAAATCTGCAATCACATAGTACAAGAGCTTCTCGGCATGGAGCTCAGCATCAGGAAGAGACACACTGTTAGCATGCTCTAATCGCTTTGGTCGTCATGCTCGATGTCCTCTGCATTACCTTCTGTAGCATATTAGAAATACGGCTCGGCATTATTAACATCGACCGGCAAAAAGAGACGCCATTGTGATATGCATGTGTAAAGGCTGAGTCACCTTCAAGCCTTAAACAAACAAACATAATTTTAATGAATGAAGGCGCTATGAAGGTCGGAAATCGGAAGATCTGTAAAGAATACATCTAATTTAAAGGAAGGGTTATCTTTAATTTGTAATTTTTCACTCAATCCGAAATTGCTACGGTTTCAGCTACAATAACGAGGCTTATTCATTAAGAGGTACCTTACTACGATTGCGTTCTGACGTCCACTAAGGGCCATGGCATTACCAACGTATGCTGGGTGGCTACACCTACCGAAATAATTTCTTCAATAAACGCTATTTCGGTATTATAAATGTAACAACGTAACGTTTGATGTATTGGATTAGAATTACTTTTGGCGTAGTGCTAAATGAATGTATTAATGTGTTCGAAAAGTTAACAATCCCTGCAATGCGTTTCTTGTTGCCAGTCTGTTTGAAGACTGAACAGTATATCTCAGTCGGTGTCCAACCAGTATCACAGTTATGCCATGTTATGTCTCGATGACTTTCAGCCTTTAGAGACACTCAGTGTATGTTTATTTATTTATTTATTTATTTATTTTTTCATTCATTCATTTATTCATTTATTTATTCATTTATTCATTTGGTGTTGTACGCCATATTCAAGAGTATTTCACTTATACGACAGCGGCCATCACGTACGGCCGTAGAGGAAGCTAGCATGTACTGGACATGAACTCACAGAGACGGCACTGGTGAGAGGCTATAATTATATCTTAAAATACACTATCAATACCGAACATAAATTACAGTTTACTGATACATCGCCACAAAAACCTAACAGTGCACACGTGTTATTGGATTTACTTAGTTATTCATTTGATTGATGTTTTACACCGTACTCAAAAATAATTCACTTACACGACGGCAGCCAACATTATAGTGGGAGGAAACTGGGCAGAGCCCGGAAGGAAACACATCACCATCCGCAGGTTGCACGCGTTATTGGACCAATACATTCTACAGCGTGTCAAGCAGATTTGATACCTGCTAATACGACAATGTATAGCAACAGAGCGACTTGTGCTTCTTGTGAATGACTGACTGGTATGAACCTGTTTTCTGTTGTTCAAATAGTTTTTGACTCCTAGAGTGGTTGTGAGATCGACCTGTCCATACAGGTACATCTGTGGGAGCAATCCTTAATCAGTAAACAAACCAAATCCACGTAAGGCGGAACCCGGCGGCAGCTCGCAGAAAATCCGGGTTCGTTTTGCAGTTGTCTGTCTGGAATCCACTAACATGCGAGTAAGTTGTAAACCGCTGTCAGATGTGATTAGTGGAAGAGTATTGTTAAATCTTGGAATGACTTGATATCGTTCACGCAATCATTGTTAAAAAAACATTTCAGTAATCGTCGTTATGACCTACTACTGCGTCTTATAATGAAATAAAATATGACTTGTTTGTGTGTTAGAAGTTGGGAAGGAAGAACACTGAATAAGTCTTTCTTATGGATGCACGAGTTCTTGGTTTATTAACACAACGTTTCGATGTAATTACTAACATCGTTATCAAGTGAGTGACTTCAAAACATTAGTGCTCTTAAATATAAGAACTAGAGATACAAGTGCCAACAATTACAACAAAAGAGGTATTTGATTAAACAGTACTCAGGAAATTAAGTGGTAGCTATATTAGGCTGGGTGGGGCTCCAGGTCAGTTTGGAGGATTAACAGATCATAAGTTGTAACCCGCTGTCGTCGGACTGTCAACGTGATGAGTTTGTTGTCTCCTAGCTGTGCCTCTGTGATGTAGGCGTTTTGCATGGGTGAGGTCTACAACAGGTGGAACTTGACAGCCCTGACACATAGCGCTATAAGCATGAAACCATCACCATCATCAGATCTCTGTTGACGTTGACGTTAGGAAAAGTGTGAGGAAACGTCATCACGTGCTCGCCCATGGGCGGATATGTTCCCGGGGCAATGAATCAAGCTGAATAGGTCGAATTGAGGGCAGCCCTTGACCTCATGCACGACACTGTCTGTCTGCTTGTGCGAATCATTTTGCGAACTTAATCGCAGATGTTCGACCAGCTTAGCTACATGTGTATTTATTTATTTATTTCAAAACCATTTGATTGGTGCTTTACGTCGTACTCAAGAATATTTCACCTATACGACGGCGGATAGCATTAGGAGGAAGGAGGAAGCCAGACAGAGCCCGGGGATACCCACGACTTGGGACTATCATGTACACCTACTGATATGTATACGATAGTCCCAGCCACGAATATCTGCAGGTTGCTGGCGGACCTCCCTATGCACTTTCGACTGGAGAGGAAGCCAGTATGAGCTGGACTTGAACTCAAAGCGACCGCATTGTTGAGATGTGCCTGGGTCATTACGCTACGCTAACGCGTTAACCCCTTCAACCCCTTATAAATACATAAATCAAAAAAAAAAAATTCTACTTATACATATGAATCAATGCGAAAACTTTTTTACGTATAGAATATCAATCCGAAAATGTTTTACCTATTGACCAATCCAAAAACTTTCTACATAATTCAGCACCCACGTTACAACCAAGAGTTCGTAAACCCTATGTATGCTACGATACTATTTCTTCTTGGCTAAAGCTTTCATTCAAGTAATCTCAGTCAACCCAAGTGAACTCTGTCGCTCGGTGGCAGAGTGGCCTCGTACATCCATATGCTCATTGTGAAATCCAAGAAGCAGTCTAATGGCAACAGATGACTTTTAACACAGCGGCGTGACTTTTGAATTTTCTGCTCTAAGAATTAATTAGCTTGTTTTGAAGTATTTCATGCCGTAAAATACTCCTCATTGGCAAGTGTCAGCTATTATGGAGGTAAGTGATCGTAATTCTCATGAAGAAAATCATTAATGTGTCACACCATTGAACATTAAAGTACTAAAGGTAACGTTCAAAAAGTCCTTAAATTACACTAAAGAATGTTTTCAAACAACCAAGACTGTCAGGTGAGCATCTGTGGGTTGTTTATAGTGGGACATGGCTTTCTCTAACACAGAAATAGCTCCTTCTTGGCTATTGATCTCTAGCAGGCAATGGTTTCCTTTGTGTGTTTCCATTATTTAATCGCAATTTATGTCATCGCCAAACCCAGCTTTCAAGGTCGGTAAGATGAACTTTCTAGAATGTTTCGACGTACAAACCTAAATTAAATCTTCAGGCAGACGGAGACTTTCCTTTGCATTCATATGTATGTATTTATGATGAATCATTGATTTCTTTTTCATTCTTTTAATATTTGAAGAGATTTGAAGCCACATATAGATACAGGTAATCTAGCTGTCAGGCTACATGCCTCCTAAAGAACAAAATGGCCATCAATCCCTCACTCATGCAATCAGAACAACGAGGCTTTTCTGTGGGACTAAATGACTGGGAGTTTTGCAAATGCCCTGCACGGCATCATCGCTGGACGATATTAACGGGTAGGGAACCACACATTTTCGCCTTAGAAAATTCCGAGTAAAAAAGAAATGCAAGTGAGAGAGTGAAACATGTATAGGAGTACAGTAACCAAGCATGAGACAGCAGAGGGATACTGTTTTCACCCTTAGATGTGTGTAAAATTGCTTCAATAAACTTTTTGACATCACCACTAACCAAGGTGTAATTTCCATTTAAATTACTGCATTTTTTGGCATCAACACACAAATGAATCTGGGCTAGTATTGCAACTGGCTCAGTTACACATCCACTAATATTGCTATTAAAATGAATTACTTAATCCACAATCATTTAACTGTTTAAACCGTTTGATCATATGACAATTTATCAGATAACAAAACAAAATGTTGCAAAAGATCACATTTTGAATACAATATATACCGTAATCTGGTACAAAGGAACCTTTAAATTTCAGCACTCAGTAACACATAGTGCTTTAAAACCATGGGTAGATGGAGGAAATCTACAAAAACACTCTACAAATAAAATAACTTGCCCTTACAGACTTTACAGTGTTGCTCATCGTACACTCGTTTTAGTGTAAGAGGATCATTATATGGTGTAGCTTTGTATGTTTGTGCTTCTACAGTAGTGTGACTGCGGCAAAAAACGATGCTCTTCTTTTACGGCAACTTGCTTATGTTGTTATACGCAGTTCATTGAAAAATTATCAGCCTCGGGAGAGATTTTCATCTACTAGGAAAATAGAATGCACCCTAAACCTCAAGCCCGTAAATTTTAATTCAATAAAAATACAGTTTGTTACAACAGCCTATTCTTTAGTGAAAAAGAAGAAATCCTGTTCTTGGATTCAACCAAAAGGGGTCATGTGGTATAGGTACCACCAGCAGTGTGCAGAAGTATCGCTAATAGACTTCTGGTACCAGGTAGTGAGAAGATCACGGACAAATAGGGTCCTACATTCCTTCACCTGTGCTCCCATATTACATAGGACAAATCATCACGTATAATGTGGCACCGGAAGTGACAACATTCCTGCAGCTCTACGTTCTCCACAACGGCACAGATCCGGTACCCAATTAATGCAAGCCATTGCATGAGGTTCTCGCCACGGGGCGTTGAAATGGACAGTCCCATCGAAGGCCAATAAAAAAAAGTTTTATATACACCACAAACGGTCAGCTCAGCACTTTTATGGCGACTGTATAACTTCAGCGGCTTTCTTTTGGTGACCGTCAGGAAAGATTTTTCACATGTCGAGGGTGCTTCTATAGAGCATACACCTATAGAAGCACATTTATTTTCTTTGTATATAGTCAACAACTTGATGAACCTGGGCGTCGAAACTGATGTTCGTTTAACAGCCATCAACCAAAATGCGCGTCCAGTGGGTCAATAGTCGCAAGACCAGCTTCCAAAACGACAAATAAGACAAGCCACCAATGAACTAAGAAAGTACACGTATATAAAATCATAAAATAGGACGGATTCATGCAAAGAGAAGCAGTTTATCAACAGATTTCAGTGATGACGAAAAAACCCAATGAATGTCCTATAGGCGGATGAACAAAATCAATATCCAAATCGTGCACCAGTTAAGTATATATGATGTCATTAATCAAATATGCATCTCAGTTGCAGTCGAAGACTTTATTTCGGGGTGATGTATAAATAGAGAAATCAACGATAATAGTATAGAAGTATAAAATACAGCGTCCATTACACTGAACAACCGCTGTGTTTGCTATTAGATCTAACCAAGTGACTGTTTTTGCTTTCAGTCTAATCAATCGAGTGTCTGCTTTCAGATCTAACCAATCGACCCTCTTTGCTTTCAGTCTAACCAATCGACCCTCTTTGCTTTCAGTTAACCAATCCCAAGCAAGGTCGTGCGATTTAAATTTGAAATTAATGAGCATATGACGTCACTTATCTATTCAGAACCGTTTGAGTCTTTCGCTATAGGACTGAGGTGTATTTATGTGGTAATTTTGTCAATTTCCCTCAAAAATTTACATTCTTAAACTTTCCTGCAATTCCATGCCAAATCAACATATGCAGCTTGCATTTTCCCTGCAACATATCAAAAAAATCAATCTAGTATGACCACTATGTTGTTGTTGAAAGTGACTGAGTAGCCTGTTGTCACATTGATATCCTCCCGGGAAGGGAATGTATAGTATAAGCCTGAGCAAAAAAGTTTGTTTCCAGGGCCAAAAAATTCTTATAGCTTTAAATAAACAGTGTAGAAACGTTTAATGGATCAACAACCAATAATGTACGTATGGTAATATTATCCAGTATTAAAGCTCGATCTGCGCATGTGTAGCATTAAGACGGTGTCCCCAAGTGACATCCTCAGCCGACTATCCCAAGCGGGTCTGAGTTGACTTCGTAACAATTGAAAGATACATTTCAGAAAAGAATTTTAAAAAATAAATAAAAGATAAATGTTATGGACGACACTAAGGACACTAAATATAAGTTAGTTTTTAAAGGATTCAAGAAATGCAACTGTCAAATTGTGATTGTAAATGCTCAGTGTTACGCTGATACTAGTAATAAAGAAGTGCAAAGAATAGTTGAACGCCACTAGAGTTCAGCTTTGGCAAATATTGGCTACATTGTAATTAGACCCACCATTTATGCAAACATTTTTATTAGCACTCACCACTTTTCAAAACGGACACCAGAGGCGATTGGGGGTCACTATTGCAACAAGACAGGTGAAGGTCTCATACACAAAAGCTTACTCATTAGTGGCTTTCACAGAGTTCATAATCTGCATAATTTGCATGTCTTATTAACGACCTGGTTGACAGCTGAGAACATTTCAAACCATTTTTTACCCCCAAAGATGAAGACTGGAGAGATTATTTCTATCCCATACATGTTAGAACATGTCACTCACAAAATTTTACGTATCATTCAATAGGCCCAATTTCACAGAAAAGACAACACCTGATATCATCTCTGTTATTTCAGAAGAGGGGTGGAAAACATATAAACGACGGCAGTCAATTTATTCTGACCTGCTTGGTAACACTATATATCAACGATTGATCTAGAATTCTTACAAGGCCATGGATGTGCCATTTTAGAGAAACCGGAAACACGATGTCGCGTCACTCGAAGACCACGCTTTAGGTATAAAAACACTACAAAATTTCCATACTATTTATGTAGTAATTTCACAAAGAGCACCCACCTAAAGCTGTATTCCCTAATTTTTGTTGTCCCAAATGACACATACTGTCAAATAACCAGATGCCACAACATATCCAAATATCTTTAGGGGTTAACCACCATTTCTCAAAATAAAGCAGCTGGAATGCAGGTACTAGGGTCCTATTGCCATAGAAACACGGTATAGGGGGCACTTGCTCATTGGTCAATATTTTTCTCTGTTTAATTGTAGCCACAAGTAATGGACTTGTTTTCAATTATTATTTCCTATAGTTTATACCTGCAAAATTATTTGGTAGTACTTCAACACACTTCACAGATACAGTCAGTCCCTACCCGTCCCTACCGTTTTCTGTGCGCCTAAATCGTGGGTCCAAAGACGAATTAGTGTTTTTATACCTTTAATATACGACTAAGAGACCTCGCTTGACGTTGACTGAAACAGCTGTGTTGTCGGGTTGTAGAACAAACTCAACAGGCCTGATAGGTCCAAGTTGATAACATAGCCGCACTTTCGAAGTTCTCAATATGCGCGATTCTGTTTAGTTTGAATTGCCACATCTCGGCTATACAACATCGTAATAATAAAGTTCTGCTTTTAAAGTCAGTTTAGGATATACTTTAACCATGTGAACATAACATATGGTCTAGTGTTGCCTTTTCTTTCATCAGTAAAAGCACCAGATAAGTACCTAGAGGGCAACCTTTAAACATAAATGGATAATTAAGTTAATGGAGAGGTCTACGAGGACGAGGGTTGGATAGAAATAATCTGCCAACTCTTGTTCGTTCTTTTCCACAAAGCATAAAAGCAATATTGGCCTACGAGTAGGTTTACCTGTGTTCGGATAATGCTTGCACGTATTCAGATTTTTTCCTTTTCAATGATGGGCCAAGCACTGGATATCGGTAAGCATTATCTGCATAAATAAATAATGTAGTTCTGAGTGATCGAGTTATGGAGAGCAGATATACTAAACTTCGGTTGCGTTCTCATTACAGTTCTTGCAGACTCCTTTTGACTTCGATAATGACCCATACCTTGGCCCTTTTGGCCTTTAAACAGTAGGTGCAGCACACCATTTAGAGCTTACAGCTAAGTTCTTCACATTAGCAAAAAGATGCCAATATTAACAATAGATTGGATGCTTGGGTTATATTATTGCATCGCACTTCTGTCCAGAAGAACACTTATTATATATAGAGTCAAACATGTAGTAAGAACTGGAAGAGTTCCCGGTTTGTTTATGACTGGTTTGTTTCCGGGTTGTGGTAAATGACTAAAATAATTTTTCTGCCTGGTGACGGTAATATTCTATTAGCGGATAATTTTTGTGACGCCGTCCAATTGCTGGAATTTCGCCATTATGTATACAGGGTTCTTCTCTTATACTGAGTCATAGATACGTGCTCTCTTCGAGTGCCTTATATACTTTCTGCATGCTTGGCCATGTTTAGCCTGTAGTCTTAACGTCGAACTTGTCTCTACTATAGTATAGAAATTTTTCCTCAATTGAGAAATACAAAAAGCCTTTTATCACTAAACATGTTTTTGTAGTTTCTGTGACTATATGCTGATATGTTATGAAGTGTCATACATAAATATGTCTCGAGTATCCATTCATACTGTACATATAACCTAAACCACAGGAGCCGGTACGTTGAGAATTAAGAGGGTTGGGCGGCTTGGGGGGAGGTGATAAAACACTCTTCTTCTGGCATTATTTCCTGGGTTTTCATCTGAAATCGCATTGCTGAAAATTTTAATCTGTGCAGACCAAAAAGTTGGCTGTAAGCTTACGCCCATCGAGTGCCAGGCGAGACCGTACCGATATGCAAAGCCTTTAAAGCTTCAGACGTATTATCCTACTCAGTCCGGATTGAAGGTAGGCCAACAATCCCATTGCGGTTTTGGTATGTCAGTTACAACTACATTAACTTCGGCAGGTACACGACAACATTGCTTCACCATGAGTGTCAAAATTAGATCACCTGTATCCGCTGTTGTGGCCTCTACATTCAGGGTAGAGAAATTTAGCACAGATGTCCAATACTATCGTATCGATCCCAAAGAATTCAGTCAGGGACCAAACGGCGATGATTTCAATGCAAAACTAGCTACAACAAAGACAATTGTGAGCTAGAGGTTATAACATGTTAGAAAAAAAAGCGTACACACACTGTAACAAAGACCTTCACCTTTTGTGTATTAGAGGTATACAAACTGTGTACTTGGGAAAACCCATATAAACAGGTGATACACACAGTTGTGTACCTCTGTTACACAAAAGTGTATAGGCGTTCAATTTTGTTACAGCTTGTGTACGTGTAATACACTGTCGTTTTAGAGAGAATTTAATCGCTGAGAAAAGTCCCTGATTATACTCGGAAAATTAGTGCGTTACATAACGCCTTGTGTTGTTCAGTGGCATCCAATTTGGACATGTGCTTCGCCCGTATTTGTGAGATGGTGCGCAATTACTAGTCCTTCTTGAGCCTCTGGTGTACATGTATATATGTACCAAGCCCGTCATTTCCGCTGTCGACCTAAATTCCACTGGGCGTCGTTTTCCGGTTGTATATACCGTGTGATTCATCCCGCTGTTTTTGTTTACCATGACCGTATTCTTCTGTTCAAGGTCAGTTATTTCCGCCATCAGATGACTGATTCTCGGTTCGACGCTCTCTTTCGAAATCCTCCTGACCGACTTTTATCCTGCAGTTATGCAAGAAAATTGAGGAATTTTCCTAGTCTTCACCCTGCAGTGTCGGAGGCTCGGACATTCGGCCATAGAGCCCGACCAGAGCGTATGTACCTAAACCTCCCAGCAATTCGTGTTGAATTTACTGGGTTAACCTTCACAGTTTTGCACTAGACTGAACTTTTGCATGATACATGCATTCATTACCGGAACTGACGACAGATTTGGGATGAACGCACATCAACTGGAATCAACTTACAATTAAAACATATATACTTAGTTTATATAACAGCCTGAGTGAAGATATCATCGACGAATAATTTATGCATGTACCGTCGTAACCATTTACTATATGTACCATCAGGAATGGAATAAATTGACAAGATAAACCCATTTATTAGCAGAATAGACTGGCGAAATATGATTTCTTTGCAGTTGAAAATAACCTGGAAATCACAGACCGGCACATAACGAGAGGCGGAACTACCAAAATACCCATAAATTTGTCTTTGATAACTCAACAAAGCATTCATACTATATGGTAATGTTGTAATGAACAAATATTTATAAAATACAAACGATGCAGCCTAAAATAGAATGAACTGAAAAACACATCGCGCACATGTTACATAACAGCTAGCTAGGATGAGCTGAAGAAAACACCACCTTCAACTTCGTTTATAGCATTAAATAAAACTATTTATCATTAATTATCATTACCGGTAGGGATTTCATCTCATAAATACGCTGTTTACATGCTCAGTTATAGTCCATCGAGCATGGTATATAAGTCTGTTCGAAATGCTGAAAAAGAAAACATCCGTATCCCTTGAAATGATTGGTCCAGCACACACCAACGGCGATATGAGCCTCATCTATGGCCATTGCAATCACGGAGCCAACAGTCAAACTCAAAATCATTGTTGCTGTAAAACATCAGCAAAGGATTTTATTTCTTTATTTGATTGGTGTTTTACGCCGCACTCAAGAATATTTCACTTATACGACGGCGGCAAGCATTATGGTGGGAGGAAACCGGGCAAAGCCCCAGGGAAACCCCCGCAGGTTGCTGGCCGGCCTTCTCCACGTAAGAGAGAAGAAGCCAGCATGTGCTGAACTTGAACTCACAGAGAGCACAACATCACTGCCAGGGTTCAGTACTGAGTGAACATGAACCATAGTCTGTTTCTTTTAACTTGTCACCTATTTTCATCTCTCAGTAAGTCATAGTATCTACTATCTATGTTGGCTGTCAAGTTCAAACAATTTTTCTTATACGTAAATCAACAACGTTGTTTTCTTTTTTTTTATTGGACTTGTGGAAACTCCATTGCGTCGGGTAACATCATATCTATTCAAAAGCCGGTGACGTGCTGGATGATGGACAGAGTTTTTGACGGAGAGCGACATCAATTACCTGAGCTGTGTTTGACTTTAAGTCCTGTTCCATGTTTGAACTTGTTATCTAATTTTTGCAGAACATAACATTAACTGATAACATTTATTTTATCTCTTGTAGCTGTGTGATCTCAGAACAGTACTGATTTAAATGTTAGGAAATTATGTTATAAGAGCCACTGTAGTCATTTCCCGGAGGTTGTAGTGTAGGCTTTTTAGCATTGGGGGTTTGCTCTAACCGCAATCGTGTGCGGCTGTTGTAAAGCAAATTATCTCCCACGCCACATGCCACTGTCTTTTTTTAAACAATTCTGACGTCACCCAGTGTAATGAGTTCTTGGTGTCGAAAACAAACTTATGGAGTTTCAGATTATGAATTAGTGAAAGTGTTCTAACTGCATTTTCTCTGTAATAATATGGGTGTCCAACATATGACTGTGCAAGAGCTTGACGTGTTATGTGTCAGTGACTAAAGGCAATTTTGGTAATGAATACGACTGCTTGTACACACGACTCAACATAGGTGACAAGTTGTACGGTAACACAGTAAAGGTCAAATATAACTGTGTTAATGATGCAAGTGAAGAGATTCCATTACAAGCATATGGAACCTACAGCACATCTAAAGTGGATGAGGACGGAATGAATCTTCTGCCACATCATCTAGTTCATGCCTTAACTGGTAGACACGAATGTACCGAAGACGGATATCGCGCTGAGGCCATATGAATGCACTTACATATCCTTTTTTTATCCTTGACCGAAAATACGAGGCTTGAGAATGACGTCAGAGGGAAACTGATTCCGCTTTGGACGGCATAAACAGTAAGTGTAACGGACGATGCTTGTTATGATGTAACCCCTAATAGAACCACTATCTGAACCGTCTAAATATGAAACCGTTATCAAGCGTGAAGGGTTTCTCTTACGACATCCATGTAACGTGCCGGCACCGGACATAATGGGGTGATTCGTCTTAATCCGTTTCCTAAAGGTGGACAACGAATGCCCCAAAAGATAAATACAATAAAAGAAAAATGCCAGACTGCCACGGATATTTTAATAACAGCGAGGTCCCCTTCGAGAATTATGACAAACATGTATTGCTTCTGTTGACTGTTGACTTTGCATCCCAAAGACTGACACATTTGTGTGACTGTTTCAGCGCTTTCAACGTATTGGTTCATTCGACTGATTATGTCAGTGCCACTTACTCATGGGTCATTTTAGTGCTCAGAGGGCAAATTTAGTGCCGTCACAGGTTAATTCCTTGACTGTCTTAATGCTGCCGATGGCTCATTACTTTGACATAACTCCCTCATCTTGATTGTCTTAATGCCACCACTGCCTCATTCACTTGACTGTTTTAGTGTCACCACTGCCTCATTCACTTGACTGTTTTACTGCCACCACTGCCTCATTCACTTGACAGTTTTACTGCCACCACTGCCTCATTCACTTGACTGTTTTACTGCCACCACTGTCTCATTCACTTGACTGTTTTAGTGTCACCACTGCCTCATTCACTTGACTGTTTTAGTGTCACCACTGCCTCATTCACTTGACTGGTTTAGTGTCATCATGGGCTTATATTCGCTTCACACACGAGATCATTTGGTCAGGACTCCTCCTCTGAGACACAGAACACAGACACGGATGGCTCGATATGACCAGCAAGTAGACGGCTCCGAATGGAAAAGCTCAAAAGAAAAGTTTCATTAAGATTTACATGTACTTACTTATTTCTTTAATCGCTCTTTTAGTGTCATATTCAGGGTTTTCCTTAGAGATGACAGTGCGACACTGACTCATTCATTCCATTTTGCCTTAGCTAATCGACTCGTGACCAGTGAGGTTTCTGTTATATGACAGTGTAGCACCTCGTGACCAGTGAGTTTTCTGTTATGTGACAGAGTAGCAACACGTGAACAGTGATGATTATGTTATATGACAGAGTGACATCTCGTGACCAGTGAGTTTTCTGTTATATGATAGAGTAGTGTATCGTGACCAGTAGGATTTCTGTTATATGACAGAGTAGCTCCTCGTGACCAGTGAGTTTTCTGTTATATGCGAGACTAGCTCCTCGCGACCAGTAAGTTTTCTCCTATATGATAGACTAGCTCCTCGTCGCTGTCGATAGTGCAGCTGCGGCTTTAAGTCTTGAGGATTTTCACGTTGTTGACGAAGGGTTGAGATTTCACCCAGGTGTCCTCCAGCCATAACTTAGGTATAAGTGAACAAATCTTGAATGAATTGATGAATAAATGAATGATTAAGGCTTCAGGCCACGTCCGCAATATTTCAGTCGTATTGTAGTAAGAGCATATTTACAACAGAATTTTAGCGTACACTAAAAACTACTGAGTACATCACTGTGGCAAAAATGAGCATGAACATAATTTTTGTGTATCAGCAGTACAAAAAGAGTGTAATCCGTGTAATACATCCACAATGACGCGTGTATCGGTGATACACAAGTTGTGTACTACTGATACACATGCATTGTGGATGTGCAAATTCGTACACAGCTGTTTTATTGAGTACATACACTGTGGACGTTCCCTTATACTGACATTAGGCCGACCAGTCCCGTTTCATCTCAGAGCTGACAGTCAAGCCAGGTAGACACGGGTAGGGTTTTAAAATCTTTGGTATGATCCCACCAAGCATTGATTCGGGATCTCCCGCTCTAACTACTGGGCAATTGAGCTTAGAGGCCTATTTTATGTCCCTTATACTATAAACTAGATCAGTTAGACCTACTTTATGCACCTTAAAATGTCACACGCGGACCTACATGTATTCCATGTAGACAAACCTGCCTCATTTAAGTCTATTTTATTTAGTTTCGCCGTTCCACATGAATTGTGGTGTAAAACAAATGAATGCAGGTCTAATGCACAGAGCTTGTTAGATTTTAGAGCCAAACAGGCATTACGCATGATTTTTTTTTTCTACCGCAAAACAAAGGTCGAAGAAAACACTGTAAACAGCAACAAAAAATAGCACTTAGCATCCTACATAATCTGTGAGAAAGAATTCGGTTCCATGCCACAGCGTGGGCAGCTACTCACCCTGCACGGGTGTTACTGCGTCACGTGAGTCGGAGCACCTACCGCAACCTTGAGCTGCATGGGCAGATCGATATAGTCACATATATAAAATAGCAATTTAACCATGAACTTTGCGTTCCCCTGCCCACACACACACGTCAAGAAGGACAGCGCGCACCTGCTCGTAAACAGATTGGTCCTGAAAATAGAACGAAGTGAACAAACAGCAAAAGTTCAGGAAATTATGCAGAGAATAATATCTGCGGCTTACGACGGCTATACAGTGCTTTCTGTTCAACGTCAAGGCTGTAGTGAAAAGGGTAAACAGATCATCGAAATGGCGAAAGGGCAATTCCGAATTTTCGCCGAACCTATAAAGAAAGCAAAATACAGTTAATGCCTAAGGGTGTTTCTTTTAATAGACTGGAAAATGGTTTACTCGTTGGTCCCTTGGCATTTGGTTTAAAATAAAGGCAGTGAGCTAAGTGGGGAACGCGCCAGAACCAAGGTGAACCAGTCTGTGAGACAAGAGCTTGTGTGGAGGCAGAGCTGTTGAACGTTCTTCACACTTAAGATAATGTCATTAGCACAAAATTTAGTCCATTTTTAAAAAGCTGTCCGTTATTTTTGCTTCTTTTTTAGATAGTTGTTCAACATAAGAGACAAAAGAGTCAAAAACATTTTTAAAAAAAGACAGACCACTTATTCTGCGAGATAAAGCGTCGAAGTATGTATTTATTGACACCATGAACTTCCAGCATGCCGGTCTCATAATATCTGAAGATATACCTAGAATGTAAATTCGACACGCTTCGAGCAAATCACCCATACTAAATCTGCGATATAAAAATTAAAGGATCTGATTTTAGTGAGACAAAGCTACATCATGTATACCTCGCGATACCTCTGGAGCATTATGCCGACGACAACCCACCCAGTCACAATATATTGACTCCAGGCTAATCTGTCCTGTTTTCTTGTTCGAACCTCTCAGTACTGAGCGTCAAGGGAGGCAGCAACAAGTACCATTTTTGAAGTCTCTAGTGTGAACTGACCCGGGTTTGATATCGGATTTTCCGCCCCCGAGGCGGACGCTCGAAGTAACTTAAAGAGTTTTGGATATATATTCACTGCCTTGACAAAGAGACATATTCGAATGTACGTCGAAACCAGTCATATATGCAAACCAATATTATCAGAAGTTACTCTCCATATACAAACCCTGTGATGTCTCTCTCGTCTTAAAGAATTAATTAGGTATTAAGCATCACACGATAATTCAAATTGGAACAGAAAGAAATGAAACGATGCAAATGTTCGGGAATCGCTTCAGTTCGTACATTCAACAGAGGAAACTTTGAACTGCCGGAATGAAAACTGTAAACTGAAAAACATATACAATTTTCATCATTCAGCTAAAAATGTTATGGTTGTTTATGATGCAAAATGGTTTTTTAATGAAAGATTAATTGTGGCTTCATTCCACCTGCTAATGACAAAGACAAAGGAAAAGAAAAAGTTGTTTCCATTTTATACGTTTGTACTGTGTCGACCAGTTCAACCCTTACCATGCCATGAAACCCTTAATATTTGCCATCTAGCTGCATGACCATTAAGGACAAACTGACATGTGGCATGAAGAGAGACACTCACCTGGGAGGTTGTGATTTACACGGGAGGTACCAAAAGTTCAGGAAGAACTGATCAGAAAATGATAATCTACTTGGCCACGTCTCGCTTAAGGTGACGCATTTCAATACAAAGGCCAACATTGCCCGTTTTCGTTACTGTGTAACAAGCTAGGTCAAATAATTCTTCACAAACCACCAAAATAAACTTCATTTCAAGTGCAACTACTTTTTATTTATCCTCTTCCAGGAAAGAGCTACAGATATGAGAGACTTACATCGCCAGCTCGGAGCTCATTAATATTGTGTAACAAGATATAGGACGAACAATTCTTCATAAACAAGCCATTTAAAAACAAATTTCCAACGTTAATACATAAAAAATACATTTTTTATTTCAATTTCACAAAAGGTAAAAATCGGAAGGTAAGAAATCAGATAAAAAAAAAGACTTGACGTGAAAGCGTATGCTGGAATTTTTTCTCTCTCAGCTGTCTTCATGGAGTACCTATCTACATACAGGACAATACATGTTTACCACATAGGCTTGACATCTGCATCCTCCAAAGACAGCCACGCATGAGCTGGATGGTATCCCTATAATACCACACAGGTTTAGACCTGGTGGCAGACTATATCCACTACGTCGTGCTGTGTGGTAATCACATGCTACTGTGTGGATGCTGTGCTGTACGAGTTCAGGGCTGCCGTGACATTTTCAGTTATGTATACAGAAACAGTACCACACGTTCCGAGCCGTTCATTTCTGTGAGATGACGGCTTTGATTTGGATAAGAAAAGAGCGTCCTTCCTGAGAAGTGTGCTCTCAATCAGAGAAATCTGGCCAGACTTGCTTTAAGACACCATACCGGAGATTTTTTGGCAAAAAATCCATCTTGACTCCATTTATCTAGAATAGTTCATATTATCGCCGCTCAGAAAATATCAAACTTGTACCTGTACTATTTATAGTGTTAAAATCGGTCTAAAGTTTGATAAACTTACAAAGCAACAGCATGGTATATTTTAGAAATTTTATACACAAAAAAGACTGACAGTTTGTGACCCATAATTATTTGGGCTATTCTGACATAATAGCAAAAATGGACTGTACAAACGCTGATCAGTTTTGTCAAAAATCTCCGGTACAGTCCCACACTGTCAGACTCTGTCGTAAGAAAAATACGTGACGGTTTCAGTGAAATAAAAATAAAACTAAATTGACACTCAGAAGCCAACAGATCTTCTTAAAATGTATTACATTTAAACAATGATACACAAGCAATAACAAAAATGAACAATTTTAGAGTAAAGTTGCATGCATTTCAGGAGAAAATTTTTCAAAGAACATGTAAAACGGCTTGATTTCACGGAACAAACACAATCATATCTTTCACAACTTTCCTTTCAGTATTGCACATCTATTGCATCCAAAAATACGTGCACAATTAAAATGCACCGAATCACGTACAGATGGTTTATCACATATTTACGTGATTGGTCAAATATTCTGGTTTACCTGGCACGTCCATTCACACAAAGGGATTTATAAAACCTTTCTGTGTACCTTTAACAATCCAGGCCACACAGCTCTAACACAAGCTGTGCGATCAATACTTATCCTCACTGGGTAAAAACACTCCACTGCTTGGACCTGAAGGTCTAAGACAAGGTTCCCATTTCTCAGGACAATTATCAACCAATACGTACATGTAAGACAAGGCAATATGAACAAGGCAGTGTGTTTCAACGATGCGTTGTTGGAATAACAAAGATTTCATCACTTTAAGTAATGCACAGATGTGCGTTCATATGCATAAGAAGGTCAGGTGTAAGAGTTGAAAAGAAATTGGGCACATCTTAGTAAAGTCAAAACTAAAAATGTGTTCACCACCCACAGACCAAAACATAAAAGGATGATTGAAATCACCATTAGCAAGAACCATTTCCAACTGTTTCAGAGACAGAAGAGGAAATACTACCAGCATGAATAAGTTGTTACTTTACAGGGACTCATCTTAAACATAACCCTTGAGGCTTCTTTCTGCACAAAAAAACATCATTTAACAATGCTGCCATCTCTGCAGCTATCCCCACATATTGACCGGTTCATGATGACATCCGATATCAATATCAAGTACCAGTCTAAATCATAAGGTGTGCCTCAGAGCACTTCAGGTATTCAAAACATCCAGATTCTCATCCACAAATCCTGCTGTTAAATCACTGAACACCATGATGTCCATCCACAAATCCTGCTGTTAAATGAGTGAACACCACAATGTCCACTGACAAATCCTGCTGTTAAATGACTGAACACCATGATGTCCACTCACAAATCCGGCTGTTAAATGAATGAACACCACGATGTCCACCCACAAATCCTGCTCTTAAACGAGTAAACACCATGATGTCCATCCACAAATCCTGCTGCTAAATGACTGAACACCACGACATCCACCCACTTGGTTCCCCATCTTGACCTAAGCTTCCCAGGCTTAAACGTTTGGTCCTGTGTTGCGATGACCCTGAATCTTCGGCATCATCACCACTGTCCATGTCGTCAGAGTCCGAGTCCACATCTGAATCTGCTGCGAAGAGCGACAGACGCGTCAGGTAACGAGTTGGAACCAGATCTTCCTCCGTTCCCTTCCTACACAACACGTACAAATCACAGGTATGAGAGCTAAGCCGGAGGGCATAAGGATTATATTAAATGTGAGACCTACAATTTGCACTAGTACTTATGCTGATCTGGCAATAAGTAACCCATCAAAATGTAAGAAAACACAACCCAAACTGTAAAAAGGTGCCCTTTCTTACCTTGAGTTTACATCACTTAAGGTCTCACTTCTCTGTCAGTCAATGCTGACATAAACTTTTTACATTTATGTTTGGAATGAAATTTCATAGCAGCAAATGTGAACAGAGAAATTATAAGCCATTTGTATGTGAAGTACATGTAAACTTTTTTTTTCATGGAAATTAAAGAACAAATTTCAAAGAGAAACACTGACACATTTAAATTCATACTATATCAGACACATGCACTTTACCACTTCATTTATACACTGTTAATCAAGCAAATTGATGTTTAATTATTATGAATAAGGTAAAGTGAAAGAGAAATAGAGTTTCGAAGATGTTACAGTCTAATACGTATCCCAGTAAACATGGTAAAATACACAGATTTGCAAAGTCCACAACCATTCAATGGTTGTTCCAAGGCAATCAGTTTAATTTCTTGTGACAGGACATTAAAAAATTAAAAGTATAACTCTGATTTTTTTTTTCACAACATTTAAGATTACAGAAAAGACAATGACAACCAGTATAGGTCAGTGGCACTGCATCAGCTGGTGTCTTGTTTTCAACATGGGACACATTGATCTTTAATATTTTTGATCTATTTATTTTTTAATTTTGTACTGTATAAAAAAAATAAAAACCTTGCCACTGGTTTTCAAAACAATACATCATCCTGATCAAAAACAAAATGCATGCTGGGATAACACACTGAAGGATGCCTCTTTCTCATAAGCTATCTGAGAAGACCATGAATTGCAAAAAAGAGCAAATATTACGAAAAGTTAAATTCATATACATGTAGGTCTGATGATCCCATGTCTGTGCCAATGTAAACAGCCTGCATGGTAACATATTGCCACGAAACTTCTTCAGGTAATTTCTTTCAGTCTGCACTGCTGACTGTTCAACATACGACGGAATACTAGAATTAGCATGTAAAGCACTAAAAATGAGGAGAGATTACATAATTTGACATTGACTTATTTAATTCTATTTTCCACTGTTGTTGTTGTTCTGAGCCACATGTGTTCTTCGAGTATTCAAGCTGCTAACAAATCAATGGCAACTTGCCCAGTTTTTATATGACGGATTAGAAAGTACGATTGCAGCAGCTTTACAGAAATGGAGTGAAAAACAAGCGATTTTTGATGTGTCATTTTACTCAATATCAACATAAACAAAGCCAAACTTGCCACTGGGAGAACATTGCTGACTTTAAAGTTAAACTGTTGCTGACACTCAAATGCTGAGTCACAAATGTGCTGAAAATTACATGAACAACTAGATAAGTGTCTGCTTACAACAGCAAACAAGGCTTGGTTCATAAAGTATGTATAATTAGTTCATAAGGAACTCTCGGGCTATCATGTAGGTCGATAGGCCTACGCTTATCCACATGTCCCACCCCTTCAAAGGAACAATTCCCCCCAAACTGCCACCCAAATCTATGTTTGTATACCATGTCAGCCAGAGTTTATGAAGGGCAGCAGAGAAGGAGACAATTAGGCATACATAGTGCATAAGTCTACATAGCAGTGGCATCCCATATAATGCACTTGTTACATATGATGACACTAAAGTCCCTCTACCTGCCCTAGATAGGGAGAGGAGGCTAGCACAGGGGGGGTAGTCAACCTTCATATGCTGCTAGTAAGCAGTTGGGAGATGGAACGGGTATTGCATATCTACCCTCACTATAAGAGAATGCTCCTTTTATATGTAACTAGCAATTAACATCCTTGTCATTCCATTTTGTTCTTACAGATACCATGGTTACTTTTTTTCATTAAGATTACTTAAGTTCTACAACTCCATCATCAGTTAAATGTTCACACTGAGCCAAGGAACTGTCCAACTGTATCACGAAACTTTCACACTGTGTTATTTAGCATTCATACTCTCAGGAAACTTTCACACTGTGTCCAGAAACTCTCACAATGTATCAGGAAATATTCACAATGTATCAGGAAATAGTCACAATGTATCAGGAAATATTCACACAGTTATAGGAAAGTTTCACACTGTGCCATTGACCTTTCACATTGTATCCTTAAACTTTCATATTGTGTCCCTAACTTTCACACTGCATCAGGAATCTATCACCCCTTATCAGGAATCTGTCAAACACTATCAAGAAAGTTCCATGCTGTATCAGGAAATTTTCACAATATGTCACAATGTATCAGGCATTTCACGCCGTGTTAGGAAACCTTCACACCATATCTGGAAACGTTCACACTGTGTCTCATACCTTCACACTGTGTCAGGAGATTTAATTCACACAGTGTCAGAAAATTTCAAACCTTCCACCTACAACAGGACTCTTAGACTCAGGAAGCAACATTATGACAGGTGTAGACTAGGCAAAACAACAAACATATCTCTTTCCATACAAACAAAATCAAGTTGAAAAGCAAAACTAAACTGGATATAAAACAAAACAAAGTTCTTTCCTTCAGATTGACAGACATGACACACTACTGAAGTGAAATATCTGTAGACAGGAAGAAAAACAGTGCATTGATAATTCTGCCACAATATACACATGCTGACATGTACCTCGGCCTGTACTCTGGTCTAACCCATGTGTTCATGAAGCATGCTATGCTCCCGTTAAAGTTTAACTGCTTATTTAATTATCTGATGTTTGACGACATACTCCAAACTTTTTTTTTTCTCACTAAAACAATGGCAGTCAACAAATGTTTTTTTCCTGGGAAAGACGGGGTGGGAGGGGTGATGTTCAAAATCCCCTGTTAGGACTGAACCTATACCTCATATGTGTGTTCAACTAAGAGCCAAACCATTTTAACCACTCGACCACAACCCACTTACTACATCTGTATATTTGTTTTGTGTTTTATTTCTCGCACAAGTATATGGCTACATTTGGGTGTCAGCATGCAGAAACTGGACATGCACACAAGTATTCTAGTTAAATTATTTTTCCACGTACCAGAAAATTCTGCGGAGAAAAAGTGAGGAGAAGTCAGCAGGATTAACAATCAAACTTATTATGACTTGTTATGAATTGCTTGAAAGTTCGTTTGGAGAACACATTAGAATAGATCAACAGACTATTTTTTTCTTTCACATTTTACATGACAAAACAGTTACTAAATCATAAATTTTTTTGTGTAAGAACTATTATAATGAAATCTGTTTGATGGAGCCATCTGATATCCATCTTCCTCCAGGCTAAACAATGCCAATGCACATCAGCTGATACCTTGAAATAAGCCAATAAAAACACCACTCTAACAACATGGTATCCAAACCAAATCTCTCTAAAGTGCAATTTTGTAGCTAGCTCAATGTTGAAAACAAATATATAGATAAAACTGTATCTGATGAACCTTACTATGCATCTATGCTTTTTGAGTCCAACTGATTTCTGTTTTAATTAATACACTAGTTTTGTTGTCATCACCCTGGTAACAAACACAGCAAAGAAGTAAAAATAAAAACATCTATATATCAATTACAGCAAATATTTGCCTCAACTTCAGGATGTGTTTGCCTGCATCTGAGAATACATGTATGATTGAGAATATATGGGAGTATGATTGAGAATATATGGGAATATGAACATGAGACTGTAGGAAGATGCCCATGGGCATGTAAGATGATCATGGGCAGGTGGGAAAGTGAACAAAAGTGTGTAGGTGAACATGGGCTTGTAGAAAGATGGACTTTTGGGAAGATGA
Organism: Acanthopleura granulata; assembly: GCA_016165875.1. Taxonomy (NCBI): domain Eukaryota; kingdom Metazoa; phylum Mollusca; class Polyplacophora; order Chitonida; family Chitonidae; genus Acanthopleura; species Acanthopleura granulata. The sequence goes on along the minus strand of JABBOT010000080.1, from coordinate 26,965,770 downwards.
ACAAGGGCATGTGGCAAGATATACAAGAAGCTGTGACAATGAGTACAAGAGCCTGTGAAAATATGAATAATAGTCTGTGGAAAGATGAACAAAGGCCTGTGCAAATATGAACAAGAGAATTTTGGGAGATGAACAAGAGTGGGAATGTGAACAAGTGCCTGTGAGAATATGAATAATTAATCTGTAGGAACATGAATAAAGGCATGTGAAAATATGAACCAATGCCAATGAAGCACATCAGTTTAAAAATCTGACCATAGCAGATAGTCTTATACAGGGTTTTTCATTTCAATCAAACATTACTGAAGAGTTTACATGACAGGCATATCTGTAGCAGTAGCAATGAGGTACATGCACATGGTACAGGACAACAGGAGAGTGGGCTTACAGCACTGGATGCATTTAGACAAATAATGCAGGTGTGAAGTGAAATGTACTGAGATATACTATGCAAGAGCAGCTCAAGGCTATAGGTTTGCAGTTATCAGGATCAGAGGTGAGGCAAATCAGACTGAATGCGGTAATCAGGCCAGTCACTGCGACAGAGCGTGATTCATAGCACATGTCCTTGTACCGATGTCACCCATCAATGTATTCCAAAGGCCATTTACAACACGAGTTAACAGGCTGTTTGGAAAGCTGCAATACATAAAGCATGTATGATATAAAGTGGAAAACTATGTCATGACACCTCTCCTAGATTTTCTCATGCATGCAGTCTCTCCCTGCATTATATAACAGACAAAACTGCAGGGCCTGGCCCCCAGGATCAGGAAGCTGTCTTAGTCTTAAGTAAGACTTAATGTTATAGTCTTAAAATAGTTTACTGTGTTAAAACTGTGACTCAATTTAAATAATGAGAGCCTTCAAGTTCCAGTTTAAGTTCAGGAATAAGATCACAAGTTAAGATGAAGTGTGACTTAAGCCTAAGACAGCTTTGTGATCCTGGGGCTTGAACTGTATTGAGTGTTTTCAATGCGTATATTGAGGCTTCTCAGTTATTTCTCACCATCTATAAAGTCACAAACATATACAGAATACGTTTCATAGAGAACAATGTGTACATTAGGTGACTAAAGTGCTCAATGAATTCATTAAAGCAAAATCTTTTTCACTGAATTATTGGGCCTAAAAATATGCACCAAAAGTACATTCTCAAAGTCAAATAAAGCACAATGTACTTTTGTTGTTGAAAATTACACAGACCGATGGACACTCAGGTCCAAGCTGGAACACATGTCAGCACATTGGTAAACAATGGGCCTATATCACAGATGGTCAATTTGCTAGGTATAGATCATCTGTTATATATGTAACCAAAGAAGTAGCCGAGTGACATGTACAGCAATGTTTCAGGTAACAGAAGAAATGAGTCGCGATGGTTACAATTCAGGTATGTACTTAACCGACTCTGTCAGACGTCACAAATACCATATTTCAGCTATAGCCTAGCTTTTTTCCAGTGACACATTTTGGTTCGCTCTGAACGATTTATCCAGCTTATATGGCCACATTCATAAAGAGTTTTTCATGAGAGATTATTAATGTCTTATTAGAAAAACTTAACACAGCTTCTGAAGGTGCATTTGCATTTGGCCAAATTGTTCATTTCTCAAGTGTCATCACTGGCATGTCCATGCAGGGTTAAACAAATCATTGATGACTGCATGAGACAGAGCATATAATCTTTACAGTGAACATAAAGCCAGCCATTAAACCTGGATTGATTCCCATGGAAATTTTCCACAGGTGTTGTGAAATTTTTCCTGCAAATTTCTTCAAATTCCACAGTTCGAAGGGAAGCATTAAATCAACCTGAAAGAAAATGAGCTTGCCTGGAAGAAATCCTGCAGACAGTCCAGATAGCTAGGTACCAAGTCAGTATGCAGGAAATACTGAGTTGGTCAGAAAGAAACTGTGAAGTCTGCCTGAAGGAAACCTAAATGTCCGAAGGAAACACTGATCCTACATGGATCAGTAACTTTGAGTGCATAAGCCTGTCTTGAGGAAACCCTTGTGTCCATATGCAGAAACTCTCATTGTATCAGAAAGAAACCCTGAGTATCTCTAAAAAAACAAAGGCCTTTGTAAAGTGCCTATAACCATGATATATGTTGGATTTATTTATTTATTTATTTCATCAGTGTTTCATGACGTGGTATAGACTGGAAAGTTGGCATGTAATTCCTGAGAAAAAAATAGACAACAATGCCAGCTGGTGCATCTGTTACCCAATTTGTCTGACACAACAGAGATAGTTTTATGATAGTTTCATATCAAATTGACAGATGTTGCAAAAAAAACAAACGACGTACACACAGATGACACAAGAATATACATGCAATTTTACATGTCTGTTTTTTATAAATTTCATTTTAGTAACATCTGTGTGAGAAATGTTTTAAAAATTCTTAGAATGAGTTGTTATGATCACAGCATGGGTTGGTTAAAAACTTGCCTGAATATAGTTCCAACAGAACTATGCATTCACACCAGTGTATCTGGTATATCGAATCGGTATCAAATGAAAAACAGAACAGTCAATTCAGATTCTAATGCACCATTAGCTGCATAACCTATTTTATATAAATCACACTGAATTAAAGGAACTTAATTTAAAACAAGGCTTATTTTCATTTGACTTGTTGAATTTGAGTCAAAGTCACACCCAGACAATGCCACTTTGAATGAGTTTTTCCTTCTCTTTGAATCAGTATTCTAGGTAGAATATTTGTTTGAATGATGTATAAATGATGTTAAAGAAAGACTGGTCAACAAACATTCAAGCTGCAGTCAGGGCTTCTGGTCAATGACTTAAATGAGGTAGAAAAAAAATCATGAATTTTCATGCCAAGACATATATGTTCTTTAACATAAACACAAACAACTCATAATTCAATAACAGCTTAAATTTGAAAGACTGGTCTCCTAAATATAGAATGTTAAATATGAGCTTGAGACAGCTGAAGTTCTTTCACTACACACACAACAAGTTACCTGGCAGGTCACCATACTCCAAAAGCTGAAAACTTTAAAAGTTCAACAGGTCTGCCCTGTAAATGTAGAGTGCATGCTACACAGACTTTACATGTAGGTCAACCTTTTGTTCAAGCCTGCAAGTAAAATGAAGGCCTTTACTTCTTAAAAAACTTTAGAAGATTTCAATTCACACAGCCATCCACAGGTATCAATCAAGAAAATGGGCGGAGCTATGACACTTGCAGACACCCATGGTTAAACACATAGCATGAAAAGCTGGCCTAATTGGTTGTAGGGTTTCCAGACCCTTGTGCATGCAAATAGGCATGAATGTGTGTATGTGTCTGTCAGTCTAAACATCACGCAAAAACATGAAGCTCTCTTCAATAACTAATTAAACAACAGCAGCCGTTTCAACAAAGTAATTTTAGACGAACATCAGAAGTTTTAAATGCAATTTTACAGCTTATTTAATATTTACTGGTTATGAAATTTGTGTCTCTTGTGCTTCGGAATTATATACATATACCTTCCATTCGTTTATTTTAAAATTTCAAGAACGTTTAATTTTAGTTCAGTTTTAAAAGTTTTACATAAGCACAAAACTGCTTTGTGTAATCAGTCCCCGCTCACTTCCATCTACTAGCAGCAGGGTCGAACACACAAACATGTAACTGTGCAATGTTTTCATACTGGTATCAAGTGAATATATGTATATTCGAAGGTACATACATCATGACATAGTTCAATACAATGTTGATAAACTGTTTCATGAAATCTAAAGTCCACAAACATTTCCATTTTTTTACGCCAAATCTCAACTCCTATCAACTTAAACATGCCACATGAGCTCCATCCAAATCACACAGAGGGTGTGTTTTGTGGTAAATCCACCATCACCATAATTATCACAGGTCTGGGTATTTTCTTTGTGTCAATATAGAGTATGTCATCAGTACAAATCTAATAAACAATAGCATAAATGTCGGTGTGTTGTACATCAGAACAATTCAATAACTGTAACTTTGAAATGGCAGCTGAGCATAATACAGTAAATCATTAGATGCTGAAATTCCTATCCCATTAAATAGGCCACAGACCTTGGTCTCTACATAATAACTGGGCTATCACTGGTAACCAGGTGATTCCGAGTTTGAGCACCGCTAAAATATATTCAAAGGATAAAAAAGAAACATCCCATTCGGCTGAAGTAATGTTACACGAAGATGAAAAGAAGCAATTTCTGTTGATCTAGTATGTCACATGAAAATAAGGTGAACCTCGTTCAAATGTGCACTCTAAGCACCTCAACTATGCCACGGTCCTTTTAATACAAGCCTTTGTTCAACAGAAGAAAGATACATGCGATACTACGGAAGTTTCACAGAGATCATGAATAATAATTTAATCTCCCTGTACATCTGTCAGGTTATAGGTTTTGAACAAGTTTGAAAGGGAGTATTATTAAAATCAATCCACGGCATTATGCTACATGCGCACAATGTCAAAACTCAATAGCCCATTTTCACCAATTTGATCAGGATTTCAGAGCATTCGATTCACTTTCTGGACGGTAAGGCAACCTTAATTCTCAAATCTAAAAGTGCACACCAACAGAACTCAGGTTCAAGTTTATCTAGGGCACATATTTCAAGACTGTATCTACAGATCGGCACATAATAAAACCATCGATTCAAACGCACAACTGTTCAAATGTTATTGATTTTAGAATTGATTTGTGATAGGTTAAAAATTCAAGGACATTTCAGTCAGACATAAAAATGGGTGTTTTCTAAAACAGAAGGACTAGAAGGAGTTTTGAAGGACTAGATTTCTTAATGTATTTAAAGAACACTGCCTCCATTACAATGGGTTAGGCCATACTTAAAAATACCCTTGCTGAGTGTATTCTGATCGATCCTTGAAAAAAGAGCCTACTCAAATGTTTTTATTGGTATTTTAATAAGTTTCTTGTTTTTTTTTCTGGAATTTTTCTCTCCATGATAATTTCTTTAAAATCACCATCTTTTACAAGAGCCAGTATAAAAAAGAGAAGAATTCCCTACCGAATGACCCCATTTCTTCTCACAGGGCCTGGTTATGCTCAACAAACAGTATTTTAAGCATAGCCTTCATTATTTAAACAGGAAAAAAATTGCAAGTAACATCTAATACCTCATAAACCATGCCGCCAAAGTGCTGCTGCCACTGGAACATCATGCCGAGGACACCAACCATGAAACCCGACCAAGTCCCATTCTACTGTTTCTGGGCGGACCAGTCCCGTTTCCTCGCTATAACCTCTTTATTCCGAGTACCATTTTTTAAGTGTGAGGTGTGTTTGCCATGAATCACCACCCTTGGCTAGGCAACTAACAAACCTCCTGGCTTACATGAAAAGCTCAACAAGCTGAAGTACTGAGATCTGGATTCTAACAAGCTACTGTATCTTAGTGGTCAAAGGTCTGACTGAAACCCCTACTGCTTTAAATATCTCAACCAAAAATCATAAGCTGAGTTGCACAATGAAGTGTAAGTTAAGTTGCCAATGAACTTTAAGTTAAAATCCTAACTAATGTGTAGTAAAAAAAAAAAAAAGTTAAATACCCAGCAAACTGTATGTATATTCCATCATAAAACCCTAATCTATGTAAGTAAAGACCCAATAAAATACAAGTTTATGAAGCAAAGCCTCAATAAATGTATCAAACACTTGGTGCGACTTTATCTGCGGCACATATATTAAGAATCTGTATCAATAACTTCAACTTAAAGAAAATTTAACTTCAGTAGTTAAAAAACATAAACTGTCAATTATCTACAGGAAGTGGTAAATGAAGTACAACTGAAAAAAAATTACTGTACATCAATCAAGGATATTAGAGAAAGGGTAGATAATAGTAATTACACATCTGACTAGAGATGTCATACGTCTTGTTACAAATGATAACCTCAACCACAAAAGAACCTGTAGCAGGTCAAGGACAATCTCAACTTATAGCCTCACTACAATCAAAGCGCCAGATTTCTCCCTCAGTGCAAATCAGGAATGCATGAAATCATTAAGAAATCATACGGGAAATGGCATAAAAAGACCTAATGGCACATGATTCTAGCGAAGTGCAAAACATTGAATAACACTTACATACAAGACCAAGTATATCCACTACTCCCAAAAAAGAGTAACAGACAGCATCTGTATACTTAGCAAAGAATGTGGATGATGTCGTCATAACTGACCCACATCTAATTAAAGAAACCATTCAGCACTTGAGCTGTGTGACATTTGCAAGAAGTAGAACTATATCTGCAGTTCGGGGGCTAAGATTAGAATAGCTAACCGTTTAATTAAAACCCGAAAAGAATGTGACACCAAAAACTTGTTGTATTGACATATACATTGTATTCATGATATCGCAGTGACATGTCATGAAATCATGACCATTTCATAGTCTATATACCAGTTGAACAGAGAAGGTAAAATCGGCTTAGAAAATAGCAAGTACAGATAAACAAAATAATGGAACAATTTAAGGCAAATACCATTTTCTATAAGAATCAGTTTTTCCTAAACCAACTGACAGATAATGACCAATACTTTTATTCATGGTGTATATACGGTATTTCATGTAAAGTTTAGTATGTAAAAATGAACGTTCAGAATAACATAAAGGCCTTAAAATGATACTACTGACGCCAACTGCAAAATTATGTTAACTGCACCAAAAACTTTTCCATAGCCCTGTGTGTATAAGGTCAATGAATTAAACATAATCAAGCAAAACGTTTCACCTGAAAATTGCTAATCTTTAAACTTAAGAATACCTGAAAAAAATCACCCTAACTTGATACGGTGAAACTTGCCAACAGAGACACATCTAAAAACCGCCATCTTGTCAATACTGACCATGACGTTTGCTCCGCTATTATCTCCATTTACAACCCATGTTATTTTTATCGCGTACATCAACACTTGTTTAATCTGAATGCACACAGGAATTCCCAGTCCCCATTGTATATTCAGTGCATGTTAATCCGCACTGTACAATCCGACAGACTGCTCGTACCCTTTGCGGTTATCACCGCTGGGGGTCAGAGAGGTGTTGTCAGAAAAGGAGATAATCCTCTTAGCGAAAAGTTCACCAAACGATAAAGACATTCTCTTGAAGCTGATTTTGATTGATACACTCCACACACTGTTAGCTGAGAAGACACCGAGTAATTCCGAATATCAACATCTCCAGTTTATCATCGCACTGTTTGCCAAATTTCATTCAATCAGTTGATTTATCTGCTAAGAAACATCACGCGGAAATGTACAAGTCGCTGATCAATGAAGTTCAACTTATTCAGTCTTATTCAGGTTTCCCCAATTCCTGAACCGACACACACTGTTGGGAAATTTACTGTCAGGGATTTCCTAAGATCGAAACAGTTTTACTTTGACATGATCAAGTATCAAAAACTTGCCGATGTGACAAACAACGCATCAGCAGTTCCACTTCCACACATGTTTACTTATTAGCCTATTCTCTTTTTCCATCCTCTACATATTTAAAGACATAAAAGTTGGGACAAAAAACACAACTTAATTCACCTTGCTTGCTTGCTTGCACAGAACTTTGTTTATTAGTGACACATCTGCAGGCTGTGTACAAGCAAGTACCGCTAAGTGTTGTTGTTCTTGCACACTATATTCCACAAACTGACCTTTTGTCAAAACCAACACTTTTTCACAGGACCGGACATGGTTGGTCAAGACAAATTTTGCACTCAATACCTTTCTGAATAAGCTAGATTAGGGTTTGATGTGTTAGCCTGATACTTCACTAGATTTAAAGTTGCCATTACCTGTTGTTATTATTAACTGCGGTTTATTTGTCTGTCTCTCTGTCAGAAACTTTATGGAGTTTATGGTAAAAGGCATGCAGTTATTTGAATAAATTTTGTTCACAGTTCAGCCTTGGGCTAAGGAACAGTCTATTAAATTTTTGTGGTGATGTGGTTACAGAACCCTAAATTTATGAAACAATTTATTTAAATGCCGAGTGTAATAAAACTTGGTGCTAATTCGGTTTTGGAATCATTCACTTTTAATTGAATTATATCAATCTCAAATGTACAATTGAAATGCAGATTATTGTTCCTTAGTTTGTAGTGTACATTTAGCTGTGGTGCAATCTGATTCACAAATGCTTTAATGCTTGCCACAAGCTCTGTTGTTTTGCATAATGTCCTTGCTAATTTCCACTTCGGGAGGGTGCTAACAGTGGAACAGCCAAGGTCAGCATGCTTCCTTAATTGGCCTTTTCACCACTCACCTGCTGTGGTACATTATCTCCTCACCTCTTGTTGCTTATCACACCTCCAAATTTCAGTTAAAATCTTTGTCTGAACCTGGAGTGAAAGAAAATAAGCTAGGCCATTCTTAAAAACATGTTCGTTGGGCATATCCTGCCCAACCTTTTAAAAAGGGCCCTACTCAAAGTTTTTATTGGTATTTGGATAACAGTTTGTTAGTTTCTCACCATGTCAATTTCTTTAAAATCCATACCTTTTTCAACACTCAAAATTAAAAAAAAACAACAAAAAAAACAGAATTCCCTACTGGCAAACCCTATTTTTTCTCATCACTCAGGTTATGTCCAACAAACATTTTTTGTAGGATGGCCCTATGGATATGACATTTAACAACGTTTACCATTGCAAAGTACAGGTGCCAATTGATGGTAATGAACATGAAATGAGCCGCTGGTGAGATATTTCACTGTATCAACCCTACTTTTCAGTTGCTACTTTTCAATATCAGCTTAATTTGCTACACACAGAATACAGTGTGTTACTAGATTTTCATATAAATTCTCTCAGTCTAAGCAAGCACTCTGATGAAATCACAGGCATGTTACATAATATGAATCATACATTCACAGTGTCAGGTTTTTCCGACAATTGCTCAACAGAGGGTCTGTATGACATTCCAGGCTACACTGCCTTTTTGTCCTCAAGATATCATCAACAGGGCCATAGCGTTTATTGGTGACACCAACGATTCTTGTAGAATAAGACAGGACTTGACTTTCAATATTAAAGACGGTCCTTACCAACTGCTTTTTTTCAAATTCGATTTTCACAGGGAAAGTTACATTGTTGGTATCCTTTACCGCCCCCTGGCAACTGTTCAACCCGTTCAAAAACCATTAATTTCAAAACCTCTAGAAATTCTCCAAACATAAGAATTGCATATTATGAGGAGATTTCAATACTGATCTATTAAAGACAGAAAATCGTTTCCCATGAATGAAGTTTTTAGATCAGATGAAATGTTATCACTACTTCCTATGTATTACCAAACACATCTGTGCATGTAATAGAACTGCTACACTAACTGACAACATATTTACTCATTTTCACATAGGATCATCTTTTATCAAGGCTTCTTTTTACTGCCATCACTGATCATTTCCCCGTCTTCAAATGAGATAAAATACAAGGGAACTTGAAATCACCACAACAAACAATTCCATTTCAGAGATGACAACAATCTGATATACACCATTACGCAACTAGAACTCTAAACCACAATCTTCCAAAGTCAATTTATTGCTTCACATCTTCATTCCACACATCAAAAATCATGTGTCCACGGGAACGGAATACACTATGCTTGTATGTCAAGTCAGTCAACTCTCCACCACTGTTTAAATCCACACTGACAGATCACCTATATGTACCTGTTAACTAACACTCTGATATCATCGGCCTGTCTAAATGGGCCTATAAACATCTTTCTAAGATCAACAGAACTTTCATAATCAGGCAAAATTAGCAACTTAAGTCATGGAAAATGTTTTAGCTCATTTACATTAATTGACTGTGGTAGTCATGATAGACCATGACAATTACTTACATATTTGATTGGTGTTTTACACCGTACTCTAGAATATTTCACTTGTATGATGTTGGCCAGTATTATGGTGAGAGGAAACCGAGCAGAGCCATGACCATCTGCATATTGCTGGCTGACCTTCCCACGTACAGCCAGACAGGAAGCCTGCAAGAGCTGGACTTGACCTCACAGCAGCCACATCGGTTAGAGGCTCCTAGGTCACAACTTGTATTAACTTCATTTACATATTTCATTGGTGTTTAATACCATGCTGAAGGATCTTTCACTCGGTTTATAGGTGCACCGAGAAAACTTGCATTCATGATTCAAATTACCTGACATACAAATCGACTTGTAAAACAAAGGAAAACTTTCATCATTCCAGAAACAGGGCCACATACCATGTATATCATGTGTGCAGAAAAAACAACTCTAAAATGTCTGTGTACACATCAAGCATGCTGCATTACTTTTGAGTAATGTTTCAGAAATGGGACTTAAAAAAAAACATGAGAAAAACAAAATGAAAAACAGCTCATGGCATTTCGCTTAATAAGTGACCAAAATCAAGGCCAAGGTGAGATCCAGTGAGACCGGAAGGTTAATACCTGAGGTGCATCCATGCGGAAATCCTTGGTCATTTTATCACAGGTATACACATGTCCACGCACCGTAACGGACTAACACACTTCACATATAAGAAAAAAATCAGACGGATTTACACACATTAAACACGGCTAGAAAAAAAGAAAAGAAACATCCTGTGACATTGTATAATGTTTAAACCCCTTTAAGGGTAAAATGTCTTAATTGTAATTTAATGACAGTAAATAACCTAAAATTGTACCCCCCCCCCCACTTCCTATCATAAACTATTATTTACAGTCACATTTATCCAGAAGGATATTACCAACATGTAGAATAAAAACAAACATTAAAATACCTTTCTCAAATCAATGGAACTCTCAGAATAAGGAAAAATTAGAAACTTTACCCGAAGATGAAATTTTAGATCATTTAAGCTAACTATATCAGATAAGGTTTTTCATCATTTTTCCAATTCACATCATATGGCCTTGAAACGTAAATCCTGCAACTTTTCGAAAGCAATCCAATGAACGGACAGGTTTTGTGTAACATCAGTGTCATATCCACAACAACATGTATGGTCACTGCGAATGGTTTTCTCCCTTGTTATGCATTCCATTATTCCAACAAACACTCGATTGCCTTCACATTTCTCTAGTTCATTTTTCCACATTTGTCAGAGGTAAACACGTAAAAGAAATGATAAACGTTTTCTTCAGAATCGCATTATTTTATCACAGACACTTAAGACAGAGGAACATGACCTCTGAAGACATGGCACCTATCAAACCTTGCCTCAAATGCTATCATGGGTTTGGACATTGATTTTGTGGATGTGTGAGGAGTCCTTGCTGGCCCTCACACTGAGTTACACACTTACATTCAATGAAATCCCAACTTCTTTGATAAACATGAGCTGTAGGTATGTACATCATACTACGAAAAGCTTGTCAGTCATTTGCCAAATGTTTGTGGTTTATTCAGGGCACTCCCCCTGACCACCACTGTATAAAGGAAACTTTTGAGTGTGGTGTTATGAAACCACTGCCACTGAAGTAAAATGTCCAGTATTATTTGTATACATGTTTGTGAATCCATAACCTTCATTTAAATGAATAATTTTTTTTTCTTACATATGAACAGATTATCAGATTAGTAGCTGAAGGAAACAAATGGACGCCATGGACATTTAGAGCAATCACTCCATGAGCTGTTCACAAATTCACTTACCTTGTGGTCATTGTCCACACCTTCAGGTCCACGCCTCCAGAAATGATCATGAGGGGGTGCTGCGCCCCCTGATGACAAGCCAGGCACAAGACACGGCCGGTATCGTCGTCTGACAATGTGGCCAGGTACTCCCCCTGCTGTGACAAACTCCGGACTGAAAACAAAGATTAGATTAGGTGACAAATTTATTCACTTATTTATTCAATTGGGGTATAAACAAGGAGGCCACCTTTATTGAAAGGACACATCATCTAAAATATCTTTTTTTGCAAATTTCCAAGATGTTTTTCTTGATTTTTTTGCATTCTTTTTAGAGGCAACAATATGCAAAAAACATTCTGGTTTTACAATGGAGTTTAATGGCCATATTACACAGACTGAAGCACAGGGGCGTCACAGACTTTGACATTTTTGCCGCTTAATATACTGTACCACTTATATCAAATACAGACATAAATGTAGCAACACATGTATATTTACATAGACCATTGATAACTAGCAATCAGAGAATGCTTAGCAGTTGAAAAGAAATTTTAGTGTCACTGTGTTTCAGCCTGTGCAATATGGTTCAAAAAGTCCACCATAGCACCGCAATCTTTATTTCCATTTCATGCTATAAAAAAATGCCAAGAAAAATAACGACAACCATATCTGAAATCAAAACAAAATGGCATTTTAGATGGTATGTATACACTTTACTTAAAGGTGCAGTGACACCAGCTCCAACCTGAAGAGTGTTTCGATATATACACACATATAAAGTGTGAATTCATTTTGTGCTTTGCGAGAGTAGACATACGTAAAACAACAATATCCCATGCATGTTTCGCACTCAGTCACCACAACCAATTTCATTTCCATGGAGCCAAAAAAAATATACTTCAATCTAAATACAAGTATCTGGATCAAGGTTTTGCCCCCTTTTACGACTAAAGCAAGATAAGATGGACCAGCTCTGACATGACTAAGGGGAGATTACTCCCAGATGCCTAGATCGAGTTTCAACAGAAAGAGCAGTCCTGATCTGACATTTTAAGAAGACTCAGAGTTAGGATTCCAGATTACCGTCAGATACTCACCATTGAGAAATGCAAGCCCATTGTCAAGGTCATATGCAGAGGTCAAGAGGATGTTGGCTTCAGCACAGAGAGCATCCGTGAAGCCAAATTCACTTAAGTTATTTCGCAGTTTATTCACAGTTCCTAACAAAGAAATAAAATGACTTTCAGATTCAAGGGAAACGAGCAAGGGAAAACATTCTTGTTAACTTGCACAGTGTTAAGTAAAGAAAATTAAAATTGTACAGTTAAAAATTTTACACATGTAATGGTAACGGCAATAAAAGAATAATCCTCTTTATTGTTTGCCAGATGCACTCTAGTGGCCTGTTGTGACACATATAGCATGTATGTATAAAATGGCTTACTGAAAAAGACTAAAGCATCTTTGTATATTATGCTTTATACAGAGCGCACGACTTATTTTTGACATGGCCTATCTCAGGACTGAAATATGATTTATCAAACATATCCGATTCTGCAATTCATTTATTAAGCACATGTACAACAATGGCCAGTCTGAAAACCAGAAGCTTTACATTTCTCACTTCTCATGCAGAGATTTGAGCATTTCACACACCAACCTGTTTTCCAGTCCAGTATTTTCAAATTTTCTCGATCATCTCCATAAAAGATTTTGTTGCCTTGCACTTCAATGTCACAAATTGTACGAAGAGACAACTGACTGCCATCTGCCTTGTGGAGATTTTCAGAGACAAACACACAGGATAATGACTGCTCCCTGATTTCATGAACTTTGAATACACCATCTTCAGAGGCTGTGTACAAGTAGCCAGAGGAGAACTGAAAAAGCAGGTAAACAACTCTAAAACAAATAATTTTTCAACTTGCAATCACTGTCAAATTAATTCAGTGACTTTATATATTATACTAGAAAAACAATATGCAAAACTTGGTTGAAACTGGTTTCAGAATTCGAGGGGCCCAAAAATGAGCCTCTACACAAAGCTTTATCACAATCAGACAATATCTAAGTTAGTGTTTGCACACAAACCAAAGAGTAATGACAATAACAGAATCCATTCCATTTAGTCTCACCCAACTACATTTTAACACCAAACTTTAAAATTGTGCCTCTCGGAAACACTACAGTACGGCAGAACTTTACAATATTCAACTGGCAATCATTAAAGCAACATGATATCAAATGTAAATGTTACATCACAGAGAGACTTTTAGAACCCATTATAACATGTACATGTATGGAGGGAGACCTATGCCTTGACTGTAGTATATTACAGGAAATCATTTGATCGGTTGACCAGGGCAAATATTGCCCAACAGAAAAAAAAGCCAGTTTTCTTGTTTGACCAGAATATAGTGTTATTATCATACTGACCTTCAGGCCGGTGACAGCCTCCTGGTGAGCACGAACAGATTGAGTTGCTTCCCCTGATCCTACATCCCATACTGATATTTTCCCACCATCTGAACATATGTAGGTTAATTATAATAAACACCTGGGTGTCAGTGAGCCTTGCCGGAATGGTTTAATCACTGAATTTCAATCCACAGGACACACATGGTGTGGGTTCACAGCTAGTCATGGACAGAATTTGTACATCCCCCCCCCCCCCTTCAATGTTTGTGAGGGCCTTGCTGATATTTAGAGGTTGACAAAGGTCACATGACGATTGGCACAGTAATACATTCACTAAAGTTGTCTTCCACCAATAATATGATGTGTACATCTATACATCACATGTGGGGAAGTTTGTCAGTAAATTGCTATAGGCCGATGGTTTGTGTCAGACATTCCGGTTTCCTCCTCCCAAAACAACTCACCGCCATCGTATATTAAGTGAAAAATTCTTAAGTGTAGCATTGATAAATATATAAATAATAAATTCTCAGAACTATTACAACTTATGGAATTGAAAGGCAGTATTTCTATGGTCTAATCATTACATTTTATGTAGAATCTTTCCATTTACAGATAAACACAGTATACAAACATGTATTGCTGTATAGCACTAACTGTTGCAAAGAGCTAACTGGCCTTTCAGCTGCATGTTTCTTAAGATCTGTTCCTGATATATGTCACATTACAGACAGACATACAGCCTGCAGACATGAACACCACTGATAAATTAAAGTCTGATATGGGCACCCGGCTTCCCCGACAATAATCCACAGGACATCAACCATCAGACAAAAGCGATGCATTCGATGTTCTAAGCTTCTTAATGAATGATATAATATCACAACATGTTAAAAACCAAAAAATTGAAATTTTCTCACTCAAGGGATGTTTCTGATTTTTACGAATGCTGTAGAAAGGGCCAACAACTGAATACCCTATTTTTTCAACCTTTTGCCATGTTCATGTTTAGTATGAAATTCTGTACTAGGAAACAAACAGCAAAAGTAAATTTTTGCCACAATCAACATATTAAAGTTGGATTAAAACCATTTATCATGAAAAGAAGTTGAAGAAATAAGGTATAGAAATTCTACTGCTAAAATGCACATGTACAAAGCGACAATGCTCTGCATTTCTGCTCTATCTGTCAATAATAAATTAAGGATCTTGATCTAAGGATCAAAAAATTCCGAGATCAGATGATTTTCATCACCACCACAGTCAAATGGATTGGTTCACATCCAACTGTTAACAAGAACTGCAAAAAAGTTCATCCAAATCCCTGCAGTTTTTCAGCAAAGTTACAGACAGACAGACAGACAGACAGACAGACAGACAGACAAATACAGGTACCAGCAAACTTGATAAGATCAAAATCAAGCAAACAAAAAAATAACACACAAAAATATGAAAGCTTTCTCTGATTAGGATATTTAGAAAACTATATTTTGAACAGAGAATTTCTCTACCAAATGTTTTTCAAATGGAACACTATACCAAATGAATTACCTCAAGAAGGGTGTCTTGGTGTCACAGCAAATAGGGCAGGGGTGCAGGGTGACTTAGTAGGCCCCAGAAGCTCTAGAGATGCACGTTACCACCTTTACAGTAATAATAAAGGCGTACAGCCATTTTTCAGCCAATTTATTTTGTAAAATATTATCTGTCCATGAACATCCTTTAGTTTATACGTTTACACATGTGTTGAAATTCATTTACTATTAATTTAAAACATACTTTTGGCTTGTAATGAGTGATACCCCTTTCCACATCCTATGTCCATGCCAGGCACATTTTCAAATATGACACAGGGACTAGAGATTTAAATATTATGTCACCCAAAAGTAAGTGATTTAGCACTATCAAATACAATATTCATACACTGTATTTTTTTTCTAAAACTTTTCCCAAAATGTACCCATTTTGATGCAAAAAAGGCCACAAAACATTACTTTTGATACTAAACCTGATATTTCTCTCCCAGGATATCCTTCTACTTCCACTTATATGTTCAAACACTAACAAAGTAAACTAAAGACACAATGTAGTTCATATTTTTGAAAGAAAAGACACCACCAGACCAAATCTCTATATGCACCAATAAATATGTTACAGGCTCCAACATACTGCTCCAAGCCAGCATAATGAGGATAAGCTCATGAAAGGGCAGGCCTATATCATTATTTCATTTCTTGTGTAATCCAAATGAATAAACCATGTAACAGGCTACAACTCCTTCAAACCAGCATAATGAAGACAATCTTATGAAAGGACAGATCTATATCATCATTTCATTTCTTGTGTAATCCAAATGATTAAACCATGTAACAGGCTACAACTCCTTCAAACCAGAATAATGAAGACAATCTCATGAAAGGACAGATCTATATCATCATTTCATTTCTTGTGTAATCCAAATGATTAAACCATGTAACAGGCTACAACTCCTTCAAACCAGCATAATGAAGACAATCTCATGAAAGGATAGATCTATATCATTAATTCATTTCTTGTGTAATTCACGATATGGGTTACAATTGTTACACACCTGAGCCAGTGAATATCACCCTTCTTTCTGGAACATACTGTAACTTTGTAATAGGATCAAAGGTGTAAATATGCCTTAAGGTCTTTCCTGCAAAAATAAACACATAAAACATAAATAATTCAAATTACATGAAAATATATCAAGAAACACTTGTACTGGTAGAGGACAGTTTATAATAAGGTGTTGTCAGTTTGTCGAAGTAGATGAATCACACCCTTCTACAGGTAGTTTTAGACCTATATTAATGTAAAATCTAAATATATATAAAACACTTATTCTTCCAGCCAGACTGCCCATTGTGTCTTATAAAAATACATATGACCCAATGTTATCATGTCAAGGAATATGAAGCTACAACTGTGTTGCAAAGCCCGCCTTGATCAATCAATCACGCAAACAAACAATCAAAGAAAGAAAGTATGGTACGTATTAACACTGTATTACCTGTACTGACAACCCAGATTCTCACAGAACAATCCAGACTTCCACTGATCACTAACTGGTCCTCGCCGTTGACATTTTCTAATACCTCACCTATTCAATAAAACAAATATCAATGACTGATTGAATAATAATGACTTCATCATCAATTTATCATTAATCGATGTATTCTTACAGTACCCAATACCACAATGTGTATCTCCTATGTAACAAACTAAATGTATATCTGTTTCATCACAAAAAGTGCTTATTTGATTATTTTTTGTTAATTTATTTCACAAGTGAGTTATTTCATATGACAATATTTTAACATACTCAATACCGTCTGACCAATCATTGTAGGTGAACCTGGCCATTGGTTTGAGTGGAACCTGGCTGCTGGCTGAAGTAGAACTTGGCCAATGGTTAGAGTAGCAATTGGCCAATGAGTGGAGGAGAACCAGACCAATGGTTGAAGCAGAACCTGGCCGATGATTAAATGATAGCCTAATGAATCAGACGTTGTATGTTACTGATACAATGTCTAACAGAGGTCCATTTGGAAAACGAGAGGCATTTTCCTATTCGTATTTACATGCTGCCTACCCTTTAAAATCTGTATGTTCTGCAATCAGCAATGATCAACCGAGAGGATTGCATGTCGCAGCGGTTTTAATACGCTTGTGTTAGGGCCATATCGGCTGTCAAAAATTCCTGCAGTCCACCATGTTTAGTCAACCCTCAAGAGAATCCATCCATCAAATCTCCATGATGTGGAGTTTTTCTGTGCAGGATTCAAGCTGTTACATAGATAGCTCAAAAGCCGAAAACTCCCACAGTGTGGAGAATTTAAACAAAAATATATAGCAACTGACAATTAGTTAACTAGCGCCACTGCCTAAAACAAGCGATGTGAGCTTAACACAAGCGTTTTAAAACTGCTGCGACATGCGATCCCAGCGGCTGATGATTGCTGGCTGAGGGATGTAGAGATATTAAAGGTAGGCAGCCTCTAAATACAGATAGGAAAATACCCCTCTTTTTCAAATGGACCTGTGTTAGACGCTGTATCAGTAGCATACAACGTGTAATTCATTAGGCTAATTAAATGAGAAGGGCCACTGGCTGGAGAACCTGGAGAATGGTTGGAGGAGAACCATTAATGGTTAAAAGAGAATATGGTCAATGGTTGGAGGATAGCCCAGTCAATGGTTGGGGAAGAAGGTGGCCAACGATTGGAGGAGAAATTGGCCAAGTGTTGGAGGAGAAATTGGCCAAGTGTTGGAGGAGAACTTGGCCAAGTGTTGGAGGAAACCTAGCCAATGGTTGGAGGAAGGCTTGTCTAATGATTGGAGAACTGGGGCCATGGCTAATTCAGTACTAAGGTTATTTGAGCATACTGCTTCACTAATCTATAATTGGTTAAGGAGTATTAAAATGATTACAGTTTGGGAGGTGCAGACATTGCATCATATTGAATGCCTCAAGTCTGGCTGTTAAAAATACTAAGCAGACCCATACCATAAACTGGACACACAAAACACAGAGACACAATAAAAAGGAAAAATAACACTGCCACAATGTAGCACACATGTACATATGCAGCATATTTCAACTGAAGTTTGGTGCAGAAAAATGCACTTTCAAAATGATCACATGTCTGATAAGAAATTAATCCAACCCTAGAAGAGACTACTAAGTGGCCCTGTTAGGTGGATGAATTCATCAGAATAGAACACAGCTTTGGGTGAAATAAAGTAAGTAATTATTAAAGTAACAACAAACTCACTTAACTCCTGCGAGTGTTGAGTGGACAAAAGCTGGACACAGCTCACTGTATTTGTGTGACCCCCTAGATTCCTCTTTTCCTGGCCACTGGTCACATCCCATACCTTCACTGTTGTGTCACGGCTAGTTGTGGTCGTCAATGAAAATAGAGGCAAAGCATAATGAACCGACAAGGCAGAATGTGCTATTTAAATCTATGAGTAGCATTCCAAAACTAACGTCAATCATGGGACAGACCTCCCTTTTGACTCTTTCCCCTAATTTCTTAATGTCATCCTGCATTTTACTCAAGAATATTTGATTAGTATTATTAATATTTGAAGCGAGTATTATGGTGGGAAGAAACTTGACCCAACACAGCCCAGGGGAAACCCACCACCATCAGCAGGTAGCTGGCAGACTTTTCCATGTATGACCTGAGCAAAAGTCAGCATGAGCTGGGCTTGAACTCACAGTCATATGTGACACAATCTACCAGCAATCTGCGGATAATCGTGGGTGTCCTGCACGCTCTGCCCGGTTTTCTCCTACCATAGCACTAACTGCTGTCATATAAGTGATACATTACAATGTAAAATATGGGACCAAACAAATAAATAATAAATAAATAAATAAACATCATGCACTACATGTATATACATGTATTATTAAGTTTCAAATTTATCTCTCTGTAGACTTATTTCTTATATTCATGCAAACGTAATACTGAAGACATTAGTATACAAAACAACAACATAGTAAAGGCTGTACATCAGATGCATTGTGAATGCAAATAAGTGGAGAGTTTAAGACACAAATACCCTCTTCTCATATCTGGCCATTAGCCACTACATGCCGTTGACCTCAAAGATTATTCTGACCTGGCCGACACAGCAGTGTTTCCATCAATATCCACTGATGTTACAAGGTCGCTATGACCTTCCAGCACATCCACCCGGAACTCAGCCAAGCGCCAACGTTTCCTTTCTGCATCAAGGGGAGTGAGAGATCTTTCTGAAACAAGAAAATACATGAGACACAATATATATATATATATATATATATATGTGAATATATGCATACACACATACAACATACATGTACCTACGATTAACTGAAGAGGTAACATGGAACACCTATCAACAATCAGATAAACTGTCACCTATAAATTCACCACTACTGTAGGTCAAAGAATTGCAAATTTACCCCACATATTATTTCATTGGTTGGAACCACTGTGCTGGAAATCAGGCTAATTTCATACATTCTCTAATGATAATTTCAAATGAATGATTTATTTAAGAAGAGCCAATGCAAGGGAAACAACTACGTACTGTACAACAAATGTCCAACCAAAGCAGAAAAGTTACTTCCCTTGAATCTGGCCACATCTCAGATGTTTGAAAACAAAATAAAATACCAGATGAGTCATTTTTTGGTGCTGTCTTTGCCTTTTTACTTTCAGGTAAAACGTTGGGTTTCTCTGGCTTTGTCTCAGTAGTGTCACTAAAAAGAAGCAAAAAATTTCCAACTGAATGCCAAGAAAGCTTACATACACTACAAGTCTACTTAATGAGGTCTATATCAAAGAATGTCTAAGGACAATTTTTTTTATATTTACAAATCTTCATGTGCTGTTTTCTTTCCTTACAGAGAACATTCACACAAAAAAGAAAGTAAAAATCTGATCGAATGAAGGGTAAAAAGATACAACAAAAATGAAACCCTAGTTTATCCCATAAATGCCTGCAACATGTAGAAATCTTTTACATATAAAAATGAACAGTTTTGAAGATGTTGGAAGCTGTAAATCATGTCCTGTCCAGAAAGAAAGTCATGTGATGGAGAATCACATTTATACAACAGTCCTCTCAACCATGCTCACTGTAAATGAAAAACTACAACAACCAATTTCATATACTTCATTAATCTTAAAGCATGCTGTACCCGCTTAATACTTTCCGCTTTGACGTAGATGCTGTGGGGCTAGGTTTCACTGCTTCTTCATTGCAGAGTGTCCGGACCTCTTGTACATTCGTCTGGCCAGCAAAACTTGTGTCACCATAATCTCTCACTGGGCTAAGACTACTAGAAGCTACAAAACTGGTCTCTGGCTCAGACTCCAGTGTTGTTTCTCCTTGATACTCCTGGATTTCTTCACCCCTCTCAGCTAGTATTCCCAACAACCTCTCACGTATGTCAGTCTTTTTAGCCACCTGCAACCAAATAGATTTGATGTTTACACCATTCATCTCAGGTGGCCTTTAGCTCAACAATGACATGACACATTCTTTACTATTGTGTTGCCACAATGTGGCTGAAATATTGCTGACAGAACATTTTCTAACAGTTGCTTCGATGTACAAATTCCCTCTAATACAACATGCTTACTTCAAGTGACAAATAGTGTTTCATGCCCTCAATGATCTCAGTCCTGACACCCTACTATAGGTGACTGTAGGGGATTATGAAAGTTAACTTTTGACTCCCACCAGTGCTAGGCCATGCATTGTATTACCTGATAAATGTATTAAACATGTGTGAATTCTTACTCTTCATCATGGAGAGATTTTGAAAACACACTGGAAGGAAGATTATAATACACTCAATTCAACTCATTGGAACAAAAAAGCAGAACTAGCAGGCCTACTTAGAACACAAGAGTTATGTTACGTGCTTCATAATATACATATGAATGAACATTAGCTTTTCTCAAATGACAACATATAATACTGTCATACTGTTTATTTATTCATTTGATTGTTGGTTTACAACATTATTTATTCAAGAATAATTCACTTATTCGATGGCAGCCAGGATTATAGTGGGAGGAAACTGGGCAGAACTTGGGGGAAACCCATGACCATCTGCAGGTTGCTGGCGGACTTTCCAAGAACAGCCATATTGTCATACAGGGTTTATACAGATGGATTTGATGAGATGTTTTAAAATTCTGGCATTCATTGTGACACTGTATTCATTCATGGAGTCCATCAGAATCTCTCAAATAAACTACCAAGAGATCTGAATGCCAATGCAATGGAACTTTGTCCACAATCGATCAATCAAGTCATTCTAACTTTTGAGGGATGACTTTCCACTTGGAATATAAAGCTTGGAACAATGCTGTGCTTGTACTTAAAAACTGAAAGGATAATGAAAGAAATAAAGATCCACCGATGACCATTCATACAATGAATCTGTGGGAATAAGACCAGCCCACTTATGTAGATGTGGAAAGAAAAGAAACCCAATGACTTTTTTTTACCACTTTCTCAGAAGTTTTCAAAATTTTTCCCAAAGATTTTTATTCATCTTGATCTGCAGCATGTAGCATTCCGAGCAGTAATGATGAGCTCAGTATTTTCAAAAGGGACACTTCTAAATTCCACGCAAATATATGATGTGTCGCGATCGATACAGTGTTCTGTTGTTGTTGTAGGTGTGTGCAAACAAGCCCAATATTTTCTCACTACTGCATGCATGACACTTAAAAAATATCACCACACACTTTTATTTCTTCCTCTTCCGACAATTCTCTGTTGGACCGTTCTAAATTTTCAATCTGGCGCAGTTTTTTCCTTAATTTTCGGATTTCCAATGCAATTTCATCATTGGCAGCTGCCATCTTCCAAATGCCCGGATTGTGGAGTTTGGCGCGAGGGAAGTTGTCAACGCATACCGTTGTGGCGCGTCCATAAGCAGATATGGACAACGCAAAACAACGAGCACTCGACGAAATAGATGATCTAATCGAAGCTCACTGGGCACGAAGAATTGAAGCTGACATACCACTAGATGACTACAATGAAGTCCTACCAGGCGTTATTATCGGCGATAGGTATGCGGCATATTTTTCTTCAATCTTAAAATAAAAATGAAACTATATCTATTTCCCTGAAACTTGGTAGGCTACCATATACATGTAGAATAATACGGGTTCAAGAAAAACAAACGTGATTTCATTTTCACTGTCAAAAATACATACCGTACCGGTAGCCTATTAGTGATAACCATTTCTAGTAATATGTGAAATGTGGTAATTATTAAGTTTCAAACAAAAAACAACTGTACCACGGAGGGTGAATTTGAATTTTTAAGACCGGATTTTTAACTAAAATTAGTGCTGTGAATGCTTTAAATGTAATATTGCAACATACAGGCATGCTATAAATCAAACTCATCTCACTTCTACATTCCAAACATTTTTATATTTTCTTGTTATTTGTCTGTTTAATGGACAATGCTCAGTGTACTGTCTTCGTCTGTTTAAGGGTTATATCAGAGGACAGAGAGGCTCTCAAGCATCTAGGGGTAACACATGTTCTGAATGCAGCCATGGGCACTGGACTCGACCAGATAAATACAAATGCTGTCTTCTTTGAGGAGTGTGGCATCAAGTTTCTTGGAATTGACGCATTTGATAAGCCAGACTTCAGACTCACCACACACTTTTCAAAAGCTGCTGACTTCATCGAAACTGCTTTGAATAATGGAGGCAAGTGCAGTTGGGCCTGTATACTTCAACTAGCCGACAATTACAAGCTTCTACAGGACACTAGCTAACAGTCAACTAGCACACCTTAACAGTGCTCCTACATGACACTGGCTGACAGTCAACTAACACACCTTTACAGTGACCCTACAGGGCACTAGCTAACAGTCAACTAACTCAATTTTACAGTGCTCATGTAGGACACTAGCAAACAGTCAACCAGCACACCTTTAGAATCCTCCTGCAGGACACTGCTTGACAGTCAGCTAGCACACCTTAACAATGCTCCTACATGACACTGACTGACAGTCTACTAGCACACCTTTACAGTGACCCTACAGGGCACTAGCTAACAGTCAACTAAGTCACTTTTACAGTGCTCATGTAGGACACTAGCAAACAGTCAACTAGCATATCTTTAGAATACTCCTGCAGGACACTACTTGACAATCAACTAGCACACCTTTCCAGTGTTTCTGCATGACACTAGCTGACAGTCTACTAGCACACCTTTACAGTGGTCCTACATCACATTAGCTCACAGTCAACTAGCACACCTTTACAGTGCTGCTGCAGGACACTAGCTAACAGTCTACTAGCACACCTTTACAGTCCTTCTGCAGGACACTAGCTAAGAGTCAACTAGCACACCTTTACAGTGTTCCTGCAGGACACATGCTATCAGTCAACTGCAGACCTTTATAATGTTCCCGAAGGAACTGCGCTTACCTATATCAGAATTTATTTTATAGAAATTACATGTGTTAATAACTTCAGTATCATTTATAATTGTTCCTGTTCTCTTATAAGAAGATGTAAGAAAGATTAGTGTCTTTTATTCATTTTCAGTTCACCTTACCTTTTCAGGTCGGGTTTTTGTGCACTGCATGCTGGAAATGAGCCGTTCAACAAGTTTGATTTTGGCCTATCTCATGTTAAAGCGGTCCATGAGACTTGTGCCAGCCATTGAACTGTTACAGGAAAGCAGACCAATGGACATTAACAAAGGTTTCTTAGGGGAATTATATGACCTGGATCAAACATTGAGTGGAAGTTGATGACATGCACGTACATACTTGTATAGAACTGAGGCTCTATAGTATTATGCTTGTACATTTACAAGAATTATTATGATTTTATTGAATTGAGTATATCTCACATATATGTACCAATTTTATTTTTATATAAAATGAACCACTGCTGAATAAATGAATGATTATGACTCAGTATGGTAGTATTGCAGCAAAATTAAAGGAAAAACATTTTTATTTATTTATTTATTTGCTTTTCGTCATATTCAAGAATATTTCACTTATACCACGGTGGCCAGCAAGCACTGGTGAGGGGCACCAGGGCCCTTATGCCACACTACATGTACCCTGCACTTTCTGGGAAAAAAATGTTCTCTGTTCTGTACTGCTATTCACCTACACCTGTATGGGTGATCTTCATTAAGACAAACCTCTGTTGTACACATACACCTGTATGAGAGATCCTCATTTAGACACAGCTGTGTGGTGCTCATTTACTTACACCTGTATGAGTGATCCTCATTTAGATACAACTGTGTGGTACTCATTCACTTACACCAGTATGAGAGATCCTCAGTTAGACACACCTCATTCACATACACCTGTACGGGTAATCTTTTTTTAACCACACTGGCCAATGCTGGATCCTTATTTAGACATGTCTGTGTGATTCTCATTCAGATACACTTGTATGATCCTCATTTGGGCACACCTGTGACACCTCAATGCCTCTACATTTGATCCTCATTTGGCTTCATTTAGACACACCTGTGTGATCATTCAGACACACCTGTACAAGTGATCCCCATTTAGACATATCTACCTCATTTAGACACAACTGTGATATCTTCATTTGCTCACACTGGTTTCATTATCACTTGGCATGTTTGGTCACATCTGGTGAAACCTTATTTTGGCATACCTGTTAGCCAGCACCTTTGTGATCATCATGTAACTAATTGTTTATCCATGATTCAAGCACACATGTTGACCATTTTGCTTGAGGACTTTTTGTACCACCTGTTTCATCACCTGTCAATTCCAAACAACAATTTGACCCTCACTTAGACATACCTCTTTGATCTCTGTTTCTTTCTTTGTTTTGTTTTCTTTTATGTATGATGTGTTTCAACACTTTGCTTGTCCTCCTTTCTGCACTATGTAGTAGATTGTTTCTGTAACCAATCTAATGAATAGTATCTATTTATTAGATTATTTGTGTAACCAATCTAATGAATAGTATCTATTTATTGTTCTGCTGCCTGCAATATAATGTAATTGCATGGTGTAATAAACTTTCCACATGTACATGTATTGTTTGTTTTCTTAGGGTTTAATGTTGCTCTTTTATTATTGCATGGTGTCCTTGCATAGTAGTGCAGGCTTTCAAATTTGAGGTGTGCATATCACAATCCCATGCACATCTCTGCATTCTTGAAACAAAACCTAGGTGTTACAACACATGGCTGATATAATCAGATGTCTGAATGGAATGCATTCAGGTGTGCTCGAAGTATTTTGCTCACAGGGAAAACCACAGGTCTAAGATGTCTCCCCTGGATTGATCAGTACTAGGTCTATTGCATTATCATGCATGCAAAGGGTGGTCTTTGGCCTGACTAGGAACTGAACCCAGGACAATGTTAGTGGTAACCATCTATGTCGTTAGGCATATGACTTTCATGGCAGTGGGTCCTTTTGTGCTTTCTGCAGTCTTAACCTACAGATCGGTGGGGGCAACCAACCCTACCTAACAACCCTTCTGAGAAAACACTTCAGGTAATGGGAAATCCTCATTCACAAAGCGAATTTTCTTCAAGAAGACAGGACAGACTATTGAACCAGGTTTGTTCACAAGTCCATCTCCTAACTGACAAATCTGGCTTTCAAGCCAGATTTTGCCTTTCAAGGTTCATCCCTACAAAGAAATAGCACAAAACAAGAGGTCGCATACTAAAAATCATGAAACTAATTCAGGTAACTTCAGATGAACAAGTTCTTGCCATTACTATTAATACATGTAAATGTTATAATTCACACTGAGTGTGAATATGCCTACATGGCAGATGTGGTAATGTGTCATGGTCTTAGGCAATCCTTCCATGGCTTCCTCTGCCAGGAATCCTGTAAAACCAGTGAAATGTGGTGTAGCCCACCAATCTAAATTATTACATTAAGAAAATAAATAATGCTGTATAAACAAATAATTATCTTTGATGAAGATTTTCTATCATATTCTAAACCATTTCACTCATCTAGCAAATGTAGGGCGGCTGAATGAAACTCAGTGGATCTCAGTCAATCACCAGACACCTGATCAACTTTCTGATGTAGAGCCACAGCAGAACCCATCATGTTCTAGATCTTCATTAGTGAATATTGAGGTTTGTCACACACCCTCACATTATGCAAAGAGACAAACGTCTGGACTCAATATCCACAACAAATTTTAGTAATAACGTACCAGTCAAGGCAGCATTTGCCATTTCTAAAGTGAGACTATTAATTAACAGCAGCATTGAGTCCAGAGGACACCACCCCCGTCTCCAACCCCGCCACCCACACACACACCAAAAAAAATCAACTCTGATCTCAAAAAAAAGAAAAAGAAAAAGCTGTTCATTGGTTCCATTGACTTGTAAAGTGTTTATTCAACAGACGTTAATACATATGCTGTGATAATTAATGTTTTCTACAAGAGTGAGAGATGCCATGCTGTGGTGAAGACATGACTGACAATTGTACATCCTGACAATCTACTTGATTACAAGGCCCACAAATGCATCCCATTAAATACAGAGTAACAAAGTCAGGTGGCAACACAGTAGTTAATTAAATGATATGGCCTTTGTATGCTATTAAAAACTGCTAGCATCATATATGTACAAGTACACAGAAAGTGGAAAAAGAAGGTAGCCTTCTCTGAAGAGCAGGATACACAGAACTGTACATGAAAGCTCAGCTTAAAAATCACAATATTGTACCCGCAGAGCTAAGCATTAAACGATTTTACTGTCATTTTTTTATGAGATTACCCAAGTACAACCTAAATTGTGGACAATGCATGTTAAGCAGGGAAAGACCAAATATATCCATTTTTATCTCCAACTGGTATGACGGGGTTGGTTAGAACTTGCGGTAAAAGTATGACTGAAATCACACGACTTTCATGCAAACAGGATTAGATTTTTTACTAGTACATTACAACTTTTACTGAGAGTTATAAGCTAAACTGGGGGTATTTATAACCAAACCATGGCAGACTGTACAATAAATTACAACACTAACTACCATGGCCAAATCTGTCCGTCCCTCATTTTACTACCAACAAATTGATACAAAGACAAAAAAATAGCCTATTAAAATATCAACAAGAGTACATCTTTAGTGCATTTTACATGCAGAGAAAGAGATACAATAAAGTATCTATTCTGTATTCCTGAAAAAGGGATACATTTAAACTCCTTTAATTTTGTGCTATCAACACCTACTCTGCTCATCACCCATGGAAGCATGGGTGGCTGAAAAAATAAACCAAAATACAAGAAAAAACATAAAAACCAAAACATATACACTCATTTACTATTTACACATAAAAGTTCATTCATACATAGGTTTATGTATCAACAAACCCCCAAGTCAACCCTAACAGTCAAAGAGGGGCTCCCAAACATACACAGTTCCATCATTCAAAATCTCCATGGTGTTCTCTATGCCCCATATACACTTTCATCACTGTAGGCTATGTAGAGAAAGAAGTCCTCCTCATGGTGCTCCTGTAAACAAAGAGAACATTCCACATTACCTCAAATCCAACCTGTGATATTTATTTACCCACTAATGAGCTTGGTTTCAAACTCAACACATGTTATGAATCTTTTTTTTTTAATTAGTGTTTATTACCATGCTCAAGAATTTTTCACTTATATGATGAAGGCTAGGTTTATGGAACATGTAGGGGTAACTGGAGTGCCTGGAGGAAAGCACTGAACTTTGCCAGATATCTGACAAATCTCCTGACATAAGGCTTCACCGGTCAAGGATATCAGCCACATGTTTCACCCATTATAAATGAACTGACTACACACTGAGAGCAGGTGTTGTGAAGTGATAGGGAGTTATCACCCATACAGTCATACAGTAATCAGAATTTACAGTATGTTCATTTCAGTGACAGTGAAGCTTGTGCAGCAGTTTCATATTCAGAAAAGTACATAATTAAAGGACCAGGGCTTCCAGGCGGCAGAGTTTAGGCTTAGTGTCACCTACATGTACAACATGGCATGACTCCAAACTGAAGGCAAAGCCAAAGTATTCAGCCCCATATCAATGGAATTGATGGAATGCTGAGCACACCAAAACAGTCCGAGTGCCTGCTAAGCCTATAAGGAGACCCACGTTCAATGTAACCTCGGCCAAAATCTTCAATGGGAGACGGACAAGCTGTGTGCAAATTTAAGTGAAAAACATCCTATTCCTGCATGGTTTTATGAGCACATTGGTATCATAAAGGGTGATGCACTCTAGTAAAGAACAAAAGAAAGGGTACATAGTTTTGAACTGTTGAGAAAAAGCTGGGAAGGTCTTTCACGAGCTCTACAAGCTACACACCTGGTACAAGGCACCCATCGTGGCGCTGGTTGGGGGAATAACGTTGTTCACAAAGAAAAACAATGCATCTTCTGGCCTCAGATGAATCCTCTTGCGGATCAGGAAATAGAACTGTCCAACAGTCAGATCTGAGGGTACTAGGTATTTCTTCTTGTCGAGATCTCCAACTCTAGCCTTTGGTGCTTTCTCAACAATAACCTGTAAGAAAACAAAATGTGCAAATACATAAAGTGTGCCTGCCTTGAACATAATATTAAACAGATGTAAAATTCCAATGAAGCTTACATAACATAAGAACTCAAAACAAGACTACATGGCACAGACCCTCTGTCTAACTAAGAAGTTCACAAATTACCACCTGATGATCGAATTCTATTTACCTGATGAGTGCTCAGGTAAATGTTTTCACGAAAACAGCAGTGGTACAGCATAAAGTGGTACCATTGTCATTCCTAGAAAAGGAATTGAACTAAGATGCACTACATACTGGATGTGTCAAAATGCGGACAAAATCCAAGATAGCTAACGAGTAGAAGAATAATGTGATCCACACGTGCACAACTATTTTGCTACTTCATCCGGAATAATGCTGATTTTTAGAATCACCTTAAAAAATATACTGGGTTTGAATGCAGCCATCAAGTTTATTTGTTCCTCATCACCATAAATTGCACATAGAAAGTTGATATCAACTTGGTGATATCACTGAATTGGCACTCTATAAAACTGTTTGGACAGTCATATGTCTCAAAGCAGCATCTGGTTGCAGATGAGATATACACATGTGTATACATATATGTACCTAGTATAGACATAGTTAGCTCTGAAATGTAAGACAAATGTAGAACTTGTAACCAGTCGAATTTCTCAGGGCCATAACCTTGGTAAACATCCCTAAAAGCAAAAATGCAGTATGTTTCCTGTCCCTTACACTTATACACGTACAAAATATGTGCACAGAATACATGTCTGCTGGTCTTGGATAAAATAATTTTTACACATTATTAAGAATAACATAAACAAGTCTGTCAAAATGCACACCTAGCAGCTGGCAGGTCTTCTCATATAAAAAATTTGGTAAATTTGGCTTTGTTTTCAACAGGCCATAGCTCTGGCATGACATATTTCCTACAACACTCTTTGTTCTGATTTATTCCTAGAGGAAGCATAAAACGAATGTGTCATAAGACTAACTGGTATAACAAAACATACTTTGTTAGATAATGATAAGAAAAAGGCATTCAGCTGACATCAGCAGCAATGGCAATACCCTGCATGAAGGCAAAAACTGTTTTGAACAATTCTACATGACATACATAATGAAAACTTTATTTTGAATTGTAGCTTGAACAAAAATATGCAGTGATGAATGTTGGATTTACAAAAGTAATTTTCCTGTAGACAACAACACCAATCAACACAATCAAGCACCATGGGTCTGGCTGTATAACTGGGCTTGTCTGACTGATGCAGGACGTATAAATGTAGGCTTTATGGGTAATGTATATCCAGTGTTTGCTACCCAAAACAAACAGTTTTTCAAAATATCACCGTTGGTTATCGACAAACCTGTCAGGTTTCACCTATCCTTCAAATTACTTACCAAAATGTTTGAACGACTGTGTTAATTAATTAAAACCTAAATAGGCCTGTACTGAATTGCCTCCCTTGTCAGGTGACAGCCAACTTGAAGTAATGCAAGATCAGTTTTTGTTGTGTGAAACTACAGTAAAGTGGGGCCTCAAACAAAGTTAACAATTATCCCACTTAGCTGTTGGTGGAGTTCTTGTCTCTTTCACACTAAATACACAACCAAAAATACACAAATATTGGCTGGATATGATCATAAGAGATACAGAAGTGTGCCATTAATAAAGCTGAGTGACTTCATCGGAGGCAATTCAGTTGCAGTCTATTATCTATGGAAAATGTAAATGGACATGATAAAGTGTTTGCCCAAATTAAGTCTGTTCATGCTGTAAAGTTAACAACTAAATATATCAAATAAAATACAAGAACAGCACACATACTGACAGCCTTCAATCCCAGGAAAAGTGAGCAAGCAATCAGTGTGATGGGTACAAACTTGATTCAACAAACTGTCGAAATAGAATCGCCTTTCACAATTATTAACAACTTTGGGTGTCTGTTGAGCAGCAGCTTCAGCTTGAATGTACTTTTAAGTATCTTTCTGTTGTCAGCAAGAATGACAGTTGAAATAAGAAGAATCAGCATGTCAGGAATATGGTGAATTCCCACTGTTTTGGACAAGATAAGGTGAGGCAGCTACCATAAAGTCACATTTATAAGCAGCGTCAGCATTTCCGCAGTCTCACGCGTTCACACAGGTTGAGGCCAGATGAGGGGTACTCTCGTAAACTAACAAGACAGATAATGGTATTTTATGATTTTTATTATGAGCAGTAGATCACTGAAACTGACATATTTGTAGGCTAGACAAATTCCGATTACTTTTCTGAAAACATTTCTTTTCTAAAAGCTATCCTTATTCTTATCGTACTCAAGGCATATCTTGCCTGGGTAGACTTTACTTTGTTTTCAACTCCAGTGGTGTAGTCATGCGACCAGACGATCCTGTTGATAGGCTCTGAGCCGCTATGACATGACTGCAAAACTACAAATGTATTAGTGTCCTGGGACATAAGAAAAAAACTCAAGCCTGGAGACATTAGTCTTGTTTGTAGCATTTACAGAAAATGTTAAATTACAGGGAATAATATTGTTTACTGGTAAATATATGTAGTATGATAGTGGTATTCTTTACAATGTATGATGGTTGAGATAGTTTAAAGTTCCACTTGTATGATGATTCTACACTTCCATGGCTGATGTGTTTAGTAGCTGTCAATCTGTCTATACTTCGCGCTTGATTTGAAAGACTGTATTTATCAAATGAAGTCATGGCAGAGTAACACACTGACGCATAGAAATACATCTCTGGCAATGCCACATGGTCTCTAAACAGTTGTTTCAAAGTTTTCCTTCATTTTCACTAAGGTTTCTGAAATGGGGAATGCTAATGGGAGTGTTGGAGAGAGAGGGTCGAACAAAAGGTAACAAGTCTGTTCGGAATCGCTCAGCAAACCGCATCCATAAATGCAAACGTTGGACAAATGAATATTTCGTTTAAGTATATGAAAACCTAATCATGCTAAGTTTCAAGCGAAGAAAGAATCAAATATTCAATATGTTACAGAAGTCCCATATTTCGTCAGCTAAACGTAATTTTCGACAGGAAATGAGAAACGTCAAAATGTCGATGCGATAACTACGCACCACCTCGAGAATATTCTGATACTTACTGGAACCCTGTCTGGATATTTCTTTCTGATTTTTTCACCTTCGGCTCTCCTTTTTTCGAAAGGATGCTCTTCTTTGTATTGCCACCTCATTCTGGTAGATATCTGCGTAAGAAATAACGAACTGGTCTGAGTTTCTATCCTGTTCCGTCAGTAAATATGGCAGCTGTTTTGTTTTGTAAAACCAATGTCCCAGTATATTACTGCGCCAAAACAAAATAGTTCCAAAAAGAAACGAGGACTCAACCCATATACTAAGACTAATGAGACTTAAATAAAATGAAATTCGTTAATTTACTTTGCCTTTCGTCTTTATATGGTGGTAAAAATATTTTTTTATTTAATTTGTTAAAAGGTGTATGAATACAAAGTCACGAGTTATACATTACATCGTCACACATATAATGCAACGTCACCTGTATATGTGTAGAATTAGTGTTTACCACGTGATTCGATTTAGTTGCGTAATGTTGCAGTTTATGTTAAATCTGGCATTGACTTACAAGCTGTCGCCTTTGTTAGGTAGGGGTGAGAAGGCTATACAGTTGAATAGCCCAAAGCGTGACAAAACCTTTTACGAAAACATACACAACCTTGTGTCAATGACGAATTAAATACTGGATGGTTGGTTGCACGTATATGTAGGCATGTAGGTCTCTACTATATTGCAGCTTGGCCCAGGATGTACGTATACGTTGTAGTCTATTGTTCACGTACACGTAGTTGTCGCATAATAAAAACGAAAAAACTTGCTGTGGACTTCATGACTGGGAGGAGGGAGAGAGGATATCGGATTGGGGACAATCCCTAGGAATTTGTATTGCTTGGATCGGTTATTTATTTATTTTTGGCTAACGTAATCAATCAAAAATTTGTCAACTTAATTTTCGAATTATTCATTCATTCTCTAGATGAACTTAAGGCTGTGTAGGCTTATGCACCAACAAGTAGGCCTATACATATGTATCTGTAAATGGTTTGGTTGTTTTCATGTGTGCAGGGACATATTATTAGACCTCTACCTCAATAAAGATATATGAATGCTGGAATCGCGCGAGGAGACTTTTTTCTTTTTTTTGAGTTTGCACTGTAAATACATATATGTGCCTAAAATTTTACAAAACACATAATTTGTTGTGAACCATGCAGTGAAGTCATGCTTCATTAGTTCCCACTGACTGGGAGAGGGGGTCGAGGAATGGGATTAACACTGCACTCAAGTCATTACGACTCTAAAACTTTATTAGGATACCGATAACTGTACTTCGTTGAATGGCCATTATAATTGATCTTATAATTAATCCCCACCACCTCCACTGAGGTTAGCCTTATTGGAGTTTCTTACAGTTGTAAATGGGATGATACAAATCGAAGCATACTGTAAGGATGGGAAAAAAATCGCTTTGCGTCCATATTTCGGCCTAAGTCTGGGGCAACATATGCATACATACTGTACGTCAACTGTATGCCTGTAATAAATGCCCTACATGTCATCACATAATCAGTGTTGTAGGCCTATCTCTAATTTGGGGCTTAAACGGCCTCGTTGTGTCCCTCGAATGGATTCCGAAAATTCAACTGACCAAAACTCAAACGTAATCAAATGGAATTTTATTTGTTAACAATAAATTCTGAACCCTGAGCTTATAGAAATGGTACTTATGAATGTTTCACCCCTACGACGGCGGCCAGCAGTATAGTGGACGGAAACCGGACAGAGTCCAAGGGAAACCCATGACCGCCCGCAGTTTGCTGGTTGACCTCCGTATGTTGGGCCTACGGCCGGAGAGGAAGCTAGTCGTGATGAGCTGAACTTGACACAATAGCGGCCATATTGGTGAGAGGCGCCTTGGTCATTGCGCTGCACTAGTTCGCTTACTCACTCGGCAACGGAGGCCCAAAAATCAAACTAAGGACACCACAAATGCTTTTGGATATATGCCTGATTTCATATATTCACGTATATATCAAAACGTATGGGACAACTCAATAATGCAAATTTGCATCGTCACATATTCACTACTAGCATATGGATCGAAAATGCTTGAAGCGCTGAACAGACAGGAAATTTGAACTAACAGATTCCAGTAAGCCTATTTAAGGCAAACGAGGATGGACAACTTGAGAATCTTCTGAAGTTATCAGATTTCGACCTTAGTTAGGACAATGCTGAAAACAAGAACTGAGATCTAGTTTTATACGACCTTTTGAGGTGAATTCACCGGGCCGCCAAGATTTTGTTACTGATTCGTCGACAATGCAAAACATGAAAGAAAGAAAAGCAAAAGTTTCAACTATGTACTTTTATAAAGCCTACAGCAATGGTACTTTGAGGAAAGCTCAGCTTATCGTGGAAGTGTGTAGAATGCATCCTGTTCGTGTCTTCCTCAGAACTCACATACTGCTTGAGCAGAGAAGTGGATGGTATGTTTCTTTAACCAGCATGGCCTCGAACTCAAGTGAACTATCAAAATCCACACAGTATATATACCATTGTGATATGTGACATCGAACTTCCCAATACGACGAGAGTTTATGCATCCTCAACAGAATGCTGGAGCGGCTTGCCAATGGGCATCAACAGATACACTCGGTCGTTCCCGAGTATTCCGTTGAGGATGTATAAACTCTCGTCCTATTCGGACGTTATTGGAAATATATTTCGCTCCATGCTACGACTTGGCCTGAGCTGTCTTTGCATGACATGACACTCCTTTCCCACACCAAATCTGTATACATGTAACCGTGATTTAAGTCATTGGAATATTACTTGGCCTTGTTGTCACGGTAAATATCCTATAGCGTTATTTAGATGCGTGGTATAACGAAAGCATACACCCTATATAAAGCCTTAATTATGACCGTCTTAGTACATGTTCTTTTGTGAGTTTTCACATATACAACTGTCTTCAGACGGCCCAATGCGGTTTAGGATCACATGTATTCCGAAAACAATACTTTTAAAATATAAAAAGGTCCCCGACACTTTTTTAAAATACATTTTTCATTGTGTCTTTAAAGATATTAATATAATGTAGGCTAACGTTAAAGTTTCTAAAACTTTTAAGACTTCTGAAAGTTTTAAATTTAACTCAATGTTCATTCCGAAAAATCTAATTAAACATCTGTCGATCGTACTTTGTCAGATTAAAGGGTAAACTTTTAGCCTGTTTCGCTTATTGATTTCTTTTGAACGTTTAAACCTATGAATTACAGGCATAAACAGTCACTCTATGACGGATAAAAATACACTGTAGGCCCTCCTATGCCCCATGTATTGATCGATCAACTCACAACTAGGCTGGTAATGTATTATGGTAGGCCCACACCATAGTCGTCCTGTTTTTCCCCTGGGTTGTGATATAATATCAAAGACTATACAGCACAGAGAGTAAAACCAGGGCAACGACGACAGCGTGAAAGCTAGGCCTACGTGTTACCGGTGAAATCCGATCTTTTGTCTATTTATCTCAAGGTTTTATTCTAAATATTCGTATAAGTGTTTAAGAAGTAACAACTTACACGTCACCTAGCACACTGGTTTTACCAGAATAAGGTAAAAAGAATGCAGTGATGATAAAATTAGACCCGTTTAAAACTTTAAAAAATAGCCCTGTAGGGTATTTTTGGACCATCACTATAACATAAATATATGATCCGGGATGCCACCTGTCGTACATATACGTCACAACTGGTCACTGATCGCCACCACTACGACTGGCTCTTGCCTTCGATCTTTTCCAATTGTTAATGATCCGGATAGCAGGAAGACGTGTGCCATCAGTCGTACAAGTGATTGCATCATCCGTGATCATCCGCGACCATATAAGGCTTGCCTAATAACCTTACGATAGCGGTTGAGAAGTTTTGAACATGATAATTATATAGACCTGTGATGCGACTGGTTTTGTTCTGCTGATCACTCAACGACCTCTGCGTGCAGTCGTTCTACGATTTGTCCGGGATTCCATCCTTATTGGTGTTATGTGTAGGTCTTGTATCGAGACTACGCTCTCAGTTGCACTGGGTCATTGTAGGCGACTGACGGAGACCAAAAAGGTCATATATATGTATATAGTTGTGGTTTAATGGACATTAGCCAATAAAACTGATGGCCGTCGTACACGGGTAGGCTTGCCTGAAAAATGATAGAGCTATCAACCCATATAGAACCAAAGAAGTGAGAAACCCGGATATAGGGAAGGGGCTAGGCCTCCCAGGAGGAAATGATTTTGTGTATTAGAGTCCAAAAGTATTTTGAAAGCTTTTGCTGACAAGATTACACAATTAATATCGTCGATCGCAATTCAAGATAAAAGCATCATACAACAATATCATGAAACATTTTTGGCGAAAAAAAAAAGCGTGAGAAAACATTAATTGACAGTGAGATTGTGATTATTTAATTTTTAAACGTGATACACGCGACAAAAGTGTGATAGTTGATAGGTATATATACATATGTCTATACGACGGAACATGCATTAAAATCAAATAAAAAAAAGTAGAAAGAAGCATGCCACGTATGATATATCGGATATAAACCTACAACAGGCTTATAAGTCATCAATAATTCGATGAAAGTTTTAACCAGCTATATAATCCTCCTGCTCTAGGATGTGTAGGGAAGGGTTGAAAGTTGCTCAAAAAAGTTATGTAACATGTCTACCTAACAAGCATATTAGTGACGCAGATTTATGTTATATGAGGTTGTTCACTAAGTCAGAAGGGCGTACAGCCCAGGGTGTTTGCATGTAATATTGCTGGAAAATTCCATGAAATTGTATGTTATTGTCAGTAGCACTTTATTCAGTATTTGGCTGATGGTTATGTACCAGTCTGGAGCTGTATAAATTCGAGTTGCGATATAATCGCACAGGAAACTGTCTGTACCAAACCTTTGAAGTCACTAAGGGGGCCGAGTGGTTAGAGCGCTATAGTACAGCGGAATGACTCAGGTGCCTCTCAAAAATCCAATCGCTGTAAGTTCATGCAAGTCCTGTCCGGTTTCCTCCAACCACAATGTTGCATGCCCGCCGTCGTATATGAGAAATATTCTTGAGTAAGTCTTAAAATACCAGTCAAATAACTAAATAAATTAAAGTTACAAACGAATAAAAACAAAGCATCAATGCCATAAATCCAAGCTTAAAAAGCCATTTACATGCATAATACACCTTCAGTGTTGACTATGTTAATTTAGCAAAGCAAGCATATGGTAGGCCAGATGAATTCGTGAATAATGCAATAATGATCTGACTAAACAAGCATAACCCCGAATAATTCAGGTATGTTGTTACAGATGTATATACACACATACACATACTATGGAGGGAAATAACTCTACCATAAGTTCTGAATGCCAGTTTGCACTGCGGTTGTCTTCTCTTTTGTCGTGTGTGTTACTGACCGCAAAGGTGCAGGCCTGTCAATATCTGCATATATAGGAGAGTGTTTACCCTTCAACTTGGCGCAAATGCGACTTGTATTTAAATGTACAGGCATATACTACTTCTTTGATAGGCACACAATTAAGGAATATGTTGACTGAGAAAGGTGTCACCTGTTTGCATTGTGTCTTCCGCATGGCATTGCACTGAGGCAGTGTGATAAGCAGATGGTATAAAGAAAACAAATGTTACGCTAATAAAACACAGAATGCCTATTTGAGAGACTAAATGCTGACACCACCACAGGATAACCATTTGGGAGTTTCGAGGTCGAACGCTTTCGTCGCAGAAGGTAAAAAGAGTTTAACTGTCTCATGTGACTTGTCAAAGATGTCAGGCAATTTTGTTGATTTAAATTTACCGATCACCTGTTTCGCCATGTTATGGAGGCACAAACGACGTCTCCTTCAAGCATCTTAAATTAAAAACTACCAGCTCCTTAATTCTCCCTATCGTATGTCTAATC
Source organism: Acanthopleura granulata (assembly GCA_016165875.1). Classification (NCBI taxonomy): domain Eukaryota; kingdom Metazoa; phylum Mollusca; class Polyplacophora; order Chitonida; family Chitonidae; genus Acanthopleura; species Acanthopleura granulata. The sequence continues at coordinate 26,927,537 of JABBOT010000080.1, read as the reverse complement.
TAAATAACCTTTTTTGAAACTTCTCTTAGACGCCCATGTTATAGTAAATGTAAATCAGAAATAGTTGCCTGACACTTTGAACAGGTCACATGGTACAGGAGGGCTTTTCTTGCCTTAAGCGGTAAAAGCGTTCGAACTCGGAACTCCCTTATTGATATTCACAGATTTTATGGCAAGGAGATTACTTTTCTCAAACTACTCCGGGCTTCGAATTACTAATCTCATGGTCAGTCCGCCTACAACGACTATGCATCAGTTAACACCAGTCTGATGACCCTTCGTTTGGCGTTCAAGACATGTTCAGTACAATATGACCTGTTGTGGGGACAAACCCCAGGATCAGAAGGCCGTCGTATACTTAAATCAGACTTACATATGAGTCTTAATTTGTAGTATTATCCCTAACCTTAGATTTGAACTTAAAACACGAATTCTCGGTTTTGTTATGAAAGTCTGAAATTATTTTTATATAATTTCTACTTTAATAGTTTTGAAGTTAAGAATTAAATCTGACCTAAGTCTATGATATAGTTTCGTGACCCTGAGGCCAGGTCTGTTGTGTCTGAGGTTGTTTTTCAGTGAAGCAGCACTATGCCTCTGTATGAAGACGTCGACACAATGTACATGTACTGTCAATTACCATTACCGATGACCTCGTAGAAATAAATGATTTCCCTGTGAAATAAATCTATCCGCCTTTGTTGGATTGGAAGTAGGCAACAGATAGTCATGACGACATAAATGCTATATATGGCATTCCTTAAATACTTGATGAAAACCTGATGATTTCAATCTTTGTCACAAGTTATCGATTCAAAGACGAGTGTATCAAATATACTCCACGAAACGCCTTCACGCTCAGTTTCTGCAGTGAGTATAGCACTCTTGTTGGCTGATATGTTCAAAGGGTTCAGGGTCTGTGTCATAGGCCTACATGTAGTTGTATCCCCATGTACTTGCGCTTAACATGGGGTTAAGGGTAGTGTAATCATCCATGTTTATTACATGAGCACTTTGCTATTATCAACAACTGCAATGAAAGCACGAAATACAAGGTACCTATCCTTGTATTCGACCTGTAAATTATTCCCAGGCTTCATGTACGTGTTTGATGTTTGAATTGGATGTCATGTCTAGAGTATCGACTGCCTTCCCTGCATCACTGAAAACTGAGGTTGCCAGTTTTATTTGATGTTTAGGTATTATTTCTTTGATATTCCCTCAGAAAATGGGTTATGTATTTTTGGAATTGGCGCGCATTTTCGTGGTCTACGGGCGGAGTACGAATGTCGGATTTGACGCTTACTAATTGCTACGCAGTTGCAACTGTCATGATATTATAAGCCAGAATCATCATGTTGAAAACGACGTACTTGTAAACCCATAAGCAAGCCATCGCACCATCTTCAAATTGACATGTATACTGACATCCTATTCTACCCAAACATCAATAATGTGTCACTGATTAAGTTTATCACTCTGGGTACAAAGGTAAAGATTATATCCACGAAACTATAAACCTCTATACCTAAACTATATATATATAGCATGGGTTCACTAATGTCACTTATACGCTGTCTGCACACCACGTCGCTGACTTAAAGTTGTCAATTGTGTGACCTATGTTCGTTGTCTATCCTACAAAGGATCGGTCGAGCGAAGATGGCGACACAAGTTTCCCACGCTCCTCGCCTGCCCCCACGGCAGATAAGACTATTATATATACCCGCAGCATTTACCCGACAACAAATTATCCCAGGTATTTCCCCAAGTAGATATGAATAAACAGACTCCATTTGGGAGTGGCTTTGAATTGAATGGTGTGCAGACGACACTTTGATCAGAGCACATGACCATGTCAATCATCGGTGATACTAAATGCGACATGCGATATGCCGCGGCAGGTTCATTTCGAAACCTGGCCAATCCGCGATGACCTTGCACGCGAGAGGCGTGGCTTCTAAAAAGGAATAAAAAACGGGCGCTCATGATGTAGGGCTTAGGGCAATTTTCCCACGAGTGTCTCGCGTGTGTCACCTGAAGCTAGGCATATGTCATCAAATGAATGTCTAGGGAGACACCTGTAAGAAATGCCTGACCTGGGTCGCGTGACATATACGCATTCCGGTGACAGAACAAGCCAGCACATGCCCATGTAAATAAAGAACTACTTATATACATGGATAATTGAATATACGCTCAGTAGAACACAGTACGGCGGTCCATCACCAGGATGCTCTCCGACAACGTCACCACGACTGGGGGCGAAACGAAAAAAGTGAGTCTAAAGCTATAATGCATACATGTACATATGAACTCCAATATGATTGTTCTAAAGCCATATAAATAGATCTGTATATATGTTCCTGAAATCTAACAGATGTAGCCTTTATTCCGCCAGATATGTTAATAGAAGTGTCAGCTCTATCAAATCGGTTTTATGATCAGATTGCTTATACCATAACGCATGCGCTAAATTAAATTACATGCACTTTTAGGCAGTTGAAGGTTGTTGTCTGTTTCTTTCGTTCATCAGAATGCCACAAAGCGGGCCTATAAATTCTTATGCGGCCGAGGAAAACCATTGCCCTTCGCTTAGTACATATGCACCTACCAAACCTGCACCTACCAAACCCTTAAAGTTATCACGAGAGCTAGAATCGATCTCCCGACCTCAGTGTTCAGCAGCCACAGTGGTCTTTCGGGACAACGCACTGGCCATACACGTGGCTATAGAACAACTCGAGTACATTTTAAATGCAACTTGTATACGTTTACTTTCGGATATGGACTCTTAGCTGTGCATGTGGTCAAAGGCATCATTTCGGATATGGACTCTTAGCTGTGCGTGTGGTCAAAGGCATCATTATAATTACCAGACATGCACCTGAACAATGTTTCGTTTCTGTATTGCTTAGGGTTCACAAATAAACGTGATCCCGGATAGTAAGACGTTGAAAATTGCTTGCAATTCTTCTGATAATCCCCAACTGGTTATCTGAAGTCAGCCATATCAGTTTAATTGCGCCAGCACAATTTGTTTATTTATTTATTTATTCGATTGGTGTTTTACCCCGTACTCAAGAATATTTCACTTATACGAGGGCGGCCAGCATAATGGGGGGGGGGGGGTCAGTCAATAAGCTTGCTTATCAGAGTGGAATCTGTATTTATGTACAGTCAATAAAATGGCATGTCAGATTGCATACAGTCTGTACTTTTTGAATGGACTACATGATTACAGCAGTGTTTTACACGAATAGCCCTGTATAGTTTACTGGAAATGCCTTAAGTCTGCGCTTGGGATAACATCTCAGTTTTATTTATGCTGTGATTGGTGGATTTGAATGATGAATGTGAATGACTCATAACCACAATATGTGCTGTCATCGAAACGCGCATAAGTCACAAAATGAGGAATGCGAAAGACAGTCCCACAATATGCAATTTCCGACAACACAGATTTCTAATAGCTGAACTGGTGTGAAAGTACACCATGAGCCAAGAATATACTGCTGGCTATCTGGCTTATTGAAAAAATTTCAAGGGTTATTACAGTTCCATATTAGCCACATTTTAATGCGTGAGCTCTGTGGCTGTGTTGTTAAAGCAGTACCTGTACATGTATCCATACATCTGTACAATGTACACGTATATTATCATTAACTACACACAATTACAGAAAAATGCATATATTCATCTTGCCAATGTTTTTCTTCCGTGTACAGTTGAACATATTTGACTGTCATATTTAAAACAAAAAATAGCGTGAGAGTAGTTGTCTTTGGTCACCAAATGTTTTGGTTTGCCTAGGGATGCTCCGTATAATAAGGCAGCACATGCAAGCATTCCGTGACTAGTCCGTATACTTGCCACCTGTAAAGGCTAATAATTGGTTATTTCTGTAATTTGGAAAATGGCATGGATAATGAGTGGTTACAATGGCTATAATTACTTTGCCTGATTTTTTAGTAGAGTGTTTCTTGACCCTAATCCTCATTCATTTCCGACATTTATTTATCGAAGAAATGGATTCCACTGTTTGGGTGATGTACTTGGTTCAAGTAAATCTTCTGGTTGAGTTTTCGGAAAGTTGTTGTTTTGAGACTAATTCGTTTTATTTAAAATTCAGTTTACACAAATCTAATTTTTTGATATTGTGTCATTTTTGTTTCATTTCAATTTACGAAAAGCTGATGACTTATGATTATGTATGCGCGCTGCACCCACCAAATTAGACAAGATGTTTGACTTCCCGTGTATGTTACAGAGCTCGAAGCCCGTGATGGAAAAGCGGCGCCGAGCTAGGATCAATGCCAGTCTAACAGAATTAAAGTCCTTGTTACTGGAAGTCATCAAGAAGGAGGTAAGGGTTAACGCAAGTCCAACAAGACTGGAGCCCTTGTTGGTGGGGGTTGTAAAGAAAGAGGTAGGGATCAAAGCAAGAACAACAAGACTTAGCCCATGTTATGGAGGTTATAAAGAAAGAGGTAAGCATAAAAGCAAATCCACCAGGACTGAATTCCTTGTTACTGGAGGTCATCAAGAAGGAGATAAGGATCATCACAAGTTCGACAGAACTAAAGTTCTTGTTCCTAAAGGTTATCAAGAAAAAGATATGGATGAACGAAGGTCTAGCGCAACCGAAGTCCTTGGTACTGCAGGTTATCAAAAAGGAGGTAAGGATGAACAGAAGTCTAACTGAACTGAAGTCTTCATATCTGGAAATTATCAAGAAAGAGGTAAGGATTAACGCTAGCCTAGCGGAACCGAAACTCTTGTTGCTGGGGCTTATTAAGAAGAAGGTAAGGATCAACGCATGTCTGACAGAATCGAAGTCCTTGGCACTACAGGTGATCAACATAGAGACAAGCTTTAACGGAAAGTCCTTTTTACGGGAAATCGTGAAGGAGAAGGTAAGGGTTAACACTACAGTCTAATGGAACTGAACTCACTGCTACTCCAGGTCATCAACATGGGCTCATTACGATATTAATATCATAATGAGTCCGCAAACCATGATAGGTCAGCTAAAGAAAAGCGTTTAAACTTCACAATAGTATGATATCAGAGCAGAACAGTATCCCACAGCAAAACAAATACCACTTATATCAGGTCTGACATCAAGCGACAGCAGGTTTATCCTGGGACAGATCTATGCGATTCACGGGCTCTGGCTTTCGAGGTATTCCACAACTAAGAATTTCAGCTGACAATTTTTATTAAACAAGTCAATAATTGCTGAAAAGGAAGGTTTAACAATGTCTCGCTCCAGATGGTTTCCTTGCGGTGATTATTCAGACACATTTTCTGTTTTTTAGGGAACGAGGCACAGTAAAATGGAAAAGGCTGATATTCTAGAGCTAACAGTCAGACATCTTGGACAACTGCAAAAAGAGCAAGTGGCAGGTGAGAATTCCACATAGATAGTTCCGATTTCAGTTAAAATATTAGACGTAGTTTTACATATTTATATTTGCCAAATCCTCCGCCACATCGTGCGCCTGCCACATCACAAACTATGCCTGCTTCTGTCTTCCACGTTGTCTGATTTATTTAGCATTTAAATATTTATGTATTGTTCCTATATTCCATTGGGAAATGGTCTTATACAGTGGGCGGCTTTTGAAGTGGATCATTATCGACTTGGAACGCCCCTCCATGGTGAATGACTTTCGGATTTGAGCTTTTATTATATTCTATAAAGAAGCTATCAGCTTCGTGGTTTGCATATACAACATAACCATGCCCGAATGCAAGAATTATAAATCGGGTAGAACAAGATGTGACTGTATAGGTATTCTCTTGTGGAAAGGCAGTTCGGAGATTTGTGCTCACAATCCCTCTCTTGGCAATTCTCAGACGTTTATTCACCCCGCTTTCATACAGTTCCAGACTCCGAAACGTGATCTTCAAGCGCCAGCTGCAATATAATTAAATCATATAAATAATGCGTAGGATGACTGTGCTATGAAAATTGCCATATAGCCATGAAAGTTGCGCGTATATATGTAAATCTAAACCAAAATTGGCAACTGCAGAAACACACCAGCATAACGTATAACACTGACTGTATTAAAGTGTATAAACGCAGATGCTGTCATGGTCGCTGTTGCTCACTTGATACAAGTGAATTTTCTGTGTCCGATAGTTCCTTACTAACGTGTTCCACTACATATATGTATCCAGGAATGAACACTGTTATTACAACCGATAAATTCCAGATATCATTCACAAATTTTCTATCTGTTGCTCAGGTATGGCGTCTCCAGATTCATCAGGGTATAACAAATATCGTATCGGGTTTAACGATTGTTTCACCGAAATGAGTCGATACCTATCATCAGACAGGGACATCGACGTGGAATTACGGGTACGCATACTGAATCACTTGTCAAACTATCTTTGCGAACGTTCCCACAGTCAACAACCAAACTGCACCTCAAGCGGAGCGAGTGAGCAAAACCAGCTTATGTCCGGTTGTACATCCACAGGTACGGATGTCCAAGGCAAAGTGACCAACACCCACTCTCAGCCGACATGTGCACCTCAGCGTTTGCTTAACAGTGTGCCACCAGAGATTCGCCCAACTCTTGTCCAATTGGTCAACTCCAGCGCAGCCTCAACCATACTATCCACACTAACTTCAGTACCGTCCACCAGTTACGACAGGCCTGCTGCCCACTTAGCTACAACGGTGCGGCCGCTAGAGCATACAACTCCAGTAACAGTCGCCAATGGAGCCGAAGTTCCACAGTCATGTCAAACAAATGCCGTTCACTCATCGCAAGGCTCAATAAATCGGGTGAACGGCGTCAGTACTGAAAACAATATGATACAGAATCTTCACTTCCTCCCGACAAAATTAACAAGCGGAGGGATGACGTATGTTCTCCCAACCAATGTCTCCGTGCTCCCTAGCGGAAGTATCCCGAGTTACGTCATACCTGTCTTTACCTCGCCAGAATTGGCTTCCCGTTCAGCGATTGGTTCACAGCAACCGTTGTCCCTGGCTACTATAGCTACGCCCCCTGTTCCAGCGCGGCTTATCACAGGAGACGACAATTCTCCACAGTTTCATTCGCTATGTGCTAACAGTTCCGCTTTTGTTCCGGAGGTCAAATGTGCTGTTCCAGATCAAGGCTTTGTACCATTGTCGACTGGAAAGTTGTCAAATTCGTCAAATGGTGTTTTGTTTCCCTCACACGAGAACCAAGCCTGTAAGCCTACGGTGTCAACACTGTCTTCGGTGCTACATGTGCCTCCTTTAAGTGGCCTGCCACTTCCTGTGCCAGCGGCCGTGGTTCGTGAAGCACCGGAAGTGGCCCAAGAACGGGCTAGTGTGGCGGAACAAAACGTTATGTGGCGGCCATGGTAACAGCTTTATCAGAATGTACTTAAATTCAGTTATATGGTCGAATAGCTTAATATATGCTGGCCGTAATAATCTTCTGTGATTTATCAAAGTCTGCGATAATTTATCTACTGTCATATTTTATTATATACAATTACTCTAGTTTATAGTATGCCATCCGGGGTCATGCGAAACCAGTGATATATATCGTTACATATGTTTACATCCGAACGAACTTTAGTTAATTTTAGTTCTCGATTATGTTTTTATATATATATATATATATATATATATATATATATATGTGTGTGTGTGTGTGTATGTGTGTGCGTGTGCGCGCGTACGCGTGTGTGTGCGTGTGTGTTTTCTGTCGTGCTCAAATAAAGTCAATAGTGCTATAAATAAAGGATCAATATAGAGTTTATATTTTCGTATCAATCCAAATTCCAGTTAAATGGAAGGTGTTTTTTCTCCCTTACCCCCGCATTTAGTCGTTTGAAAGAGAAAAAGTAAGTGAACATTATTGTATTCATAAAAACTAGTCTAGAATACAATTCATCGCTACTTTGCAACCTCCTACCTGTGAAGAACATGCTATATGTATAAACAAAGATTTAGAACTATTGTTCACAACAGTACGTATGGTCTTTCAAAAAACCTTGGTGATTTTAGACCATTCTTCATCATTAAAGGTTTGTCGATCATCATGCCTAATGGGGGGTTTCTAATTTAAAGAAAAGGCATGCATGAGTGCTGTTTGATGTTTTGTCATGCAGGAATTAAGAAAGGTTCACCTATTATATATAGGTAAATATGTGACTCCAATCTTTGCTGCTTTGCATGATCTTAATCCCATTATAATGTAAAGTGTCGATATCATCTAATGGTTCACGCACGAAACGTGTTTCTTTCTAATGCATGTATGGACATGAGCTAATCATGGTGATCTGCCTCCCTCAGCATTCACAGTAAGAGTAAACAGTTCTCCCTGTTCCGAATTATTCAAACGATGTCCATTTCAATGTTAAAAAAAAAAGAAATACATCACGTCCTGACTGAATGGGCTGTAATGGGTAATATTGCTTATACCATGCCATTCCATCTTGAGAGACATTGTTCAAGGCGATAATAAATTACACCACATTCTTGAAACGAAATACAGCTGTAGCATGTGACAAATCCGTGCGCTGTATGAATATCTCAATCATCTTTTCAGATTGAGGTTTGTCAGGTACAAAGACTTAGTTACAGGTGTGTTTGTCGCAGTTCTGGCTTACACAGTCGGATCACTGACCCAGCAGTCTTCAACCTTGTATTTCTCTGACAACTCACTTAAGCGTGATAACGTCATCGCTGTGAGGAGCGTCTGTTGAAAACTCCACAGAACTGAAAGCGAGTGTCACCTTGTGTCTTCAACTGGATTTTCTCACGCCCTGTACAATAGGGCCAGCCTAAAGTAGGACAACCCCCTGTAACGTGCTATTCTAAGCTGACATTCATCAGTCAAACATAAATGACATAAAAACTGTATAGCTATCTAGGTTCTTGCGGCACCTCGGCCAGAGCTATTAGACACTGTGCCTGTTATAACGCGTGTCCATAGTAACTGTAGACTCCATTTTCGGGGAGAAGATATGATGGAAGTCGATAGGATAAACGACTGGCGAGGAACTTCATATATACATGTATATGGATGATCAACACGTAATAATACGTGTATACGTATGCAAGGAAGTTCCATGGTAAACCCATAAAATTAAGGTTCCGCAGTCAGATATACATGTACTCAGACGATGTACACATATATAGGTGAAGCTAAGAAGACCACAGTGTATATACAAATGTATTCGACTTTCAGAGGTTTATAGATGCACATTTATAGTTACCAATAATACAAAACCACCAGTTTCCTAGTGCATCCGTTAATACATTTTGTTAGGGTATAGGCTTGTATTTGCAGGAAAACACACGTCGGCGTTATTGAGCATATAGGCCCGTAACGATAAGAAAACGAAACACCTGAGTTTGAATCTATATAACAAGGCTAATTTATGCAGAATAGTTCCTTGCGTATGGGACTGAATCTGACGTGAAGGTGGTATGACCACATCTGGCTGCCAATATCCTAAGACGCACTTTATATAATAATCATATTAGTTTACATAATCACATTCTACATACAAATAGCCCACGTCTCTTTTTACTTCAGGGGCATAATGACTGTACGTTCCCCCGATGGTCGTCGGTATGTCTTTTTCACTTTGTTGACAGGGGTTTGATTTGGGCTCACAGATGACGTGCCCAGACTTGCGCGCTTGCCACATGCCTTACTCGTGCGCACGGTCTTGGTCGGGTGTTGCTAGCCGCGACTAAAGTGTGGCTGGCTTGACGCGCTGTCTTCCCACGGGCTTTCTCTTAAACATGTTATAACATGTTCATATTGAACAATGCGAACTCTGCCGGGCTGACCTTGATTCGGAGATATATAGGTATAAAGTACTGGTGTGCACCGCTGGCATGCCTGGATCGACTAAGGCATCCAAGTCCAACCTCTGAACTTTTGACACTGGTATAAAACATATTTTTATCAGTCACCGATATACATGTATGCTTTATGTGGAGTCCGGAAATTGTACCTCTCTGTAGTTTTGGATTTCCTCACATGCTATCAAAATATGTAAATATATAGGTGTTCAACTATAGAGACAAAAATGGTGGAAGACAGGACTCGCGAATTATATATATATGGGTGAGACTTAATGCTAAGGTTGAAAGTCGGTGCTTTCCTTTTTATGTTTATATTTTCATATTACGACTCTTTAATTTCAAAACTTAAAGTGTTGTTCTTTAAAAAAAATCATCGCAAACGTTTAAATGGGTATCCGAGGGAAATTTAATTTACATTCCATTCATTCCTCAACCGAGGGCTTTTATCTTTTTTAAGATGTAAAACATTACCGAAAGACAAATAACCGAAAGGAAAAGATTAATGCTGTATTTTTTGTGTGTTGACAGCATTTGTGATCACATTACCTAGCTTGTGTATCGAATCAATGCAGAACTATACTTGTACTACTCTCAGGACCTTGGCATCTAAAGTGACATTCTTTTACCACCCGTCAACCGTCAAAGGCAAGACCAGTTTCCAACACCACATTTAACTCAAACCACCAAAGAACTAAGAATGCGTAGAAAGTAAAGAAATTAGGACAGACTCATGCAAAGAAAAACAGTCTGCAAAATTCAACGATGACGCCGAGACGCAAGGAATGTCCTGTATGGAGATGAATAAAATTAGTATTGAAGACATGTATACCTAGCTTGCTACTTTATGCATTGTCGTCTGACTGCAACTCTTCATACATAGATATCCAACGAAGACGATCACATTCAACGCGATGAACAAGCAGCCCCTGGGCACGGTTTTTAAGTGCAATTGAACATATTTATGACGCAGGATTCCAGGGATTTTTTAACACTTGCTCCATATTTACTAACAAGAGAGGTGTACTCATTATGAATGTTAAGAAACTCTAAGTATAGGCGTTTGATGGAAAATCCTTGACACGCTGGGTTTTGCAATAGTTATATGTGCAATATCGCCTACCCTGGCGAGATTTTGTACACGTTTTATTGGGGTTTTTTTGGAGGGGGCGGGGAGCTTTCAAGTCGATGATCCTGCAGGTTGATTTTTTTAATTGTATGCTAACTAAATATAAAAACCTTTACGTTTACATCAGGGTTTGACCAATGAAACCCAGGATCCTGCGATTCAAATGTAATATTACCGAGCATGAGTCTTACGGTAAAATATTAGGATCGATGGCCGTCTCAGAGATGACAACAGGTGCGTTGATCCTATGATTAAGGATGGTGTTGTGAGAAGCATGTCCGAACAGTACGCATCGTCTAAAAGCCCATATCGTGATGATTTTAAATATGCATGGTCAGCATGATTTTCTTTTACATTTATACAGTGAATATAGTAAATAAACACCAAGTTTCTACCGTTGATTTTCTGGACCATACTGAACAAGCCGAAGCACAGCGAAGTCGCTCATTCCTTTTTTGCTGTTAAACAGACTATAACTGTTATATTTCCACAACATAAACAGATACAGGGGCCTCCGTGGCACAGTCTGTTGGCGCGCTATCGCAGCGCAATGAACCAGCAGTCTCCCACCAATGCATTCGCTGTGAATTCAAGTCCAGCTCATGTTGGCTTCCTCTGGCTTTGTGGGAAGGTCTGCCAGCAACCTGCCGATAGTCGTGGGTTTCCACCGGGCTGTGCCCAGTTTCCTCCCACCATAATACCGGCCGCAGTCGTATAAGTGAAATATTCTTAAGTACGGCGTAAAACACCAATCAAATAAATAAATAAATAAATATGCAGATACATGTACATAGATTTAGAAATAACCTACCCGTATGCACTGTATTCATGTGGAACGTAGCAATACAGAAGTTCAAAGGAATCGGTGACCTCACTGTGCTTAGTCTTAATCAGTATAGTCCATAAAGTTCACTGTAGAAACACAGTCTTTATTTGTATTTTATTCACTGTAAGAAAAGTAAAAGAATCATGATGACTGTCCTGGGAATGGGCACGATATGCGATATTGGATGATGCGTACTTTACCTAAAGATTGTCTGTTTTAGGCCTACATAAGAAAGCGTTTTGCTCTTAGGCTACCAAGCCCATCATATTGACGAAAATTAATTGTTAAGACGACTGAAAATAAAGCACACAACATAAGATAAGCTTTTGATAGCTGGGTCTGAATATACCATTATAGATATACGTTTCAACACTATTATGAAAACACCAGTTCCCTTTTCCATTCACAGATTTGTAAGCTTTATAAGGAAGGACTCGAAAGTGCAACCGGATAGCGCATCATATGAAGACTACCACAGGTTGCACCATCGTTATTTATAGTTTGATCTGTAATACGTATTATAAATGACGCAGCAGATTTGGTTTTTACTGGATGCTCAGGTAAGCGTGTACACGTATTCACTTTTGTCACACGCTGATAACGCATAAACGATCTTTTCACGATATACGTGTCCAGACATGCTCACTGCAAACACCTGCCATAAAGTTGAAAATAAAAGGTCGTTTTGAAACCCTACTATTTGACTCCAAGTTACGCACATTGCGGATGGAGAAAACGACGCGGACTGCTACACTATGTTAAAACGCCAATGATAAAATGTCAGCAAGTGTTTAAGTGAAAGACAGTGTATGTTTTAAGTTGACTTTACCAAAAAGGTTGGACAATACTATGTTTATTTCGGTAAAGTATTTTTTCCAACATTTACCATGACAGCAGAAACTGACATCTGATCGCTCTTCGTTGCCTAGGATGAAACGCAGCCATTCTCTCTGGGCTGTGACGAAATTGTTCCAAGCGAGGAACACTCTTGTAACCTGAGCCTGTAGAAAGCTGCTAGGGTTCTGTTTGTAACGTAAGTATATATGTAAATTTATAACATGAATGATCAAGAAATCTACTCCCGCCACAACACAATGGTCTGGAAATACTTTGCAGTGTTGTTCACACATGTACTTGATACAATTAAAACATACAATATAAAAACATTGTCCTGTTCCTATATTATTACATGTTACATTGACCGTCAACTCAGAAGATTTACGTCACATCTTATAAAAAGCTGATATGTTCTAGCTCTCTGATTGGTCAGTCTCTCATAAGCTTAAAAGCATGGACGCCTTAAGGTCCCCAGTCGGCAGCAAAATACTATACACTTCAAACGTAGATAATTCAGCCACGAATTCACACAAATTCAAACTGGGTTTTGCATTCAAGGGAGAATTTTACAATCTCTTTAATGAACTGTGCCTCAGTGATGAGCTGTCTTTCGCTTTAAAATAATACGTGTTAAACCCTGTAAGATTATATATAACGTTTTAGTTTTAAGAGAGCACCTAATTCAGTTTGTTTTGTTTGAAACACTATTGGGTGACATAGAATTATGGTATTACTCTCTTCGACGCATTCTGTGTATGACGGCTTGACAGTTTACAGCTTCTGGAACAAAGCAGGTGGCGGTTCACCAAAAAAGTGGTTCAAACTCCTATAAAAAAGCTACGCAAACATTCCTTAACAGATTTCTATTATAACTTACTGCCTCTGTTATAATACATGTACTTTTTTTTTAGAACAGGTAAAAATATTCTTGCCTTTTTTCCATCATCGACCGTGCAAACAAATCTTAATCTAAGTTTGGTGTAAAACACAAACGGATTTTTTTTCCTGATTAAACAAGCATCCTGGGGACACTAAAAAAATCTTTATACATATGTAGGACAGATATTTTAGGGTACTTGACGAAAGACTGGCAAGCTTTCAGCCACGTATGGTTTATCATGAAGCTGACAGTGTATTATTCCCTCACGCTTTGCCCGTTTTCCTCCCGCCATAATGCTTGCCGCCATCGTATAAATGAAATATTCTTGTGTACGGCTTAAAATCCCAATTTAATAAATAAATAAATAAACAAACAAATATATAAATAAATAATTTTATAATTATTTAGGCAATTTCTTAAGGGGACATTATAAATCCTCAACTGTATTTAAGCTAGATATTGGTTTCAAACACCAGTGGGAGTTACATGTTCACCATTCTTCCTTCCACGTCTGAATGACAATTGTAGAAATTGATATATAGGTGTCTCGATAAATAAAGTAAATTTTCTGTATATAGTATGTAAGTTGGACGGCATGAACTGTTTAAGAAAATGTACAGAATCGTGTTTGAAAAATTACCGATTTATACATGCTGTTCTATTGCGACATTGCTTCATGCATTGCATGACAATTTCCTATATATTCAGCATTTTGGGACTAACGTGAGATAAATCTTGTTGCTATGAAGTTAAGCTTGAAATTCCTAAAAACGATGAAAGCTATTTGCCTCAAATCTCGAGCAAGTGTTTTATTGGGACATGCTGATGAAAATTTGGTTAAATTCACTGGTACTTTATTAGCACATGAAATTAGTACATAATACTTGAAATCCACGGGCGCAGAACGAAAATGTGCAGCCTCATACAGCAGTAACATTATGTCTTCAATCGTTGCTTGCAAGACTTGTTTAGCTTAAATACCTCAGTATGTCCACGTCCTATACCAAAACATTTGCTTTGGTACTGTCCCACTTGATAAAACCGTTAGTGTACATAATTGGTTAATTGAGCGAATGAATCGTCAATAATTATTGGCCTCTAAGTCATGCTGGCACATATATTTCATGGAAATGGAAACGATAAAACCGAAAACGTTATGTTATAACTTATTAACAAGACTATATTACATGTCTCATATCTTGCATTAACGCAAGAATATCTTTCTTCATTAACCTTATTTTCATTTTGGGTTAACAGCGAACAATATAAATTTCCCCAGTGCAATCCCATCCGTCGTTGTTGACGGATTTGAAATAAAAGAGTGTAACTCACTTAAATCTGACGCACAATAACACTGGAATATATACATCAAAGAAATCTTGCGAGAGGTAAGTTTTGAAAACGGTCTGTTCCGTTACAGACTAGAAAAAAGTAACAGGATATAGATGTAGTTAGCTCACACTCGTTAGGTAAGTATCGTGTGGAGGGGGATGGATTAGGCCTTGGCTGTCAATTTCGTGTCTCGGTGTCATCTCATTGTACGTGCAATTGAATTTTTCTTTTCACTTCTGTAGCCCTCCCGTTATCCAAATGTTGTCCTTAAAGCGCACCTTGGTTAATTTTGCTTTACAGCCAATCACTCGGCAACTGTTTATTCAGCCCAGAGCCTGCGATGTCTCAGCCAATGAGCTGTCCCTAGTGGGGCTGTCGTCTGTTTGTCCGAATTAAGAGAATAATTAGGGCCGATGTTTCTCTTTGCTTTGTTGAAGAAATTTGGAATGTTCTATGCTGTATTTATTTGATCTGTCTATACAATTTATTCCTCAGTTGGTTTTGGAACAAAAATATACAGAGTGAAACTGTTGACAGGAGCTTATCATGGGCCGTGGGACCACACACTCATACCGGCCCTTTAACATATGCGTATTTACTCCCCAAATATATACGCTACACCTATAGAAATGGCGTTGAGTAATTGCTTTGCCTTCTCCAAAACCACATTTGGGAGCCTGAGAAATGGTATGTGTTGGATTTTATGAGAATATTTATACCTAGATGTGCAGGCAAATATGCATAACCCGGAACATACTATAGCTGCTCACATGCAAATATAGATGTTATAAATTACTGAATACGAAGAAAAAATGTCGACGAGTCGAGCAGCTGTTTAGAAAGATCTGTAAAATCTTCTTGAAAAGAACGAGTTTCATGACTGGGCACATATATACTGTCTGAATGATCAGAAATCTTTAGATCTCATGCATTATAATTTCTTCCCATAGAGTACGAGCATATAGGCAACAATGCTTATGCCCTACATCCTCTAGACATGCGCAGTGTAATATAGCTAGTCGTTTAATTTATACGTAATATAACTAATCTGTTGATCTAATTCCATTGAACTAGATTATTAAACAAATTTTATCAGAGCTAAACTACAAGTACATATATCTGGTCACGCACTCACAAAAAAGAAGTATTCCATGGTAAATTAGCTTTCATGTTTTAAATAGGCTTAAGTTAGGCCTATGTTTACCAATAAAATTCTCAAACCTAGTACTGTAAATAGCATATCTGAGTTGTATTGTCCAAGAAAGGCCAATATATAATTTGAAGACGTTTTTCGGTTGAAAGGTTACAGGCTTTGAGAGCTATGTCGCCATTTCGACCATTTTATTTAAAAGGACATAGATAAAACAGGAAATTAAAAGATGATTATTATTTTTTCTTTTGTGATCTTTACAAGAGAAGAAATATAGAACTGCGTTTTTGTTTGATTAGCCTGGCAAATCTCGACGGAACAGCACCCGAATGGCGTCCTGCTGTGTCTGCCCCCATCACGTGATGTCATTCGCGCTGTCTGCCAATTACCTCGGTTTGCAACGCGTACAAGAGGGACGGCTGTCGTATAGTGATAACGCCATATTTTTAAGAGAATCGTAATAAAGATTGTTTAAAGTTAGTTGCCGTTCTTATTCAGACATTCACAACTATATGCATGTAAACATGCAAAATTAGACAACAGATATATCTCATAGAATACGGGCGTTTTAAAGGGACAAAGCTTAAAGTACTCAAGTCAGCTAAGGACGTCCAAAATTAAACTCTGAAAAACTACACGTAGAAGTTACGTAAGTGTATATTTGGTACAGATGGCTATGGGTGCAAAAACAGTCAACAAAACAAGAGAGAAAAACAGATCTTGCAGGAGAACTTCACAGTGCACCACATTCCATACAACTTTAGATGTCCGATAAAGCTGTGACAAACATACTGACAGATCTGCAAAATAAGCGGATTATTATGGGTCTAGACTTCAATAAGTCACAAGGCTTATGCAGGAGTCCCAAAGGTCGTTTCGGCAAAAGCTAACGAATCTCCTGCCACGAGACTCAGATATATGGCGGTGAAAAGATTACAAATTAAGCTGATTAATATGTACAAGTTGCAAGGCTCCATGTTAAACCTGGAAAGGTGAAAAGGCACATGGGCGAGTCGCAAGGATCACCAAAATGCCCCTTAAATAGTCTGAGATTTGGCGATCAAAAGGATGGAAAGACCTGTGCAGACAGTTGGACATAGTGGGCAGAGGCAATACTATTCACAGGCCATAAGGAGTAAAATAGACGTAGGGGGTGGGGGCGGGGTAGTAAAAATGAAACAGACAGAAAAACACTACATGGACGTTTTTCACCCCAAGTTATTAAATTCTAAGCTTACTTTGATGTTCGACAGAAAGGCCATATGAAAAAGCAACATACTTCTGATTTTATCGAAAAAACGCCGATGAATTTTTATGTATACAGGCGTACCCGAGCAAGAATCTACAGAACGTCTGACAATATATATAAAGTATATACGTCCACGTGTATATCCGCATATGTAGGTTTGATTCTGGTTTGACAGATCAGTGGGTGGTCGAGGCTGAAGAAAGGTATTTCCCAATCAATAATAAAGTGTACAAAACTTTCAAAAGGAGCACTCAGCAAGCCATTCAGTGGTGTACCTGTTTGAGTAAGACCACTCTGAACTTTTCATTTGATGTCTGGCTTGATTTGACGCTCTTAATCTTCAGTTGTATTCTAAGGCCGCTTCCTTGTATAGGTCGTGCAATGTCTACATACACATACACTTAAGACCTGACTCGGCCTATAGACGGCCGGTACAATGGAATGCTGCATACATTTACAAGCACGCTGGTGTTTCTTTTGCTCGCGCAGCAACTACATTATGTGCACGCGATGACATCTTTTAGATGACTTAACTGTATATGCGTGAGGATGTTATCATTAAAAAAAGGGGGCAACGCGGCCGCTGTGAGTTCAAGTCCAGCTCATGCTGGCTTCTTCCTCAGCTCTCCGGAACATCCGTCACCAACCTACTGATGGTCGTGGGTTTCTTACCACTATAATGCTAGCCGCCGTCGTATAAGTCAAATATTCTTGAGTACGGTGTGAAAACACCGATCAAATAAATAAATAAATCTTCGTTTGAAATGTGGAGTATTTTGCTCCCGACTTGGTGGTGTGAAGGTTCCCATGCGTTTAAGCTTATGAGAGGTTGACCAATCAGAGATCTGGGAGATATCAGATGCATGTTTATAAGCTGTGACGTAAATCTTCCGGGTTGACTGTCAATGTCACATGTTATAGGGACATGACACAGTTTTAATGTTGTATGGTTTAATCATAAAACACATGTACATGTGTGAAGCTTCCCCCTGACTCTGTCCGATTCTCTCCCACCATAATGCTGACCGCCGTCGTATAAGTGAAATATTCTTGAGTACGGCGTAAGACACCTATGAAATAAGTAAAATAAATAAATACATGTGTGAACAGCGCTGCTAAGTATTCCCAGGCCATTGTGTTGTGAGGTGAGTCAGTTTCTTCATTATTTCATGTTATAAATTTACATATATATTTAAGTTTCCAACACAGCCATAGCAGCTTACAACAGTCTCAGGTGACAAGAATGTTCCGCGCTTGGAAGAATTACGTCATAGTCCCGACAGAATGGCGGTATTTCATGCTGGTCGACGGAGCATGGCCAATGTCAGTTTCCATTGCATGTCGTAGTGCATGTAACTGTTAGAAAAAACACTTTACCGAAAGAATATTGTCCAATCTTTTGGGCCAACTTAAAACATGCGCTCTCCTTCACTATAAATATCATATATCAATGAAGAGGCCAGTAATTTAAAACACAAATGTTAACAAGAAGAGCTTAACAAAAGCATTGTGAGTATCGGTTAATGCCATTAATCCTGCATCATACAACAATCCTTTTGACAATCATACAACAATCATTCTGACAATCATACTACATTCATTTTGACAATCATACAACAATCATTCTGACAATCATACAACAACCATTTTGACAATGACACAGCAATCATTTTGACAATGACACAGCAATCATTTTGACAATGACGCAGCAATCATTTTGACAACCGTACAGCAAACCATACATGTACTACATACATATTCACATCGTAATTGTAAACTGTACGTGTTCTGGTGGACAGAAGCTATGCTCCAACCACAACGTGCCTCACATACTCACTGTAACCCGTCAGATGCACGATTCTACTCTGATTAGTTTTAAAGATACATGTACGTTTATGAGCCATTGAAAACCTGACCCACGCACCCCAACCGATGCATAGAAGTCAGTCCGGTAGACCTTACATTAGTCCGACACGATTTGCGTCTATATACGTATTTAATACACTGACAGGTATTACATATAGACATCAGACCGCACAGGCCTGCAGAAGTGGTGGATGGCTGGTGTACTCCCTCCCTTCTATCGCCTAGTTCTCCAAAACCGCAAATCATTATCATATAACATTTGTATGGCTGTGTTCCTTGTTAATTTGCCTCCACAGTGGTGTTTAATATATGTAAAGCTGGCCAAGCGTTGATACTTGGTACCACTCCAAAACGGCCACAAATGTCGCATAAAGACACATACAGACCCAGATTTGTATCCAAGCTAAATTTTGAATGTGACTCTGTGGGTTCACAAAATGAATCTGCAAACAAAATTTGATCAAAGTCGGACAATATTATTAAGCAGTTATTGAAAGGAAACCATTGAAAATCAGAGAAATCTTTAAATTTACACAACTCCCTCTGGTGTTCGAACTTAATAAAAGAAACCTGGGAGTAAAATATTAAAGAAGTCGGACAATACTTATTGTTAGTTATTGCACGGAAACCAAACCAATACGAACAATGGATTTCATTAAATATGCAAATTTATGCAAGGGTTGCGTTAGTTGACACATTGACATTCTCAGCTTAAAATATGAATTTCCTTAATCTCCCCAGTTTAATTTGCATGATATGAGAAAACTGGCCCAGGTTGGCAATCGCCTTACATATATATGTAGCCAACTCTTTTCAAGAAGGGGGTATATCATAATAACCTAAACAGAACTGCGCCGGTGCAGATTTCATTCGATGCCTATTAAGGAAATTTCTCTCTGTTATTATGGAAAAATTGCCATATAGGTCTACTTTGTCCGTCTCAACTTTAAAAGCAAAACTTTAAAATTATATCTGCTATAAATAATGCATGTATTAGTATTTCTGTACTGATATGCCATCGTATTATACTTGCATCGCCAACAAATTATAAATTATAAATCTGTCAAGCTGAATGTCAATGTCGATGTCGACATTACCGCCAGTGTTAGAGTCAAAGTCTTCCAGGCCCCCTTGGCCATGGTGACTCTATGCAGGCCCTTCATCCTATATGGCGCATTTCTTAATTATATTGATGCACCACACACTGGGTTACCTCCATCTCATCAACCTCACCGCCGTCGTATACGTGAACGCCTCTTAGGTACGGCGTTATACACCAATGAACACTTTGTTATGTATCGAGAGAACTATGTATATATACATATACGATGCGCGCAGGAATTATGCCTACTGACTTGTACAACGGCTGTAAATTTTGTGACCGAGGGGAACAGGTTTTACAGAGGTCTACTGACACACTTCACGTGACCTGCAGATTTTCGCCCGCACCGCCAGCTGGAGGTCACGAGATCGCCAACAAACTTCACGTAAGATCATTCCAACAGTCTTGTACGAGTGCTGACGACAATTTGTAGTCACCAAGCCTCCAGAACAGTGGAAACCCATTTCAAAGGTTTCCTGTTCAAGGCCGGGACTGAACCATCACCTCGAGCCGCCTGCCGATTGATAAACCTTATACACACATTTACATATGAATGTATACCCAGTATACAAGATATCAATCTTAAAAGAACTGGCCACATTTTTACAAAGACGCATCATCTGGAAGGCAATTTCATGCTGATTCCAAATAAGCTTTTCATTATTTTGTGGCATCACAGATTATTTTTTTGCTGCTAAACATGCTGTGACTGCTATGTTTCGTATTAAATACAGATACAGGTGTTGTACTATATATATATATATTCACCTAGAACGTAGACATAAAGCTATAAGAGGATGTCCTGCAGCTAACAAGAATCTGTGATGTCAGTGTGCTTCAATATGGCCCACCTGTTTAATCACTGTAAAACAAAGGCCAAAAAAATCATGAAAAAAGAATGCTTTCAATCAGCATGGAAGAGGTGAAGATAAGTGGAGAAGTCCGGTGAAAAAAAGGTACATGTGCGTGAACTATCCTACCTGGACGAAGGGGGGTAATTCATGCTTGGAAGAAACCAGTCCCCATGGCTGATGATCATTTCACGCTGATGTTTCCATACCCATACCAGGTCTGCAGCCTAAGCACCTTAGCACAACAACTCTCCACCAGGCTTACAGTAAGTTTACTTCGCACGGTGATAGAGAATGTAATTACACAGAAAAAATAGTAGGTGAATGCACATCCAATGTACTCAGAACTGCATAATGAGCGCAGAGGAGACTGCATGTTGTCCAGCCACAGTATAGACTAGTCAGAGTACAGAATATTGCATGTTGTAGAGCCAAAGTATAGACTAGCCAATGTACAGAATACTGTATGTAATTGTTGTGCAGCCAAACTAGAGACTAGTCATTATATGGAATGTACAGCTAAAGTAATGACTAGCCACTGTACAGAACACTGCACATTGTACAGCCAATGTACTGAATGGCTGTTGTGCAGAACACTGCATGTTGTACAGCCAAAGTACAGACCAGCCAATGTACAGAACACTGCATGTTGTACAGCCAAAGTACAGACCAGCCAATGTGCAGAACACTGCATGTTGTACAGCCAAAGTACAGACCAGCCACTGTGCAGAACACTGCATGTTGTACAGCCAAAGTACAGACCAGCCAATGTGCAGAACACTGCATGTTGTACAGCCAAAGTACAGACCAGCCAATGTACAGAACACTGCATGTTGTACAGCCAAAGTACTGACTTGCCAATGTACAGAACACTGCATGTTGTACAACCAAAGTACTGGCAACCCAATGTACAGAACACTGCATGTTGTACAACCAAAGTACTGACTTGCCAATGTACAGAACACTGCACGTTGTACAACCAAAGTACTGGCAACCCAATGTACAGAACACTGCATGTTGTACAGCCAAAGTACAGACCAGCCAATGTACAGAACACTGCATGTTGTACAGCCAAAGTACAGACCAGCCAATGTGCAGAACACTGCATGTTGTACAGCCAAAGTACAGACCAGCCAATGTACAGAACACTGCATGTTGTACAGCCAAAGTACAGACCAGCCAATGTACAGAATACTGCATGTTGTACAGCCAAAGTACAGACCAGCCAATGTACAGAACACTGCATGTTGTACAACCAAAGTACAGATCAGCCAATGTACAGAACACTGCATGTTGTACAACCAAAGTATAGACCAGCCATTGTGCAGAACACTGCATGTTGTACAGCCAAAGTACAGACCAGCCAATGTACAGAACACTGCATGCTGTACAGCCAAAGTACTGACAAGCTAATGTGCAGAACACTGCATGTTGTACAGCCAAAGTACAGACCAGCCAGTGTGCAGAACACTGCATGTTGTACAGCCAAAGTACAGACCAGCCAATGTACAGAACACTGCATGTTGTACAGCCAAAGTACAGACCAGCCAATGTGCAGAACACTGCATGTTGTACAGCCAAAGTACAGACCAGCCAATGTGCAGAACACTGCATGCTGTACAGCCAAAGTACTGACAAGCCAATGTACAGAACACTGCATGTTGTACAGCCAAAGTACAGACCAGCCAATGTGCAGAACACTGCATGTTGTACAGCCAAAGTACAGACCAGCCAATGTACAGAACACTGCATGTTGTACAGCCAAAGTACAGACCAGCCAATGTACAGAACACTGCATGTTGTACAGCCAAAGTACAGACCAGCCAATGTACAGACCACTGAATGTTGTACAGCCAAAGTACAGACCAGCCAATGTACAGACCACTGAATGTTGTACAACCAAAGTATAGACCAGGCGTTGTGCAGAACACTGTATGTTGTACAGCCAAAGTACAGACCAGCCAATGTGCAGAACACTGCATGTTGTACAGCCAAAGTACAGACCAGCCAATGTACAGAACACTGCATGTTGTACAACCAAAGTACTGACCAGCCAATGTACAGACCACTGCATGTTGTACAGCCAAAGTACTGACAAGCCAATGTGCAGAACATTGCATGTTGTACAGCCAAAGTACTGACAAGCCAATGTGCAGAACACTGCATGTTGTACAGCCAAAGTACAGACCAGCCAATGTACAGACCACTGCATGCTGTACAGCCAAAGTACTGACAAGCTAATGTGCAGAACACTGCATGTTGTACAGCCAAAGTACAGACCAGCCAATGTACAGACCACTGCATGCTGAACAGCCAAAGTACTGACAAGCTAATGTGCAGAACACTGCATGT
This sequence comes from Acanthopleura granulata, assembly GCA_016165875.1. Classification (NCBI taxonomy): domain Eukaryota; kingdom Metazoa; phylum Mollusca; class Polyplacophora; order Chitonida; family Chitonidae; genus Acanthopleura; species Acanthopleura granulata. Next base: position 26,904,125 of record JABBOT010000080.1, on the reverse strand, counting down.
TGTACAGCCAAAGTACTGACAAGCCAGTGTGCAGAACACTGCATGTTGTACAGCCAAAGTACAGACCAGCCAATGTACAGAACACTGCATGTTGTACAGCCAAAGTACTGACAAGCCAATGTACAGAACAGGGATAGCCAATCTGGTCAAAACTGCAGGTGAAGCTCAGCATCAACACTATAATGGTGAGACTTTGCAGGCTTAATTAGCTTGGCTTATCTCAACTTGATAAACCATGTAAACATTACAAGCCCTCTGCTTACGAAGACCAGGTACCCACCTCCCACCCCACTACCCCTTCAGCAGTGGCAAGAGGGGAGGAAGGCATCATGTATCCTAGGACTTGACAGGCATGCATTATGACTATCCCTCAAGGCCTACATCCATATTGCAAACTTCTGCATTGTACATTATGGAGCTGTAATCTATTTACTCCCAACTAACATACACTTAAAATACCACTGCATTCTTTACTGATTTCAGTGACAGAGTTGATAACAGTGTAATACCCAATTCATAACAAACAAACCCATAACTAACAATTTGCTTCATATACCTTCATTTTAAAAATAATAATCAATACTGACAATGGCAGTGAGCAGCATAGAACCACGACTAAGTTTTAATAATTACAGTCATAGTGAGTGGTTATTTTAATTGTTATTAAATTTTGGGGTCCTAACGGTTAACTAGTTCATACACTGCACATATTTATTTTGTCATACTTTGAAAGTTTTATTGATCTCAGAAAGGTGCTTTGGGAATTGTTTGGAAGGCTGGACTGAATGATATCCTACAGGAAAAATCAGATTCAGCCTCAAGCAGGCCAAAAGTAATATTTCTCGACAATCATTTGCCTCTAAAGATGCATTGTTTGATGTTTAGGACACAAAAACAAGACAGCCAAAAAAAGTTAAAATTATTTGCAATTTTTTCCAGCTGAGTCCTCTCAAAGGATCCAGCTCAGTGAGTCACAGTACATCTGAGTGGCTGTCATATCGACTATACAACTGGTTGAGTGGTATAATGAGGTTGGGGAGAGGCTAGGGGGAAGGCGACAGGGATTGGGGGGGGGGGTTGCTGGCAGAGAGTAAGGTGCTGTGAGACTTTGCATCTTGTTAACCTGTCTAGGAGGGCACCTGCTTGGGTAAAGCTTCATTTCTGAGTCCAGCCAATATATTCCTGGCCGTCAGTTTGGACATGTTATTCCTGGTGTCCTCTGTGGCACTGGCGATGTGGGGTAGGACGATACAGTTGGGCAGGTCCAGTAAGGGATTGTCTGTGGGGAGGGGTTCAGGGACGGTCACATCAAGTCCTGCGCCTCCAATTTCACCTGACTTCAATGCCTGGTACAAATCCTCCTGGTTGACCACGCCCCCTCGACTTGTGTTCACAAAGATGGCTGTTTTCTTCATCTTTTTGAAAACGCTTGCATTGAACATACCCTTGGTTTCTGGCGTCAGGGCACAACAGGCTAGAATGAAGTCAGAGTTTTTCAGCATGTCATCCAGGGGCACGAACTCTGCTCCAACACCTGCAGCATGGGGCGAGGCCTGGATGTCAGAGTACAGTACCTTAGCCACCCCAAACGGGCGCAGCCTCTCCGCCACGGCAACCCCTATCCGCCCCATGCCTGCGATGCCCACTGTACTGCCCTCCAGGCCCTGCCCCAACAGCCACAGGGGCTTCCAGGTCCCCCACGCCCCACTCTTCACTGCGTCCATGGCTAGGTGAAGAAGAAAAGACCAAAATCTTCATTTAATTATAAAATTTTTTAATGCTCTTTTCGAATTTCCTACTTCTACAATGGCAATCAGTTTTTGTGGGTGGATGAGATTGTTGTGTTGGGGTAAACCTCCAACCTTTAACAAGTAACTGTATTTCAGATATGCCCACTGTACATTGGTGGGAGCCAAGTGACCTTTAATGGCTGCATGAGCACATAGTAACCATGGCCCATTGTATAGTAAGAACAGGAGAATCTATGAATTCCCTGTCAGATGCTGGTTATGAACCCACTGTCAGCGTTTCTTACACGTCTTAGAGACTGAAATGTAAACACCTTAACCTGTTCCCCACATTATGTAATACTACACAGCTTTAATATATCATCAATATTTTGAAAGACTAATACATCCAAAGTTTGGTTCTGTAGCTTTTTTCATATCTATGTACATGTAAAGAATGTGTGTTTAAGCTAGCATTTTGCCTACCCTCTTTTAACCTCCTAGATGTGGCCAGCAGCAGAGCTATTGTCAATTCTGCCACGGCGCTGGTTAGCACCTCAGGGGTGTAGCCCACTGGGATGTTCCTCTTCACGCATTCCTTCACATCCACATGATCAAAACCAACAGACATTGTACCAATCACCTTTAACTGGGGACCTGAAGCAGTGCAAGTACAAAATTTATGTATCTACTCATGTATTTTGAGAAAACACAGAGTGCCACTCTGGTTTCTAAACTATGCAACATTAGATAGGTTGATGTCATTTAGAAAGTGGACGTAAGTAACAATATTACTGTAATTAGGGATAGCTGGCTCAGTCAATTCTCATCACTAGAATTTGTGCTATATCCAGAAAGTGTAATCTCTATAATGGTTATAATTCTATGCAACAATAGTTGGTTCTTGTTATATGCAAGTACGCTGCCAATAGCACAAAAGCATTCCTGTATTCTTAAACTTGCCCAACATCTGAGCATGTTCCAAAGTTTATTGTTGTCAATTGGTGACAACTTTCTGATTGGGCAAAAAATACAAACTACAAAACAAACATACAAGTGCAAATGATCCATGATCACCTATGATGAAACTGTGTGACAATCACTGATCAAATGTAATAATTTAAAAATTTCAATGTAAAAGTTTCATTTTTCCCTGTCAACTGTGCAAGACTAAATTTAAGGTTAATTTAAATATGTTGTCTAAAATGTTATGGCACACTAATGCATTCCCTCACAAGCTTCAGGTTGTAATGAAAGAGTATATGTCCTAGCCTGCAAGAACTGTTAGATTTGTTGATAAGTCACATAAGTATACATTACATCACATTGGCTCATTGGCAAAACATGCTTGATTCCTTGTTTCCTGGCACCACCAACACTCCTCCCAACTGAACACACACACATATATCTAATTTTTTTCTCTACAAATTCCCAATAACTTTATATTAATAAGGAACACTGAAAATTGTTCTGCTATGAATTTTCAATCATATGCTGACAGGAAACCAGAAATTAAGTAGGCCTACATGTGTACATAGCCTTACATGCATAATGTAAAGTGAGAAATGACACATGAGCAGCCTGAGGTGAATGTGATAAGCAATGTCTCCATGCCCAGGTCAGGCTGTAATAAGGCCAGGTTAAGTTAATTTGGTATGTCTTGTCATTCACCGTTAGGTTGAGAGGGGTGGCTTTTTTTTTAACCCAAAGCTTTTTCACCACAACTTAAAGGGAAAGATCTGGTAAAAATGAAAACCCACTACACTATCAAAATATTTGAATGCCTTTATTTTGGTGAAAAAAAAAATTTCAGTGAAGGTTTTTTCAGATACAGTTTTTAATAGTCTTTTCCTTTTTTCCCTTTGATGATTTCCCGAGTACAAAAAGTGACTCTACACAGAAAGTCCCTGAGAGGGAACAATTAGGAATATATCCAAAAAGACAGATAGGAACAATTATTACCACTGTTATTCTTTAAGGAAGAATATATAACTGTCTGTTTACTCTTCACTAGCAGCTGTTTGTGGCTGTATCTAGTACATGCAGAATTACCTTTGATTTCAAAAGATTTAGTAGGCCTAATCAGTACCTCTAATTACACAATGAACCGATGTGTGTTAAAGTGATCTTGGTTTGTGTTTGAGCACTGTCGCCATTGGTTTGTGGAAGCCCTGGAAATGAGACACAAAAAATCAACAGAATTTGGCCTTATGTTATCTACTATAGCCACCGGATCAGTCTGGATCGTAAGCCCAAAATGATAAAAATGATCAGGATTTCTTGATAACTGATATGATTTAATCAAAGAAAAATAAATCCAACAAAAGCAGAACATGGTTATCTTGATCATGTATCTGAATGAATGTACATGTACAGATATCAAATATGCACTTTTCAATGCTATTTTAAGCATGTATAAAATCTTTTGTACTACATGCAACTGCAACAAGTGGCCATCTGTGATCATGATGATGATGCATAGAAAAATTTTAGCACACTTCAATGATCACAGATTTCAAAATATAGGCCTATGGAATAATGCGCTTTTCAATATACTCGAACTGGACAAATGCATTTCTCGCTTTGCCACTGGATAGTTTCTTCATTCCCATAGCTACAAATAAAACCAGCTAAGACAAAGCTATGCCAAAAGGTTAGCTCTGTAGGGCTGTTGTTACCTATACGTATGTGATCGCATACAGCACCTAATCACAGCCCTACATAGTTAGTCAAAAGGTATACCTGCAATGCAATTTCCCAATGCACAAGCCACCAGTTCACTGCACTTGAAGAAAGGTGACAGATCGGGGTATACATCGGGGGTAGGATCCTACCTGCAGCATCTAGCAGTTCCTTGTCCACTTTGTCGGTGAGCAGACAGAACAGGGCATCTTTGCCTGCCACCTGCTTCAGCAGCTCAGCCCGGGGGATGGGGTCCTCGCTGTCATACTGACTGATCTCACAGTGTGGGGCCAGCATTTCGGGGCCCCCGGGTGGCACCTTCTGGGTGATGAAAACGCGGGGGCGGGGCGCTGTACTCATTGCCGCTGTCTGTGTGACAGGTAAGGCCGATTTCACTACCTGGACCGCTTTAGTTAGGATGCTCCTTGCCATAGACCCGTCCCTCGCTAGACGTCGACTGGTTCTGTTCAGACACGGCTGGTTATCGTAAAAAAGACAAGTAAGTCGGACACCTTGGCCGTGTTTCAGCAGTCACGTGGTAGATTGTTTTTGCACTTGAGAGTTATCTCCACATTGACCGATTTCCCTTGAGCGATCAGTAGTAATGACTGGAAGAATTGCTTTTTTGAAATCATTTTTTGTCTTCTCATCTTTGCAAAGATTCACTCTGGCGATTTCTATACCAAATGAAAATAGAAATGTGGCCATAAAGGAATTTGTGAATGATGCCAGGAGAGGATATACATTGGTTACCTCCCTTGGTCAGAGTGATCTTCTGCTCAGAAATATTTGTGCATCGGGTTTTGGATTTCCTTAGCGATGAGGGAAGCTACGTCGTCTAAACTTGAAAACGTCAGTGACGAAGTGGTTTCCCCTCCGATGGATATAAATGTCGAGCACTGGGTGCAGCGTGAAATACAGCTGAATCAACTTCACGAAGAATTGTAAGTGCTGAAGGCTGGAAATCAGGTTGACGGATTTCACTGTTCACCTGTGTTGTAGTTGTTTTAATGTAAAGCCTATCAGTATGTATAAGCCTGGAATAGCTAACCCTTCAATGGACCATCTACATGGGCTCAGTGCGATATTTTAAAAATCTCACATTCATCACATCTCTGTGGTGTCGAGAAAAATGTCAGAATTTTCAAATTTCACACCGAGTTCATCCAGATGGACTAGCCTTTCAATAATTAGGACGCACGAGGTGCCGGTTCAAAGCACACTTGTTCATTGCACAAGTTGTGTACACTATGAATTTATAGTTTTGACTTCACACAGTCACATGACCATGACTTCCGTGGCTGGTAAAAAGTAGTCCATCTAGATATATCCAGTGTGTTATTTTAAAATTCTGTCCATCACCTAGCCTAATGAATTAGATGTTATATGTTACTGGTACAACGTCTAACAGAGGTTCATTTAAAAAAAGGAGAGGTATTTTCCTACCCGTATTGAGACGCTGCCTACCCTATAAAATCTGTATGTTCCTCATTCAGCAATGATCAGTTGAGGGGATTGCATGTTGCAGTGGTTTAAAACACAGTGTCTCAACATGGATAGGAAAATACCACTTGTTTTTCAAATAAACCTGTGTTAGAGATTGTATCAGTAGCATGCAACGTCTAATTCATTAGGCTATCCATCACCCAAACTCCACAAAAGCGATGCAGATTTCCCAATCTTGCATGCACCCAGGATAGGGTCCAAACCATCAGAAATTTGGTGTGGAGTAAAGCCAGATAGCTAAGGAATGGATCCCTGTCAGCCGTTGTAATCAAACGTGGAATTAGACTTATTAGAAATATACCAGTAGATATGTGGGCATTACTGGTATAGGCCATAATAAACTTGCACCAAATGAAGCCAACAGTTCCAAGAATTTAAAATTGATTCTCCTGCTTTGTCTGTTCTGCATCTTAAGATTATAGAAATAATACATATATACTCTGTGGAAAGGGTATCACAAGTGCCTGTGTGAGTTTATTAACACCAAGCTGCCTATATAAGCTCACTTAGTACTATGTACCATGATTTTTTAAGATGACAAAATGGATCATCATATTTTTTCTTGGCAATGTTCCACGCAAAGTTTGCTATATTTTCCTTCAAAATTTTGACATTTGTTAGTATTTCATCAGATGCAAAAAAAAAATTAAAGTGTATAAAAGTGATAGAAACTAAAAACTTCACTGTGTTTTACAGACTTGCACAGCGAGAAGCTCTACTTCACTTCAATGATGACGTGGGTGGGCAGGAGATTCCTGAGCGGGATGAGTCAGAGGTTGTGAAGAAAACCAGGGAGAGGAATCAAAGTCTTCTTCAGGCAAGTGATGACATTCAGCTTGGATGTATAATGAATTTCTTTGTTCTGATATAAACGCTCTTGAAAATATATACATACTACAGAAAATCCTATCTTTTATAGCATACAGTTTTGGGTAGAAAAATGCATACAAATAATGTGCTAGGAAATTGTAGTATTTCATATCAGGCTTTTACTAATTAGCTACAGCTGTATTTGTTTTGGGGGATTTTAAGGTTAATTGTCTGCTGGGTTTTTTTTTTTCATTTATCAGGATATTGCCACAGCCCAGAGTAAATTGACAGAAGATGGCAGACGTCCTGTCAGTCCAAGATTCACGACACTCCAGGTTTGATGGTTTTTATTAAATTACTTACTGTGGTAATGAGTAGCTGAAAGCTAACATGTGGTCCTTGAAACAGTCATTGTATACAAATAGCAATTCTGTGAAATAAACAATGAACAACAAATATAGAATGTGATATTAAACTGGAAGCAGTCACTTATATATTGATATGTTGACAGAACAATTACTGGGTGATGGTGAAGAATGTGTCTCCAGTGTGGGAAGAAGAATTGTTAGACTATAAACAGAAGCAGCGGGTAAAACAGCAACAACAGCAGCACCGGTCACCTGGTCTACAGCGCAGGGCAGTTCAGACCTCCCCGAAATTTCAGAGAACATCACCCAAGATGCAACGTGCATCGCCTAAGCAGCATCGAAGATCACCGAAATTGAATAGAACAATGTCAGACCGAGTTGCGTCAAGATAAGCAAGATTACTTGGTCTTTAATATCTGTGATATTACTTTGATGGTAAAATTCTATTGTACATGTAGCTTGCGAATCTGCAAGAATGTTAGAAAGCTTCCATATAAGCTCAAACTGCTGTATGTATGTGTTAGGCAACAGTACAACAGCACATGTGGTTTGTTGTTAGATTTCATATTTACAACATTACAACCACAGAAAAGTCTTTCATCAAGTGATAAACCTACCTTAAAACATCTGCAAAATGCACCAGTGGGCAACCTGAGAACACAGTCTAAGGGTGGCTGATATTTACTGATATGTGGGGACCGCTGGCCACACTTAGCCCAAGGGCTATATGGACCCGATGTCGGTATAAAGCTTGTAAGCAGCTATCTGCTGCATGCGCGTTAGATTCTCCCTGAATACACATAAAGCACCTACATTCTGAAAGCTGAGATATTTGCACACATTTAGCCATGATCGCTATTTAGTCTTACCCCACCCTTCTCATGTAAATTTTAGTCAAAGTAGAAAATACGGCCAGCTGGCACATGCTGCCGTGTTTTTTAAATCTCTGTAAACAAGGTGTGCATGCTCAGCGTGGGTTGACCTTTCCGTGACATCGTATCTTGAAATTTACATTCATACTAAACAAATCCACGCCTTCAATCAAATTGCATAAAGGTCAACCACGGATGTGCATGCGCGGGGAGTAACAACACAGTTTATTAGGTCAAGTTGTCGACAGTGCACTTGAGTGTAAATCACTAATGTGAATTATCTTGGATTATCTGGTCGTAAAGGTTGCAGAATGTGCAAAAATTTGGCAGAAGAGCAGGGAATGTCTTGATGAACTTAGTTTCTCAGTTTTACCTGGAACATGCATGTCTTGGTTCATTATTCATGGATTTTCATAACTTTTTTGGGGCTCACCACTGTGCTATGAAATAAAAATCATACTCTGCAAAGGGACGTCACTATCATTCTGAAAATGACCATTCTATATTCTGCATGAAATATCTGCGCAAAGTATACAGTCAGGAGTGTTTTCAGTTTGCAACATCAACGGAAACATAGGGGCCTTTGTGGCGGAGGAGTTAGCCTGCTAGCACAGCGCAGTGACTCACCAATGCGGCTACTGTGAATTCAAGTTCAGCTCAGGCTGAACGTGCGTGGGAAGGTCTGCTAGCAGGTTTCCCCTGGGCAGAGTGCTTGGTTTCCTCCCAGCATAATGGGGGCCACCGCCGTATTAGTGAAATATTCCTGAGCATGGCATACAACACTAATCAGATAAGCAGAAACAGCTACATACTATGGTGCCACATGTCCATTGACGTGCTACATGTACAAAGGGTTGAGCCGAAGGGGAAAGGTTTGTTTCAATTTACGTGTATACTTGTATATCGTAAAATGCTTTACTGTCGACTTGTCAACAGGTCTTAAACTAATCCACCTTTCTATTCTAGCTTACATGTTGTCTATAGTAGAGATCGTTAGAGGCGATATGGAAATGTGCCGAAGTTACATGAACTTCTGCTGGGTTACTTCCCTTTACCCAGAAGAGTGTAGATGTGTTCAGTCCTCGGCTTCTCGATTTCTATTTAATTTGTTTAATCGCCTGGATGATCTTGCCCCAGTGAATTTGATAATCCTGCTCTCATTTCCTTTTCCTGTCCCCGTGGGTGGCCTGAAGTGCTTAAATGGACGGTTACTCTCACTTCATTGGAAAAAATCACTATGCTAATACTGATTCCATGTTCCAAGTTTTATATTATACAAACTAGCTTCCACGCAAGTTCAACGTCTTATTTTACTTTGAAAATAATTTTCGAGTAAGGTGACATTCACAACATATTACTTACCATACCTTTGTTAGGGCAACCGTATTTGCAAAGCATATGGGCGTAAATTTAAACGTTTATATGCTAAATTATTCCAAAAGTTATATTCATTTCATGCCGTTTTGACGTATTCCTTTACCAGTGGGGTTCAGATTCATTATACCTATATAGACCTATATGATAATGTGTTTTATTTGAATGAGTACTAGTTTGTCTGAGACAATTTTGTCACGGTTTCACGTTGTCCGGTTTGTATCATGCAAGAACTCACATGAACTCCCTCTCACATGTATTGCCAACGTTAACGGTGTACTTATCTTATTTATTTCATTGGTGTGTTAGGCTGCACTCATGTGTATTTATTAGGAGTCACAGGAAGTAATTACAAGTGCAGGATAAGAGCAACTGAAAAGTTAACAGGGCGGATGATTGTAACTCAGATAAGATCGAATATCCATGTAGTTATCTGCTGTAAATGTGTTGTGTGGCCTGTATTGCACTTGTTCATATACAGTGAATTCCTGTATGCATCCATAAACCTGACGGAAATTATAGAAGTGGTAAAAACTTGAACACGTGTTGAACACCAGTAAAAAGTGTAAAGATGCCCTTTTGTAATGTGGTTCTTTTTTGTTTATGCTTTCAGTAAGTGTCCTTAAATTTAAATGTCATCCAGTATATATACATATCATAGTTTTAAATTATTCGCATGCATTTCCCATTCACAGTTTCGTAATGTTTTCGTCAAAGATCATGTCGTTGCTATAAAACGTTTGTTTATGAGCTGTGATGCGAGATTTTCTCTCAATAAATACATGAATAATAAATACATAGATAAAAATGTAGTGATAATTTTACGAATCGCATTGTATCTTTTGTTATAAATGTGGTATCCCTCTCTGTGGATTGAACTCCGCTCATCTACACACCAGAAACGCAACTGTTCAATCCTCAGTCTAACGTATCTGTATTTTCATCAAAAATGTAGCTTTGAAATTTGTTTCCCGTTCAAGTGCATGTAGCTTTGTTTGATATTCGGACGCCTCAGCTTTGAGTGCCAGAGCGTTCTCGTGGGAGTCTCTCTAGCATGTTAACAGGAACAAAATAGCCTTATTTACAAGTGGGCCTTTATATACACTAAACACACGTTTCCAAAAAGTGAACAAACTTGACCCATTTTCGGGCTATTTTGAGAAGACAGACAACACAAGCCATCGCTGGGCTACAAATCTCCCCGATAAAATGTCAACAGACTTGACAAATACAGCACTCAAGGGCTCTGATCAGAACGAACAACATATCGAGGATGTTATCAGCGGCAGTGTCATTTCCTGACTACGATAGCGCAAAGCCTTCGTCTATAAACAGGTCTATATCACTGGAATATGGGAAATCTTGTAGAATAGTATCCAGCATTTTCATCAAAATGTATAGATTGATATGTAGATAATGATCAACATTTGTTACGCAATGTTTCAAGGCTAAGGTTGCGCAATTAACAGCCGCATGTCATGAAGTTCTACATGCTAGAGCTTATATGCTGTGACAAATATTTGTGGCCTATACAAGTTACATATACATTGAAACCTTAGAAACTGTAAAAGACTGACCGCCCATGCGCACAAGGTAATGTAGTATAGCCAGGATTTGTAAAATCGCCCGAATGTGTGAAAATATTATCCGAAGTATATATATATATAAAGTGTTACAGCATTATATGGAGTAAAACTGCACGTGTGTCAATCACTGAAACAGATATATAAGAAAGGCTTTATATTTTCGGTTAACAACAGCCCTTGTATATATACAAAATTTGGAAACGCTTTCTAAAGTTTTGGGAACATTAGCCCTTCTTAAATCATATGCTGGCGTTATATGCAACGAAGGTAGAATAAATATTTAAACGTTAACTTTTCATAAATTGAACGAAAGGTTTCAGGCCTTCGTATATATTATTTTAACGCTATTTGTATAAGGGAGAATTATATCAACATCAGTTCAATGCATATCAGTGTTAGATATACTTGAAATGAAGAATCACCTGAAAGTCTTGAAATGGCGCTGACAATATCGCCATGTTTTACAGCGTACAGGATAAAGATGTTTAGAAGATAAAATAAAACAAATGACCTGCTTAACCACATATGCCCATATAAACTGGGAATAGTGTCCGTGTATATAGTTAGCGCATACAGAAAACTGTTAGACCTGAATGCTGCAAAGAGTGATATGACTATTAAAATTGAAGCCATTTAATCCCTGTGGCTGAAATCAGATTACTTTAAAGAGGTTGAAAACAAATCACTTTGGCTCAAAAAACGGACGCAACATGTCTGTTAGCAATGTGTTAAGAGACTTCTCAGATCAGACTCCAGGCAGTGATGCACAACTAAGACGGATTTGCATGTTGGGTAACTTTTCACAAGTCCCCTTTTGTTACAGCCTGTATACATATTCGGATAAAAGACTTAGCATTTTTCATCTTCAGGTATAACAACTTTAGAAATACAGGCGATTTTATAAATCCTGGAAAACAACTATTTGACATTTTGGGTTTGTACACCTTGGAATGCATGCATGGATCAAATCAGAAGCCGAATCAGTTTGATGTGAATGGTACATAATTATTACATTTCTTTATTTCCCAGACTTGAGTTCCACATATAGATCTCGCCCATTAGCTAAGCGATAAAAATCCAGATACCATATTCCCAACGAAAGAAGAGATTTAGTAAAGTGTCAGAGTATAGCCACGTTGGTCAGACCACACGTTCAGCAATTGTCACGGGCATTAATTTGTGGATCATGAAACATGTTACAAGTGTTCCAGGCCAAAGTGATACGCAAGCGCAACACATTGACTCCGGGGCACCTCATCAATGTGGTCGCTGTGAGTTCAAGTCCAGCCTAGAATGGCTTCCTCTTCGGGCTGCCAACAACCTGATGGTAGTGAGTTTCCCCTGCTTCACCCGTTATCCTCTCACCATAACATTTGCCACCGTGCTATAAATGAAATATTCTTGAGCACGGCGTAAAACACCAATAATTAAATAATAAATATATCCATGTAAAGCACTTATGAAAATGTATAAGCTACACCTTCAACCTGCCTTTATACAGTAATATCGATATTTTTACTGTGACCGTAGCATCTATTGTGAAGAACACCGGAAAATTCATTGTATCTTGTCGAGATTCCGTTACTAATACTTGGAAACGATATATAATGATTTGAATTTTCTGATGCAAAGCCACATGTAGACCATAGTTATGAATGGATTCGAACACACCACCTTGTGGAACCGAGCTTGTGAGCCTTTAAACTCCTATTTATAATTGCTGTGTCAACAAGCGCATATCTTAACATAGCGCGATAGTGATTTGCTGGAAATATTTAAACTAGGCAGTGTCTTATTACGTGTACAATCGCATTCTTTTTCGTTATCATTTGAATCCAATGGTACATGTATCTAGGCCTATAATCCTCAATCACGTCACTCAAATCGCGTTTAATGTGAGGGTGAAAAGTACATCGGGTGATTTCATTCAGGAATGTTAACACCCATGCACGACCAAATTAAGTCGATCGAATGATTACACTTTGTCAGAAAGAAAATCCGCGATATGTGGATGATTTTGTTATCACGTGGCCTCCACACGCAAGCAGAATTGTGTGTTTTTGTCACCTCTCACCATTCTTAATGTACTGCTTTATTCACAGCAGCGGAAACTACAGTAGCGATCTAAACCCGCTAAACCTGAATCAGCTAATCAGTATTAAATATTTTATGAGCCATTTTTAGATTCATATCCTCTGTTAAACTTGCCAATATCCGACATTTCATTACGTGGTTTCGATCTGAGAAGTACATTGATATTAATCCGGGCTTCCCGATTGATTGCTGATACAATTACGTCTCGTATAGGAGAGCCGGTTGTATGCAAATGACTTGTCACGGAGAGTTTCGAGGCAGTGAACACTATATATGATTATGTGACAAAACAAACCCACGCATTGTTCTGTGTGCGGTCTAGGTAAACGCTTCACTTATTTGTGGACGATTACATTGGTGACTGTAGTGACTTGGACAGTAGTTACAATGGCAATTATTACATTTACTTATGTTAGTATAAACATAAATACTTTTCTGCCCCTCTTCCCGCATGTACCAAGAGGCAGTTGTCCTGTAATAAGATGTCAGGGAAGATGTCCTCTCTGATGTCCTCCATCGAGAAACATGGTCGCCGTCATATCAGGGAAAATTCTTGAGCATGATGATATTATCACAAATAAAAGAAAGGAATTAATCAGTTCTTACATTGTTCCAAAGCATGCAACTGATGAAAATGTTGTATAAACCAGAGGCTGCACTATAAATAACCATTCTTGTCTCATTTTTGTCGAGTGGCCAACCGTAGCACTGGTGCCACTACATATATATAACACATGAGAGTGCTAATCAAGCTTCTGGGCCACCTTTTTCTCAGGCCGCGCTCAATAAATCTATGTACATGTATTTGAGTACAACTTGAACAACATATCCGGTTGCTATATACTTGCCGTGCCGCCTCACTGCATCACGCAACGCCGAGGACGTCAGTGATGCCACGCCCATGAACAACCCTTTTCCTTGAAGGGTTCCTAAACATGAAGCAAGCGCTGAATCCTATAGCACATGTATCCCGTTCGGCTTTGGCATGGACTGCCGGGTATCCCGGGGCCCGTTTTACAAACAGTGTAAACTATGTCAAAGGTAACAGTCATGACGACACAGATTGTAGAGATACATCGCCGTGGTAGTTCATTTGAGGAAATGTTACACCCTCTTCAGTTCTTAAATTCATTTTTCAGCCGTTTTGGATACGATTCTTCACATGCGCTTCTCCAAGACCTTCCTACGATTTGAGACAAACTGTACAGGTAAACATATAGCAGGGGCCAAAGTCTACTATTTTGATAGGCCTATTATCAGAAAGGAATCCAGTTTTCACCTTCCAAATGCTGAGCCTATGAGGAACCGGGCCCGGTGTCACGGAACGTCCTACATTCTGTACATTGCTGAAGTTAGCAGTTTTTTGCCTGACCCCCAACTTGAAGTGTTTCTCGAAAAATAAAAATGTTAATCAAACACCACATAAGCATATCAAGAAGTCTCGTAAAACTGGGCCCTGATACTCACAAATCGTGATCCATAAATTACCAATTAATATAAACACTTTATATAGATGCCATAGTAACGGACAGGTCTTTATTGCATATTTAACTTCAAGCACCATATATAAGGTGTCATAACATTCTAGTACACGACAGTCATGTCATCACAATGTTCCGTGAAATGTGTAGATACATACGATCATGATAGATGTATGTCACCGTTTTCAACAAGCAACAGTTGTTATGGCATAACAAATAATAACAGATCTAACAACAGACATAACAACGGCCGCTCTACCGTTAACACTGTTTTCAACAGGCCAAACAACATGCAAGTGACTTATCTATAAACAGCTGGAATCCAACTGCCTAACTGTTACCCGTCAAACCTAAATCCTAGTCATAGATTTTTGCTGGTTCTTCGTTAACGACAACATGATGTGTGATATGACGTGTATGCAAGCGTTTAATTTAAAACAGCTCATATTGAACTGTATCTCGCTCGTGGGCAATTTGTGTCAGATGAAACGTTAAATAATTAAAAATCAACAATTAGGAAATAAACAGACTCCTTTGTTTTAGCAAAATCGGAAACTCCTTTCGTACGGGAAGTCACCTGTATGTCAACACTACCAATAGCACCAGTTCCAATAGAAGGTTTATTAGAAGGTTTGCTGAATTTTTTTAACTTTAACAACATTGTCGACTGAGATACTTTTCCGCAGTTTCGTTCTACTCATCCTTTCTCGTCGGCTGTGATAAGATTTGTCAGCTTCATGATTATATAACCATCATAAAGCAACATAATCCGGTACAAATCACTCTGCAAAGAGTTTTCGTTAATGCTTCTTGGGATAAAGTTCCTCAGCTTAGAACAAATGATAATTGGCCCTCTCTGTCTGCTGAAAGACCTTGCTATGTTCAAAAAACAGTAACTTTTTTTATGATGAGATGTAGAGAATGTAGGGCAGCGTATAACTGTGGACTGGTTCGTCTCTTTCCAGAGGAAAATCGATTTTGTGAGCAATACCCCATGGAAATCTCACCAACATCGTTTAGAAGAGACTTGACCTCTTCTGCAGCGAATTCCAAAAGATTTTCGGCTGGATGGCACTATACCGTAGGGAGAGACGGCACTGTGCGCCTCTTCAATCTATTACGCCAGGGTCGATAAACAATAGATTCTTGAAGAGCGCATGTCTGAACATTGACCGCAAAACACCGCTGCATTGGTCATTCAAAATTCACCAGAGGTAGCACATTGTGGATCTATGTGTCATTGTAGGAGACCAACCAGTCCTAAGACATAGAAAGAAGGAACGAACAAATTGTTTTTCTTGAATGATTAATGGAAGTAAATTGCTGCCAAAAAGACTAGTGGATACAACATGTATTACGATAACTTCTCGAATACCAGGCCTTGCTATCTGTACACAGAATAAATAATAATCAGTCTGATAAGGATTTCATTCGTCAGCCTTTGTAGAAAGAAATCTATGTGATTTCTAATTTCAATTATACATCTTTGTAACAGTTCACAGCTATACAAGATTTCTACATATAACATCTAGTTATGGTCAACTTGTATCTGAGTATATAAAGCAACAAATAAACATCTTATACAAGGGTAGATAACTTTGACAATGACAACGCCTGTCCGATAGGTGGCGGTGACAATTTAGTTCTTGACGGTGACAACATTGGGCGTGAACATGTGCTCGGTTTAACACTAGAGCCCTTTTGAGGCACAACCGGGCGTTTCCAAGTGTCATTACCGGAATCTCGATTATTTTGGCAAATGTTTGAAGTACTTCGGTAGTGAGAGTTTTTGTCCACTTCTGTGGACCGGTCTCTACTAAAATCGTGAACCTCCAAATTTTTCTTATGGTGAATAGTGTTGAAGCTATGTCTCTGCGAACGAACAAAACTTTCTGCCTTGGACTGCGATTGAAAAAGTTTCAAAATGTCAGCTGTAGTTGCAAAGACAGGTCTGCCCTGTACGCCACTAGCAGACTTGTCAGCACCAGACATGCGATCATTTTGATCATCCCTTTGTTTGACCACAGAGCTATCGTTGGCTGTACCCCCCTGCGGACGAGTCATTGCTCTCATGCGATCATAAATCTGAGAGGTGGAACAGAATTCCATATTTCGGCTCTGCCTGGAAATGTCTACCTCACTCCTCCACTGAGCTCGAGAGCTGGATAAACCGTCCATTGGTGCCGCAACGCTGTGTCGTTGAAAACGAGCGTTTTGATTGGTCGGCGAATGTCTAAGAATGCCAGGCCTGGTGACTTCGGGAGAATGTGTACCGTTTTTGCTCTGTCTTCCGGGAAAACTCTGGTCTCTCAAGGAATTGTGCGACATTCTCTCTGCTGATCGTTGTAATTGCGCATTGGGGTATTCCTCATGGACCATGGAATCTGCGAAAGGCCGATTCTGGGATAGTTTCATGGCAGGAGGCGTTTCGCCTGAGTAACTTTTCGGTCGAACGTTCATCTGCCGCCCGGCAGGTTTCGAGCGCATTTCTACATTCGCTAAAGCGTTCTGCGATTTCTTCGCGTTTTCTTCGTCTAACCAACGAACAGTTCTTTCTGCTTTACACCGATGTTGCCCCTTCCCAGGTGAGTGTATGACTGTATCATCCGAAGCCTTAGAACATTTACTATTCTTATCGCTGCCACTACTTGTCGTTAAGGACTCACTTTCATTCTCCTCATCAATGATGGCCAGTTCCATTATTTTTTGCTGCAGGCTACTGGAATTCCCATTATTATCAGGTGTCTTTTTCGTTCCCCTGGCCGTAAACTGCACTTTACGAAAGTTCGCGATTCTGCCTTTAGGAATAAGTTCGATTTGTCTCTTCATAGCAGACGAGTTCAGTTTGAGGTGTGGCTGACGAGACACTGGGTCAGCATCACCCGAATATAACGACGACAAACTACTGGAGAGAGGTGTGGACATTGAATTGGTGGTGCTCCCACGACTGTCCGTACCGTACCCTTCGTCCAGAACAGAATCAATGTCCAACTCTTCATTGCTTGCAGTGCATGAGTCAACAGCATCGCGATTTACAGATTGCCTACACAACGCAAAGTCCACGTCACCGTTATTGCTTAACTGGTTGACTTTACTGACACAGTCGACATTGGGTTTGGTTTTGCGACTCTCGTACTCCTGTCTACTCTTCTCTATGTTAGCCTCATTTCGCTTTGCCTCTGCTGACGTCATCATGATCATGGTATCTCCGGAGGATCCACTTTTGTCACTCACAGAATCGGACGTGTCTAACGGGTCAACATGATGCCAGAAGTGGTTAGGGTTGATATGTTTCAGTGGCGGAGAAAGCAGCATTTTTTCAGTCGCTGGGGCAACGGTTACAGTCCGTGGGTCCTCCTGGCTCCATATTTGGTCATGCAAAGTCACGTTCATTCTCGTCAGAGGACGTGGCTCGGAAGGGTCTTCTGGTCTCAGATTTACATAATCAGAGGACGTCCTTAGATCGCAGTAATTTCCGTCCATGTTCACATAGTCCGGTGATCTGCGAGAGGATGACTCGGAATCGTAGTTCACATAATTACAATCTCTCTGGAGACCGCTGCCGCGAGGGTCATGGGGTCGCTTTGGGGAGTTCATCTCAACGTAATCCGAGTTCCCCGCTAATGACTGGTCCACGTTATTTTGTGACTTCTGCCACTCTTGAATCCTTAACGACGTGGCGGTCGGCATATTGACGTAGTTGTTCTGAAAACGCAACACTCTCTCTGGTGACAGTTTGATTGAAGGCGTTTTTTCGTCCTTTTGTGACAAGGAATCGTGATGCTTGCCACTTTTAATCTGAAGAGAATGCCAGATAAAGTTTTTCAATTGTCCCAGAGTCCCGGTATCCGTTTTGCCCTGCATGTTGCATATCTGTATACCCAACTAGCACAACAATATCTGATGACTTGTCACTTGTTTTGAAATACGTATCCTGAATCTAGTCAAAATATCGGGGTGGAAGTATAACAAACAAACTGGTAATGTGGCACTGCGTTCGTGTTAAGTGACGAGGTCACACAACATAGCTAATCCCACTCTGGAATCCCATGAATTCACGTATAGTTTCAACAAACAAGAGAATCATCCGTAATAGTCAATCCACCTCCAGTACACTCTGAATTCGAAGAGGTAATGAAGTCTGAACCGCACTGTTTTAGCTGTGCACATCAAGTGAAACTGAAATGAGGTCATTCGCTCGAATGCGTTTCTTTGCCGCCAGAGGGCAGTGGACGGAGAATGTCGATTTCTCGCTGCAACTGTGTCGTCTGGTGTTGCCCGGGGGTTGTTATTCGCTCGTCTGGTCACGTCTCATAAATGTTCCTGTTAAAAAGAAAACAACAGAAGAAATGAAAAAAGTGGCCGTTGTGGCTAAAGAGCAAGGTATATTAGTATGCCGTCATGTTCGTACGAGTTGAGCAACAATAATGGACACACTGAGGGCACGGGTGTGAGGTCAGAACACGTTTATTATGTGACGACCAAGGTAACTCAGCCTTGTGTCATATTTACTTTATGCCTTGGGTTCAGTTAAACTGAAATTCCTTCCCTGGCCTGCCACCTTCCCCACCTAGGCGCTTTATAGCGGCACGAGCCAGGTCGCTCCATCAACAATTTCATCAAACCACAGCAAGTATGAACTATTGTCGCTGATAGCTAACTTTGTGGAATATACCTGACACCGACGTCAACCTCAATAACTTCCACAGCTAAATTTACCTCGTCAGTGAATAGTCACCAGGATTGAGACAGGCAGTAGTGGAAAATGAGCTGTGTATCTGCGCATTTTGTTGTTTGATATATGACACATGACCCTGCGTGATGGTGGAATTACTACATCTAGACCTATTCTCGCCTTCTGAGCATACCAAGGAATTATCCCATAACGTTAGTGTTCAAAGCTTTGAACCTCAGTCCTTCTGCAACGCTCCAGGGTCAGGTTTTACGAAGAGGGTGTAACGTTTCGTTAAACGTAGCTTCCATGGCGACGTGTCGAAATGGCAGTCACGTTTGACATAGCTGACACCCTGTTTGTAAAACGGGCACCAGGTTACAGTTTTACTGCACATACAATCAGGTACATACTACTGCAGCGACAATTAGGTCTACCACAAACAACTGACGATCACAATGTCTTATAGCGAGGACATTTTAATATACGGTACTGCGGAAAAGGAGACTTGTATACATCTAATTATTTGTATACACAAGCTCATTAAATCCTATTTCTTTTATATCGTATACGAAACGATGCCCCCGGCGACATATTTCTTTTCGGGGAAGATTGCTATCCGTGACTTTGTAATGCTGATTTTCTTCACGACAGCTTCTCCCTAAGATACATAGAACACCACAGCCGGTTTACTGACACGTTTTTGCTAACGTAATAAAGGAAATAATTTCACAGATGTAAGCGAAAGAGAGCGATAAAAGCCTGTTGAGAAAAACTACCTGAGACCATCGCTGTGAGCTGTCCGTAGAAACTACACGAATACGTCAACACAATGTCCCTAAATGAGTATCTTTATACTGGGCAAAAAAACAATAGGGCAGAAAAATGACAGCAAACAACACGAGAGTCATGGCGCACGCATATTTCAATCTCTTTTGAAAATAGGGTTTTCATTTGGTTGTTTTCGTTCCTATTTGGATTTTAATCTCACACTGTTTTTGTTGTCGTTCACCTGTTGACGAACTAATTTAATTACTGTTCACTTTTTGGGGTGAGGCTTTTAGTTCACGTTTCTTAAAATTCCGTCACATCATGCACGGTATTTAAATTACATCGTACGCCTAACAGAACGCCCCAACAGCTGGGACGCTGTCTAGATAAAAATTAAATATATTTTAGAGGTAGTATGCCGGTATACCACACACTAGGCAGTATACCTGGTATGTTGAGTGTCCTAAATAATAGCACTCTACATTACAAAATATACACGCTTTAAAACTGATAAAACTAGATTTTTGACGTATACTCTTTCTTTGTTTCGTAACAATACATTTCATCCTCAGGTTATATACTCATGCCACGGATGTCGGTCATCGCTCCATAATCTCATAAAAATAGTATCTTTGTCGCCGTATACACCACATCCGGTCGCCCGAAGCCGTTCCTACATACAGGTGAAAACCGGCACGCGCCATGGACACCAGTTCACGGACCTTTACATTAATTCACGAAACCTGTTAGTCAGGCTCAAACTACAACGACTCCTCGTGTTTTGTTTACAACAAATTCAGAGCCTTGAACCGGAATATATAATACAAATACAAACGTAGGTAATTACAATGTCATAGAAAGTAGAATAACATGAAATGCAAGACGTTTTAAGAAACTGGAGTAGTATTCGTAACTGCCACAATATTTACGTATGGTTCTGGCGTGTGTTTTTGTGCTTCAACGGTTCCCGTATTTTTATCCAGATCTAAAAAACACATAACATATGAACGATATGACCATTAAAACACCTAATATATGTATAAAGGACAGCCACCACACAACCCTGGCTTCATGTGAGAATGTTTACATATCACAGTGTGCGTGGATCCCATTCCCACTACAAAATGTCCCAAGTGTTTATCTTTAAATGTGATAAGGACAAAGTGACGTAGTTATAGAACTTTGATTAATTACGTGTATCTGAACCGGAAGGAGAGTTCATCCACGTATAACCAGTCATATTTGTAGAACCCACACATACATACAAATACACGTTCATTAGTCCTCTAGCATTCGTCTCACAAAGCTCAACAAAGGCACGAATGACTGTACGAAGGGATTTGATGCCGCGGGGACATGATATATATCTGCAAATTATAACAGCTTTATTAACATTCCTATACAAGTCAGCTATACACCCGCGATAGAATCTCGTGAAAAAGCAGAACAGCAAGTTTAATGATAAGTCACTTTTTGAAACCTTTAGTTCTTCTTACCATCCCCACTTTTACACGTGCGGTTAAGTAACAAATAAACGTTTTTTGATAAAAAAGAGCCGAATTATAAAACTGTATTTCAGGTTTATGTCTATGCATTAAATTCAGCGCCTTCATTTTTTTTAAAGTTAGAAGTAAATTGACGAATGAATGATTACGACTGAATGCCACGTCGACAATACTTTAGCCCTATCTTTTTTTTTTTTCATGTGCAGCCATCCCCATGTTTTATATGCCTTATATATCTGAACAGAAACATAAACTTATGTATATTCTAAAACTAAATGTATCTCTTATAAGGATGTGCTTGTGTCTGTCAAATGAAAAGTCTGACCAGAAACAATGGAAAACGCGTGTACTATCACAACAGAGCCGTTAACAACAATTCTGGGAACCGCCTCTCCTGTACTCCCCTGTCTCTATCTGAACTCCATGACCTGTTTCACAAACAGGCTTTCCGCCTTTTACTCAGCTTGTCGCTATGCATCGGTATACGAACTTCCGGGTAAAAAAAGACATTTTCCGGAACCTGTAGCTGACTGGTTTGGGAAGTTCACGGACAATCATGTGTTTGCACCCAAAGAACTTCTGGCGGTCATGAATACCATGTTAGTCACGTTGACTTCTTTACCTCACCTATATGCAAATTAGACGTTATATAGTGGACAGGTATCAACACTTAAACAACATGTTTTTTACACGAGCTGTACGTCAATAAAAAGAAGAGATTTCAAGAAATGTAATGAAAGATTTGACGCGCCTTAAGCAAATCTTATGACACATTTTGGAAACATTCGTCTTAACACACCAGATTCACTGTTGCAGGTCACTAACTAATTAACACGCATTCTGCGGTTCAGTTAAAAAAAGTTATAATTGTACGAGCTATTACTAAACATAAAGCAGGTGTTTGTATGTGTAATTACTTTGACGTTATTCGTCAATAAAACTAGAATTTCTTAAGGTCCTGTCACTACTTTCGTCGGCTTGTGAAAATGTCTCTCACATTACGCTCGTTGACAAACAATTACACCTGTCAACGAAGTCAGACAAATACTGCCTTTTTGTGTATAGACTTGCCAATGGGCTAATTCAGTGCTCACACCCTGTGAAAACAGGCCAATTTTCCTAGCCACAAATTCCAAACCCATACAGAAGTTAATTAAAACAGCAGTCGCACTCTCTTTTTTCTACAACTGGACTGCATGTATAAGATCCATTTGGCTTTTCACGCCGACTGTTCTCACACGGACACTGAGAAATATTCTTCACAACTGCTTACAATGTTTCTGTGAGAATGTATTTACAACGTCTACTTTTGACAACACAACCCTACGTATTATTTTGTTCCATGATGATGAATGAATAAAACATAGGTGACTGGTCCCACATCAGACGATTTCCTGCACCCGCCTGACTAATTCATTCACTTTCTCACCAACAGACATTATGCAGTCGTATGCATGTTTACCTACAAAATGTCCATTGCCTAGTTCAGTAGGGTCTTCCTAAACAAGTACAGTGAGCCACATATGGTACCCCTTCAGAATCTATTGCAGGTTCATAAGTTTTCAGGTTCATGAGTTTTATGGGTTCACGCGTTTTACAGGCTCATAAATTTTACAGTTTAAGCTACATGGGCATCGGTAGTACAGACAACAAATAATCCGTCACAAGTGTATAGGTTCTTTGTTATACATCTATCAGTTAATTCCAGAAGTTAAATTGAATTGTGGTTATCGACAGATGACAGACACAGTCCTGCATCAAAGGCCAGTGAAACAACTAGTGTGATTCATTAATCCTAGTGAACAAAGCTGCCAAATATCCACAGATAATCGACGGCTGAATCGTAGGCCGGAAGAAAAATAAAGGATAGGCCTTGAGGAAAAATTTGAGAACGGCCCGAAGGAAAATCGGGAATAGGTCTGGCAAGATGAAAAATCGAAAAAACGTTATTTGGACACAGACTAGGTAGGTGTATAGAAATTGCCCTGAGGCCTGTTTGTTCATATACTTGGACAATGTGTAGCCAGAGTCCATTAGTCCATCAAGCTTGACACTACTTAATTCCACGTGCTAAGTACAGTTCAGGGACTGTATGGGCTATGAGTTAGTTACAGGTCAAAAATACAATGTGGCATAACAGATTACTGTGGGACATTACCTTACACCGGCTGAGCTCTGAGGAACACACCCTCCATGCACTCCCCGTCAACCTGTCTGTGATGAGCGGAGATGATTCGTCTGGGAGTTGAGAGCAGCCAAGGGCACAAGGGTAGGGTGATGGGGTAATAGGGATAAAGGGCGGTAAAGGTGCACGGGAAAGTGCATGCATCAAGGATGGAGAAATGAGGAGGGGAGAGAAGAGAAGAAAGCCACGCGGTGTTGAAAGGTGGCTAGACATACAAAGTCTCAATGAGAAATCAGCCTGGTATCTTGTCATAACATGCCTGTCACCAGGAAATTTGGGGTATACAGTGCTTAGCCGCGGACGAGAGGTGCGGTGTTACGCCTCTGGGGGCTGCTGGACTCCTCATATCTGTGGCAAAGGGGAAGCGCATCTTCACCCACTTAAACGCGGTAAAGATAAAACATCGTCATCCTAAGCTTTCTTTCCATTCGAATACCTTTTTGGAAATATTCACTTTGGCTGGGCCACAAATTAAAGCAGCTGTAGCACTTGACTCGGAATGGGCTAATTAATCATGTTACGCAGTAGACATACACAAACATGTGTTATGAGTCGATGTAACACAGACAGTCGATTACCCCTACCCCCCCCCCCCCCCGAGGCGCCGAAACACCCAGATCGAGGGTTCTTAGGCTTCCTCAACGCCAGCGTTGCAAGAGGATGTAAAGATAACTATGTCAGACTGGCCTAATGCATGGCGAGTTTTGGGGCACCCAAGGGGCTTCATAAACTAGGAATTTGCCGTGGTGAGATCTTGATAACACGACATAGGCGTAGCTCAGTTGGAACGTGTTAAACGGCTGTGGTCAGATCTGGAAGGCATTTGGTCAGTAACCCTTGTTCCTGCAAGTAAAACACGAGCCAGGATTCGACCATGTCATCCTGGGTGGCCAAAACTCCGACTGGACAGATGGCTGACCAGCGGAAAGTCAGATTCCGGTGCCGAAAGTAGCATCCGGTTGGCATATCTTGCTTACAAACTCCAGATCTATACGCCTATAGAATAGTATAAAATCACCCAAAACCTCCTGTCTAGAGAACTAGGCTATACGTTTCACTGCTCACACGTTTCACGGAACAAGGGCTTCCACAGAAAGTGACTCAAATATTAAACTGTCAACATTATCATAATCGTAATCGTAATGAGTCATAGGTCGTAATCATACAACATATTAAATGCTGGAAAATGTGAATGCTAACGTTTTAAAATGTCACGTTCCGCTACGTTTTTTGCATATAATGCTAGATCTTAACATTTATAAAGTGTTGGTTGAAGGTAGGATAATGTTAGATTGCATTTTCTAATCATTTTGTTAGGTGTCATATTTCGCACACTTCAGAAAGTGTTTACCTTAAAGCTAACATATAACTTATAACATTTCAGTTTTAAGAGAGCAACAACTGCAAATGAACCTTACTTCAAACAACATCGATTTCTATGCACAAAATCGTATAACTGATATACTTGTTCTGGTCTCAGCTATAATTTGACGACACACACCCGAGTTAAGCATGGCTAACTCCAGAGCAATGTTAGCTGAGCGATGTATATAACACTGCCCCACACAGCAATTATTCTATAATCTTATTTCTCTGCACACGGATTTACAATCTCTAAACCGCTATATATACGCCGCCCTGTTTTTTTCGCCATTGCATAGTTCTTTTGTTTTATTTTTTTTTCTCCACGGCTCGAGCATCACAAATCGATAAGCTGTCCTTCAGTTCTTGTATATCTCTTTGCAGCGTGCAGCTACATGTGTGCACATGATGATTTGTCAATAATACATTAGCTGATTTGGTGAACAATCCTTTTGGATTCTCGGGTGTCAATTAGGAATGTTCTGGGCAATGCGGTAACTCGACAACAAGCACGCCATCAGATAACACCAATCGATATGGCACAAGTAGAAATGACCACCTTGGCAAAAAAGAGACTCCTTTTTTGTATTTATTTCTGCTTTTTCTACAACCATGTATGTCCTCTGTTTCTTGTATGATAGAACGCGGTGTTATTACATGTTGTTCGACTTGGACGCATGGGTGTATGGTTTCTTCGCCCAGCAGATCCCTTAAGGAATAGGCTAATGATGTTTTTGTACAACGTAAACTGGATACTGATGCACGATGCACGACATACAGGATGCTGTCACACGATGTGCAGAGCACTGCTATATGGTATGTGCATAGGG
Source organism: Acanthopleura granulata (assembly GCA_016165875.1). Taxonomy (NCBI): domain Eukaryota; kingdom Metazoa; phylum Mollusca; class Polyplacophora; order Chitonida; family Chitonidae; genus Acanthopleura; species Acanthopleura granulata. The sequence continues at coordinate 26,878,300 of JABBOT010000080.1, read as the reverse complement.
TAATGCTCCATAAAACACAGGGTACTGCTACACGATACACGGGTTACTGCCAGAAGATACCAAGGGTACTGCTACGCGATACACAGGGTACTGCTACACGGTACACGACTTACTGTCAGCAGGTGCCAATCGTCTTGCCGCACGATACACAGGGTATTGCTCCATGATACGTGCACATGGCACTGCTCCACGAAACACAGGATACTGTTGCAAGATGCACCTGGTAAAAACAGAATCAATCAGTTCGTGCCCGACACGCAGTATACTGCTACATGACGAACAGTAATGCTGCATGATATAAACGTCATTGCTACACATGATGAACATGATGGGTAGAATATTGTTGCACAACACACAATATTCTACTGTGCACAGGCGAGTAAAGCATGACGTATGGCATAATACGACTGCTTACAAGTAGATTAAGTATTGCATTATTAGTTGACAGTCAGGAGAACTGATTAGCTGCAGTTTTCATCAAAATTTTTCGTGTACACATTCAGTAAGCCTTTATATGATTCACACATTTAGAGCATATATTCGACAACTAGAAAAAATGCCACACAAACGTACCATACTACACCAAGACTCATAAAAACTTTCAGCGACGTTGGAACAGCCAATCTAAATATTGAACAGAACGCAATCTCCACTGTCTCCTCTGTTAGGTGTCTAATTACGTATGCATACATCATCTGACATGCGCCACTTGAAGAAATAACCCCCCCCCCCCACCAAAAAAAAAACAATGTCAAGAGATATTCGATGCACAACAATCATGATAAGGTACACTGTGATATATGCTTTGCACTTTACATATCAGATAGACCGTCATCCTGCCGATGAGATTGTCACTACGGTGACAAGATAAGCCGAGGGTCTTCCTCGGAGTTATGGTCCCAAGCACCACCGGAAGTCGTGACAGAATTTGGAGTATCATTAAAACCAAAATCTTATCTGTAAAACGATGGCCAGGTACGCCTTGCACGTGAATGTTCACATTCTGTAACATGAAAGAGCTTATCAACTTCCATCAAGTATTATTTGGTGTACTTAAATATAGCTTAGTGTGTTCATTGCAATAATATGTATGAAATGAGGGTGTTACCCATTAAGGCTCATGAATCCAGTTTGACATGCATTTTCAGGAAATTATTCCACGAGACGAAGACATTTGAATGGCCAATGACAAGTAACAATGTAGCAGTAAACATATGACGCAGGAGAAAAAGAGATCTTTTAAACTGAGGAAAATGCATTCGAACACTGTTTGAGCATGGTCATATCATACACAGTTAATGTTCATGGCGGTGACACAGTAGACGCATTAACATTTCTCTGGGACACTAGCTCCTTTCAAGCCGTCCAGTATAAACACAACGATATCAAATGTGCTCCTACCTGTCAGCTGGCAAAGAGATGCCACAAAACTCAATTTTCCCACCATTAACGCGTCTTTTTTTAACTGACTTTCCTTTCAAAACCGGAGCAAAGCCGTGAAATTCGTGATGACAAACTCTTACGGGTTAAGATGAAACGTGGCTCAGACAAATGCCGAAGCTGCAGCAGTGCGGGTCACATTTTGCCCCCCCTCCCCCACCCTTTACCCAGATGACCATAAGGTTATGGTTGGTTGTTCTTCAGAAGTGTGTAAACTCGTGACCTATGAGATTTACGCACTAGAACTGTAGGCCTATACCTCGGGCTAACCGTGGAAAAACATGGTGGGGTTTACCGTACATACCGAGTGACTTCACCTCATATCGGCAGCACAGCACCGAGAAACACGCGAGTTCGACCACAGGGTCACGTGGTGAAACCATGCGGTGACCAGTGAAAACAAAAACCTGCTATCACTTATTTCGGACACTGGCCTGCTCGATTGCCATTCACACAAAGATACGAATATATAGCCTACGGGCACTTAGAATCGTATACCAGTAAACAGAATGCTCGTTTTGTTCCATTGTCATTTCCAATGCAAAGATATCAGCAGATCTATTTGTGAACCTGTGTAGACATATTTCCTGGGGTCGAGCGTGACACGTTTCCAACCAAGGAACATCACATTTGAATTCCAGAATAGCACCTTTCATCGCCCACCAAATTACATGTGCCAGTCGCCCGCAACTTTTTGTGCATGTTAGCTCTTTTGTCTACAGCCTACACAAGGTACACCGTAAGAACACGGGGACGAAATATCACAGAAGGGGGAATAATACAAGAACCACTGCATTACCGCAGAATTTTCATCCAGACTGTATTATCCCTAGGTTACCTTACTTAACTCCTGACAAAACGCTAACCAAATGCGCAAAAATGCATGCTATCTGTATTTGGGTATAGCTAAGCAGTTTCGAAACTAAACAATTCCCGCGCTTCTCGGAATACCGGGGGAAGACTTCCTTGTACTTAACTAAAACACACATAATATTTTAATAACTACAATTTACGTATATTTTCTCACAGAATAAACTGATCTTTAAGTTCATCTCAGCGGTCAAAGATGAAAAGGCCGGCAGGGTTAGGTAGACGTGCCTCGAAGAGAGTGTAGATTTCAATTAGAAACTTGTAAAACTTCGTCCCGTCTTTGCCAAGCTAGGTACTTTTTATAGTTCTTGTCTGCAGTGTGTCACACTTCAGTGCATGTGCACTTATAAAACACTTATCTTGTACCTATACAAGTATTGCAGAGTTACATCAGAAGATGATGTGCTTTTACTGCAATGGAGTATCTTGTCAGGCGCAATGGCCAAGCTAGACTTGTGCAGTCGTCTTGCACTGCTTGAGTAAGGATATGTTAGCAGTTTATCGACGGCATAATACAGACCTCTGGACCGAATTACTTCCGGTGGGAAATGTCCCCCATTTATGAAGCCCATCAAATCTCCCACTTCGCAACATCAACACCACCACTATTTCCAAAGTACATATCTCATACTCAAGTATACATCACCAACAGTAAACTGTTTTGCATGACTTACATTTACTACACATGTAATTAGAGTGTTAATTATGCTATCCATCACACATTTAATCTTTTATCCCTTTACGCATGACATATATGAAAACGTGCAGTAATTTAAATGTATGTAATGATCAATCATTTCAAGAGCAGGTGGGCGTGCAAATCAACCGACACCAAGACTTTCACATCGATCAGTCTAAAATGTGCGCCACCTGTTTCGCTATATTACGCGCTAAAACGACATACATATATATTGACAGCTATATTCAGAAACAATTCTTGGTGAATCTTAAGTCTGGTCATTCACACTATACCCGAACAAACCAAGCAGTTACATAATATTGTCACGAATGGCTGACCTGTAACTGGCATTCCATGAAACGTCAAAAATTCGCCACCATCAAATTAACCTTTTAATTCTGGTACACATATATCCTCCAGTTCGAGACTGAAACCTCGGGTCGTACATGCAAGGCGGGCCCAATACGTGCAGCCAATGCGATACCATTGACGTCCTTACACCTATATGCTCATAAAAATTTCAAAATTAGAACTTCATCGAGTTTTTTTATTTTATTTTATTTTTTGGTTAGTGAAAAAAGAAATAGAAGACATCCGCTTCTTACATAAATGGGAAGTTCCCATTTCGCTGTGGCAACTTTAAATGATGAAGTAGGCTTTATTATGTGTTCGATAGATTCGGATGTTTGATATCTGACGCCTTAACGAAATGCCTGCACATGTTGGCATGCTGCCACACACCTAGAACGCCTAGAACTGAGCGGCATTTCCAATTGTTTCCGACAAATCCCCCTCCACATATTTTACATTTTACAACACCTGATAAAATACAACAGATAAAGTTTAATGGCATCTCTAGAAGTCACCTTCCCAATATATCCCTGTTCCTTTACGAGCCATTGCCGAGGTCAATTGCCCGGATCATACATGGTAATCGTACAGATGACAAGCTTTCTCACGTTTAACACTCGTCACCCTTCGTTAGAGCCTGACTGATACATATCGCCTCTTCCACCTCGATGCTCGTGACTGCGCTCACTGTTTGCCGAACATCCATATACAAAAAGCCCTACGTACTTTTCCCACATATCCAAAACAGAACACAAACTCAGTTCTGCTCGTGCAGAACACGGTGGCTTCACAAGTAACAATGTCCACTGTTTTCTCGGACAGCCATTAACTCTGGCTATCAGATGGTTATCCCAGGAATGCTTTCCTAGATCTGATTTGCGCGGTTCTTCTATCATATTATCAACAAGTACATTGGACGTTTTAGTATTCAATTCAGCCTTCGTTCACAGCGAATTAACTAAAGTTTGTCCAGGGGATTTTAAAGGTGACATCTCGAGCTCAGCGATAGAACGTATCTTTCGCTGGATATCAAACTTTTGAAACAATTTATGTTTCTATGTATGACATTTGACAAGCTATGTGGGTGGCAACCCTCTCAATCTTTACTTATAGGTGTATACGCTTACAATTCGTACTGATATCGCGAGGAAAAAAATATTTATTCTTTCTCGGGTAAATAAGACAAAACCATATAAAAAAGTAAGACGACAAACAGCACTTAAATTGCTCGTGTCCACCTCGGAAATATATAGACTTGTCAACATCCCTCATCTTGACCAGGAAATATAGGATGGAGGCGGAGCGTGGAATGCAACCAATGATGTATGTTTTTGCGTGGGATGTGAGTATATACGATCTGGTGACTGGTTAATAACCGCTTCAATAAGGACATCCATGGACTGACAACCTACTGTTGTCAACTGTAAACACCTGGTTAGTTATGCTATACCTGGGTGAATCAAATCTGTTCACGTGTTCATTGGTGCAACGCATTCTTCAGGTGTGGCAAGGTTTGGAATTCAGGTGTTTTATTTTCCAATTAAGATTCAGGTTAATCAACTCTGACGAATTCATCAAAAGCGCAGCGATAAACAAGGCAATCCTTCTAAACCCACCGGAATAACTAGGGATAGAAGGTGAGAGATGTCACAATACAGATTTTAATCGCGGAAAATGAAGTGCTAAAAGGTTTATGGAATATTCCACTGAGAGCCTTTTACACCTGATCGATACATTATCGCACATCACTTCTCACAACTTCTCCTTACAATTGCTTAGCACTGCTTTAGGACGCTGTGTCTTAGGGGCATGCCACCTCATGGCGAGATGACACTGTTTGAAGTTTCGGGGGAAGGGCTGTAGTGGGGTGGGGGATGGGGGGTAATATGGGGTGCAGTGCAAGGAGGCTTAATAAGTGGTAGCCACGTAAACTCTCCCTCCCGTTGCCCCGGACAATGCCACTCCCGTATGGGTCTGTTTACCTGACGCTGTGGCACTGGTTTAACGAGCCTTAAAGCGTCTTAACGAGTTACGACTGCATTTTTTCCCTGTACGAACAAAGCTCCGTTAATTGTGCTGGAGAGAATTACATCACTCCCCACCCCACAGGCATGTAGCTGCACCTGCTTGGAGTGACACTCGTGAGGGTGCTCAAAGAACTCTTGGAAGGTGACAACCAGACTCTTACACAACTCCTCGAGACATAAGAGGTATGGAAATGATAGCCGATAGGGTTCTAACGCCATGTCTTACAGACAGATTGCATATCGAACATACACAAAATAACCAAATACATAACAGATCATCAACCAATCAGCGTTAGTTATTCAGCCTTTTGTCCAGAAAGAAAAGATACAACAAACATCCGTAACGTGTAAGATCTCAGTAAATCTTAACTTAACCAAAAGACTAAGTAAAAATAAATTCTCTATCAACAGATCATTCTGACACGTTTACAGATCTACTGATGAATATAACCTGTGGGCCTACACTTTTCTGTGTATTGCTGATCCGAAGTACATTGTCCCTTTGGGACAAACCAATATGAATGCCGCCTATCCAAATACTCCCGCACTCCCCGCTACCTATGAGAGACATAAAGTATGTCAGCATTTACATATTACTTGATAACGCTGTCGGGCTTTAGGCTAATAAAACAGAGTAATCAGTATTGTAAGTAAAAATACAAAAGGGCTTCATCGTAAATACATTAAAGATCAATTCAAACCAGGCTAAAACAAAGATAAAATGACAAAGAATTTTCTACGCACTAGTCATATAAGCCGATAGGAGAACGTGTACCATTTACAATGTCGATGATAGAAAACTGGACGTGAACAAGTTGTAGGCCATGACTAACGTGATTATTTCATGCGTATACCTTACCTTGTATGGCCGCTGCTAATTATGCGTTCCACTATCGCTCTTATCAAATCTGGTAAAACCTCCAGGCGCCAGTATCAACTGGTAAAGAAATCCTCTTACACTTCTCAAAGCCCAGTTTCCCCCGGGGATTTCTGAGTATACCTGAATACGGGTGAAAGTATACGATCCATGCGATAGAGATAAATGACACGGGTTGACTGAGGCTTAACTCAGGTGAATCTGGCAGTATTTAGCGCTGGCATCCTGTTTCCTATACGCCTAATCAAACACGCCCTTATGGGAGAGGCCCGTCTAGGCTAGTCACCGCACCTGATCCACCCTTATATCACACCTTCACTGTCATATCTAGTCTAAATCCGTGTCCAGTGTACCAATTGCAGTAAGGCGCTTCGTTAAACGCCTTCGGTATACATGTACGTGGGCAAATAGCTTCGGTGCTTCTAAACTTGTCTGATTACCCCCAGGGCGAAGACCACATGGGCTTAAGAGCTAAATAAAAATCCAGAACACAAATACACATACATGTATATCTCCATGTCAGTCTCCCCATCGTACCAAAACCACAACCTCTACCTGTTTTTCCACTGCAAAAATACAACCACATGAATGTGTCAACCACGTATGGCAGGTGCAGCTGTTATCCCGCCTCTAACACTAAATACATAAGTAAGATTACAGAGACAATCGTGGTGTGGTAAACAATATCTACCTTTTGGTTACAATTCTAGCAATTTCACCGCGTTACCGTGTTCTTAGCGGAGTCAAAGGATAAATAAACCACAAACTGATTGTTTAGCCAATCACGTGACACACTTGTTATAACTCACTTGTTTGTTTTACACTGTGTACTCCACGCACTCCGGATTGACGTTGAAAACCGCTCGCTAATTATACACCAGCGTTGTGTGAATTACCCGAAAAAAAAACATCCCTGGCGAACCCGGCAAAACATCGACCACTTTTTCTCAGGCGTGACAAGCTGACACGAGGAGATGGGACAAAAACAAAACGTAGTATATGATTCTGGTGATCGTAGGACGCTGTTTTGAAGTGAAGTGACAATTCCAACAACAACAAACTGACAACCTGGGGAACAGGTGGCTGGTGTCATCGTATAGAATCTATTGTTCTCACGCACTCATCTGAGTCGACAATGGCAACGTCAACCGTCTCCACCGACCACTTTTCTTCAACTCCCGGGGACAACAACGACGGGTTAATTGAAACCACACAAATTCCCAATAAAAATCTCTCTCTCCACATACTTAGCCTTTTTGAAGCGACACAATAATGTAACTGTCGGCAACCGGCCGAGTGGAACGTCCAGCTAATACGGCAGACGCTATCTACCGTCCATGTCAGGTCGCCTAATCTGCTCCTTCATAATATGTTTAAACCTCGTTAATCACGGGCAAGCAAACGACAGACATGAAGAGAAATAACCTGAAGCACCGCCAAATCCGATCACCTGATCTGACCCACATCTGTCAAACGGCACATTACAAAGTCGAGTACACAGACCGCCATAAATGACATCTCTGTACATGTACATATTTACGACTGACCATACAGCTGAACAACACACCAAGCGCGTCCATCATAGGCGACGGCGTATATACACATACGTATAGTAGTTTCCCTGAACTCGCTTCGCCAAAAGTATTTTACTACCACCACATATAATTGTTATAAATCACCCCAAATACGTCAGTGAAGAGGAGATATTAAAATTAAAGGCATGGGAATAATTAGACCTACACCAACCAGACAGAACGTATATCATTATTATAATTCAAGTTCAATCTTGATGGCGCATTTATCAACCGCATGGCAGCTATGTAAAATGTCGGTTGATCAGTGATTCCAACACTTTAATGAGTTAACTTCACTAAAATAACTGCTGTACAGCTTGGATCTATTTATACACAAGTCGTCATGCCGTAAATATACAGCAATATGTTCATTACGCTTAATTAAGTTGGTTTCGCGAAGCAGTGATATATAATATATACTGGGTATTCATTTCACTGTAGAGTGTGTGATAACACCAAGCACCAGTCGTCTGTACAAATGGGTGGACATTCCAAAGCCACACATACTATAGGGCGTTCATCACAATGAACAACGTTGCCAGCCAAATTCAATGAGGACTGATTTTGCAAGGAAAACTGGATCTTTTGATGGTTGAGTAGATGAAAGTTGAAATTTTACGTTAAAATTCCTGTTCGGGCTTCACTCGAGTGCACACAAATACATTGTGTGTACATCGCACCAATAGCTAAGAAATGCATGTAATATATGGATGGATATGGATTTTTCATAGAGGTCTAGAGAGACAGGGGACGCACATCACGGATGTCACGATGTGGGGGCATTTCAAACAAGAGCATGAATCAGGGAAGATATTGGAGGGAAATCTAACATAATTTGTCAATGCGGGCCTAATATATTTATGTGATACTCTTTCCCCATTCTCGAGAATATCTGATCCGTCCCAGTGGCGTACCTGATAAAAAACGCTTTCGGGAGAACACATCTTCGAACAATAGAAGAATATACTACTTCAAGTAATATCAGGAATTCAATGCGGGTTTCAGTGACAAACAGGAATATTGGCACGAATTCTTGCTTCACTTTCAAAACTGTTTATCTATTTTACGCCATGTATGTATTTCGCGACTGGATGATTGGAACGGTAATTAACCAAATGCAGGAACACGCTTCAGTGGGAAAATGCAATATGGAGTTTTTGTAGGCTATATACGACGACGAGGTTGTGCTGACCATGGGACTTAGTATATTTTGTTGTGTTGCTCCTTCATTTCATGCTTTGATCAACAAGATGAACACGGTCCATGGTAACAGTGGTAAATGTAAAATCCTACAATGTATACCATTTGCTTAGCTTTTATACACAGGGACCTCTACAAGTGTGATAAAAGGTTAGCTTTGAATCACTGCATATGCTGACAGTGGTAACACATTTTCAGGTATTATCACCCATGCATTTGCATGGATGGGACACCACCCATAACCATGGGTAATACCAATACCACCCATACACAGAGAGAGGCGTGACACTAACCAAACCCGACTGTAAGTCTGTGGGTGGAGCCCTACTTGTAAGGTTCTGCATGTAATGTCTTGAGAGAAATAGATGATCTCAGCTCTTGCAGTGTTCTAAAGTAATATGATGGCAATGACGTCATCCATTTACACCACCTGGCGCCATCCATTTACACCACCTGCATGAACAGCTGTTTTTACCATAAAACTTGACCCCCAGGAAAGTTGCACGCTTGTATAGTTTGGTCTGAGTGATCGAAATAGCCACTCGATGGACACGACGTCTATCACCTATTAAACCTAACTACTGTGCAGTTGTCAGTGAACGAACGATGCTATTGCATTTTCCACCGAATATTTTTTCCGAGACCGGGGACATCCGGGCACTTCACGTGCTCGAGGCAGTGGTAAGCAGACGACGCGATGAAAGATAACATGGGAAGGGGTAGGAAAATGAACAACAGTGGACAATATTCTGAGAACTACGGTTTATAATAAACAGAAATTACAGTATGCTTTACTACAGAACAATCTGCACAACATATGTAAACTATGAGCATTAACGAAACCTAGTTTTGAACTTATGAGGTAGTGAAGCAGAGTTCTGTATTAACTTCCATGTTATTTTGATTATGTTTCCACCACCGTTTCTGTGCAAGCAAAGCGTGCAAGTGCGAGTAAAACTGCCAATGCCCGGATGATCGCGGTCTCGAATATATTCCGTGTATATTTAAGATATTTCGTAGACCTCAACATCTGAAACGTATACTGTATCAGTTTACACTGCAATTGTCGCCTCTATAGTTACCTTAAGGAACATGCCATCATACATCCAACAGCATATACCATCATACAGACAACCATGTATAGCGATCCTGTCAGCAGGCTACAAAGGTCATTACACACTTGAGGCCTGAATATACAGGTACACGCATATAAATGTATACAGCAAAATTTTCCGTTCGCTGATCCGCGTTTATCACATTATTGTTCCGTCTCATCTGTTACAGATCGTTGATGTGTCTTACCTGCTCATGTATAAGCAAGGTGGCACTTGTATCCGCTCAACAGGTGTCAACTGGAAATCTGTAACCACTGTCACACCCTGGGTAGTTATCTGTTAAGTAAACGTGTCCAATCCGTGTCTATGAATACAGTTACCGCTATACTTGTACACACATCCATAGGTAGGTCAAGTTAGTCTCTATATACCGTGACAACAGCACTTTCTGCCCGTGTCAATCGAAAGAAATGCAGTCTGGCAAGCAAGCAATCTACACACCTTATGACTGATTAAAATCATTGTGAACAATTAATTTGCCGATCACAAAATGTGATGAGCTAAGGGAAAAAAGACACCTCATACAGCAAGTTACCGTGTGGTACGATCTCCTCAAGAAGAGGTGAAATTTTTAAAATTCAGTTTCCCAAGAGCAAGATCAAGATTCCATACAATAAGGTCTAGTTATAAAAAAAAAAAACAACACATTTCCCACTAGAATAATAACTGCAATGTTATTATCATAGATGCCAGTTAACTGAAAAGATACGATCAGAATGAAGTAAGGTATGGTGACAAGGAAGGAAAATCTGACCACAAAGAGCGGTCTGGCCATTCTGAAATAATATCGACTTGGCCATAAAGAAGAACAATGTCTGTCATCGATAAAAAGTAGGATCTGGCCAGAAAAAAGTAAGGTCTGGACACAAAAATTTACGATAACGGGTCACTATGTCAGTAGGGTTTGACTATAGAAAGAATTTAAAGCTGTTCTGTGGGAAGTAAGCGTTGGTAACAAGGAAGCACTGAAGATCTGACCATAACGAATTAAGACCTGTTTACAGGGAAGTAAGATCTGACCACAAATCGGCAAGATCTGACCAGAAAAACACAAGATCTGATCTTTATAACATGTTGTATCACAGGGAAGTATGATCCTGTCATAAAAACGTAAGATTCGGTTTCAACGAATTATGATATAGTCACAGGGAAATAAGATTTGATAAGGACGACATGTCCAAAATCCATGTAACTCTCCCCGCACAGAAGTTTTCCATTCCGATGCAATAACGAAGTAAACACGTGTATATGAAAGTGCAATAAAAAAAAGGCCTGTTTAAACCAGATATAGAAGAAAATACTTCGTATCAGAAAGAGTAAGATTTCACAAAGAGACGTCCTCCTGCTATAGTTCAAGAGTATACATACACATCCATAAACATTACACAGCTACGACACGGGCCTACTACAAGAAAAGAAAAAAAATTCTATTAAATGCGGACCTGGTATGTTTACAAGAGTGTTTACTAGTTCTTTATCTTACGTAAGCATAAGCCGTTAGTGTCACCAATACTTTTTATTCTTTACAGGGGTGAGGGAAATGACGATAAGGCTTTCATATTTCACCTTATTAACATCTGTCTATTTCTGTAAGGCCGCACGATGGGAATCGCCTGATACATGTTTTTCATCTAAATTGTGTTTCCGCCTTTTCTTTCTCTATAGCGCGTCAATCTTATAACTTGGCACGCTGCCAAGTGAATTTGTTTAGGCTAATTACACGCTTACCTGTTGATACCGGAATGCCGTGTATTTGTACACAGGATGGTTTTCCTAAGAAACCCGAGTCGAAAAACAGTAAGGGGTCCTGATCACATACCTCACATAGCCACAAGTAAACGAATCCACCCCTGGCTGTCATATATTTATATATATTTGTATGCATATGTTTGTATGTATATTTGCTGGTTGCTTTAAATTACGCACAGATAACCTTCATTTACGCCATTTACATAAATCGTCAAAAGAAACAAAGTCGTCAGACGTGCCTGAGGGACCAACGTAAGCGACACATTTGTAAACTGTCCCCTCATGTTAAGTATGCGGCCTGCCTCCCCAGAGTCTTATACGCCCGGGTTCAAGATGGCAGGAATTGCCCTTAACTTACGAACGAGGACCCCCACACCACAGGGATCAACAAAAGGCCGGCAAATAAACACAGCCCACATTCCTGAGGGGGTAAAACTTGGCCACCGCTTCACGCGTACAACGTAAACACAACACAAACAATTCGGATAGGTGACAAACTATCACTTCGATACTCTTCCAGTCTCGACGAATCCAAGTTTAAGACATCAGTCAAAGAACTATGATTAGTTTTGCGTGAATTTACACAAACGGTACTTATTAATGAAACTGAAGTTTCTACTTTTCGGTTTACTATGTAGCCATTGTTATGTCAAGAAAAAGTAAGTATGTGAATTTAGACTCCAGTCTCTACGCACGTACAAGTTTACTCCCTCTTCTCCAGAAGGCTTTCAATAAGCAAAACTCGTTGTCCACAACCCATATTCTCGGTAACACGGTTATATAATTCAGTGGTATCTGTGAAATAAGCACATCATCTACATCCTTTGATAGCGGATTTCTTCGCTAAACATTGGTTCCTGTTTTTCGGATACAGATGTACACATACTCTACCCTGGTTCATTGTGTCCAAAAATGTTGCAATGAAAAGCAGGACATGCTTCAGAAGTTCGATGCCACGCTGACACAGTATTGTTATAGACATTGACTGACTGTATTCGTTATATATATATAATTTTTTTTTTTTGTGCCGGAAGACCGGGTGGCTACTACTACATTATCTGCTCGTAGCCATCAGGATACGGTACAAAAATGTCCTCGTATGCGATTTGTAGAAACTGCACTTGTCGATGGCGACTGGTGGAATAAAACAATGTTAATTCATAGGTTATACGACTTCTGCTAATTCCACAACTCGGTACTGCAAACCGCACCGTACACACACCTTCTTAAAACAGATCGTCGGTTCTTTCATTACCCAAGTCAGAAAGATGTGTATTGTGTTCAACAGTGTTTGTTTGAGTAACTCAAACCAGTGATGACATGCACACAACATTTTCATTCTGAAACAGAGTTGTATACCTAAACTACTTCTGTTGACTTGACCTGTCTAACCTGCATGTACTGTCGATAAAAAAGCTACAGGCCTCCACAGCCCAAACCGCATGGATGTATGCCCACAACTTAGAGAACATATACATGTGTACTCATACAGCCTAGGTGATTACGTTTAGCATAACGTGATTAATAGAAAATTCGTCATAATATGTGTAAGCTCATGGATATCAATGTATATGTATGCACGCAGTCAAGCAATCCCGACGCTATATCTGCTGGTCGTGAGAGGTATAGCCTACAACCGGTTATCAGGGCTACAGAAGAACATGGAATGGTACGGTAAACCATTACGTAATTCGCTCGCAACAGCAAGACGTTTGATGTTCTTCTTACATTAAGGACGCCGCTTTGCCATTAGCTTGACTTTCAGCCATTTATTCATACATTCTGACGTGCCTGAAAGAAAATATCTGAAACTGATCATGATGTATTTTAAAATAACCCAAGGTTTACCAGATAAGAGTTGTGCAAAGCCATAACAAATTGTGTAAGTATTGCATTACAATAATCCCAACAACAACATTACGTAAGTCGTAAATGCAGTTCACGCAGACTGTATTAGACCTATACCACTTACGCAATTTATCCGGCAATAATAAGTCGCAAACCCATATCAGAGCTCACACCTTGCTTTGCAAACACTGGAAACGCGTTGTTTACGTTTTCACATAATCTAACAAATTAGCATCTCCTCACAGTGGAGCTCGCCAGGGTTGACTTTTCAAATAAATGAATCCCTGAGGTGTAATTTTAATAACGGGTCATACAAAATGTCAAAACCCAATTCGTTCACACCTTGTGATGTTCTGTTCACACTCAGTTGTGTTAGTTAGGATTTAACCGCAACCTCCATTTCCAACATCATTCCTTGAAATTCAGTTTTCTATATAGTTATTCGCTTTAAGTCAAACTGGTTTTCGTACACGTCGACGGCTTTCTTTTTTTTCCGCTCCAACATCTGGCCTATAAAAATCTGTATTCTGCAGTGAGGTCTGCATGGCACTCACTGCATGGCATTGAATTCTTCACACAAAGCGTTGCCGAGGAAACGGCATTTTAACCTCACAAACTTGATAATGGCAGACAGGTTTTCCATATGCCCAAATCGACCCCGACCTTTACGGTACCTCATCAGGTTAAGATATGTCTAGTGAACTGAGACAGGACCAGCTTTAACAAAAACTTCGCAGATTGAGAGACACGTAACCTTTTTTTTGCATCAACGTCGATGTTCAGTTGAAGCTATATGAAGACCACGGGCATGGTTCAGTTCTGATCGACACTGGGAATGGAATGGAAAACAGAAATGTTATCCACCGGTGAACCGCTAAAAAACTGGCTCAGGCAAGGGTCCACTGATTTTATCTAGACATTCACGAACTCTGACAGCATAGCTGACAATGTTTATTAACTCAAATATCTGAGTATTTCAGTCCTATATCGGTTTCAGGCAGTTTCAAAACCAAGCAGGCAGATTCAAAACAAAGCAGAAAGTTTCATAGCAAGGCGGGCAGTTTCAAAGCAAAGCGTGGTAGTGAGGATTTGCAATATTCTCTTCCATTAGATATAATTGTCCACATTAAAGCATGAGATACACCTGGTCACACCACGCCGCACACCCATTCCTCCCGGACAGTGAGCTCGTGTCATTTGGTGAATCAAATACCATTCCTAAATTTAAATCTATATTCACGTCATCTTTTAAGGAACGTAACACTTCAACCTTTCAACTGTTCGTTTACCCCTGACTTAACGGAGGTATGGCTATTTAAACCGCCTTTGAGGAGCCAAAACAACCGAGGTACATTGTTGAAATCCCCATCATGTACTCCTCATGTTCGCGGGGGGAAAGTAAATAAACAAGATGGACACTGTCGCCATTTTGAGACAATAAGCTCTGAACGACTAATTTGTGTAACTTACCTGTCCCATGAGATCATGTGTGTAGATCTCCGCTGTTAAACTCATTTCTGACATATTATATGTCCATTCGGGGCAGAGATCCAAGTTTGTGTTCATTACCGCATTATGGGCACAGAAAAGTAGCCAAAGTTAAAGAAGGTATGTGCGCAAAGGGCCCGTGCTTACGCTATGTGTCACCAGGTATAGGCTGTGGGCTTGCAGAATGCACAGGTGAAAATCTTTGAGCTTTGCGCCTGAAGCCGCCGTGGCCGAGTAGGCCAGCACGTTGACAACAACCTAAGACAAAACGTTCTCCACACGTGTAAAATTCCTGTCCTTTCCACTACGACTCGTGAAAAACAGGTAGCGGGTCGACGGAAAGGCCAAATGCTGGCTCCTTCGCATTCGGAATTCTTCACGGTAACGACAAATAGCTCGTGAAGCTGCGGACTGAGAAGGTTGGCTGCCTAGGCGGCCAGGGCTCTTGGTGGTTGTGTGTACCGCGAGCGTTGGCCAAGGCTATCAAGCTATACGGTAAACAGTCAGCCAGTCAGCCATTCAGCCGGGCAGACTTAGAAGAGCTACGCTTCGCGGGCCGATCAAGTTCATTGCAGCGTTACTGGCTAGGCTGTCGACTTACCGCCCGCGTTTCACAATAGATGATCCACCGCAGATTCTTGCGTTACACAATTGTCTACTTATAGACCTTTCTCGTAACACTGGGTAGACAGGTCTTACATTGAACATCGGCTTAACGTTACGGCGGTTTAGACTAGCCGTGGTCAGATGCCGAGACGGATCTATAATGCATTTCCCCAACAGAGTAGCCCTGTGGTTTGGATTTAAGCAGAGGCGGAGCACCTGCTACAACAACAATACATTGTGAATATGAAAATCTCCACATGACATCTAAACCTCCACGTAAACAAACCGTACACAACTAACCATGCAGGCCTGTATACATGGTGGCATCAAGACCAGTAGATGTACACATATGTGCTGACTGTTTCTTCAAACTTGGACAAACTCAAATAATTCAGATTTCACCCTTTGATAAACGTCGAAAGTGTACATGCCTTCGATCATTACGCATCTAGGCCTACATCAGCGGCCAATATGCAAGCCTTATATATACCACACCAGCTAGCATCACTTTCAGTATAATATTTCACAGAAAAATTGTATGGAAAATCCATTTAAAGGACACTTGAAGGAACAGAAAACAACACAGAGAAGGGAAGAGCCAAAGAACTATCCAGTAACACGCACAAACAGATCGATTCGAATTTTTGATGATCCAAGCAATTCTTACCTCTGTGTTTGAAAGGGCCTATCCCCTGTTTGCGATGGTTTGTCCCTCGATCTTCGTCCTGCCGTGGAATAATCTTGTATGGTCAATCAGAAGAACAATGCTTGATTGTCAGATCTGTATGGATTCTTTGCCCGGTGGATAGTGATCGTTACGTACTGAAACATGTCGCACGGTGTCTAGTTGGAGCACGGTCCACGTGCAGGATTATTCGCCAGGCCCCCAAGTAGTGGAATGTGCTGCTATCAGTGGACAACACCACAGGGTGGCTAACTGTCGGCACTAGCCTTTGACATTCTAGCCGTCTGTGTGGAGGAAGGGGCAGGCGGTCGTTATCATCCAGGGGTTAGCAGGGGTTCAAGCCAAATTCCTGGGCCCCACCAGACATCGCGCTCGAAACAATGGCGTTTGGGCCAATTAAGATCCGAATCCAACACACCCGTGGAGTGAAGCTCTGCATGATCTCCAAAAGAGATGGCAGGCGGATGGGATGTAAGGGAGCAGTGGTGGGGCTGGGTGATTAGTAATTAAATTCAGAATTACCAATTTCCTGTAAATTAATTCAGGGATAAAATATTATGAACATGATGACTGTCAGTTTCCACCTCAAGGTTTAATAGCAGGTGTTTAAAAGCGTGTGCCATGGAAACTAAAAATCCTTCTGCATGTGTCACCAAAACTGAATGTCTACTGTGAGTGCCATTGAAACTGAATGCCTTCCACATGTGGGAGCAAAACTAAATGTCTAATGCACATGGCATTGAAACTGAATGAATTGTGCATGTGTGAACAAAACTGAATGTCTACTGCACATGGCACTGAAACTGAATGCCTTGTGCATGTGTGAACAAAAGTGAATGTCTACTGCACATGGCATTGAAATTGAATGCCTTCTGCATGTGTGAGCAAAACTAAATGTCTACTACACATGTCGCCAAGACAGAATTACTTCCTGTCACCGAAACAGAATGCCTGCTCCATGTGTGACCAAAATTGAATGCCTACTGCTCATGTCACCAAAGCTGAATGCCTTGTGCATTTTTCACCAAAAATGAGTGCCCAAAGCATGTCACCCAAACTGAATGCCTTGTGCCTGTGTCACCAAAAATGAATGCCTATGTATGTCATGAAAACCGAATGCCTTGTGCATGTGTCACAAAACCTGAACGCCTACTGCAGGTGTCACCAAATCTGAATTCCAACTGTATGCGTCACCAAAACTGAATCCTACTGCATGTGACTAAAACTGAATGCTTGTTCAATGTGTCATCGAAACTAAATGCCTACTGCATGTGTTACCAAAAGCTGAATCCCTATTTGCCCAATGATTCACCAATATTGACCCCCTTTACATGTGTCACCAAAGGTGAATGCCAAAATGCACACGCCATCAAAACTGAATCCCTACTACATTTTTACTGGTACTGAGCTGAACGCCTGTTGATTGTGCCACCAAAACTTCATGCAGATTGGATGTGCCACCAAAACTGATCGATGCCTTGTGCATTTGTCACCCAAACTGAATGTCTACACGTCACCAAAACTAAATGCCTTCTGCTTGTGTCACAAAATCTGCATGCCCACTGTAGGTGTCACCAAAACTGAATGCCATCTGCTTGCATCACAAAACCTGAATGCCTACCTGCAGGTGTCACCAAAACTGAATTCCAATTTGTCGAGTGATTCACCAATACTCAACCCCTATTGTATGTGTCACCAAAGGTGAATGCCTAATGCACATACCATCAAAACTGAACCCCCACTACAGTTTTACTGGTACTGAGCTGAACGCCTGTTGCTTGTGCCACCAAAACTTCATGCAGATTGGATGTGTCACCAAAACTGATCGATGCCTTGCGCATTTGTCACCCAAACTGAATGTCTATAGATTTCACCAAAACTGAATGCCTTCTGCTTGTGTCACAAAACCTGAATGCCCACTGCAGGTGTCACCAAAACTGAATGCCATCTGCTTGCATCACAAAACCTGAATGCCTACCTGCAGGTGTCACCAAAACTGAATGCCTACCTGCAGGTGTCACCAAAACTGAATTCCAATGAATGCATCACCCAAACTGAATCCTACTGCATTTATGACTAAAACTGAAATGCTTGGTGCATGTGTCATCAAAACTAAATGCCAACTGCCTGTGTAATCGAAAGTGAATGCCTACTGCATGTTACCAAAATGACAGCATGCGTGATCAACAGTGAATGCCTATGGCATGTTACCAAATAACTGCATGCGTGATCGAATGTGAAAGTCTAGTGCATGTTACCAAAATGACTGCATGCGTGATCGAAAGTGAATGCCTACTGCATGTTACCGAAATGACTGCATGCATGATCGAAAGTGAATGTATGATCGAGAGTAAATGCCTACTGCATGTGTTACTAAAATAGCTGAGTTACCAAAAGTAAATGCCTGCTGGATGTGTTACTAAAATGGCTGCATGTGTGATCAAAAGTGAATGCCCACTGCATGTTACCAAATAACTGCATGTGTGATCAAAAGTGAATGCCCACTGCATGTTACCAAATAACTGCATGTGTGATCAAAAGTGAATGCCCACTGCATGTTACCAAATAACTGCATGTGTGATCAAAAGTGAATGCCCACTGCATGTTACCAAATAACTGCATGTGTGATCAAAAGTGAATGCCCACTGCATGTTACCAAATAACTGCATGTGTGATCAAAAGTGACTGCATGGACCAAAACTGAATTCCGTCTGTCGTGATGATACGAATGCATCTTGCATCAAAACTCTATTCCACGTACCACCAAAACTGAAACCCAAAGAGGAATTTGTCCAGAAACAGCAGATAGCTTACAAAGATCCTTTCACATAACTCAAGCTGAATGGTCTGTATACCAGTTATTACAATTTCCAGTACCTCACAAAACTTGCCTGTGTTGCTCTTCTCACCAAAAGATTCCAGTCAATTTGATCTCAAAAGATGGTTTCAAACATTATCCCTCTTTTCCATACCCTGGATAGCCATAGATGACTAAGTTCATCTCACTGAAGGAACCACAAAAACAGCTGAATCAGTGAAAGCTAAAGAGCAATTTGAAATACCTGGCTCTGGGTTTCATGAAATTTACCTAATCTTAAGTAGCCATTAAACTGTTAACTTCTTGTATCCACAACATTTGTTGCCATGGTAGTTAAGCCAGAGAATACTTAGTTCAGTGCACTTAGTGAAATCTACATCTGTCTCATATTGGACCTAAGCATTTAATTGGTGTTTAAATTTCCACATTCATGAACCTTTCCGTTCTATAATGACTATGACTATCAGCTTGACATGGGAAAGGAAACTATGTCTGGTGAAAACAACTGACCTTTCACATAAAACTGACAGCCTTCAGACGTGTGATGTACACACTTGCAATCATGCTACTGATGCCTTTATTGTCACCAGGGTCCTAAGGACAACTGGGCGTTTCCTGCCAAAGGCCACGACTGACCCTATATTGTGCCTCCCCGTGTTCAAGTTACCAAGGACACACTGCTCCATTCCACCTGATTCATACCGGCTGACTAAGTACTCACCCATGCTATAATTACTGGTATGTGGAATCAGCAGTATTCTGAATCATATTGTATGAATATAAAAGTTTAAACAACGAAAAAAAGTAAAGAAGAACTACAGACACTAAATTGTTTGATGGAAGATTTAAAAACTGTATTGACAGGACAAATACATCAAACACTGGTAAGAGACAGGATAAAACAAGTTCACAGACAGGTAATCTTGCATTGTTAGCTTTCTGGATATTAAATCGCTCCGTTGATGAACAATCATAAATGTGCTGATATAACTAATATCTATTGCATCATAATTTGTGATATATTTACATTCATGTCTTCTATCATGAATTTGTTTATGTACATACATGTATGGCACTAAATATATATTAATAAAGAGAAGATATCTTTTTTACATTGTACCCAAAACCTACATGAATAACACTTACGCAAACTAACATTTCACACTTTCAAACATATATCAAACCTGATTCTGTAAGCCATTCTCATCTATAAGGCGGCACTTTAATTTATGTCTTACATACCATATGGCGTCTGGAAAGCTGGAAAGGTGAGTGTGTGAAAAATTTATCTGATCATAATTTAATTGCAAGACAATTTTCACAACCGTAATTATTATGCAATATTCTACCTTCCACTGTAGACATCTGACCAACAAAATACTGGAGAACTTAGCAATGTTACAATGCAACAGAACAGTGTGTGTCTAAATGTTTATCAACCTTCATTTCTAAATGCTTTGTAACCATTCTGACAGGTGACATGGTTATGGCAGTGAAACACTGTGGTTCTGATTATACTGAGGTCTGCAGTGTAACAGTGTGTATGATTAGTTCCCTTCAGATCTGCATTGCTCAGCACTGAATTGCTGCCAGACTCTCTGACCACAACTTCACAATAATATAGCCATATATGTACTTTCTACCCTTTCAATCTTTGAAGTGGTGCTCTGTAGCATATCATTCTTGAAGCACCATATATAAAAATATCCTTTTTGGATTAAAAAAAAAAATTCAACTGGTGTAGCATTACAATGATGTCAAGGTTTCTTACAGGAAATTCAACATGTCTATGTAATGAAAACTGACAATTATCCTATTAGTGTAGAGCAGTAACAATCCTTTATAGTCCTGGTTCTGTGCACTTCTTCATACCTTGTGAGGCTACGGGACTAAATTTTGAGGCTAAGGGACAAGATTAAGGGTCGGATTTAACTGATAACATGTGCACTTGCCATGTGCCACACAGACTTCGACATTGTATGCTGCTTGACTCCCAACAGTTGTATTTTCTATGTGAACTTGCAAGCGCATGGACTTTTGTAAGCTATTCTCAATATTTTATTCAGCTAAAATGAAAATTTTCTCCATATTTATCTGGGCTACTATGTTGATGCAATCACTAATTATGAAAATTAATACGGTTATCATCATATACTCATTAATGTGTTTGTTGTTCACTGAGTTGAATTTCTCAGTTATGTGGAGAGCATGAATAATGCAACAAAATTTCAGTGAAAGATTGAATCTTCCCACCTTTTACAATGATACTGCACAGCATTCACTTCATGTACATATTTCATCTTATGAAATAATAAAATGAACACACAGTACCCTTATTAAGGTAATCTCTAAAGATTTCCAGAAGAAATTTCTCACAATGGGATATGCATAAACTTCCATGTAATTTCATAGCTTCATATTTTTTTTGACAATGCATGTGTTCGCTAACTTGTTCTTTTGCATGGTGTCCTTCGATGAATGAATGCTGAAGTGAATTGATGTGACTCTGTAAGACACTTTCAAAGCGATTTTACCTTCAAAGAAAAAGATAACACCACTTCAAACAGATAACCAGTTGTACCGTGCAAGAACTCAATACGATGTTACACCTAAACTATGTAATGATGCAGACACGCCATCAGTAAAATATTTCTAATTATTAAAATTCAGCAAGATGAGCATAAATTTATTACTGGTTTTATATGAGGGTATAGAAATTGGCTGTCTTTGTAGTTTTGAAAACTGCAGGGAAGGTCGTTCAATGGAATATCAACAAAGATTTCCCTAATTTACCATCTCAACCAAATGCTTGACAGTGATGTTAGCATATTAATTAATTCAGGTAATTGCAAAACAGGACAATTTATCAAAAATACACCAAATACAGATTTACACAACACATCTTGGCTTTGTCATACGATCAAAATGATGGGTGAATACAGCCTACAGACATCACAAAGGTCAGTGTTTGAAAATTTATACATAAAACTGACTGTCAGGAAAACAAACTGGTGATAACAATCAGTGATTAATAAGCACTGATTTTATCAATGTCAGCTTATTTCAGTTTTTTTTACCATTTTTGTTGTCACACTAACTCAAGTGTGAAATTGCTGTGGGTACAAGAAAGATGAAGATTACACGCTCAGTTGATGATGTCAAGATTAACAAAGTCCCATACAAAATTCACTGTAGGAAGAAAAGACAGCTTGCAGAAGCATGCATGTCATTAAATATTAACAATCCTTTGTCTATCGAATAACATTTGCTTTTTCTTCATCACAGGAATATGGTGTTACAAAGAAAAATTCATGATTGTAAATTTACTGCCAAACAATTTAAAAAACACAGTTCATAAATTAACACACAAAAAGAAAATCATTTTATTTTTTTTTCTTCAGAAAGAATACTCTTTTATACTGTTTACTGCTTTGAGAATTTGCTGTAAAAAAGTGTACCTTACAAATAGCTTAGAAAATACATGTACTCACAATTTTGGTGCTAGCAAGCACCATTCTCCAGGGCGATAAAGATATTTTCCAAATGTATCACAGAACACCCACCCATGACTAATCAACACTTTTCTGACGCTATATGAATGGCACAAAACATAAAACAAACCACAAGTGAGAATGTTAAGAATGACAAAAAAAAAACAACCCAATCAACATGACTAATGTTAAAGACTAAACTTTACACGAGTATGGCATAAAGGACCCCAAGCATGAGTATACAAAATGCCTAGTGCTTGACAGTTCCAGTAAAACATTCCTATGAGTGGGCAAGTTCACACTTACATTTATCATAGCAATTTTATCAAGGCAACCAGTCACCTACACATATAATCAATGCACATCAAACAAACATAAAGGAGTGTTTCTCATACAACATTCACAACAGAGACATCATATAACAAAGAACTGAAAATCCACAAATGCAAGTGAAGTTCCACTTCATTATACACACGTATATGGTAGCATACAAGTATATTAAAACTCTTCTTTTAAAAGGAAACGGAAAATGATCTGTGATTATTAGGTTTCATTGAAAAAGTTAATTAGATGATCTAATTTCATCAATTTACTCACAAAAGCAGAAGATGCAACCTCAAGCTTTGTACTATGCTAACGGGACACTATGCACACCTGAATTACCTTTTATACCTCATTCATCTCCTTACAAACCCCATTCATCTGACTGAGGTGGCTGTATGGTACTCATATCTACTTGTATGCTCTGCATGACACAAATCCAAGTCAGCATTGAACTGTTCAAACACCTCCCACCATTATACTACACCCATTGTTATATATGTAGAAGAAACAGACGGTGTAAATTGACTAAAATCCACACTGTGAGCGATGTAATATAAAACATTACCTTGCAAACTTCCAAGAACACAAATTCTCTATCATGAACATACCAACAACACACACACTATACAGTGAACATCTCTGGTCACATCTGGCAAAACATTTCAGGTTCTCTTCTTGCACAAATATCTATATACTGTACAGATAATAATAAACAATATAAATTTATCAAAACTGCCTTGAAAAAAATAAAATTTCACTTTCTCATCATCCAGTAACATTTTCACTTCGTAAAAAACCTGCGTAACATCTATACAAATCCTCTCTCGTTCAGGGGGAGAAAACAGCAGCAGATTGCCTCAGTCACTGCACTAACAAAATAACTTCTTTTGCACCTCTTCTTAATGTACTGTACAAGTAAACCCAATATGAATCACTTTTTCTCAAATCTCGATCAATATATGTGTTATTTATTGCATTTGGTAGAGCCCTACATCACCCTTCAATTTGAAACTGGGCATAGGAGAGACAATTGTTGAACTATTTGTAAGTTCCATGTACATCCCACTGTAATACTGTTCAACATGACTGTCACAACTGATTAAAAAGCTCCATCATAAGGCAGAATAAAATGGTTAAAGTCTGATTCGATAAAATCCAGACACACTTTGGAGCAACATGCTAAAGTGCAAACACAGTAATTTGTTTGGAAATGAGGAGTGAGTTCGAACAACAAATCAGCTGTTCTTGAGTACATGTAGTTGGTTCAGATTTGTATCCAGTGTAGGACTGTGGAGATGAAATAAACATGAAATGAACATGAAATGAACATGAAATGAGGCAGTCTGAAATCACCATCATCCAACAGCAAGCACTCGATCTTAATTGGACAGTCCCCAATGACACTTGCAAACAATCTCTTTTTCAGGACAGACTTTTTGGGCAGGAATAAAAGAAGATATGGTGATTCACATGGTATTTCTTAAATATGCACTACAAAGTTTTCTCTTGGAGCAAAATAAGCAAGGATGGAAAAACCTATCAGCTGCTCAGTTACCTAACAATGACAAATTCATTGTGTCCTGTAGCTTCAAGTCAGTAAGAACCAGTGATTAAATCATCAAGTCAGTAAAAACTTGTGATTTGATCAGCAAGTCAGTAAAAATTTGTGATTTGATCATCAAGTCAGTAAAAACTTGTGATTAGATCATCAAGTCACTAACTGCTAAGGCATGGCAATCATAACCACAAGTAAAACAACAATGACATCAGGACAGAATGACACTTGTATGTACTTTGTACATATTAAAGTACATATAGTGACAGCACTTTCTGCCCAACATGAATGATATCACAAGCTGTCTAGTGGATGCATCACAGGCTGTCTAGCGTCTCATGGTACAACAGCATTGCAGTGATGTTGATGTATGCAGTTTTGGTGGTAAAAAAAATCATTCCACCTTCATCTGATATATTTAAATGTGCACATAAAGTTTTGTCAGTCTTAAAAACCATACCGATAATTCAGCAGATTTTAGTTCAAATCCGGACCACAAATGTCTTCTGAACAATCGCTATACTTTTGTCGATGTGATGGAGTCTGTGTCAGAATATGGGGGGTGTGGTGATGTGAGCCGAGAGAGGACTCAGGACAGCGACCGATGCAGGTGGCAAAACTCGTCCCCGTTGACCGCGTAGAGACGACACGGCTGTCCACTCCGCGTTGTACCATTACACAAAGGCCGTGAACTGGAGGCGTTGGAAGCCCTGTAGGGAGAGAGAGCGAAAATAAAACCCTTTTAATATTATCAAAGTTTATTATATTTCTGATAAATGTCCTATATAAAGGTGATGAACCAGAAGTCACAGGACAGTTTTCATTATCTTTGTTATACGGTCCATGTCACCAGGTCTAATGTTTTCCCCATGGTCAGTGAGCTCAAGCATGTACCCTGAATATAACATGGTTGGTGTGATTTGTGGCAGAAAGATAAAAAAAAGACATAAAACAAAGCTGAAATGGGGACATTCCCTTGAGGCCACTGACACAGAAACTGGTACTTACACTGCTCTTCTATGTATTAGAGTATAACTTCATTCTTCAGCCTCTTGGCATATGAGAGAAACACTTTCAATGCAATTTATGCACTTTTTAATTTGATTTTCCAGACAAAATTACCTTGGTTGGGTTGGCCCATTTCAGTGCTTCACAAAAAGTATAATTTTATCCATATACACAGATTAATGCCCTCAGAATATGACTGAACATGAGAAATAAGAAGAATAAGAAAGGCAGTATATGTAGGCACTGTTTTTCCCGGTCTTTGTGTAATAGAATGTTATAAATGAGGACATAATTTGTCCTTTTCTGATAAGAAATGTACACACGATGCTAATACTGCACATCAAATTAAATCTGTCACACTCTGCTGTCCTTTTCAGGTGGTCCCAAATATCCACCATACAAAAATTATTTTCATTTGTCTTTTTCTCTTTCAAGAAAAATGAAAAAAAATATTGAAGACCACATTTACAACTAACTTTATGCACTCCTTAATCTGAACTTTGTCATTTGCATGTTTTCTCCACCTTTATTACATTAAAATCTATCATTTCAATCTTGCACATGTTTCTGTGTAAAATCTACCTCCCTATAGTTCCCCCTAAAATCCTGACACTTTCTGTTGTCATTGCCCTGCACTACAGTTTAACATCTGAAGTTTGGTGTGTAAAAAGTGCCTGCTCAGAACACACAAAGGCATTGAATTGATACTTCAGATGCCAACACTTAGGTTTTCCTAATAAGAAATTAATCAAACTTCACCAAAAAAATCCCACCTCTTTTAAGCAGCCTGAAAATGCATTTGAATCAATCAGACTAAAGCAAAATATGTCACAGGAAAAAAAATTAAACTTTAGTTCAAATATGGTAATGGTTATGCTGTGGAGCTGACCTTGAGTTAGAGCGCCTCCTGGGCGTGCTAGTACGACTACTGCGGCTGGGTGATCGGCTCGGGGAGGGTGTGTCTCGGTCAAGAGTGTCCAGCAAGTGACGACGCGCAGAGGCCAGCTCCACCTGTACAGGACAAATAAGACATTACAACGTTATATTTTTCATTTACAGGATGGTACTGTCTATGGCATATACAGCTTTGCCAGCAGTGACCTTTGAAAATAACGCCGGAGTTCTGAGTCTCACTGCTGAGACTTATATCAAGGGCTTTAATGTGCCTAGCAGAAAAGTCCTGTACAGTAAAACTTCTTGAAAACTGCAGCCAGTGGGACTATGAATGTGGTAGCTTCAACAGCGGCTCTTATTCACTCGCATTGTTGACTAGTAGGAGACACTTCACTTTGAGCAAAATCTTTAGCATGAAAACACACTGGTAAACAAATCGGTCGTTTTAACACTCAGTACAATTGTATAACAGGTAAAGTTTTGAACTTTGATACATGAACAAAATTACCAGGCCAGACATGCAATACATACATGTAAACTATCTTGACCTTCAAATAGCTGCACCTCCCTTAATTCGAGTAGATGTACTATGGACAAAGGTTATGTAATGTAATATCCCACTTGACAGGAATTTTCTCCCAAATGACAGGACTGACTTGTGGATACCAAGTCTTAAACTATAACGTGATTTTGCCGTACATGAATTTTGAGTCCACTACTTCCAAACAATAAAACTTTCCACCGTCTTTATTCTCTAGCCTGGCTTGCAGATGACTAACCTCTCTGTCCTCCCTGGAGGATGTCACTGGGGAGAATGCACTGCTGGAGGGCATGGGTGTGGGGGGCTGGGTGGCGGGGGTTCGGAGCAAGCTTGTGGACGTGGGGTGGTGATGGTTTGGTGTACTAGAGCGGGGACTGGTGGCAAACGAATCTGTACCACTGTCAGCCGAGGAGTTATGCACATTCACTTGAAAACAACGAGAACATTTGATAACATAAAGTGTGGTTCGATGACTCTCAGTTAATGGCATTACCTGAAACTTCAATCAAAAAAAGTCCTCACCAACTTCACGTTAATCTGTTTTTATGGGATACTCTTAGCAATAAGCATGAAAAAGTAATTTATGGAAAACAATGAATGTTAAAATAAACCGAAAAAAAAATGCCCAAAAAATAATAAACCAAGTGATAAATGAACATCTATATAAGGCTTACAATGAAGGAACATCATTACGCATTCTGAGAGAAATGAAAGCAGAAAGCAATACAGATATGCGAACAGAGATTACTTCGGAGAGGTTCGACTAATGACTCACATGATCTGTACAGTCTCTCTAGGGTGCTTGTAAGATGCTGAATTTCAACAGAATTCAAGCGACCGATTGGTCGGCCACCGATAAACCCGTTCACATCTGTCGTGGGCGTGACATTTGGTGGGTCAGGAAGAAGTGGGGATGCCAGGGCCAGTTGATGATCCCCACTGTTGTTGTGTCGATGTTTCCTTAATGCGTAGGTCACTGCCCAGTTAGCTGGGTTAACAGAAAGAGTGAGGGAGGTCAACACATCTGAGCCAAATGGAAACAATCACACCCTACCTAAATGAAAGTACATGTATTTATTTATTTATTTGATTGGTGTGTTACGGTATACCCCAAAATGTTTAAATTATACGATCACGGCCGACATGATAGTGGGGAAATCCACAACCATCTGACCTTCCCAGGTAGTATGAGCTGGACTTGAACTCTGTGACCACATTGGTGAGGGAATCCAGGATCATTTACTGCACTACCACATGGCTAGGCCACAAAAGGACTCAAATCAGCCATCTCATCCCAACCAAATACAAGTACATATTCCAAACTTTTCATGCAAAACCTTGTTAATCATGGGTTAGTTTTCTCAGACTGTTGCCAGTAATGTTGTACTTGTAACAGCATAGTCTGAAGTCTAAACAAATAACACCTTTATGGTTTTGCAGCATTTCTTACCTCATCCCTAATCATGTTACACACTGAAGTAATCACCTACGAATCTTATACTGAAGAGTTATGCCCCTTGTTGCTAGAAATTTATCTTAATAGACAATACCATTTCAAAGCCAAATCTACTAAATGATAACTCTCATACATAGAGCCACTTATTCTACATGGTAAAGTTCATCCCAAGGAAAACATCTCTCAAAGAGAATGCTAAAGTTTCATGGTACAAACAAAGGTGAAATATATACCGATAAGACAAATCTCACAAATTTTTGTTGACAAATTTTGGACCCTCAAATGCTGTTATTGCTTGTTTTGCTAAGTACTGGCAAGGTAGTTTAACAGATACTGTTCACACAAAATGTAAACCAGCCAATCAAGATGAAGTTTGAACTTGGACACTTTGCTATGAATGTTACAAAGAAGCATGTATAAAACAGTACTGTTGTTGTAAGATGACTTGTTTTGATGTACAACCCTGTGGTCTAGCCCATTACTTAATCTCACAATGACTTCAGGAAAACTTTTTGACATGTTATGAATACAATTCCAAAATCTTCTTCACCTTTCTCCTGCTGGAGCTTAATCTACTGTATATCAAGTGATCTGTCTACCATCAAATGGTATTTCAAGCCCAGGTCATGCCAAGTTTTCTTCTCTATCGAAACTGCTCAGCCTGCCGTCCATATTATACCATTAGTGGATACCTTTCAATGGGTGCTTGGGTAACAGCACCCATGCAATTTTTTTTTTTTATTTTCAACCCCACAATCACAAATTACAGATAAACAAGAAATGATAATAAGTCATACTACACTTACTAAGATGCCAGTTAATGTAAGGATAAACATAAAATGCGGTTTTTCCATACAAAATCACCCAAATACTGAAAATCTCCCCAGGTGGCCATTCCCAATTTTCATGAAATTTTAACTGAAGCTTCCTTCACACTGACTGCACATATGTTCATGTTCATGTGTAGGTACATGTAGCCTCAGTTAAAATTTCAGGAAAATCGGAGACAGTCACCTAGGAAGCCCTTGGCACCCAAAAGGCACATCTATGAGTTACAATGACCATCTCTGCAAATTGTCATGAATTTCTTTTAAATCCATTCTGCAATATCACAATGGTAAAAGGGGTGATCAGCAGACAAATTATCCTAATTAATATGAAAAATTAGACAGATCTAAAATGGCCAAAAGGCATATTTATGAGTTATAATGATTATTACTGCAAAATATAACAAAATGATATTTCAATATGTAAAAATATATCAAGATGACAAGAAATGGAGAGAGACAGGCACTGGAACAGATGAGATGAGGGGGTTGTGCCATTAATTTTCCCCTAGTGGATGGACGATGGTACTATGTTCTTTGCTAAAATACTGCATTACATATTTTCACCATCATAACATGCCACAGTAACTGGTCAATAACATGACATACATGTAAATCAGGCTGACCTATGAGATTGCACTGAATCTGGGAAACTGTTCATTCACCATCAACATTTACAAAGATTTGTCAAGTGAACAGTAAGTGGATGGGTTTAACATGACGCTGACATGGAGCATGTTTGTATGTAGGCACATGTGGGTCTAACAGTGCTTTAATACTCTCAGTGGGAATCCCATTCTTGTCATGACTCCTGTAAACCAAACCACAGTGATTGAAACATATTCCCATGAAGTTACAAAAATAATTATCGAAATGATGAAGTGCTGTCAAATTTCCAGTTGCTACCTACCGCATTTCCTTTGGACAAGTGGACAGGAGACTTCAGTAAAGTTATTAACATGGAATCTACAAAATATGCATTGAAACCTTCAACTGCAACAGCTATGTGGTTCTAAATTTGGGATAGATTGTGGTGGATTCCCGCTATGCAAATCCACAGAAATCCTTTAAGGTCCTGGTAAAGACGGATGGAAATAAAGGCCTACCTTACCTGCTATAGTCATGATGATGAACAGTGTCATGCTGGTGAAGTCCATACTGACACCTTGCTTCATCTCAGAGATGGCGTTCAGAGGCACAATGATTAGCAGGATGACGCGTGACACCATCGGAGTCTGGAGAAACGCAGCAGAGATGGCAGCCACCACAAAGTAACCAAAATGGAGGACGGCAATTGTAAGCGTGCTGATCCTCTCCTCTGATGAATGATACAGGATAACATCATCATAGAGTAACTGATTTATTTACTTGTTTGTTCGATGTTTTAAGCTGTACTGATTTATTTATCTAATTGGTGTTTTATGGTGTATTCTAGAATATTTCACTTATACAACAAGCATTATGGCATGAGGAAACTAGGCAAAGACTAAGAGAACCCACAATCATCCTCAGGTTGCTGGCAGATATTTACCTGTACAAGCGGAGAAGAAGCCAGCATAAGCTGGACTTGAACTCACAGTGACACATGGGTCACAGCACTGGTATAACTGCCTGAAGGCTCAACAGTTTACATTGGAAACCGTCACCCACAGCACGTCAAGCTAGCTGGAACCACTTCTTCTCCCATACATACATACATATACAATGCAAATCACAGAACTTTTCCAAGATTTACTTTTCCTGGGGAGTGATTCATGCCTAAACAAGGCCTGTATTCCATGCAGTTGTGAAAATACATCATTCTCTATTGCTATGCTGTAATGCTTGCCTTACAAATACAACTTATGAGTATTTATTTATTTGATTGGTGTTTTACGCTGTAGTCAAAAATATTTAAATTACAAGACGGCGACCAGCATTGTGGTGGGAGGAAACCAGTCAGAGGCCGGTGAAACCCATGGCCATCTGCAGGTTGCTAGTGGACCTTCCCACACATGATCAGTGATCACATTGATGAGAGGCATCTGGGTCATTACATTACACTTTCACACTACACTAAACTTAGTGCGCTAGCCCCTCGGCCATGGAGGCCCTAACTTCATGTATACGAAACAGCGAGTTATTACACAAAGGAAGGGTGCACTATTTGACCGACTTGTGACTTGACTTGAGCTGGGTTGCACACTACGTTCTCATTACCTTTGGGGCTATAGCCACTTTGCACAGGTTAACTCACAGGTTTGTCTTCAAGCCTCAAGGCATCATATTCTCTTAAAATTAGGCATTGGGAAACTGACCGCCTTGGTGCCCTGGTGGTTAGAGCATTCCCCTCAAGGTCGGGAGATCCGGGACCAATCCCGGGTTGGTCATACCAAAGACTTTAAAAATGATACTTGTTGCTACCTTGCTTGCAACTCGGCACTGAGAAGTTAGAACAAGGAAACAGGACTGGTCGGCCTGTTTACTGTGTCAGTATAATGAGACTGGGTGAGGTGCCATGTCTGCTGTGTTCGGCACGATGCTCCACTGGCGGCAGCGCTTTGGAGGCATGGACTCGCCCTGCCACAAGGAGACACTGTGTATCTACATTCTAAGAACTCCTCATCGCCATATGCCTGAAAACTGAGAAATTGTTACGTACCACATAAAACCCAAGCGTACATGCATATGTACACTCAGAAAACTGCGGCAAATGGTACATAAAAGTCATCCTGATACACCAAGCGGCTAAGTGTATGCCACTATCTCACCATGAAGGAGAACGCTATCCTACCTGCTCCGCCCAGGATTTGAGCCAGCCAGCCCAGACGAGTCTCGAATCCCGATCTCATCTCGGTGATGGTGTTCTGGATGTAGGAGATGGTGGTGTTGATCCTCTGGAGGTTGTCCAGGGTGGTGTGGTAATGTTCCATCATGTCCACGTGGTACTTCAGGATGTGCGTGGAACTGTTATCTGCACAACACAAGAAATCTGACATTAATTCAAGAAACACTGTTGGTGTGATGGTACATGATGTACATGATCTTACATGGATTACCAATGCACTTTTTATACTCAACAACTTTGCATGTACTCTTTTCTATTATGTTTTCATGTTTGGGCCGTCATTAAAAATAGGTTTATTGGAGATAGCCCAACCCAGCCTCCAACAAAGGGCCTCACTCTAAAGTCTTTATTTGGGCATTTAATGGACTTCTTTTCTTTTTTCTTTTCAATGTTAATTTCTTTAAACTCCCTATCTCTTTCATTGGCCAAAATGAAAAAAAGAAATAAAAAATTTCCCTCTGATCCTGTTTTTTCTGATAGGGCAGCGTTACCCACAATGAAGAATTTTTTAAGGATGCCCACAAAAGCTTCTATTTATTTATTTATTTGCTCTGAATGATGAAAAGAAAAAGGTTGTTTCATTGGAAATATTAAATTTTAATGAACCAGAGACACTGTTGAGACAGTAGTTCTACACGTCGATTTCAAAATTATGTATGTATAATGGACAATGGAACAACCAAAACTGAAAATCAAGTTTTGTGGAAACTGGACTAAAACTGTAACACTAACTGTTAGCATTTTGAAAGAAATGTTAACATACACTTGATGAACAGCCAGACAGATAACAGAAATCGGAAACAAACTGTAGGAGGAGTCTCATTTTGAAAGATACATGTATGTTGACATATACTAGATAACCAGACAGACAGGCATCCAATCATTAAAATGGAAAATACAAATTATGTATCTCGATGTACCCAACCGCTCGGGAGCGGGATTATCTAAGACATTTTCTGTCCAAGTCTGGGATTGAACCGAAATAGTTTCAGCCACAGCAACTGAAATAAAATAGTCTGCTCCATTAGTTTGCGTGCTGCTTTTAACTGACACTGTGCAATCAAACAACTACAATTCTATCACACAACAGTCTGTCAGCAACCTGAGGATGGTCGTGGGTTTCCCCAGCACAGCTTGGTTTCATCCCACCATAGTGCTGACAGTCGTTGTATAAGTGAAATATCCTTGAGTACAGTGTAAAACACCAATCAAATAAATACATAAACAGTATGTCAACAACAGCTCTGTAAACAAGTCTTCCCGCAGGTCACCTATTTTTCCGAGCACATCCTGTGCCTTCTCTCGTATCTGCTGCAGGTCCCTCATGATTTCCTGATGGCTGACTTGCTGCTTCTCCTCCTGATTCACCATCTGATTGGTCGCTTTGTCTGCAAGTACGGTAACATCAACAGACAAGTTCATAACAAGCACAAAGAAGTACACCAACATTCAACTAAATTTATCTTTGTCTGATAACAGATTATCTTAATAACCAGCCACCAACTCATCCTGTATCAATCATGCAATACATTTCACCCACACCAACTGCAGCTACAACTCACAACCATGTGACACTGCTGCCAGGCAGTGCAGAGCCGGGGCCTCATTTCACCAAGTCTTAAATCTTAGTCCTAAGTCTCATCAGTTGGCACACAGTAAACCATACGTAGTATTGTTAAGTGTTAACTTTGAACCTCAGTTACAACTTGCAACCTCTAGTGTAACAGGGCCTTTTACCACGTCACAAAACTCCAACAGCGCAGTACAATGCAGCAATGGTTAGCCCCCTTTACCTAGCTTCTCCTTGATCCTTTCCGTCATTTCGGCAAGTTCCCTGTTACCACTGGAGATGAGTGCCTTCTCTCGGGTCAGCTGTCTCAGGTTGTTGGCGATGTTTGTGTAGACGTCCTTCTGCGCTGAACGAAGCACATGCTGGTTGCTGATCAGTTGTTGTTGGCTGTCAAACATCTTTTGCATCGTGTCACTGGTGACATCATGCAGCTGCTCCTGGCCAGCCTGCAACGCATAACAACTCAAATCAGAATTTTTCTCTCCTTCCCATGCACAGGTCTTTAGCAGTGTGTGATTATCACATCCCTTCACAGACCAAAAGTGTGATTTGCATGCCAAGATTCACACTCCCCAGATTCTTGATTACAGTAGGCGCGTGTTCTTAGCTTTGATTCAGAGGTGTGCTAGGAGTAAGCGTGTGATAGCACACCTGAAATCAAAGGTCTGCATACGGACAGAATCCTGCTTCACATTGGCAATCACCCTAAACAACCACACACTTTACCCTAACTTAGTCCGAATTCAGTTTATATACTTTTCCATGATCCCAAAACTATTCTATTTACTCTCTATCAGCTAAAATTCTGGTATCCATTGATTTCATTTTTCAATACTTGCCACTAGGTTTGCCGACACTGGAAATAGGTGACTGTTTGCCATCAAAAATGAAGTTCTCGAATGGATTAGCCACTCAACTCTGATTTTCTTCACAATGAAGGCAGGTCAGACTAATCAGACTAATCTGATGTACATAATCAGAACCTACACATACAGAACAATCTGATCATACCTGAAGATCTTTCATGGTGGCCAGCTGGTTTCCTGCCTGGGCCACTAGCTGGTTGACCGTCAGCTCTGTCATTTTGCGGAACTGCGTCTGCTGGGCAGCGTAACACATGGCGCGGGCACGGTTGCTCACAATCTGGTACGAGTTCCATGTCGTCGGGTCCATGTTTTTGGTACACTCTGCAATTGACTGCAAGAGATAATCAGACAAAATAAAGACAGACACACATGTACGTGAAACAAAAAAAATGTACGTGAAAAAAAGATGAGACATGGTCGCCCAAAATTTGAATTTTTTAGCAAATTCTGATTGCACCATCTTAACAAAGGTTTGAAGTTCTTTCATCAACTTAATCAATCACGTTGAAATAAAAAATATTCATTCAGTATGTAGCTTGCACAAACCCAGACAAGTTCTGATGTTATTCGAATTCAACAGAAAGGCGTGCCAGGTTTGACGTTTAACACCGCCACAACACCAAAAACATTTGCACCCACCTACGTATGTAGCAGTATAGTTCTGCAACAACTGAGCGCCAGTTACAACTCTAGACTTGCTTGTCACCTGCTGGGATCTCTTTTACGCCTCATTTTGGCTGATCCTGTTGTGAGGATCCTTCTCTTACATGTGTCATTATCCTCATTTGTTTTCATATGAAGTTTACCGAGTGCTGTACGTATATCCCACTCCCACAGAATTGACAGCCCCTCATTCAAATATTCTAGCAGACTTTTCAGTTTTCAGTTTTTTTGTTATTTTTAAACATTCACTAATTGTACAATGCTGGGGGTGGAATTAACGAAAAGCTTGTAACTTTTACTTCTTCGGAAAAATACCCAATACTGGTGTCATTCTGTGATAATTTTAAAACACCTAATACATGGGCGACCTTATCCCTTTAAACTATCACAATACTATGACAGAACTATCTATCTCATCTGTGGTTAATACAATACTCTAGCAAAGTTTGACAGCTTGATAGCCATTATTAATGCTGAAATCCTCAGGTATTCTTTGCCATCTTGTCCATAGGACGTGAATAAAATGGCAAAGCACAAATGTCCGGCATTAAATTTGCATGACAATATGGAATGCTAGATTCAATTTTGTTGCATACAAATGTATTCAGTCATGTGACTGGTGTTTAAATACTGTATTAAAGAATATTTCACTTATACCACAGCGGCCAGCATTATGGTCAGAGAGAACCACACAGAGCACGGGCAAAACCCTCGACCATCCACAGGCTGCTGATGAG
This sequence comes from Acanthopleura granulata, assembly GCA_016165875.1. Lineage (NCBI taxonomy): Eukaryota > Metazoa > Mollusca > Polyplacophora > Chitonida > Chitonidae > Acanthopleura > Acanthopleura granulata. Next base: position 26,842,214 of record JABBOT010000080.1, on the reverse strand, counting down.
CTGGTCTTGAATTCACAGGGAAGAGGAACTTGGGTCATTGTTTTTGTCCATACAGCTTCCAGGCTTTCACTAGAAACTCCATGTAAATGAATTCACTTTCATGATTTAGCAGGAATCCATCAAAATCTAGTCAAAATCTATTTACCTAAAAGTAAAAGCTAACTGTTTTAATTCTGAGCATTATTCTCCATCAATACACTGTTACCTCTGCTTCTCCAGTAGGTAGTTAATATGAATAATAAATTATTTAGAAATTTTTTTCTGTAAGTTTTTCATGGGAATCCAAGTAGATTCCTGCAGTTTTAGTTAATGTGAATCCTTAGAACAATCAGATTCCTGGACATACATGTATATGTACATATCCCACATCAGGCAAAATACTCAGTTTTTCTTTTCATAGTACTGGCCATGTGGGTGGCATTTATATTTCAGGGGCCTGGTTTACAAACAGGGTTTTAAAAATGAGCCCCTGAATAGTACAGCAGTTGCTATATCTGCCTGATCATTCAACATCCCGGAACATACCATGATGTTTGTGTTACAGTGCGATACAACTATGCAAGAAACAACATAACATCAAACAGGATTGTTAAAACAAAACTGTCAATAACTGTATGACATCACAGTTCCTAGATCACTGCCTGTTAATTCAAGCTCCTTGAAGTAACAGGAAATTATGGCAGAACCATCTTCGCTCTTCAAGATAACAGACCATTTTGGTTATGAGCGATCTGAGGGTTCTACGGGATAAATTCATTACAAGATTATTATATGGTGTCAGTAATTATCATATTGGGTAAAGCACGAGCCCAGTATGAGCATTACTGACCACATATATTTTCGTATTCTGTCACTCACTAACAGTTGTTAGATACATCGACAAAATCTTACCATTTTAGCCGTACATGGGTATACAGTCCTTTCTTCAGCCTCTGACTGACAGTTTAAAAGTTGTACAGACAACTTGCCGAGCTCTTCTTCTGTTAACTCACTGCACTTTTTCCTCAAACTATAGATCACCTGAGCAAAACATACAAGAACAGATGAGGCATTTCAAGAAGCTGACTGCCATTAGCTGATTATCATCAAATTAAGAAACGTATCCAAAGCATTGATAAAATGTAAGAAAACAACACTGAATCTTACGACTGTTTGCTCTAAAGGATGAAAATTACAATATAACAATGGCCATTGCACTGAATAACATGTTATATTCACAATTCTCCAATGCACCAGCATTTTAAAGTCATTTATTCAACTGATCGGTCATTAATTATTGCATACAAACTTTCAAAGAGACCCGAGTGGGCGGAAATCACCATAACAGCAGGCAGAGAAGTCATTGTAAGAAAATCTCATTGCTATTTACAAGATAATAATGACTGATCATGATCGCACATGACTTGGTAAAAAGGTGTTGATAAAATCATTCATGGACGCAACAGGCTGTATTCTAGATAACTGTTCATTTAGAGTGCTTTTTTACACCTTCACTGTCATCTCATGAGCTTGCAGCCAGCATACAGTTCTTCTGTTGGGTACATACTGTGCATCTAGAGTGACATTCTATACTGGACTGGTGCTGTCAGCAATGCTGGTTCTTCTCCTTAAATTTGCAGTCTTTCTTACTGTAGACATTTTTTGGCACCATTTTCCATATAATGTCGCTTTGTAGCACTCATCTGTCACGCATGATTTAACCCCGCAGACTGAGTCAATCAAGTACCAAACAGTGTTCTCGGAATGAGTAGACTTTCTTACAAGATGGACATCCAAAACATCAAAATTTAGCACCAGCGCTTCTCAAGACTTTGGACCATCAATCCACTTGAGAGGCAATTATGTTATGGCCTGAATTCCTGGCTGAGGTGAGTGTGTGTATATATGTTGAGAAATGTCAGCACACCCACCTCATTTATCACATGTTCAGGGAAGAAAGTGCATGACTTGACCGGTATTTTAACCCTCAAAATATCATCCTAGCATCTGTATTCTGAACTAAGTAAGATTATCATACATTCAAAGGATACAGTCTAAACTTAGGCTACAGCAAGACTGGTGTTCTCTTTTGGCATGCCATGTCCGATACAGTAAATGTGAAATATAAGTCTAAAATAATTATTTTTTTAAAATATTCTTGGCTTGACCTTTTAAATCTTTATGTAGACAGGTTTAGAACACAATATTTATTCATCATTTAACTTTTGAAGAAAGACATTTTCTAAAGTTTGTTTCACGACAATTGTTTTCGAAAATCTTACAATATGGTAACACTCGTCCAAAGGGGACAATTCTGCAAGAGTCTTGGAGTATTCTAGAAACTTTTCATCTGTCGATAACATTTCGAATCTGGACGAATCTCGAGCTGCAATTCCAGTCTTCGACTCTGTCCCTCCATCTTGCTCGTCATCACCAAACAGCCAGCCCATAAAACTTGTTTCGGAAAAAGGAAATAGGAGTCCAAGAAGGAAGAACAGCAGTACTGTTCTCCTAACAGACATGGCTACATGAAGTGGGTGAACCTTTGTGCAAATTCGCTGTCACTAGGAGCTCAAACGTCTCCTTAAATGATCGATTTCACTGCAGACTTTCCTCTTGCCGACCGGGGTTTAAAAGCCCCTCGCTCCCAAGCCAATGAACAACGTGGTTGGTCAAGATATGTCAGACTAAGTCTCTGCGCCATCGGTTGTATCGTTGTACATAGAGTTGTATATGAATAACTCGCGAAAATAGCCGCTTCATCGGAGACTACGCACAAGGTGGTGCTGTCCTTGAACAACAACAACAGTGCACGTTTCGTTTGACGTAAGGGCTGGATTTTTGTGTTAGAGAGTCTTTTCGGATCGCCAGGAGTTAGTCTGTTTCTTAAATTTTAGACAATAAGTAGATCGTGATGTAGTGCACCCAATTAAACTCAGTCTACTTGGTGTAATTTTGTTAAATCATACCTGACAGTTATGCTGTTAGCAAGGCTTCAAGTTGTATTCTAATCTAGTCTGAGGTTGCTCAGACGTTGACATTAGCTTTAGAAATCACACGGACGCTTAGATTTCATGTCTAAGATCTGCGCTATTCTATGGTCTGACCTTTAGACCGACCTTCTACGTCCAAGTAACGTGCCTAATATGGGCCAAAAACTGTAATAAAACAACTTTGGAAACCTTGTTGACTACATACCATTTCATTTATTCTACCGGTATCTAAATTAGTCTGGTCTCCGTTGCTCACCACACAGAGCAAATTCAAAATAACTCCCTCTCGGTCCACTTTAAACGCTCTGACATCATGAACGGGTAATGGCAAGGGACAATTTTCCGGCAGCTTTCACTCATGGATACCAGTTTTTTCAAGCTATAAATCTACCTTAGATCGACTAAATAACATGTTTTGTAGTTGTATATGTTTCCAGGTAGGAGTTTTATATCAGTTTAGGCCCCTGTTAGACTTGTTTTGCCATTGTAGAGGGTTGCCCTGAAAGTCCAACTGCATTGCCGTATGGTTGAGTATAGAGCAGGTCTCAGACGTGAAATTTGAACGTAGGCGTCATTTCTAATTTCAACCTCGAACTAGCACTAATCATGGTTTGCATGAACATGATCATGTTGATGAAGTGCAATATTTTAGTAACTCAGCTAGCTCCTTGTTAATTGATTCTGGTATTTACCACACCTTCGGCCAAAGCACACTTCAGACATAGGAAATAACAAAAACAAGCATGAACGTTTTTAGTCTTGTCTTTGAGAATATTGAGTGGAGAATAGTTTCCATGTTCAACAACAAGAAGACAAGGGCAGTATGATAGCTGCATGCAGTAGGAGAGGAGCTTAGGTGCTGTGAATGCAATATACCTTACGTCTTTAATGTATGTGTATATGTAAGAGTTTTGAAACTTTGAACCAACTTTGAAGATAGCAGTAATGCTGTTTCGCAACTCATGATGATTGCCAGAATTTGTGGAAACTTTGAGTTCATGGATATGAACTATGAATGTTTTACATATGATGTATTTCAGTTGATACATGTACCATAGGTGAATTGCCAAAACTGACTTTACATCAGGAGCAGTGATTATTTGCACATGATCATTATGACCTTGTTGTAAGTCAGTCAGTTAATGAGTGTATGAAGATGTTTTCTTATTCTCTCATCTTCTTCTTATACATATATATTAATTCAGGGAAACAGTGTTCCTGATTCTTGGAGTTGGATAGTAACCTCTAGTGGAACATGTTTTCCAAGCATGTTCAGGTTTGCCAGAGGATTGCTCTCCCCTTGTGGCAGCTTGTTTATCGAGAGAAGGCAACTGCAGCTGCGGCTGCTGTAAAGCCTTTTGTATTCCAAGACATTTTGGAGCAGGAAAAAAAATCTGATGTGACATGGAAGAAAATCACTGGTATGAATTTTTTTCAATACATCAAATATAATGCATTTAATTTACAAGGTTTTTTCCAGCCCCTTTCTCTTTGTGGTAATGACAACAAGAAACATCGGAATATTGATATTGAGACAAATTTTGTATTGAGTTTTCATGAAATAAATTCAGTTTTTGATATATTGGTGATGAAAAAATATTCAGTTTTGTGATTTGTTCAGATTGAGATTCAAATTCGAGAACTGGCTAGAAATTCCCCTGATTTAATACCGGTATGCATGTCAAACTTCTACGCAAGATTTACAAACTATCTCCCCTTATTCCTTTCTTACATTATTCAGATGTGTGAAAGTTTTCTGGTAGTTTGTTCCTCTCTTCCAAATTTCTCTTCTTCAAGATCTGTCTTGAGAAATGATAAAAAATGAATGAAACATGTTTATGCTGTTAAATACATGTCATGTATTATGCATGGGTGAGTTTAGTTGATACATGTATGTACTCAACTTCTGATTACAGGTGATCATATTTCCACATTTGATGTCCAGGGTAAGAAAGTACTACACGTCAGTCCAGAAGCTCTGACCATGCTAGCAGAGCAGGCCATGATTGACATAGCTCACCTTCTGAGGCCAGGCCATTTACAGGTGAGAGGGATCAGGTAATACAGGTGATCATGTTTCTACATTTGATGTCCAGGGTAAGAAAGTACTACACGTCAGTCCAGAAGCTCTGGCCATGCTAGCAGAGCAGGTCATGATTGACATAGCTCACCTTTTGAGGCCAGGCCATTTACAGGTGAGAGGGATCCGGTAATACAGGTGATCATGTTTCTACATTTGATGTCCAGGGTAAGAAAGTACTACACGTCAGTCCAGAAGCTCTGGCCATGCTAGCAGAGCAGGTCATGATTGACATAGCTCACCTTTTGAGGCCAGGCCATTTACAGGTGAGAGGGATCAGGTAATAGAGGTGATCATGTTTCTACATTTGATGTCCAGGGTAAGAAAGTACTACATGTCAGTCCAGTAGCTCTGACCATGCTAGCAGAGCAGGCCATGATTGACATAGCTCACCTTCTGAGGTGAGGCCATTTACAGGTGAGGGGAATCAGGTATTACAGGAATCGTTGGTTTGAGATTTTAGGTCTCCATTACCATCCGCCATGTGGTGTGGGGAATGGAGTAGAGTCATAAGGAAGCTTCAAGTTATTTTAAGATTTCTCCCTTGAGATATGGTAATTTGTGTCGAATTTGAAAATGTCACTCCTTACCTCTGCTTCTTTACCTGAGCTAGAAATTACATGTATTTTATCGCATTTTTTTTTTTTTTTGACTAAATTTGTTCAGCAACTTTCCAATATCCTGAAGGATCCAGATGCTTCGGAAAATGACCGTTTTGTGGCTTTGGAATTGCTGAAAAATGCAAACATTGCAGCGGGAATGGTTCTTCCAGGATGTCAGGATACAGGCACAGCCATTTGCATAGGTGAGATCTGAACTTTGCCAGCGTTTTAGATTACAAAGGGACTTCTACAGCAGAGCTTGCATCTAGGAAGAATTTTGACATATGAGACTTTTCCATGCGAAGGCAGCAGACCAAGGCAAAATGGGTTTTACAATGTATTTACAAATAACATAAACCTTGGTCGCTGTTAATATGGAATAAAAAAAATAGTAAAGGAAAAGAGTGAAAAAAAGTTCTTTGGAATCAAATGCCGAATATATTTTGGCAAAAGAAGCGTCTACAGAAACATGTGTCAGATGTGTTTGTATTTGGAGGTCAGTGTGCTGCTCGCTCATGAGGCGCCTCCATGGCTAAGGGGCTTAGTGCTAGTGCAGCATAATGACTCAAGTGCCTCTCACCAGTGTAATTGTTGTGAGGTCAAGCCTACACTGTAGCTCATTTTGGCTTCCTCTCTGATTGTTTGTGGGCATGTCCAAAAGCAATCTCTGGATTGCTGTGGGTTTCACTCTCATGAAATAAAATAACTAAAGTTTGGTAGGCACAATAAATAAAACTACAGCTGCAAAGATTGTGTTATAGCCTGATTTTCCATCTAGTTTACTCTTATTTTTGTTCACTAAGATATGGCTGAAATACCCACTACTGCCAATTAAGGCAAATTTAACTCCAATTCAAAGTGGACATGAGTTTGGAGCATGAGAGTGTTTTGTTGTAGGTAAGAAAGGTCAGCGAGTGTGGACTGAAGGCAAGGATGAAGAGGCTATTTCTCGCGGAGTCTACAACACATACACCTCCAAAAACCTGCGCTACTCTCAGGTTAGTACCAGATGTGCAGCGCTGGTGAAGAATTTTGTCGCATGCCATTTGGAGTATTTTCTATGGCATGCGTGTTCATCGTGTTTATGTGAGGTACAATCTGCTTTTGATCGCACAACCTAAGTATATGTATAGAGTGGCAGGATTGTCTGTGTAGGATGTATGATGGCTGTTGAATGGACAAAAAATGCATCCATTGTCTGTACAAGTATGTTTTTGCTCTACATATCAAATACATGTAGCCTACAGGCACATTAATAGTTTATCACCTGAGCCATCTTGCAAGCTTTCATCATCCATGCACAAGGTTACATTTGATTCATTTAAGAGACTGTCATGGAGAATTTCTACATTGTTTCTTCGATATGGGCTTGAACTAATGAAATAGCTTTGCATGCTGTAGGCTTAAATATAACTTTCTGAACTTTTCTGTGATATCAATAAAGTTACCCGTAAATATTCAACTGTTCAACAGGGTGGCCTGTGTTGTGATTTTTCACCCAAGAATATGCCGATGACGTCAGTATTATTGCATATACGTCAACGGGATCATGAATGCAACCATTGGTTACATATGTTCAGTCTTTCTGTGAAGTCGTGACATCATACATGGAGTACAGTTTGCAACATTCTTTTGCTATGAATGAAATGAAAACTAAGCATCCAGATTTTGCCAAGCAACCATTTTCATCTAGATACGGTAATGCTCAATGCTTTTTGTTCATGCATTACCTTTCGTGGTTCAGGTCAAAATAAAACTACATAGAAATTTAATCATTGCATATAAACGGGAAACCACAAGGTACCAGTGTGCTCACTTGTACCAGCTGAGTGGCGAATGAGCTGTGTGTGATTTTAAATTGTGATTAAGGGATAGGTTGTAACCGTTAAATCAGAACTGATGTTCATACAATACTAAACTAGTGGAGCTGCAAGCTCTAGGAGTTTCACGTTATTCTGTGTTGTAACACAACAACATGACAGTGTGTTTGTGTTTTTTGGGCAGGTTGCTCCGATGGATATGTATACAGAGAAGAACACAGGTACAAACCTGCCGGCTCAGATCGAGATCTACGCCACAGACTCGGGGCAGTATGACTTCCTGTTCATGGCCAAGGGTGGTGGGTCTGCCAACAAGACATTCCTCTATCAACAGACAAAGGCTCTTCTCAACCCAGAAAAACTTCTAAAGTTCGTGGATGAGAAAATAAAGGCTAGTGACTAGAAACATATAAAACCCAATTGCAAAGAATGAACCGATGTGGCAAAGTGGTATCTTAACTTCATGTTAGCCTGTAGAGCATGGGGTTAAAGGTCAACTAGTTAAAAAAACACGTTCTTTTTGGCAGTGTTGTTGGTGAGTTCAGTTACATGGACAGTTTTAAGTTCTCCATGGATTCTTGTATCCACAACTGACGAATTGTTATAGATTATTGAGGCTTAAAAATGCAACTTATCACTCAACCAGAGCATATCATGACATAGTGAGCAGGAACAATACTGGATTTACCAATTACACTCCAGTGCACCTTTTGGCGTGAATGAAAGAGGACAGAGCCTCATTGCTTTATTTACCTCTGTCATAGGGGTTTCTGATTATTCTTGGACACAGTGTGTAGCATTAAACTACATGTAATCAGTAATTAAACAGGGTTAATACAGGTATCTTGATGTACATGAATGCATTTCTCTTTCAGACACTTGGCACAGCTGCCTGTCCCCCATATCACCTGGCCTTTGTTGTTGGAGGTACATCTGCTGAGTATACCCTGAAGACAGTCAAACTAGCCTCAGCACGCTACCTGGAGAATCTCCCTTCCTCAGGTATGCATTGAAAGGTATGATGCTTCAGTGTCAGTTCCCAGGTATGTCAGGTATCAGGTTTCATTGTCTGTATCCTTCCACAGATATGGCAGATGTCAGGCTTCAGTGTAAGATATTAAGTTACAGTGTCTATTACCGTTTCTTATGTAAGATATCAGGTTACAGTGTCTGTTGGCCTTTAGAAAAATATCTCTGATCATAACTCCTTCTCCTTGTCATGTATAAGCTGTTAGGTGTTCTACTTTGGACATGAATGCAGATGTGGAAATTCATGTCAGCGAGTGGCATTTTTGTTATATATGGTGTTTTGTATGTCAATCACGTTATGTAGAAGCAGTTGTGAAAATAAGCAGCTCAGCAGTTTTGCTGCAAATCATCTGCCCTGAGGCTGTGAGTCCAGTATGTTATCTGAGAGTAGCAGTGCATTCCTGTAATTCACCATAGGCATAGGTTACCAGGCATCTGTCGCAAGCAGTTCACAGGTGGATAGAATTGTGAAAATATACCAGTTACGTATTTGTAGTAGGAAAAATACACAAGAAATCTTGCTCCCAGGTAACGAACACGGAAGGGCATTCCGTGACCACAAGTTAGAGAAGACCATCCATGAGCTGACCCAGAAGACAGGCATCGGAGCGCAGTTTGGGGGCAAGTACTTCTGCCACGATGTACGGGTGGTGCGCCTCCCCCGTCACGGGGCGTCCTGCCCTGTGGGCATTGGGGTGTCCTGCTCTGCAGACAGACAGGTTAGGCACAGTCATAGAATGTGGTGTATGGCTACTTTTGTATTCGCTACAGAGAGTTATTTTCTCTGTGATCATACATATCTGTTAATGTTCATGTCTATTTCATAGGCCTCCTTGCTGAACGAAAGCAGATATGAGTGGTGTATATGATCATGATATAAAGTTTGTGCATGTAAACACAAATGATATCTGGTAGATTTTAATCTCTGCTTTATCTGTATTATATTTGTATGTGGTTGATAATAAATAACACTTCTGCTTGGTCATAATACTGGGGTTAACAAGTACCTACCACAGCTTGTGACAGGAAAGCAGTTATTGCAAACCATAGAAGACAAATCAGGTTGGGTCATACTAATGACTTTAAAAAGTGGTACCGTTACTAGTTGTTGGCTCGATTTGTGCTCAGCAATGAGAGGCTAGAGCAAGGAAACAGTACTGGTGAGCCCGATTTTTGTATGATATTGCTCAGTGGGGTGTCATGTCTGGTGTCTTGGGCATGATGTTAAAGTGACGGTGGCACATACATCCTTAGGACTCTGTCATATTCATATAACCGAAAAGTTGTGGACGATGATGTAAAACCGAAGCACTCATGAATAGTGTACATGGAAGACTTCAATCCAACTGAATTTTAGTTTCAGGCCTGTTTTATTTGTATTAATTTGTATTGTTCATCAGTTGATGATTTTATGGTTTCATAAATATGGTGCAAAAACTATAACTGCCAATACCATTCCCCTAACATTTAACCAAGTATATCAGGAAATTATTTCATTATTATGAGTGAAAGACATTATCAGTGAAGTTTGTACTCCTGATGAACGGTCACTGTTTCATGTGAACTATGAATGACTGTTTCTTGTGTTCCTCAAACATGAACCTGTACGTCTTCATCAAAACAGATCCTTTTAAGTGTTCTTCAGAAATCAACTCTCTTACCCAAATTTCAGATATTGGGTAAGATTACAGATGAGGGTGTGTTTTTGGAGCAGTTGGAAACAAACCCAGCAAAATATTTACCTGAAGTGACATCTGATGACCTTAGTGGAAGTGTTGTTGAGGTATGTGTTTATGACATGGTATGTTTTTTTCCCTAAAACTTTGCTCAAAATGTTTCTTATATGCAAAGTATATGTATACCTGCTTCTCATTTACATGTACATGTATTGCGGAGTTTTTTTCTTGCCAATTTCATTTTAGGATCTCAGTTTGAACAAATCAGTCTGATTCCGTGTAGAACCCAGGAAAACCCACAAAAATCAATACAAAATTTGTAAACTTTATTTTCAAATATTTCTCATCAATATACATGATGAATATTTAAATTCTGCTTTCAGATAGATCTCAATCGACCAATGAATGAAATGTTGGCAGAACTGAGCAAGCATCCAATCAAAACTCGTGTGAGTTTAACCGGCACTCTCATTGTGGCCAGGGACATCGCTCATGCCAAACTCAAAGAGAGGCTGGACAGTGGGGAGGGTCTACCTCAGCACGTGAAAGACCACCCCATTTATTACGCAGGTCCAGCAAAGACGCCAGAGGTATAACAAGTGTGATTTTAATGTAGTGAATGGTGCAGTAAAGCATTCATCGGCTTCAGTGATCCTTTGATCTTAATGACCCAGGGCAAAATGCTGACATGTATCCTGAGATGTCTTGTTAAGAGTTTGTGTCAATTAGGTATTCATATACATGTCCATTCTTATTACCACTTATACATATACTTATGCAAGCAAATAAATTCGGTATTATGTTCTATCAAGCCCAACTACTCTGTACTTTTGCAATACACTAACAGTAATCTTGTGCTCCAGCGTGAAGATGCAATGATTTATTTGCCTTGCATTCAGTATTGGTAGGTTACATGATGCAATAAAGAGTGTTACAAGCAGTTAAAGTAGCAAAGGGCTGGTATCTGAACGTTGTTGTGAAACTAATGTAATATGTAAAGCTGAAGATGTGTGTTACTACTCTATTTTTGTAGGGTAATAAGAATTAGAACTTCAAAGGTTCACTGAAATATGTGTATCAAATATAAATTGTGAAGAAACAGGTTTTCTTGATGATCATGACAACACAAGCAAATTTTCCTCCATTAGGCTTGAAAGATGAAAAAGGCCTCCCGAAACTAAAATTTCATATTTCTGTCATGATTTTGTAGCTAACATTCATATGCTCCATATGAAAAATAAGAAAAAAAGAAGAATTATTTTTAGTCATCATACTAAGAATTTCTCCACAAAATTGTCCTATCATTTGAAGGAAAAGGCTGTTTACCTGTTCATTTGTGTGTACAAATACAGACCATTCTCATGAATTGAATGCATCATAGGAATTGATGTTGTTGATGTGCAGGGATATGCCAGTGGTTCCTTTGGCCCGACGACAGCTGGCCGTATGGATTCGTATGTCGCCGAATTCCAGGCTAATGGTGGCAGTAAAATCATGCTGGCTAAAGGCAATCGCAGTAAACAGGTGAGAAGGGGCTAAACTGTATTGTTGATAACCTAGAAACCTGCCTGAAATTCTTGAAATGTCCTTGTGAAAATCATTTGTATTATATGAATGGGAATATGGTATGATATGGAAAAATGTGGTATGCCTCTGTATCACGTGGGTAACAGCCATAGGCATATGATAAATAAAAGATTACAAGGACCTTCACCAAGGATTGTTGGGTATCCCATAAAGGACAATGGTTTGCTCTGAACTCTCCACTGTGCATGGTCTCACGCTGGTTGGATGTTTTTGTGTACTGTGTATAATATCTTAAGGATACTAGAACCCCTCAGGAAATGCTCACATTTTTTTTGTATTTCGCATGCTTATTCTCCATTCTGCTATTTTTCCTCTCAATTAAAGATGAAAAGCACATTTGAATTGTAAATACCTTAGATTTGACAAAAAGTACAAGACGTTTTCAACCAAGGCAGATGTGTTTTCTGGAGTTCCCCTTGATTAGTCGGATCATCTCACTGAAGGAGAGTTACCTGCTGTGATTAGTCATGCCTCTGGTAAATGCATATTGCCTCCTGCTGTAAACTGTGCATGGCTGCTTGTGCAGAATACTCTAACAGACCTGTTAATTAAAACAACAGGCTTAATCACCCCACTGAGAGGCCATTGGTGGAGGAGTTTATAAACACATTCTAGCAGGGTTTGCTCTAGCACACTAGCACACGTAATGCTCCTCCAGGCATTTTGGTCTGTTTCTGCCTTTTTTATTTTCGAGACGGTTGTGTGATGAAATAGTTTTATGTCTCGCTTATTTTTCATCACAGTGCTATAAAACTTTGCACATATATAGCTAAAGTCTTAATCTAAAAAACAGTCCCACATATTTATGATATCTTTTATAGTTTTAAAGATATTGGTAGAAGAACATCAAAGTTTCTAAAACATTTTTAATTTTTGAAAGTTTTAACTTCATATGATCACTCAGAACAATCTAAGATGAATATTAAAAAGTTGTGGGACTGTTCTTTAGTTTAGATAGTAAATTATCTACTTGGGCAAGAGAAATTTGAAAATTTTGAAAATTGTTGAAAAAAATAGCATTTTGAGAAACAGCTCTGATTTTTTGGTAAAATTTCTCTTTATTTTGATAAATATTAAAGTAAGGTAACTTATAAAGGCTTTTTTGAAATCAGCAATCCTTTAGCTTCCCATAATATATAGACATATGGTCATATTTGACCAATATTTGGGGCTACACAAGGCAAAATGTGAAATTTTACTTATAAGAGCGTTCTAGTATTCTTGATCAATAAAGTCATTAATCAGTCAAATTATCAGACGAAAGCATGACAGTTATGCAATTTAAAAACCTCTGTTGTAGGTGACGAATGCGTGTAAGGAACACGGTGGCTTTTACCTTGGCTCTATAGGGGGTCCTGCAGCCATCTTAGCCCAGAACTGCATAAAGAAAGTGGAAGTGTTGGAGTATCCTGAACTGGGTAGGGACACCGTGAAGTTCATGTAAACACAAATCTACTCCCCACATAAGACAGCCTTTGTAAGGCATCATAAAGTTACGTAAGTTACTTGAAGAAAAAAAAAAACGTCTCAAAATTACATGTAACTTAAAAACAGTGACGTGTACTGTGTATCTGTCCGCTTGCTTCTGATAATGTACATGTGTGTGCAGAGAGGTTTGGGCTGGGTATGCCATTTTCTCTGTTGCTACAGTTCTGTGTGTTTTTCAGGTGATTATACACACGCGTAGAGCAGGCTACACATGTAGCAGATTCACATTTTTCTCCTTATAGATTGTATTCTTTCTTTCCCAGGTATGGAAGCCATATGGAAGGTGGAAGTTGAAAATTTCCCAGCATTTATTGTGGTTGACGACAAAGGAAACGACTTCTTCCAAAAGTGGCAGGTGGAATAATCTAGCAGCCTAGATACTGAACATGAAGTGGACTTGTACGGAAATCCAGGCTTCATATTTCCCTGTTGAACTTGTGGTGGGGACATATCGAGATATCAAAATATCAAGTCTTCATAAAGAAAGGGAAAAATAGTGTGCTTGTTCACACACTTTTGTGGATAACAGAGATGTTCAGAGAAAGAACCAGATGTATGTACATGTGTATAGATAAATGTCACTCCAATAAAATCCTGCATGTTAAATTGGTGGACATCACGTGAGTCACTATGAGGAGGGTTAAACGAATGGACCCTTTCAGAAAAAAGTAACACTTATGTAGACTTCAAATGAGAGATAAGCTTTAATACAGGTATTGTTTGAAGTACTTGCATTTACAGATGTGGTTGTACATGTAATTGTTATATAATAATGTATAATTATGTGTTCAGTCATATTCTTTATGGTAGCAAAACATGTATCATGATTTGTTAATGTTACAGTTTTGCAGATGTTGGCCTTTCTGTCAAAAAAAAAAAAAAAAAAAATAATAGTAACAAAAACTATACCTCTTTTGTTTGCTCATTTGTGCTTAGTGCCAAAGGAAAGGAGCCTGCAAGATGATGATAACATGTTGATGCAGCATGCATGTAAATTACTTCATGGTTTTAATTACAGCTCCAAGCTTTCCCTTTTGTGCTGAAAAATGGTTGAAGTAATATGTCTTGAGGGAATAATTTTGCCAGGCATGTCACATTTCCAGAATGGTTGCACGGTTGTTGATGCAGTGTCGGACTGAAAGTTTACTCGCTATTTCGTCTGAAAAACAGTCAAAACTCAAAACTGTCAAAATCAAACCGTCTGTCAACTTGTTATATGCTTTAAAATCATCAGTGAAAACTCACTGTCTTCTAAACTTGATGATAAAATGATTAAGAAATAATGGCTTATTGACTGCGTATACGCTGTGATATCTGTAGTAAAAAAAAGATGTCCATTGTTTTTGGACAAGGCCACAATGTACTGTAAAGGTACTAAAGTACTAAAAATGAATCCACAAAAGTGATATCTATGAACTGTACAAGGTAGCATTATAATCACTGAAAGAAATCCTGATATTTCGCCGTTATACAAAGTATATGAATGATAAAAGTAATCTACCAGGTAAACAAGTTCAAATCCTTTCATTTGTAGAAGTAAATAGCATGAGAGAATATTATTACGGAAGGTAAACGCTCAAGCCGGTATGGTGCATTACATACTCGATGTTGTTTGAAAGATCTATATTTTAATAATGTGTATATTTGCACACAGCCTGCAGTTGTCCATTGGGATAGAATTGCCTACATTGCTTTAATTTTAAGGCTGCTCATAGAAATAAATTCTTACCCCATCACTGATTCTTTGATCCTGTTTCCTGCCAAATGCCAGACTCCAGCTCTGTACCCTCAAATTTCACGTTGACCTGCGTATGAATTACACAGCAGTTGGTGACGTATTCGTTTTCATACAGGTAGACGCCATGTGCTGCACTAACATGTCCTCCCTTTCAATTTTTGTGGTTGAAACAATCTCAGTGGATGCTCTGATGTACTCGCTGACAAAAGTGTTCTGTCACATGAAAAATTTCACTGCGTATACGCTATGGCATATGCCTATTGACGTCTAATCTTCATGTGGTATGCACGTTGCGGATGCATTAGAAGGTAGTAGGTAATTAGAGCAATTGTCTGCGTTCCAGCCATGATTGTAAACTTACTCAATACCTTCTCAACTGAACATAAATTTCATTCAAACTCATTTTCATTCTCATGAAATGTCACAAATAGGAAGACTTTCTTTACAAATTGTTTATGTGCCCATTTTCTGGATATCCTATAAACAGGGAATTCTAACCATTGATTCTGGGTTATTCACCCTTACAGGCATTAATATGAATAAATGCATGCAGTTCCAGTCTGCAAATATTTATTTCTGATTTGTGGGTAACAGGATTTATATATAGATGATTAATAAGCATGTACAGTAATTATTGTGAGACTGACTGCTGAACCGGTGTATTTGGATATGGATAGCATGGCTGAATCCCTGAGGTTCGTAAGAGTTTCTTTACTACTACTGCAGGTCATGGTTATTTATTACGAAGATGTACAAAAAACATGTTTTGTTAGCAGTTTGCATTAAAGTTTTATTCTCCCAAATTGACAAATGCTATTCTGTCAGCTAATTTATTTTTGTAATATGACTGGAGTGTTAAATGATACTCAAGAATATTTACCTTATAGGGCTGTGCCAACAGTATGGTGGGAGGAAACCGAACCAAACCTGGGGGAACCCATGAACATCTGCAGGTTGCTGGCAGACATAGATAGCACGCAAACATTAATTTGTTTCTGACGGACCTCTAAGACAGAACGCTAGTATGCATCTCTCCATACATGCAATAATGTTAGATTTATTCATTAACGTAATTCGTAGTTTACACAATGCCCAAGAATATTTAACTGATCGATGGTGGCCAGCATTATGGTGGGTAGAAACCCACGACCATCCGCAGGTTATTGGCAAACCTTCCCATGTATGACCGGAGAAGAAGCCACCATTAGCTCACCTAGAACTGCCACCACAATGGTTAGAGGCTCCTGGATCACTGCACTGCACTGGCACACTAACCAGCTCAGACCCCTGCATGTCAGACTTAGTACTATTAGATGAGCTCCTGTGAAGCACTGGTATGTATGTATATCTAAGCCGTATGAATAAAATTCAAATACCAGTGACTATAAACTGAAGTCAACCACATATAAGACTAATAAGCTTTATATACAAGACTATACTTCCAATCAGCATATACACTTCATCATTAATCCTTGAATTTTTAAAAAGATAATTCATTCACTTCATAGTTACATCAGAAATTAGCAGATTTGTGCAATGTCTGTATAGTGAAATCACACACATTAATCTTTGATCTAACTGTACAATGTTTAAACACTTATTATGTAAGTACACGTACATAAAGGCAGCCTTGGGTTTAAGCAGAGCACATAGCTCAAATTACTTTAAAAATTATTACACTTGTCTTTATGCTTAATCAAACATCACTGTATTTTACTTGTATGACTTTGTGACTATTTCATTTACTTGGTTGTTGTTTAGCATCATACTCAAGAATTTTTCCCTTGTACAAAGGCTGTCACTTATATGGGTGGAAGACACCAAAATGCCCAGGGTAAACCACAAACCTCTGCCAAACGACCTTCCCAGGTGTAACGTGCAGACATGCAAACCATATCAGTGGAAGACAAGTGGCCTTGAAAGAAATTCAGACTGCGCAAATAATCAGATGAGCACCGCTGACTGCTTACCATCACCAAAGCCCCACTCTCAGTAACAGCAGGGGTGTGTGACTTGTAAGATCGTGGGTTAATAGTTATACATTTGTACATTCTGAGGATAGCCTATTGATCAATAAACTTACCTCCCCCCCCAACACACACACCTAAATAAACACAGACAGGCCTGTAAACTGTAAATTGCAAGACAATTGCTCAATACAACACAACTGCATTTTTACACTGTATAAATAGATAACACTGTACACCATGCATTAAAATAACTGACACGTACATGTAGCTGTAAGGTCCAATCCTGGCTTCACACACACATGGGAACAGCTGCCCCTGAGCTCTGTCAATAGCCTATGTAAAATTGTCTTCACCCATCCTCTTCCAAAGACAGGAAAGCAAATCTAAATGGCCTACCTCGATGAATATTTACCACCAATGTCTATTTGCACACTCTGTCAAGTCACATTTTTTCAGTCATTGGGATATATCTACTTGCCTTCTAATAGGATTGTGTTGCTGTCTTATCTCATTATTCATTGGTTGAACCAATGTTTTATAAAAAGTTTCTTTAACAAGCCTAAATCCCATGACTGAAAAGCTTAATATCTCCCAAAAGATCACCATCTTCTGGTGGAAAGAGTATATCTATAGACTTCGCTCCACATCCAGCTGATTCACTAATTGTGAAGTCAACACGTTTCTAATTAGCAGAAAATTCGGCATTCTGGAAACAAAAAAGCCTGTGGTGGGGAAAGAATGTTTGGAGTTATTCCGCTAGCTTACATTCACAAGAACATTTTTCATTTTGTGGTGCTAAATCACAATACCAATAAATAGGTATTTGGTTGACATGGCAAATGTCCAGAAGTGGCTAAAGGGGCACTTCATCAACTAGAAGCCGAGGTACTGTTATTCTCTGGTGGGTTGTCGTGGGGCTCGGCAGACTCTGAGTCACTCACGCCGGGATCAATCTTTAGCTTTTTCTTTGCCCTAGAGTCCGCAAGAACCTGCTCTACAGTTCTTTTGTCTCGTTTGTTTTCACTGGGCACTGCAATGAAATACACAGGACACTCTGGTGTAAAGCAGTGGTTGAGGCAAAGTGACAGTACAAAATGTATCTAGATTACCGATCAATTTATTTCATTAGCATGTAATCCAGTGCTCCAAATTTCTTTTACTTACATGACACCTATCAGGTTTAGGGCTGGAGGAACCAGTGTAAACCACTGTCCTATATCAGACGCTTGACAACTCTCCTGACTTAAAGCTGTGCACAAAAGATGAATGCTGTATATGAACGCGTAACCTTACTCGTCAAGGACATAATAGTAAGCCAAAGCTTTAACCATCTCAGCCAGCCAGGACACTGTCTTCATATTAAATGCAGGATGGAAATATTCTTAAAACAAACACTTAGACTGTTTGATTAGATTTCGACAAGAAACCGTTTCAACATATTTACAGCAGAAAAAGAAACTGATTTTAAGTTTGTTTCAAGAAGTACAATGCTTGTTGCACTCTTTTAAATACACTCACTGACTTACCAAACCCATAAGATCTATTGGCTGTCGTCGTCATGGCAGCATCTTTGGCTGCTGAACGACCTATCAAATGTTCATATTTGTCTTTGTAGTTTGAATTTGGTGTAAATTCTGTTTTGTTTTTGGGCCTCTGCGCCGATTCTTCCTTTTCCAGCTCCTGTAAATTAACAGCACATTAAGAATGCTAATAGTTATTCATATACTATACACCAACTGTCTTCTTAATACATCTGTGGAGGCAGTGGTGGGGTAAAATGGAGAAAACATGATATGGACGCAATTTTGAAGTTATCATGTTTTAGCTCTTACAGTGGCATGAACATGTACAACTAGTGAAAGTTTTGGTTATAGATTCTTTATCTTTTGACATTTCATACAGTGGAGTACATTTTTACATAATGAAATAAGCATACTGCCTACATTCCACATTTCATGTATATTATCCTCCAAAACTGCCACGAGTGCAACATTCATAAATACATAATATTTCACTGCAAAAACTGAATTTTAACATCCATTTCTATGTTCAAAGTGCCACCAGCTACTAAAGTTATATCCTTCATGTTTATACTTTGTGCACATCAAATTCTTGAAAGGTTAGTTTGTCCTACATACCTTCTGCCGCACCAGTTCTTTAGCTTTTTCTGGGTCCCACTCCTCACCTCTCCTGTATGCCAGCAATTCTTCATCGGATGGGGCAAATTCCTGATAAAACAAAACACATGTCATCAACAAATCATAAGATTGCGTTTTCCAGGAACAACAGGGTCACATGCTTATCCACCTATATGTGCGCTGTGCAACAACAGATACCACTAGACAACAGAAATATAATGATAAGAGTAAGAAATCAAGTAATTCCACAGCCTTTCCGTGCATGCTAGAGTTATCTCCCCTCATTCCTCTCCTCTTCCCTTCAGTGATGGGGTGTCAGTTTTCCAGAAACTGAGATAAAAGCAGTTGACAAATTATATGCATACATTGCTGCACATTTAAATAAATCCACCTTCAAACCTCAGTCTAATATATTAATACCATAATCCAAACTATGATACTATCAACAAACATGCACAGTAAATTTTACAACTTCTTGAGGAATATGTAAGAATTGTCCTACCAATTATAATGTCCATGAATTGGATAATGTCATGAGCTAGATACTCCAGAATTTTCATAAAACCCTGGATTATCCTGAAATATCCACGTGAGGTAACTAGTTTATATATGGATAGATGGGCAGGCTGACTGCTATACCCAACTGTAATATATAGCTAGTCACTGTTCCACACAGCAGTCATAAACTAAGTTCATTGTAACTACCATGGCTACCTATCTCTTTAACATGGGTTGTCATGGTAGTTACAGTCAACTTAGTCTAAGATAGCTTTCTGAAACAGGGGCCAGGAAGACAAAAGACAAAAGGAAGACAAAAACTGAAGCATGCTCACAACATATAATTACACACAAGCCAAAAAATACAAGCTTGAGGTCATGCCCCCATATTATACTCCAGCAGATAAAAATTAGCAATCCTAGTACTTTGTAATTTGGTATGATCTGTATATCAATGGGGATAGACCAAGTGCTGGTTGAGTGGGTGTCAATTTCTTTTTGAGGATATCATCCATATGCAGGGAGGACGTCATCCATATGCAGGGAGGACGTCATCCATACACTGGGAGGTGTTATCCATACAGAAGGAGGATGTCGTCCATACGCAGTGATGTCATCCATACACAGGGAGGATGTCATCCATACACAGTTATGTTGTCATCTATAGGCAGGGAACATGTCATCCATATGCAGGAATAATATTATCCATATGATGGGATTCATTTATTTAATTGGTGTTTTACGCCGTACTCAAGAATATTTCGCTTAAACGACAGCGGCCAGCATTATGGTGGGAGGAAACCGGGCAGAGCCAGGGGAAACCCACAACCATCCGCAGGTTGCTGGCAGACCAAATATGATGGGAGGATGTTATCCATACACAAGGAGGATGTCATCCATACGCAGAGATGTTGTCACCCATATGTCACCCAGAGAGGATGTCATCCATACCCAGGGAAGATATCATTCACACGCAGGGAGGACGTCATCAATACACAGACAGGATGTCATCCATACACAGACAGGATGTCATCCATACACAGGAAGGATGTCATCCATACACAGGGAGGATGTTATCTACACACAGGCAGGATGTCATCTATGGACAGGGAGGATGTCATCCCTACGCAGTGATGTTGTCATCCATATGCAGAGAGCATGTCATCCATAGACAGGGAGGATGACATCCATATGCAGTAATGTTGTCATCCATACGCAGGAAGCATGTCATCCATACACAGGGAAGATATCATTCACACGCAGGGAGGATGTCATCAATACACAGACAGGATGTCATCCATACACAGGGAAGATATCATTCACACGCAGGCAGGATGTCATCCATACACAGACAGGATGCCCTGTATATGCTTAAAATTAACCCACTCACACAGAGAATCTTATGTGTGTGCATTTTTCAGCAAAAGTGTCCAACCTTTTTCCAGAGCATCACATATCTGTCCTCCTCTTCTTGTCCAAATGAAAATGACGTCAAACCAGCTACATCTGCCACTTCATGACTATAACAGATAATACAGGTTTTTTATCATGAGTTCATAAATACTTAATGAGATAAAAGAACAGTCAGCAGTAACATAAATCAATGAATGTGTGACGTAAGCTTTACAACAAACTACTATACTAAACTGCATAGACAAACTAATCTGGAAAAACTTGGGAATACAAAAATTAGCAATCAACACTATGATTTCTTTATAATAATAAATTATGAGGAATCCTTAAACACAAGAAAAATAAATTAACTATAGAAAAAGATAATAAAAAGAAAGAAAGAAAAATGACATTCTTTAAAACCACTACAGAGCTGACTCAACATTTATTAATGAATGTTAAATATTCTTCCATGTGTTTCATTTTCACATACATAATTGCCCGAAAGACCTTGTCCATAGCAGGAAACTTCAACTTTTCTTCTGATCCATTTTGTATGAACTCATGTATCTTCTTCTGCATCTGTTGGAACAAAAATAAAGTTAAATCTAAAGTATAAATTATACTCCCTTACAATACATCTATAGGTGAAAGATGAAGAACAATGTACATGCTAATGTAGACTTCATTACAAAGACTGAAATTATTACCTTTCTTCTGAAGCCTTCCAACTTTTGCTTCTCATGATCCTG
The DNA here is from genome assembly GCA_016165875.1 of Acanthopleura granulata. Classification (NCBI taxonomy): domain Eukaryota; kingdom Metazoa; phylum Mollusca; class Polyplacophora; order Chitonida; family Chitonidae; genus Acanthopleura; species Acanthopleura granulata. The sequence goes on along the minus strand of JABBOT010000080.1, from coordinate 26,820,472 downwards.
CTGTTTTTGCAAACGTTCTTTCAACTCTGTCAATAGACAAAATATAAGATGAGCATTTTAAACTCTTGAAAAATGTAGCAAAAATATGCATATACTTGCAGAGAAAGGCTTCATTTCCAAATTCAGTGGAACTGTATTTCCCACCTTATTCTCCAACATGTTGCATAAACACATGTAATTTTGCCAATGGTTCGTATTAGAAAATAAATTCAACATCATATTAAAGTAACAAATTTCGCTACATCATACAGTAGCTCATCAGACTTTACTTGAAATTCAAAACACTAACCCTTTGACAGGTCTAAACATTTAGACCTTTAAAAGGGTCAGTGTTTTGAATTAATGTTGCATGACTCTCAGTATTCTAAAATTACACACTGAGTATTACAATGTTTGTCAGAATTTTAAAACAGCAACTATATGGACTAGTAGCTCCGAAGTACTTGCACTCATCACGTTTAGAACACGCAGCTACAGGACTTGACTTTGCAAAATCCTGAACTAGGTCCAGAGTTCTTGTATGCTGCCCTCTCGATACGCATCTAGCAACTAGAAAACCACAAATGCGGTTGTCTCACCTTCATCCTTTACAATCTAGTCAGAATCAAAGCACAAAGTCCCATGTTACTTGTTATTTTAGACCTACAGCAACTAGAAAACCACAAATCGTCCTTCACCCTCCAGCCAGTCTCACAGTACGAAGCCCCATATTATCCATTCGTCCGACAATAATGGATCTGCTATCGGACTTTTAATTTTTATTCCACCCAAGAAACTCTATGGGTAGCCAGGACTCTGGGTTGTTAGTTGAATCCATGCAACAGACTGGTGAGTAACAGGACAATGACGAGAGATTTAATGCAAAGTTATGTTCACCGAGTAATCCCAGGTTACCTCCCCTCCTCGGTAAAGGCAGAAAGTAACTCTCGTAACAACCGAAGTTCATTTGCTTTTGAACGATGGTTTTGTCTTGCACAATCAATATAGGTAGTAGATATTATAAGCTCGATACATAATGTTACATGATACGTTACCTTTGGCTTTCTTCTTTTCCTCTTCGCCGAGCGAAGGAGGCTTTTCCATGGATCCCAGGATCGATCCAAGAAGGTCCGCCATCTTTGGTTGTTTGGCGGCGACGCGGTGCACTGTTAGCAAGAAAAAGTTTGAATTTGACATTTTTATGCTAATTATCTTGTGTTAATAAATAATTTTGTATATATGGCTTAAAATAAAATACTTTTATACGTAATAACATCTAATAATGAATTGATATTTTATTTATATATTTATCTTGAATGCTGCTCATCGTGATATTATTTCTTACTGTTTTTGCTGCGGGTCTCTGACCTTCTGAATCAGTCGAAACCATGGTGGTGCTGAGCGTGCTTCGACAGTCGGCTTCGAAAAGCCTTCGCTGTTTTGGTGCCACTGGCTGTGTGCTGAAGCCAGTTGCAAACAACAATGTAGTGCAACTTGGTGCGTATCAACAGTCGCTGTCAAAACTCGTTACTGAGTGCTTGTCTCATTTCGGAACTGAGGGCTATCAGCCAAAAGTCTAGGGAAGGTTTCAGTTTCAGTGACATTGCATTAAAGTCAATCGAGGGCTGTTGTAAAGATAAGATTGATGTCTTTCTTGGTTTATGACTCACACCTCGCATGTTTACTTTTAAAGGTGAATTCTCCAATGGATTATTAGCAACCTACGAGCACTGCTTGACAGCAACCTCAAGGGTAACTGGCTGATGGCGATCGGTGCCTTAGCTGTTTGTCTTTTACTCCTGCACCAAAGTCATGGTGGTTTGGGTGATATCTTGGACATGTAGTGTACAGTTGTTGAGAAGGAAGTTAGTTATTTACACTTACACAGCAATGGAGGAGATTAGTCTGAGTACACCAACTACAACTGTAGTGGGTTGAGAAGTATTCAGATATGACACAATCGTTAAAGTTTGTCAGAAATATGGAGTACCCAAAACTTCTCAAGATAGTAGTCAAGTGTACTCGTGCTACCAAGAGATATGACTCTGTGCCAACTCAGAACTACAAAATACAGAGTCATATTGTGTAGGACTATAGATTGCCCTGCTATCTTTGATAGACCTTGGTGACAAATGGCCGATGGTGCTTGGTGCCTGTGGGCATTTGTGTAGCCTTCATGGCCTTATCATTTATCTCCACTACTGGGATGCAAGTGTGTACTTCACAGGAGGGAAAATTTGTCAAGAACTTGTGAGGTCAACCCATAATTTTGATCTTCATACACTTGTATAAGTGGAAAATTCTTAGTATGGTACATGTTTTAAACATTGAAGTGAACAGTAAATATGTACTTGTACACATCATTTCATTTTAATTACCCCTGGGTTAAACAGTTAAATACTTGTTAAAATATTATACATCTAGAAAATGTGCTTTAGATTATAAGTTGAGTTTAACAGTGTCCAGATGTTAATAATGATAATCTGAAATTGAGTGGATATGAAAGTAGCTAAAGACATTTGCCAAAAAAATTAAATTACAAGTACATCTTGGATTCCTATTTTAAAATGGTATTGAAAGACAAATGAATACTCTTGCCTTTAGTTGTAAGGGAATGACTTTGGAATGTAGTAGAATATTGCCACAGACTGTTGGGAGGGGTTTAAGGAGCATTTATGTCTGGTTTGTTTTGAGCCTGTTGTACTTGTTGAAGATTTACTTTCTGCTATGTTACAGCTTTATCCAGGGGCATGGCAGAGGTGCGGAAGATGGTGCCAAAACCTTCTAGGTTGGAGTGGGAAATATTCAAAGATCAGTTTGTAAGTACGCAACTTATGCTTATGGAAATTACAGTGACCAGAACACAGCTACATATTGATTCTTATTTCATTATTAAAAGTTGTGTCTTTCAACATTTAAATAGTAGATGCTCTTTGCAAGTTTTACATGTATATGTGGCATTAATATGTGAGACTGACAGGAATAGTAGAGTCAGAAGGTAAGAAGTGGCTTTAATGCTGTTGTTTCTATTGTGGCATACAACAAGTGAGCTAGAATGCCTGGCTGAGCGTTGTGAACAGTTGACCTGAGTGTAAAATTTCCTTGAGGGGAGCCTGAACTAAGCATGACAAACAACTTAAAATAGTCATGCTAAGCCCGATGAGCAATAGGCCTGATATAGTACTTGTATAATCCCGAAAGGGTCACAGCTTAGACTGTTAAAATTGAACAGGTCAGAACAGACTTGCTAAGCCTTGTAAGTGTGAAATGTGATGGTGTCACTGTGTGAGAGGTCTCAAATAAATAGGCCTACATTAGGACTTACCTTCTTCTAGATTATGACATCCTCGGTGGTTTAGACGTTAGGGCATCTGCCTCGAGGTTGGGAGATCCAGGTTCAATCCCAGGTTGGATAATACCAAAGACTTTAAAAATGGTACTTGTTGCTGCCTCGCTTGGCGCTCAGCATAGAGCGGTGTCAGTATAATGTGACTGGATGGTATGTCATGTCTGGTGTCTTCCGCAGTGGCGGAAGCACTTTGTTGGCATGGACTCGCCCTACCACCAAAAGACACGTTTTATGCGCATACCACAAGGACTCCTTATCCCCATATGACTGAAACATTGTTAAGTAGGACGTTAAACACCAAGCACTCACTCTTCGAGAAGATAGAAACTTGGTTCCGCATTGACTTACGCCATGACATGTATGGCCACCATGTAAATGTTTGGCAATCTATGTAATTATAACTACTAGCTTGCCTCTTACCGGTTGAGGTAATGTTTATTGTAGGATTCATCCACTAGACATGTCTTTCTTATGGATATACAACTTCTTGTTTTATTAACATGATGTTTCGATGTAGATACTAACATCGTTATGAAGTGAGTGAAATCAAAACATCAACACTCTTAAATATAACAAGTAGAGATACAAGTGTCAACATGTAGAACAATGGGGCGATATGATGAACAGTACTGACGGGGATTAGGTTCGGTGGTGTTCCGGGTCAGTTTGGAGGACTAACAGATCATAGGCTGAGGGAAGGTAAATTCCTTGATCTCTGTTGAGACTAGGCTTTAATCTCTTAATCAGGATGGCTTCCTGTAGTTTCCGTTTCTTCCAGTTGGGTTGATTAGAGTTTAGTGTTCTGATTGTTATATTTAAGAGTGTTGATGTTTTGGTTTCACTCACTTGATAATGATGTTAGTACCTACATTGAAACGTCGTGTTAATAAACCAAGAAGTTGTATATCCATAAGAAAGACATGTCCTAGTGTACTTCCATCCCAACTTCTAAATGCCACTTAAACAAGTTATACGTCATCAATATGGAGAAGCGGCAGCCCAAGACATCAACCACTTGAACAAGGTAGAGAAGAAATACCTAAAATCCTCTAACCATCTGACCTTTCTGAAAGACCACAGTGTTATACCCAAAGGCCTAAGACTGAGATCCCTTATCAACTCACAGACAGCACACAGAATCCTCCAACAGGCAAGCATACTCGTAGTCAACGAGCGTATCCGACACCATAGGAAAACGAAAGCCTACTCCAATGGGGAGATAGTAGTACAACAGGAGAAACTACAATCCACTCTACAGCTAGATGTGTACAGCCAGCTACGCCAAGTACAGAACAAATCTAACAACTCTCTCAACCTGCAGATTAAGTCCAAGCAACAGCAAGAGTTCAACAACCTTGCACGAAGCACAGTAAACCCAGCCAGCCAAAACCAGTTTGAGGTAAACAGAAGGGAATTCATTTCTGTCGTCAACTTAAGCAGTAAACCACTCAGCTCCCACCAACTGAACTTACTGTCAAAAGGACTGAACTTTGTCCCAACGACCAATGCCGTACCTAAGGATGACTTCATCATTGACATTGAAGATGGTCTACAACAGTTAGCTCCTGGGGGCCGCATTGACTACCTGAGGGACCAGATAGCAACCCTTCTGGACAAAGCCCAACCACAACGCAGCAACCTAACCAGAGAAGAGAGGAGAGCAATAACAGAACTGAAAGAAGACAAATCCATAGTCATAGCACCAGCAGATAAGGGGAAAGCCACTGCTATACTGGACAAATCGGCCTTCAACAGACTGGTTGACAACCTACTGGGAGATGAGTCTTCACTCTAAAATCCCTGAAAAATCGACCCCACCAACAAATATGACAGCCAGCAGAGATCCTTTCATAATCAACTCAAAGCCAATGGGGAGATCACTCCTGAAACCCAAAGGAAGTTAAATGTCCACGATATGCCCGCGCAACCATCAAAATCCACAAAAAGACCCATTAAAAGCCCGACTCCTGATATGCTCAAGAGGAACAGTCTTCTACAACACTGCCCAGTTCCTTACCAAAATCCTAGCACCATGGTCCAAAGCAGCTGGCTCCTTTATAAACCACTAAGCAGAATTTTACAACAAAATTAAACAGATAAAGGGACCATGCCAACTCGTGAGCTATGATGTTGTCGACTTATTCACTAATGTCCCCACTGACCTAGCCCTCGATCTGATCATCAAAAAATAACAGACACCCCACCCGTTACCCCGCTGTCCTCAGGAAGCATCGTACGCCTGCTAGAATACTGCTTATCATCCACATACTTCACATGGGGTGATAAAATTTACTAGCAGATTCATGGCCTCCCCATGGGATCCCCACTCTCCCCGATGGTCTACGAGATCTACCTGACAGAACTAGAGAACAAAGCCCTGTCAACATCACCTATCCAACCCATATGCTGGATGTGGAAAGTTGACGACATGTTTGTAGCTCTACGCCAGAACGATGATCCGACCGTATTACTAGACCACCTGAACTCTCAACACCAGTGCATGAAATTTACAATGGAAACAGAAACAGACCAGGAAATACCCTTCCTAGACGTCCAAGTAAAGAGAGCCACAGATGGCCTACAAACCACAGTCTACCGCAAAGCAACCTACTCTGACCAGTACATCCACTACAAGTCCAACCACCCACCCAAGATTAAGACTGGCATCATTTCAACCCTCACTAGGAGAGCCATCTGCACCAACAACCTGGATGAGGAGATAACACACCTGCGAGCGGTCTTCCCCCAATACAATATATCAACCCTCACTAGGAGAGCCATCTGCACCAACAACCTGGATGAGGAGATAACACACCTGCGAGCGGTCTTCCCCCAATACAATATATACCCAGCAAACAAAGTCAACAAAGCAATCCAGAAAGTTATACACCCACCACCCAACCATCAGATAAGAGTCAGAGATGAAGGCCCAGGAATTCGAATAAGCCTTCCATATATCGGTCCAACCAGTCACAAAATTGCCAACTTATGAAAACAATCCACAGGAATAGAAACCTTCTTTAAAAACCAGACTACGCTCAAGTCACCCCTCCATGCCACAGGGAAGAGGAGAGTCACCGAGCCCTCACCACCTGGAGTTGTATACCAAATAAAATGACACTGCAGTGCATCCTACATCGGAGAAAGGGGAAGACCACTAGGAACCCGAATTAAAGAACACAAGTCATCTGTCGAAAAATCTGATTCCAAATTCCCATATATGACCACATCCAAGAAAACCCGCATCACACCATCAACTGGAACACAATCAGAACACTAAACTCTAATCAACCCAACTGGAAGAAACGGAAACTACAGGAAGCCATCCAGATTAAGAGATTAAAGCCTGGCCTCAACAGAGATCAAGGAATTTACCTTCCTCTCAGCCTATGATCTATTAGTCCTCCAAACTGACCTGGAACACCACCGAGCATAATCCCCGTCAGTACTGTTCATCATATCGCCCCATTGTTCTACATGTTGACACTTGTATCTCTACTTGTTATATTTAAAAGTGTTGATGTTTTGATTTCACTCACTTGATAACGATGTTAGTATCTACATCAAAACATCATGTTAATAAATCAAAAAGTTGTATATCCATAAGAAAGACATGTCTGGTGTACTTCCATCCCAATTTCTAAATGCCACCTAAACAAGGATTCATCCAGTTTCCTCCTTGGTGTGGCTCCACAGAAGCACAATGTGTCTGCCTATCACAGCTTCCTCCATGGTGTGGCTCCACAGAAGCACAATATGTCTGCCTATAACAACTTCCTCCCTGGTGTGGCTCCACAGAAGCACAATGTGTCTGCCTATCACAGCTTCCTCCATGGTGTGGCCCCACAGAAGCACAATGTGTCTGCCTATCACAGCTTCTTCCATGGTATGGCTCCACAGAAGCACAATGTGTCTGCCTATCACAGCTTCCTCCATGGTGTGGCTCCACGGAAGCACAATGTGTCTGCCTATCACAGCTACCAAAATTGAGTGTTAATTTACCTGTATTATCATTGTTAGTCATCATATGTACAAATCTTCCCCACGTTGAAAAGACAAAATATTTATTTCCTGTTGTAGCATTTGTATTTAATGATTGGTGTTTTGCCCCTGGCTGCCATCATCTTCTACGCAGATGTATTTATAGGTAAGTGCATGTAACTTGGGCAGAATTAAGACTCTTATTTTCATTGTCTTTCTGAACTTGATGATCATCATCCGCAGATGTGGAGCTTTTATAAGAACTGAAAGTACATTTATCTGGAGGATTTGAACTGCTAACTTCATTAGATGGGCTGCAAGCACATGCATGTACCTTTGAAAATTTTAATAATACATGTACTACCTTCCAGTTAGATATTTAGATGAAGTAGGCATGTTAGAGGAAAAGTAAATTGTTCCACACGGTGAATGTTTAAAGCACAATGTAAATATTTTTAATATTTTTTAACTACATGTAACTATAGCTATTAGCACGTCTCTGATGCCACTGGCAAATTGCAGATCTTTGAAAATTGAGCCCATTTTAAGTTAGAGATAGCAATCAGCGATTTACAAATCAACATTTGCTAAAGATAATGGGATGCCAGTGACCTCCTCGTATTTGATGCGGGAGTTCGTAAAGCTGAAGACAAACTATTTTCTTCAACTGGTTGCAGATTGTTAATAGACCTTGTATCTAATTTAAGTAGAAATTTATTAGTACTGTAAGTGAACTCTAGCCCCAACATCATGGATTGGTATTGTCAAAATGAATTCCTGCTGGTCACTTACGTTAGTCAACAGTTTTAGTCATATCACTGAATAAAACATGAACTGTTCCAAAAGACAAACACAAGATATTGTGGTTTGAGTCACTCGGATCAAATGGTTGACGCTACATTTCTTTTGTCGCAGATGAATTCTACTGCATTTGCATTTGTGTTTGTTTCAGGCCAAGCTGAGCTGGCTGATATACCAGAGGGATATGAACCAGAACACTGGGAATATCACAAGGTATAAGCCTTTGGGTTAGCAGATACATGGGTATACGCATTGGGGGCAATGGCTGCATGTATTTATTTTGTACATGAGATCGTGTATCTTAGGGTGGGTGACTAACATCTATTTAAGACATGGGACCTTTTGTTGCAGGTTGAATAACATCTTTGTAAGACATGGAATCGTTTGGCGTAGGTTAGTTGAAAAACATCTTTTTAAGACATGGAGTCCTTTGTCATAGGTTAGTTAACTAACATATATTTAATGCAGGGAGCCTCTGTGGCTGAAGAAATTACTGTGCATTGATCCAAAAGCCTCCCACCAATGTGGTCTCTGTGAGTTCAAGTCCAGCTCAGGCTGGCTTCCTCTCCAGTTGTATGTGGGAAGGTCTGCCAACAGCATGCAAATGATCGTGGGTTCCCCCAGGGCTCTACGCGAGTGGGTACGTTGTAAAAACATCAAATATAAAGAAAAAATCAGTGAACCCAGTGAAACATTTCTTGTCATGTTTATTATGGGTTAAAAACATTATCAAGTGATGAAGTTGTTCAAAAATAATTGACCAATGAGTCCAAAATGTTGTTTGTTAATTTATATGTTTTTTGAAACTAACTGATGTTTTGCTTTGATTTGTCAGTGCTTTTGCCCTTGTTTTCCAGACTTGTAAAACAAAACAGTGTTTCTGTTCAGCTAGGCACCAAGTTGAAATCTTAGCCAAGGGTGGACAGCCTGAACAGCCCCATGCTCTCCACTGTCTTTATTTTATGAGAAATGTTGTTGCCTTTGCAGCATCCGATAAAGCGTTGGTTTGCCCGCTACGTTTACAATAAACCTGAGAAGGATTATGAGAGATACATGCATGTTCTCTATGTCACCAGTGAGACTCGCAAAAACAGGTGAGTTGCCCCAAGAATTAGTTTTTTTCAAGTGGCCTATTTTCTTCGATTCTTATAAGTTCATTTACCTTATAGGGTCACATAAGAGTATTTTGGTGAAGATTAAAACTGAACTCGTGGCATCAGAAGTATCGTTGTGTATGATATGTGCTTCTCAAAGTGCTTTGTACGGGCTAAACTTTAGGTGTAACACAGAGGTCATGAATTGTAATTAAAAAATTGTCCTTTAAGGATACTAGAAACTCTCAGGGGTGAAATTTGGCCAAGTTTTTTATTTCACATTCTTATTCACCATTCTCCTGTCTTTCCTGTCAGTTTAAGATGGAAGCCAAATTCAAATTGTAAATACCTAAGATTTGACAAAAAGTATAAGATGTTGTGACCCAAGGCAGTTGTTTTCTTAGTTTCCCCTGATTAGGGGGATTAGCTCACAGAAGGAGAGTTACCTGCTGTGAATAGATACCCTCTGGTAAGAGTGTATTGCCTCATGCTACAAACGGTGCATGGCTACTTGTGCAGACTACCCTAGCGGACCTACATGTATGAACTAAAACCACAGCCTTAATCACCCTATCGTGGTGCCATTGGGGAGGGGTTTATAAACACAATGTAGCAGGGTTTGCTCAGAAATGTCAAGGTAAAACACCAATTTACGCTTTCATAGAGCATGATAAGATTGCAAATTTAAGAAATAAGTAGGTTCATATGTTCACATTTTAACTCGAGGCAGGACAGTTTGTGTTTGAATTGAATTGGCAACCAAATTAATGATGAATTTTGTTACTTATAATGCTCCTCCTGACATTTTTTTTTCTCCCTTTCTATTTTTGACATGATTGTGTGGTGAAATGCTTTTAGTTTTTGCTTATTTTTCAACATAATGCTATGAAACTTGCACACACGTAGCTAAATACCCAAGTCCAAGAACTTTCCCATAGATTTTTTATATCTTTAGTAGTTTTAAAGATATTAAAGTTTGAATTTTTTAAAAAACTTTTAAAAGTTTTAACTTTAAATGATCACTCAGAACAATCTAAGATGTATATTGAAAATCTGTCAGACTGTTTTTGAGTTTAAATATTAAATTATCCACTTGAGCAAGAAGAAATTGAAAATTGACAAAAAAATAGCAATTTCAAAAACAGCTTAGCTGTTTTTAAACTGGCTCTTTATTTTGAATCATATTAAAGTGAAGTAAATTTCAAAAATATTTTTGAAATCAGCCGTTGTTAGCTTTCAGAAAATACATACATGTGGTCATGTTTGATCAATATTTTGAGCTACACAAGCCAAAATGTGAAATTTGGCCCACTAGGGGTTCAGTGTCCTTAAAGGGAAACACCTCGTAAAAATGAACTTAGGGTGTCTGAAAAGGCCAGGAGAAACGGTGTCTGAAAACAGATTCAATGAATTTTTTAGGTTTTTTATAAACGCAGTCAAATGTTTTGATTGTGTGGTGGGTTTTATGGACCATATTGATAATGTTTGTAAGTGAGTTTTATAACATAGTTGAAAAAGTTGAACTCTGAAAAGGAGTTATAAATCAGTGTCCAGAAGCTCTGCGTAAAGTTACATGAAAGGGGACCATAAATTGCCAGCTGATGGTATGACTTTTATCCTTAGGTTACTGGAATGGAAGGTAAAGGACCTGATGGGAAGGCGACAGGATTACAAGGGCTGGTATTGGGTTCCCGTCGACGCCAGCAGAATGGAAACTGCTAGGAAGAACCGAGAATTTTATGAAGACACTATTGGTACAAATTAACTTTTGTGCTGTTAGAAATTTGAAAGAAAGAGTTCTTTGTATATTCACGTACTTGAGCAGAAGCACATGTACACATGTTCGAAGAATGAATGTGTGCCTTTATCAACTAGAATTGGAGTATCCCAAGTTGTACACAGGTCTTGAGTCTCGTCCCTGGAAATGTTGTATAGATCTATTTGGTGCTCTCCATCATGACAGCATCTGGGATATATTGAAGCAGAAAGGAGTTCTTATCCTGATTTTAGATGGGATAGATCAGAAACAAGGCAACCAGGTTATAGATTTATGCTTACATAATCTGAAATGTTTGTGGTGATATACCTGTGTGCATGTCTAAATAGTGTGCCTTGTCATGGCAGTGGTGAATTATCACACAGTGTTCGCCTTCCAGTTCTCAAGTGTAAACAAAAAAGCAAGTTGTTACGGTCAAAGAAGTTCTTAACCAAACATTTATCAATCGACTCATATCTGTTGTAGGGTTGACAAGGTGGAAAAAATTCTCCTTGATTCATGTCCCATTATTCAGTTGTAGTTCACAGCTTAAAGCTGGATGGGGATTTTCTGAGTGCTTGACATACATACATGTATGCTCCACTGAGTGGGTATCCTTAATGTGAATAAATTTTGTTTTGGAATGTAATACAACAAGAACTAATAGAACATTCTGTTCTACAAATCTGACTCATTTGAGAAGATAAAGGTCCCCAAAAGCTTTTCTTGCTATTCTTTTGGAGGAACAAAAAACAGCTAACTCAATTTTTAAGCCTTTAAAGGCGTTATTTATTACTCCCGTTGGCCATGTGCGCAAACGTGCTGATCTTTAGCCTATGAGACATCAACATGTTGTGAGTTGGAAAACATGATGTGAAGGTAGTTTTAAGTTAGCAACTGTTCAATATTCCTGCAAAGACTACATCATTGACAGTAGAACCAGAGCAGCGACGAGTGTGATAGTTGGCAAACTGCCACAAGCAACCGCTGAAATCTGGCGTCTTGTCAGTTTACCTTCGCTAGGGTGAACCCTGTGGTTAAGATGAGTGCAGTAATTCCCAGAGCCTGATTTACTTCTTGGGTAAAAATTTCGTCACCTGGCACAAAGTATGGAATATGAAATAATCTCCAATTGGTGTCCACCTTGGGATACTCTGGTGCGGTGGGTTTCCTCCCAATATGATGCTGTCCTCCGTTGTGTAAATAAAATTCAGCGTGCAGCGTAATACTCCATTCAAATGAATGAATACGCTGGTGGAATCCTAAGTCCATCTGTACACTTTGTCGAGATAAAACATCATATCATCATGTTGACAACAGCACTGGAAATGTAGAGACGATGGCGCAAAGCGACGACATAGCAGTAGTGGGGCGCCGGGACGATAGCACTCAGCGATCATCCGGTGTTTGTGGGGCGACGGGACGATGGGTCAAAGCGATGACAAAGTGGTAGTGGGGCGAAGGGACGATGGCGGAAAGTGGTGAAACAGTGGTAGTGGGGCGAAGCGACTATAGCGCAAAGCTGTGAAACAGTGGTGGTGGTGCGACGGAACTATGGCGCAAAGCGGTGAAACAGTGGTAGTGGGACGACGGGACGATGGGGCAAAGCGATGACACAGGGGTAGAGGGGCGAAGGGGCGATGGTGCCAAGCGATGACACAGTGATAGTGAGGCGAGGGGACGGTAGGATAATTGAAGAAAGAATCAGATGGTAAACTGTTGGAAAACATGGATTTCTTCATTTGTGGAAAATTACTAGCGTGTATATGCGCTTGGGACGCAAGTGCCAGTCCGTTTGATATATTATGTCCTGCTCCTTTACCTTTGTTGTAGCCATGTGTACGTCAACACACATCAACACACAGACTTACCTGTAGGTGTGCGGTTGGTGCAGCATAATGACCCATGTGCCTCTCATCGATGCAATCGCTGTGAGTTCCAAGTCCAGCTCATGCCGGCTTCCTCTCCGGCCGTACGTGGGCAAGTGTGCGGATTGTCGTCTGTTCCTCCCGCGGACTGTGCCCGGTTTCCTCCCATCATAATACTGGCCGCCGTCGTATAAGTGAAATGGTCTTGAGTACGGCGTGAAACAACAATAAAAGTAAACAACAACTCACCAACTTCCGTGTACATGCATGCGCTTTTGACACTATCAAGCAAAGTGGATAAGCTATTTGTTTACATGACGATTCGGGACCTAAGGCCATCAGCGTTTCATGAATACAATTGGCATGATTATCTCTAGTAAACAAAAAGGACAAATGCACGATGCATATACTTATTTATGCATGTAAATCCGAGAGAAGAAGCAGTCAATACGGTACATGTTGGTATGTGAAGCATTTGTGATGTGAAAAAGACCTTATGCAGAATGTCATTTGAGCTGATCAGTAATTAATAGTTCATATTATTGTCACAATTTTGTAAATGTTGAACCGATGGCCGCCATTGCTAAATCAGTGGAAAATGTAAATAAATGTCATAAATAGAAAGGATCTGGAGGAAAATTCAACCGATTCTTTGCAGTAAAACAGCACAAGAAGCTATGGAAAAGTGCATATCCCATGAGCTCAGCGGTACATATTCCCTCACGACTGTTTTTGTGTGTCATTTCTTGTCCAGGGCTTTTTCATTATCATTGTCTCAAGGTAATTGAAAGTACGCGTGTGCATATATATTCTGAACTTTACTGATTTCTAATATTTGGTGCTTGAAAGTACGCATTTTTTTTATTGATTTGTACTGTTTGTGTTCACATTTATTTCAGCAATTTACTCCAGGTACACGCGGTATCCACAGCGGCTTTGTTTATTTATTCATTTATATGATTGGTGTTTTACGCCGTACTCAAGAATATTTCGCGGCCATCATCATGGTAGGAGGAAAGCAGGCAGAGCCCGAGGAAAACCCACGACCATCGGCAGGTTGCTGGCAGACTAGTTCAATTTACTTATTTATTTAGAGTTTTGTTTGATTCAATTGATACAATTTTTCACTTATACGGTAGGGGCCAAGAGTTCCTGAGATAAACTGCCGATATAATTTGGCAACATACCGACGAAACATACAAACAGATATGCACAATACATACTGATGGAAGACAGGTGGCTTTCAACGCACGGTAGACTGCCCAAAAAGCCACAAGAGCGTCACCAACCACTTAATATCACAAGTAGCGAGAGAAAGTACAGGTTCCCTGCTCAAGGCTGGGTTTGAACCTGCACCGTTGGTGCCCAAAGAATAAAAAGGTAAACGACTCTAACTACAAGGCCACGGCCTGCTCTACAGATTGCTTAATACTTAGATGACCTCTCGTTACCTTGCTACGAGCAAGGCCTTTGTAATATAGGGCGAGGTAGTGAAGCAATGAAAGTTGTAGATAATCTTACTCACAGGGTCCCATCCTATCTTTTATCTGGTAACGGTGGTACCGGTAGGCCCAATGTCATAAAGGTCGCGTGGTCGTGTGGTTGCGTGATGTAAGGAGTTTGGCAAGGTGCCAGTGCTACAGTATACACAGAACTGGGAGTTTAAAAAAGTTAAAGTTTATGAAGGATGGAATAATTTGTTATAAATTATATTAAATTATTATATAAATTAAATTATATTATATTATGTTTAATTATAGATTGAAGCTTTTTTTCTTCATGAATTAATCGGATGGTTGGGCTGGTGTGAGGCTTGTGTTGGAATTAAGGTTGTTTTAAGAATGAATGGAAGGGCTGATTTTTTGGTTTGTTATACATACACAGTCACAAAAAAACAACAAAATAACGAGACATTACATAAAACAGATCTGTGTTCAGATTTGAAAGATCACTTTCGGTAGAATTGGAAGCCCAGTTTTCATGCTCAGACAATCACAAAGTAGAAAAACAAATAACGGAACGTACATACATAAAACGTAGGTTGTGCCCACATTTTGGAAGATACTTTCGGAAAGTTTGTTAGTCCTAAAAAAAAAAGGACTTTTGGAAGGGTTTTTTTTTTTTCTCGCCAGAAAAACTGGTGTTTCCACGACGATGATGGTTTGGCCTCCGTTAGCCTTCTCCCTCGCCCGAGTATACTGTTATTTCTGCCACGGCGCTGTCCCGATGTCCAGCCCGGTAGCCTGCTTCATAACTTTTCATCTGGCCGTAAATCCAGCACATAAGGTTATTCAGAATGGTGTAGCGCCCTCTCTATATGAAAATACATAGGTCTACATGTAAAATATAACTTGCACGAACTCTCTCGCACATGATGCATATATAGCCTGTCTGTCAGTCGGGCAAGCGGCTACGTGTGCCAGACGATAAGTCCCCACCAGGCGTGACGTCACACACCATTACGTCGCATGACAAGCCCAGCAGGGGATTCCCACAAAAATCTGAAAAGCAAGCAAACTATCGTATGATATTGCTGGCAATATGCCAAAATTTGAAAACACGTCCTCACCAGCACGTTCGTTTACTTTTCTACATAAAGTCGTTCGTTTCCACATCTCAGCTGTCACTTTACTTCGGGGCCTCAGATCGTTAATTAGCACTTCCTGACTGACTTACTTTTTTTTTTGCATTATGCCGAAAAGTAAACAGTGATCAACAAAAACAACAACTGGAGCAATGAATACTGTTCCAGCGGAGAGACAACGGTCCCACAACCCGTGCCTAACAAGCATATTAAAGAAGAAGATTTCGTAAAAACTCATGATATTGCCATTTCCAGTGGATGTCGTATTCGATTTGCTGAAGAAGAAATCACCTTCTTCCAATATATCAACCAGCCCTTTCAGCGCAGTAGAGCCATTCCAGTGGATGCCTGGGACAAGTTTGCAAGCGTCTTTCAATCACAAACCCGCCGAACAGTAACCGGTCCTATATCAGCTAGTGAAGGTGATGAGATTAACGTACCGTCAGAACAGGTGTTGCACCTGAGTGAGGACATTTTCATCAGTTTTTCAACAGATAAGAATCCACAAACCGCGGAGCACTGGTTGTATGCAAATATTAAACAATGGTTGCAATACAGCAAGCAGGGAAGATATCATCCTAAGAAAGGCGGTGTCACTTTCCGAGCTGACATGTGGAAAGACCTGACCGAGGCCTGTCATCGTATAAGAGCCGCACTTGAAAAAACAGATGAAGCAGTTTCCCAAACAGCAAGTACATCACCTGCGTCCCCACCCCCTCCAATTTCTCTCACCGCAGCGGAGAACACCATTCTAAATAATTTAATGTGGAGTGCAATGACAGAACATATGATTCTCCTTCTTGATAAAGTAAGGGAAGAACAATGTGAAGGTTGTCGTGTCGATCACCCGAGTCTAAGTCGGCATCCGTGTCTCGAGCCATTACATTATATGGATGTGCAAAGTGAAATTACAGTTGACCAAGCAGTATTACGTTTAGATGAATCAAAGGTGATCATTGATTTTCAGAATGCAGCCAAAGAGGATGGTTGGCCAGATGATAAAATCCGGCAGTATCTCCAAGGGAGTAATGTACAGAAGCGTAATCCTGATTTCAGTAAAATGTACTTGCAACGTTTGACAGGAAGATGGGGCGAAGATGGAGAAGCGGTGTAAGTAAGTATTTTGAAAAAAAAATTAAAGTGATTTTTCGCTGAGCAGTATATATGTATATATATATATATGTGTGTGTGTGTATTTAATTAATTTACGGACTAATGTTTCCCGGTATAACTGTTGTAGAAAAGCCATGTGACCTTATTTTCGCTGAGCAATATATATATATATATATACCCTGGGACACTATGTACTGGTATATCATGTACTGTTGTGGAAAAGTCATGTGACCTTATACTGAATTATGCACATGAATAGCAATTTTATTTATTTATTTACTTTCAGACAACCTCTTCCCAAGCGATTGCGATTCAACTCAGGTCGTAGAGGGAATATAAGAATACTCAATCTCGACAATTGTACGGGTTTTCATTTGGGCAACACATCGGTGTCAACGGTCAATAGGTATCAGGGCAATGGATGTGTGGAAACGGAGAGTATAACATGGCTAAACCATTATATGGACGATTTATTGAATTTTGAGATTTAGTGAAAAATATTATTAACTAATGGTTCCAGTTTGCGAGTCCTCCTTTTTCTGTACGTATCGCACAATGAAGGTTGAATACTGTGAATATCGTTCGGAGTATTGTAATGTTCAAGTAAAAACAAAAGAAAAAAAAATTTGGAAAACTATGTGTTTGTTTTATGATTTAGCAGTTTACCCACAGGATAGAATAAGACGTACGGGACCCTACAGTACTTCATTATTATTCCACTGGCTAGAGAGGTGATAACACTCCTAAAATGAAATCGACGGTTTTAGGCTGGAAAGAACTTGTTGATTCAGTTAGCGATCTCGAAGCATATAAGGAGGTAGAGGAATCTATGTTTGAAGTTCAGCTTGTGAACGAGGGACGGTGTACTATTCTCCGACTGTTCACCAAAGACGTTTGTGAGCGCTTAGGAATTCTAATCCGATTCGCAAATACTATTACCGTGAAGTTGTACCGAAACTCATGAGCTTACAGCTCAAGTCGGCAGCTACAAGCTATATAAAACCGGAATCAAGATCTGTCACGCCCTGGATGCTTACATCTCTAGCTGTCTGTATCAGTTGTGCTACTACTTGTTGGTGTTTAGTGAAATGGGTATAAAATAAACGTACCTATCCATTATGACTTACCGCCGACGGAGAAAGAGAGTTCGATTCCATACGAAGGAAAAGAAAGAAGAGGAAAAACAAAATCTCAGGATACTGTCGCGTGATGGTGTAAAGACTTGGGTAGCCGAACAGCAGACGTATACACTGCATCGTCCAGCTCAGCGACACTATGCCCATAATAGACAGTCAGTGGTAAGATGATTTGATTGACATGAGTAGTCTAGCCAGGTATAGCTCTGCCAACCTTTACCTGCTCACAGATGTTCTTTCTCCTCAGCCATTATTTTACAAACGGACGAAGGCAAAGGGTTTCTCAACAAGGCCTTTCTGGCACTTTTAAAGGAACATGGGATTTTTTATTTTCACACATTTAGTGAAACGAAAGCCTCGGTAGTTGAGCGGTTTAATCGGACCTTTAAAGCTCACATGTATAAACATTTCACCGCTAATAACACTCTGCGTTACCTAGATGTTTTACCTGCCTTAATACGCGGTTAAAATTGGGCTTATCACCGCAGCATTCGGCGATCTCCGATTACCGTTACAGTTGACAATCAACACGAAGTTCGGGCTATATTATACAGCTCTATGCAGTCCTGGTGCAGTCGGAGAATTTATCGGTATAAAATAGGAGATCTCGTTCGGATTAGTAAAGTCAAGAGAGCTTTTGAGAATTCTTACCTGCCTAAGTAAGGGAAATTTTCCGTGTTGTAGAAGGTCATCCCCGGGAACCTGTTTTGTATACATTAGCTGATTTGAATGGAGAAAGATTCTCGGGGGCGTTTTACGAGACAGAACTCAAGCCCGTTAAGACTACACTTGATACGCACTATCAAGTGGAGGCTGTATTAGACACCAAAAAGGAACACGGGAAGACATAGTACTTGGTGGAATGGCGAGACTGGTCGGCTAGTTTTAATTCGTGGGTGATAGCAACAGATGTGAAAAAAAAAAACGGTCTTCATCCTACCTGTGCTCAGTCTCTTTTCGCGATGCCTAAGTGTGTATATGGCTGCGTGCGAAGTCTTTATGAGAATAAAGGCACCACTATAATTGCTGGTGTCGTAGTGTTGTATATCGGAATGTTAGTAGGCGGATTCGGAATTGATTTAACATCCCAACTGACCGAATATTTGTTGCGCATCCTGCAAGAGCGATTGAACAACACGCTATTTGACAAGTTATTGACTAATAAGACGAACATGTTTCGCTCGGTATTTACCAGGCGTAATAGACTGTTTGCGGCAACAGACATTAACTCGATACCTTCTCCCCCGGTACCTACTCAGTCTCGGGCTTACCAAAGACCGAACACATCACCCAGTATTCAAGATATTACTAGGCGAATTTGGCCCAGCGATATTACCGAGCAAACTAAGCGGAAGACCGAACCTACTACAGCATCTGCACAGGTGAATTCATCTCAACACAGCACCGTAAACACTGAACCTACGAGCCCACCTGCACAGGTGAATTCATCTCAACACAGCACCGTAAACACTGAAACTACGAGCCCACCTGCTACAGCATCTGCCCAGGTGAATTCATCTCAGCCGTTTTCCTTCAATTTGACTTTCCCACTAGACCCATGGATGTAGGATGAAGACATCCATTTACCTGTCTTGTCAGCGGACCGACGGGGAGTGGCAAATCGGTCTTTGTCAAACGTGTCATAGAGCACGCTAGCGAACTTATTCACCCATCTCCCGAGCGTATAGTATGGTGTTACGGCGAATGGCAGCCTATGTACACTACTTTACCGAATGTGGAATTTCAAGAAGGAGAATCTACCCCCACAGCATTTAATCCGGAGGAACGAACTCTAGGGATTGTTGATGATCTTATGGCCGAAGCAGACGACCGTGTAACAGCACTCTTTACCAAGGGAAGTCATCATCGTAATATCAGTGTGATCTACATTGTGCAGAATCTGTTTAACAAAAGCAAAGACCATAGAACCATTAGCTTAAACGCTCATTACTTGGTCGTATTTAGAAAAACCCAGAGATTCCTCTCAAGTTACTACCATCGCCAAACAAATGGTCCCAGGTAAAACTCAGTACGTGCAAGAGGCCTTAAAAGATGCCACATCCGAACCTTACAGATATTTGGTTGTCGATTTCAAGCAAACTACACCTGACCATCTCCATTTGCGTACACATATATTTCCCGACATGCCTATCTGTCCAAGTCCTAAAAAATGTTAACTTTCAGGGGGAATAACTCTCACAGGCAAATGCAGTAAAACTCCGTCATTTCACTTACCACGTCATTATATAATTAGACACCAACCATGTCAGCACGATTACGTCGCTTTGCACCTTTGCTAAAAGGTTAATGGTCACCCGCAGGTGAAGGAAACAATTCTTCGCGGACCTATTGCTGAATTTATCCGCTGTGTATGCGAGGCTTGTAAGAACATCTTAAATGGGAATATCCCATTCACACCAACTCAGAAGGCTCGGTTACGTCCGTAGAAGACACATTTACGTATGCTAGTAAACACGCGCGCTCCACTTCATCGCAAACGGACCATTATACAGACAGGTGGAATATTACCTCTATTTATGGTCCTTCCTGCCATTGCCTCTGTTATAGGTGGATTGTTTAGAGGAGGAAGTTAAGAAAAAGAAAAAAAAAAAAAAATGTCCGATATGAAAAAAATGACCCTAGTTGAACCTCGTCTGTTGGAAGGATTTCTTCGGCTGACTTCACCTTACCCTCTCCCGTCTACTGTCAAACTCCTCAACACATTAGATGGAGATATGAAAAGGATTTTAAAGAATGGGACATTGTCAAATGAAGATAAAATTTATCAATACCAAAAAGCCCTCCAACGTTACTTGACATTTCACAATCAGTATCAGCAAAGTCTCACGCCACCGCCTAAGCCGCCTATAGCCCTACCTGTGCCTTCACCTGCTACATCGGTGCCCCCTCAGGCAGCCTTACCAGTACAAGAAAAGGAGAAGGGAGAAACGGACTTAGGACATCAGCCGGAAGGCATATTGACACCTCATGAAACAAAGGGGTCAACTCCAGTTTCCCAGCCTAAGACGCGTAAATCAAAGCCCAATTCAAGAGCTGAGTGGGAACGATTACAACGGGAGCAACGGTATAGTCCCACCCCAACCAAGACCCCATCTCGCCGTAATTCAAAGGTCAAACGTAAAATTACCCAACCTCAGCGGTGGTCTCATGCTATATAGTTAGTTGGACTGTGAGACGTGAGATAAACAGCATGTTTTATATGACGTTACCGAACAACAGCTCATTTAACATTTCCCAAACAATACGTTAGCCAATTACACTACCAAACTTCCCAAACTGATTCATCTCTCAGGTTGTTGGGAATGTGGTCTGGTGGAAATACAGTACCCACTACTGTGGCCCTAAAGTCGCAACCGGTGAGATCTGGTTTACGGTGTACACGGAAGGATCTCTCTCTCTCGTAACGATCGAGTTGTAATACCCGAAGGCTATTACCCGACACCGGAAGCCATCACCTCAAGCCTCAACGCACAACTGATGGCTACTAATAAGTCTTTTCCTATGCCTAAAGCGGACCAAATTGTGTTTTGGTATGATAAACGTTATCAAATATACACAGTGGAATCCTGACACCAAGACTCTGATATCAACAGGAGCGGAAAAGGTGCACTTTGGTACAACTCGCTCGACACGGGTAGTAGGTCACCACCCTTTACGTATATTCGGATATGCTCGAACCTCGTGTAGTAGGGATGTATTAGCCCCACTACTTCCTACGGTAGCGGTTCGTGGAGCGTCTGGCGATCATGTTAGCAAGTCCTTTTCACATATCAAGTACGTTCCTACACTGAAGAAAGATTTTTCAACCATTGAAATAGATATTCGGGACACAGGTGAACCTGTTCCGTTTGAGGATGGGAATGTGTTGGTTACACTTCATTTTCGAGAACGGCGAAGTTTACCTCTTCTTTAACACGTGACATAAAAAAAAATTTAAAAAAGTCAACAAGAAAAAAAAACACTTCAACCTTACACCACGTACTACTGCAACCAACCTGGCGGCGGTAATTTCCCTGTCTTTCGTGGTGTTCTGGTAAAACGGGGTCATGGATTAGGGAATGTTCTAGGTGCCTTTATCAGAGGATCTCTGATACCCATTGCTCAAACCGTGGGGAAAGCAGTGCTACGAGCGGCCCCGGGGACTGTTAATTATACGCTGTTTCGCCGCAAGTGACCCGGAAAGCCCTGAAACGGCGTAGTAAGGATGCTGGTAAAGAGCTGCTGGGGACTGCTAAACGTGCATTCATGGCGAAAGCCAGCCGTATTCTCGGTGTATCTACATTTGGGCCGGCGCGACGCCCACCAGGTAAACCAGCTCACCGGGGGTCTGTAAAACGCCTCGCTGCACGTCACCCCATCAGTCAGCGTAAGAGTCATGCAGGAACACACACCAGAAATCCCGCCCGTCAGTGAACAGTGAATTTGATTTGTGGACTTTACCTCCGACTCAAAAAGGTGTATAGCAAGGAAGATGGGATACCTACAACCGTATTGCCAGCATTATGGATGGTAGCCCTGTAGAATTTTTCATTAGCAACGGGGATCCGGACACACACTTAGATTTGGCTAACTCGTATTTGTTTCGTATTATTGTTTGTATTTTGCTCTTCATCGAGCTAGAGGGCGATCAATGAACTGTATTACGCAAACATTTAATTCTTCACCCACGGAGTATACCAATGATTTTTTGGTTTAAGGCTGGATAACCCGAAAGTTTAGTATTCATCCACCTTTCTTTGCTGATTAAAAAAATATATATGCATTTACGAGGATTAGTAATCGAATGAAATCACAAGTTAATCAGACTTGTTTTTGTTCTTTCATGTTTATTGTTGTACAATGAAAAAAAAACAAGAAAAAACTATCCATTGAGGAACATTGTAAAGAAAAATGTTTAATACAGCTTGTTTGTTCTTGTTTTATTGTTGGAAAAAATAATAAAAATCAGATCTCTCCCCCCCCCAAAATATTCTCTTTTTTTCTCTCATTTTAATTTCGCACTGTACAAAATAATCGGAATCTGAAATATATTAAGAAAGGTCTCTAAATATCGAGGTAAGTCGTGCTTACTCCATCTGGCAAAATTTTACGTTTAGCTTAAAAATACGTGAAAGCGTCCTTTTTCTCTGTGTAGGAACACAGTTGATGAGCACGTACACGTGTGCCACGATTCACCCCGGCTGCATTTTGTCCACCCCGGAGCACAGAGAGATACAAGTCCTTTTGAGTGCTGTGACGGTTCACGTCTTTGCAGGAAAACTTGTCACCATCTCCGCTATCCCCAGTGTAGCAGTAATAGGTTTTGGAACCTAAAGCGATAATGCCATCTCCACTCCATTCTACTTTAAACAGACCAGGCGTACGTTTGTCGTGTTGATCATAATCACGACGTGGTAACCAGCGGTCACGTTAGTAAACTTCTGGTAGCTCTGGTTTAACCAAGGATTCCCAGTCGGGGACAGACCATGCAATGTAAGCTGAATCCGTGTCTCGGCGAGTTGAAAATCGGTGGAATGAAAACATTTCGCTAGGGAAATCATAATAGAAATCATAATAGAATTCCAACAAGCGCATACTGAAATACCAGACACCCTACCTGTAAGGGTAAATTATATGAGATTCGTTTCTTGGTGCACGTGACCTCATAGGTATCCTCGTCAATTTCCTCGACGTTAATACACGAGTCTGAATTGACCAATTTGCAAGCCTTCTGCAGCGTACAAACTTTCACCTTCACATGCCGATCTTGATTGGTAATTGTCTTTACATACCCAGGATTTCCCAATAGATTCATCGTTTCACCTATTAACGCCTTGCTTGGATCTACATCACCTTGACGTCGCGCCTGAGTCACGTGATCAACAAAGGCGCGAAAGCAGGCTTCAGGTGTGTATTCCACAGCTTGATACACGTGAGTTACAACGAGTATATGAGCCAAATACCAATTCAGCAGAAACATGACCAAGAGAATTTTCGTTCCATACATATTTCCAATCAATGCCCTGCACAGCTGGGTCATTATGTTATTGGCCTTGGCGAATTCTCTCATGGTGGGACCAGTATCGTCTAGATAAATATGGGCGGACATTCAGCAAAAGTTGATAATAATTGTTGGGGGACATGAATGTCACATTCCACAAACCCATACAGTTGTTGGTCAATAACTGATTTTAATAATTGATCTTGAGTAAGATGGGATGGAGGACGGGTATTGTATGTTGCTGAAATGCCTGAAGAGAAGGGTCAGTTCGCTTTTGATAAAGAAAAAAACATTCCCACGTTTCGACGACCTGATAGTTGAGATGTTCAAAATAAGCTCAGTGATCATTCGTTTCGTTCTCAAGTTCTGAAGGTGTAAGACCGCACTTTGTATTATAACGGAGCTCTCCTATTGTAGTGTAGTTGAGATGACACCCGTGGAAATACCAGTAACATCCGTGGAACTGCAACGATACAAGCATACGTATATAAGCATACGTATATAACAATAGAGAATGTACATTGTGAAAAAAAAAAATTCACTGACCGCACACGGACTCGAACCCGCGCCACATACATATATATATATAGGTGAATATAATATATATTATAACGCTACATTTACCAAAACTTTTCCATACATATATAATTATTTATATATTTATATATTTTTTTATATGTATTTTATATACGTATGGCATAATACATTACTTGGGGAATAGTACGTTGACCATTCACCACAGTGAAACCATCAACAGGGAGCTGACGAGGTCCACATCCACATCGCTCAGGCGATGACGAATGCTCACCCCCAGCTCAGCCGCCTGCCAGTCTTACCACTGCTCGGCGAGTCTAGGTTTTTTTAATTCCTTTGGATAAAATTTTATAGCGTCTTTTCTGTCTTCTAAGGAATGGAGTGACGTCGAGATTATTGTTCCAAATCAGAAAATCACAAAGGGTCTGCATTCCGTGTGATTCCCACACATTCTGCGAAGCGCAATAGTCTTGTTCAGAGCAAAAAGTCCCTTTTAACTTGTTATGGAAAGCTTCACGTGAATGCAGAGTTGTCTCATCTAAACGTGCTAAACTATCCACGTAATCGTAACAAAACTGTCCTTTGATCACCTGACATTCATAAGCCTTGGCCCAGTTATGATAACTATAATTTGGGGCCGAATAATTCCGAACGTCTAAAAATCTCGGCTGACCTGTAGACAAGCCCATATCTTCATTATTCCGCTTGATAACGTATTTTACCCCTTCCGTTTTCACCAAGTATGGATACAGCTGTTGCTTTCTTAATTATAATCACATTTCCCAGGATTAAAACCTAAGACAGGGAGTTCGATCAGGTAAGTTAAAAATCGCTCCTTGAGTTTTTCTGTGTAATATTTCTTTTTCGTTTTGTGTGTCACCTAGCGCAGATATTTCTGTGTATTCGTCCAAGCTGTCTAGCACGTGGTGGTAATATTCACACAATACCTTAAAACTAGCTTCGAAGATCTCAGTGAAATATGTCATCATAGTTTCAATCAAAGCATGAGGATCATACGTTAACACGAAACATATCGGTTTGTCATATCCAGGACCGTTACTGTTCATAGACACGCTCATGGGAATGTGGAAGGCTTTGACCTGTGTTTTGACTGCTGTTAGCCGCAGAAGAATCTAATTTTTGGAAAGTCGAAAACGAGCTTCAAAATCGAAACAAGCTTTATATGGGAAATACCTGTCCTCTTCAGCGACGTCAGTAATTCCTTCGTCAGCTAACTCCTCGAAAACAGTGGGTTTGTTTTTAAGCACACCTCCTGGATACACTCGTTTGATAACTCCATCACAAGTCCACACAATTTCCACTCCTGGGGAAACGTTTTATGACAAGCTTTGCACATATAAGAACGTGCGTATAAATTCATATCTTTCACCACCATAAAATGCTTCTCTTGTAGATTAAGAGTCAAAGTAGTAACATATCGCTTGGTAGACCGATAAAGAATCTCAGCGCACACACCTTTACCAACTGCTATCAGTTATACATATCACAAGTATGATTGTCACGCATAGTAGATGTATATACAGTAAATGGGCCGTTCAGGGGAAGGGACTCTAAATGCATCGTTTACACCCCTAGATTTATATCCCTTGCCAACCCGTCATAAAAAAATAGGCATGTCATTCCCGACAATTGTTCTGTTTTATTTGGGACGTTTTTGAAGAGTTACATTTGTGTAATTATTGAAGTTGACAGAAGGGAAAGTTCACTTTTAGTGTTAGGTCATGTGCGGTGCATAATAATGAGGTAAATAACGCTGTATTTACTGATGCGGTGGGTTAATAAAGCGCCCTGTTTGTCTGTTTACAGGTAATGTACACCTTGAATTATTATGTAACAATATTGTAGAACGTATTTTGATGATTCTTGTGTCGAGTTCAAGATGATGAGTAATGGAGATTTTCAGATGACGTCAGTTCAGAGGTCGAGCTATCTACTAATGTGTTCACAAGTCGCCCGGGTAATTGCGCAAAGCCTAAATGTAGAATGGACCGACCAAAAACTGTTATCTTAATATAGAATATTTTCGTGTAAGTTATAAGAAGCGAACTAGCAGAGTAGTAATATTTCTTATGTATAGCATTTATCATAGAGTAAATGGAACTCAAATCTCCCATATATGCCAAAACCTCTCATGCAGTAAAAATCTACGGAAGCCCGTATATGCCATACTGATATTACATAAATCCGTGTATCTTTTTGGAATACTGGTAACGATCTTGGAATATTGTGGAAGGACTTACAGCAGTACAGGACAAGAGAAAACTCATATCCTTGTTAATCTATGGAAGCGCATAACAGAATAACACCAAAAGGCATTGGCATTGTTTTTGAACATATTTCATTATCTTCATTCGCACATTTTCAATCAAAGTAAAAATAAAAACTGTCATCTGATGACGTCATCGCTCGAGCAAACTGTGTCCGTAGCCGTTGCTGTATTTGCTGATGCGGTGAGTTAATAAAGCGCCCTGTTTGTCGGTTTACAGACCATTACGGACTTCTAGTTCCTTCCTTGCAACATACAACCTCAGCCCGGAAGAGGGCAACAATTTGGTGACCCCGACGTGATGGAGAGACTGCAGTGTGAAGTTTTGGGATTTTTGTATGGGCTGGAGAGCTGGACAGCATTATTCAGAAATTAGGGGTAACCGCAGCACCCGGCGACAGCAAGGTAAACAAGGTGAAGCGTATTGTGGAGTTCCTGGAAATAGAAGAGGAAAAGCGCGAGGATAATGGCCACCTAGTCTATGAAGCTTTGAAAACATTTATTAGAGAACAGTCGGACGTGACTCAGGAACTTCCAGTTACAACAACAACGGCCATGCCTGACCAAGGGAAGACAACCCGTCTATTTCGGAAGGACTTTAAAATCAGTGGGCAGATTGGCGAGCCAGGCGAAAAAGTTAAACTGACAATCACCAGTTTAACCAGGCAGATTGACAATGGCTTTAAGCATGGCTACTTCCCAGATGAAATAAAGGAAGCCGTAATCAATGCCATGTCACCAAATGTTCGCCTCAGAAGTTTCTTGGAAAAATTGGAAGACTTAACCCTCCCAA
This sequence comes from Acanthopleura granulata, assembly GCA_016165875.1. NCBI lineage: Eukaryota > Metazoa > Mollusca > Polyplacophora > Chitonida > Chitonidae > Acanthopleura > Acanthopleura granulata. The sequence goes on along the minus strand of JABBOT010000080.1, from coordinate 26,793,196 downwards.
CATTGAGAGAGATGTTACAGTCACACTATGAGAAACGATCAGCAACAGCAATTTACCAAGAACTTTGCAATCTTTCTCAGCAGCCAAAAGAGGATCCTCGGGACTTTCTGATTAGAGCCCTTGACATTCGACAGAAGGTGCTGTTTGCTTCCAAGGAAGTTGGCTCAGGCATAAAGTACAGCCCAGAACTGGTCCAAGGCATGTTTCTCCACGTTCTTCACTGAGGAATAGCAAGTGACGCCATACGACAAGAGTTATAGCCCTTGGTCCAGAATCCTGAAGTGTCTGACACTGAACTGATCCGCAGCATGACAATCGCCAGTACGGCTGAAGCGGAGAGGACATCGAGATTGAGGATTAGAGCGTGGACCAATCGCGTGGAAACCGAACGGGACTTGGAAACCACTGTTGAGACTAAATCACAGAAGCCAGAAAAGCCAAGTGTCTTGACATTAGTAAAAGATGAAGTAAATGGTGTCAAGGACGAGGTCCGTGAACTAAAGGCCGCCATTGTCTTCATCTCTGAACAGTTGAATGAGCAGAAGATGAACTCATCAGCAGTTGCAGGAAATGCAGCTACAGGCTCCCGTCCTGGTGGATGCCCTCAATGCCGACAAGATGGAACTGGAAATTTCTACTGTGGGAGCAATGAGCATTTCTTGGCTGGATGTCTGAAGAAGAAAACCAACAAAGCTAAGCAAGGTGGCAGCTCGGGAACCAGCAACCAGTCATTATAAGGGGATCCGAAGTGCCTGGAGAAAATGGATCCCAACCCAAGAGCCAAGGAGGTGGACAGAAAGTGGAGCTACGTTGTAATGGGTGTTATACCCGGCCATTGACCACGAAACAGGAATCCAGACTTATAAAACTGGTGGGAGAGCAGTGCTTGATTACCTGTCACTTGGATACAGTGGAGACAAAGGCCCTGTGGGACACTGGGTCCCAAGTCAGCTTGATCCCACATCGCTGGATAGTTACGAATGTGAAAAGGGAGTTGAGGTCTGTTTCAGAGTTGACGGGAAACGAGTTAGATCTTCGAGCCGCAAATGGAACATCAATTCCATATCTCGGATGGATCGACTTAGCGTTTTCTCTACCAAGCCAAGGAGATACGCCAGGTCAGGTGATTGCTCCGTTCCTGGTCGTTGAAGATGAAAAGCTACAACAACCGATCATTGGGTATAACCTTATCAAGGAATATGTGAACATGATCGACTGTCTAGACCCTACACAGAACAATGTTAACCTGTGTCTACGCAGTGCATTCTGGGGTGTGGCAAAGAAGCAATTTGATGTACTGGTGAACTTCATTCGGACTGTCAAAGTAGGTGTGTTTGGGGAGGTGAAAACCGGTAATAATCGTGTGTAGTTCCACCATCAGAAACCATCAGAGTCAAGTGCCCAGTTCGTCTTGGAAGTGAAACAGACGGCATGAGAGCCTTCTTCGGTCCTTTTCCATCAACCGTTTTGGGACAGGGACTGGAGCTGAAGGAATTCCTTATGGAAGTCAACAGGTCAACGCATTGTATCAAAGTACCGGTGACGAACACAACTGCCCATCTGATAGCCATCACAGGAAGGACAATGTTAGGATTTGTTGAACCTGTAAGAGCCGTATTCCCAGTGCCTGAGAGGAAGACAGAAACTGTGGACAGAAACCTGAAAACGGAAGGAGATATTGCATCACAGACCTGAGCCTCAGGTGGACCTTAATAAAACAGATCTGACCTACCAGCAGAAGGTGCAAGTCGGACAGATGTTACGGGAAGAGACCGACGCCTTTGCTCAGAATGATGAGGATGTGGGGTGCGCTCCAGAACTACAAATGGAAATCAAACTGACCGACAATGTTCCAGTCCAGAGGAACTACATTTCCATGCCTAGACCGCTGTACAAAGAAGTTAAGGAGTACCTGTGTGACCTGATTCATCGAGGATGGGTTGAGAAGTCCAAATCCAACTACGCATCGCCAATGGTGTGTGTCAGAAAGAAGGATGGTGAACTTCGTCTTTGCATTGACTACCGCCAGTTGAATCAGAGAACAATCCAGGATCGACAACCACTACCAAAAATACAGGATGTTCTTCACAGTTTGGGAGGAAATAGTTGGTTTAGTGTCATGGACCAGGGAAAGGCATACCACCAAGGCTTCAAGGCGGAGGAATGTAAGCACCTGACAGCATTCATCACCCCTTGGGGATTACTCCAGTGGAACAGGATCCCGTTCGGCCTGACGAACGCCCCCGTGGCTTTCCAGAGGTTCATGGATGAGTGCTTAGCAGACCTCAGGGACACTTGCTGCTTACCTTACATTGATGATGTGCTCGCCTACAGTCCGACCTTCACCAAACATCTTGATGACGTGAGAGCTGTTCTGCAGCGCCTAAAAGCAAAAGGAATCAAGCTGAAGCCCCAAAAGTGTGCATTTTTCAAACGGGAGGTCCGCTACCTAGGCAACATCGTCTGTGAACAAGGTTACTGCATGGATCCAGAGGAAAAAGAAGCTGTCCTGTCCCTGAAAGATAAGACATTCAAGACAGTGGGAGATATTAGACAGATGATGGGGCTGTTGATCTACTATCGCCGATACATTCAAGATTTCTCCCGTAAAGCAGCACCTTTGTACGACTTGTTTAAGGTAAACAGAACCGGTAAGCCTACCCTGAAGCCAAGAGGACGTTCTAAGAAGAAGGCAAGGTATGGACAAGGATCCTCCAGTGACAACATTCTCTGGACCCAAGTACACCAAGACGCATTAGAACTGCTGCTGGATTCACCAGCTAGCGCTGGAGTTATGGCCTACCCAGACTACGAACTGCCGTACGTGTTACACGCAGATGCCTCAAACGAAGGATTGGGTGCGGTTCTCTACCAGAGGCAAGACGGGGTTCTCCGTGTGACAGGATATGGATCTCGCACACTCTCTCAAGCTGAGAAGCGGTACCACTTTCACGCGAGTTCCTGGGACTAAAGTAGGCCATAACGGAACGATTCCGCGATAATCTATATCATGCGCCTTTGTTTGAGATATACACGGACAACAACCCGCTGACCTACATCTTGACAACAGCTCGACTAGACGCAACACGACACAGATGGGTAGCAGAGGTGGCTGACTTCCGGTTCACAATAAAGTACAGACCTGGAAAAATGAATGGCGATGCGGACGCGCTGTCCCGGATGCCGTAGCCTTTCGAAGCTGACATGAAGAACTTCACTGAGGACACCTCACAAAATATTGTGCACGCAATCATCACGTCACTTGAAGGACAGACACAAGGCATCCTGTGTGCAATGACAGCCACTTGCTCGCCTTGTTTGGGTATCGAATCGGACGACAGCAGCAGAAAAATACCCGATGACCTGCCTCCAGAGGTACTGAAGGCCGCACAGGAGAACGACCCAGACATCGCCATAGTGTGGAGCGCAAAGAAAAACAACAGGCGCAGGGACATAAGGAAAATCAAGCACAGATCGGTAAAGACATTAAACCATCTGTGGAATCAACTTGTCATCAATAGCCATGGAATACCCTGTAGAAATACAGCGCTACCTGCTAGACAAACCAACTAGTGGTGCAATCAGTGTTTCGTACCAGAGTCATCCGAGAACTGCATGGTGACATGGGTCACCTCGGAATAGAACGAGTGATGGACCTGATACGTTCAAGATTTTACTAACCAAGGATGCAGAGGGACGTGGGGCATTACATTACTAGACAGTGTGGTTGTGTCCGGAGCAAGAGGCCAGCGATTCAATGCCGAGCACCCATGAGCAGCATCAAAACCACAGCCCCGTTCGAACTCATCGCCATAGACTTCCTTCATTTGGAAAAATCCGTTGGCGGATTCGAATACATCCTGGTAGTCATCGACCACTTCACTAGGTTTGTCCAAGCGTATGCAACGACAAACAAGTGTGCAAAGACTGTGGCCGAAAAAATATTTAATGACTTCATACTCAGGTATGGATTTCCAGCTCGCATACATCACGACCAAGGGGGCGAGTTTGAGAACGCTTTGTTTAGAGAACTCGAAAGGTACAGTCAAGTCATCCATTCCAGGACAACTCCCTACCACCCGGAAGGAAATGGACAGGTTGAAAGAATGAACTGTACCTTAATTGGAATGCTGAAGACACTAGGTGACAAGGAGAAGAGAGACTGGAAAAGACATTTAAACAAAGTTGTCCATGCATACAACTGTGCCCGGCACGAGGTGACTGGCTATTCGCCATTCTATCTTATGTTTGACCGCTCTCCGCGTCTGCCAATCGACCTTCCTTTCCATCTAGGGAAGGATGAGAGCACAACTAGCCATTCACAGTATGCACAGGAATGGAAGAAACGAGCGCAGGAAGCTTATGACATTGTCACCCAGCGTACCTGCAAAAGTCACTCTCTAGCTAAGGCACGATATGACAGGAAACCAGCGTCGTCAGTACTGCACGCCGGAGACCGAGTTCTTGTCCGGAACTTAAGTGAGCGTGGGGGACCAGGTAAACTCGAGAATTATTGGGAAAAAGTTATCCATATAGTCGTTCAGAGATGCAGCCCAGAAGTTCCAGTCTGCACCGTCCGTCCAGAACAGGGAGGTCGCTCCAGAACATTACACAGAAATATGCTCCTTCCTTGTGACTGCTTGGAACTACCTTCCCAAGTGGGAGCAGCGCCAAAGAAGCCGAGGGTACACACACGTCGAAACCGACCAGCATCGACGGAAACTGACAGCCCTGCCGACGACAGCGACGAAGAGTGGTTGTATGAGCATCAGGCAGCAACTACAGAACGACCCGTCACAACAGTCCTCCGCCCCGACGCTGAAAAAGCATCCACAGAACCGACAGAACCAACAGTTCAGCACCACACAGATGATAATGTCCAAACCCAGGCAAAACGTTACTCACAGAGAGACAGGAGACCAGAAGCCAACTTCACCTACGACGGCACAGGAAATGTTGATACGTACAAAGTGACTGTTGACGCCTGTGAAATGAATTCTCCTTGTCAGTACGTTGAGGTACCAGTCACTCATGGACAGGTTGGACGTTTTGCCATGAACGATGTTGAGTATTTTGTGTAATGTGAATGACAGTTAACAGGATCGATAAGAGACGCAAATGTGTAGTTTCTGTTATGTCGAGACGACATTTCTTCAGGAGGTAGGGTGTCACGTATAGTAGATGTATATACAGTAAATGGGCCGTTCAGCGGGAAGGGACTCTAAATGCATCGTTTACACCCCTAGATTTATTTCCCTTGCCAACCCGTCATAAAAAATAGGCATGTCATTCCCGACAATTGTTCTGTTTTATTTTGGACGTTTTTGAAGAGTTACATTTGTGTAATTACTAAAGTTGACAGAAGGGAAGGTTCACTTTTAGTGTTAGGTCATGTGCGGTGCATAATAATGAGGTAAATAACGGGATATGTGTTTTCGCTTTAGTCAGTGTTCATAAATGTTGTATAAGTAATAATTTTAGTAGACACCAGGGATGACGTCATCGATACAGCAAACTATGTCCGTAGCCGTTGCTGTATTTGCTGATGCGGTGGGTTAATAAAGCGCCCTGTTTGTCTGTTTACAGGTAATGTACACCTTGAATTATTATGTAACAATATTGTAGAACGTATTTTGATGATTCTTGTGTCGAGTTCAAGATGATGAGTAACGGAGATTTTCAGATGACGTCAGTTCAGAGGTCGAGCTATCTACTAGCGTGTTCACATGTCGCGCGGGTTAATTGCGCAAAGCCTAAATGTAGAATGGACCGACCAAAAACTGTTATCTTAATATAGAATATTTTCGTGTAAGTTATAAGAAGCGAGCTCTATTAGCAGAGTAGTAATATTTCTTATGTATAGCATTTATCATAGAGTAAATGGAACTCAAATCTCCCATATATGCCAAAACCTCTCATGCAGTAAAAATCTACGGAAGCCCGTATATGCCATACTGATATTACATAAATCCGTGTATCTTTTTGGAATACTGGTAACGATCTTGGAATATTGTGGAAGGACTTACAGCAGTACAGGACAAGAGAAAACTCATATCCTTGTTAATCTATGGAAGCGCATAACAGAATAACACCAAAAGGCATTGGCATTGTTTTTGAACATATTTCATTATCTTCATTCGCACATTTTCAATCAAAGTAAAAATAAAAACTGTCATCTGATGACGTCATCGCTCGAGCAAACTGTGTCCGTAGCCGTTGCTGTATTTGCTGATGCGGTGGGTTAATAAAGCGCCCTGTTTGTCTGTCTACAGACCATTACGGACTTCTAGTTCCTTCCTTGCAACATACAACCTCAGCCCGGAAGAGGGCAACATTTACGTTAAATAAATCCTCGAGAAAAGGCAGTTCGCTGAGAGGCACACCTCGGAAATATCGATTTTCCATACCTTTAGCTTCCAAGTAAATTTTTAAATAACCCTTGGCTGTAACAGCACAGAATTTTGGGTTAGCGTTGTCTAGGTGAAAAGCTAAACAGCGGAAGAAGTACAAATGATCATCGTAAGCCCCACTGTTCCCACTCACGATGCTGTGTAAGCCTTTGTTATTCCGTATATAGTCAGGTAAGTCCACTGGCGCACCGATGGGTGTGGCACGTGGTTTATGAACATAAAAGATAACATTAGTCACAGTGTCTGCCAACTATTTGGTATTTGTTCGCTGTTGCCGGACCGATTCAATCGGGTCGAAAGCTGACAAATCAGCAGTAAGTGTTTGTATATCCTCAAAGGTCTGAACATACCGACATTCCGGTAGCATTCTTGTATTTGTACTAGGATAGAAATAACTCCATTGGGCCGTGTCACGGTGAGGTAAAATGAAACCACAAGCTAAACTGATACGAAAAGCCGAAGGCTGGTCAAGAAGCACCTGCTCTTGGTGTGTAACGAAAGGATAGAGTCCCATGATTCAGAAATTATACACAACTTGCAAAGGACGATGGCGATAAAATTGCTGGCGGATAGCGCCCAATTGATGCCGGTATATGTCCTGTAATGCCGGGTCTGTAGGTAACTCATCATATGGTGGTGTGATGGGGTCAGATCGAAACGAATTGACTTATTGTTTAAGTCAATCTCCTCCTTAACATTACCGACAGGGGTCCTCTCAGATTCATCCTGATCAACCACGCTGCTATCCGAACCACAGCCTCGGGTCAGGCAGGTTGAGTGACAGGTAAGGCTAATGAAGTACCCTTGGAGTGCTCAGATCCAAAAGCAGACTGAACCGCAGACTTGATGAAGCAGTTACCCGACCTCCAGTCTGTGAAATGGGCCCTACCTGCACAACAAAAACAAAATCATAAATAGGGCATATATATATATATATATATATATATATATATATATATATATACACATACACACACACACATATTATTTATATATATATTATACATTTATATATATATGTTTAACCCCTCAGATTCTACGTGTCAAGGGGGACAACTCATATCCCCGGCATATCCCCACTGTTTAATACCCTGAAGTATGTACATAAAATAAGACACAAAGTGTATACCGCATTAGTTTAACCTGGAACACAGGTGAGAACGGGCGTCATGCCTCTCAAGAAGAAGCGAAATCGAGCCAGGAAATACACTAAAACAAACGACGACCTTGGAAGAAGACTCGTAGGAATAATTTACAGCGAGCTGTGGTACGAAAATTCCGATACCGGCAACTTCGAAATAGCTATGAATCGCCTGGGGATTTCTGCCGTCGTGTAATCCATACCTACTGACTTGACAACGTAAAGAGACAACAGACTAGCCAACCCGACTCAACCACAGACCCTTTCAAAGGGTCGCCCTAATCTTCCCGAGAGCGTCTTTCTAGTAGCAAAGCACTACATTTTTTTTTCACAGTCACTTATTTGTTTTTACATGTGTTAGTAATCAATATATATTTGTGCTTTGTACATCGCACTTTATATATATATATATATATATATATATATATATATATATATATATATATATATATATATATAAACAATTGTATTGTTTGATGTCTTTTAAAGTTTTACATGCGTTCTGGGAGTGTGTTTATACATATATATATATATATATATATATATATATGCGCGTGTGTGTGTGTGTATGTGTGTGTGTTTGTTTAAATAGTCAGTTGAAAGGGAAACTCACTCACTTGTCACTACACACACCAATATGGCAGACGAACTAGAACGGTGTGGTACAGAATACGGCCGAATCTGTGCACAGTATGAAGAGATGTTAAAATATAACTACATCACCTCAATAGGGGAGGAAGAAATCGGCGATAGTAAAACAGTGAAGAAACACGCTTGGGAGTGGCTCCTGCAAGCCTGCATAACAGCGAGGGCAGACATTATCGCAAGACCGGGAGCGGAAAAGCCGGACGCAGCACAGCGGCGGCAACCCAGCCAGCGTTAGCGACATGCCCAGGCAGCCCCGGTCAGGTCAGTCCTAGCAGCCGAAGCGGCCGTGACAGTAAATTGCTCGAGTCGATGGATATATGTCTTTATGTGTTTTTTTTTTGTTTGTTTTTTTTTTTGTTTTTTTTTTTTTGTTGTCATGTATTGTTTTTTGTTATGTATTTTCTTTATGCATGTCTTTATTTTCTCTCTCTCTCTCTCTCTCTCTCGCTCTATCTCTCTCTCTCTCTATATATATATGTAAAAAAGTCTGTGATTGTCATGACATCACACACCCTGATGTCACATAACCAAACAAGGGGCCTCCGTAGCTCAGTCGATTAGCGCACTACCGCATCACAATGATCCGAAGCCTCCTCCCACCAATGCGGTCGCTGTGAGTTCAAGACCAGATCATCTTGGCTTCCTCTCCGGCCTTACGTGGGAAGGTCGGCCAGCAATCTGTGGATGGTTGTGGATTCTCCCGCGCTCTCTCCGATTTCCTCCCACCATAATGCTTAAAATCAGTGAAATATTATTGAGTACGGCGTAAAATACCAATCAAATAAATAAACACAACCAAACAAAGATCAGCCCCACCATTCACTTTTTACACAAAAATCCCCTTATCAGATAAAAATAACACTACATACTATGCTGTAAATGTGTGCTAACAACAGTATAAAAAAATATAGTTACCGTTATTTTCCGATCCATACAACCTGCCTCCCCATTCTGCATCCGACGTTGATGTCGTTTCAGGCTTGATATACTGGTAAACTGCTTAGCATAGTCCTCACAACTATACGTAGATCCGCTCGACTGATAAGCTTCCAGCTTGTGACGATTTAGGGTTTTACGCTGCTTAAATACACGCAAACACAAATTGCAGGTAAATCCCATCATTCAACTTCTTGAGTCTCTCAAAAAGCCCAACTTGCGGATATGGTGGTACACATACCAAAAATGACGACCTCCCCAAGTCTTATACATTTTTTAAACCGTTCCCTCGAACCCAATCACGCCCAAATTCAGACAGTGCTAGTTGTCAATCTCAAGTCCACAGGTAACGTGACACCTGAGGTGTGGAAACGAACGGCTTTATATAGAAAGCTAACCGAACGCGCTGGTGAGCACGTGTTTTCAAATTTTGGCATAATCCCAGTAATATCATACGATAGTTTGTTTTTCTTTTCAGATTTTGGCACAATGCCAGCTCATTTAGGAATCCCCTCCTGGGCTTGTCATGCGACGGCATGGTGTGTGACGTCACGCCCGGTGGGCGTTTGTCGTCTGCCACATGTAGCCGTTTGACTGACAGACATGCTATATACGCATTATGTGCGAGAATGTTCGTGTAGGTTCTGTTTTACATGTAGACCTATGTATTTTCATATAGAGAGGGAGCTACACCATTCTGAATAACCTTATGTGATCCAAAATGCTGGATTTACGGCCAGATGAAAAGTGATGAAGCAGCCTACCGGGCTGGACAGCGGGACAGCGCCCTGGCAGAAATAACAGTATACCCGGGCGAGGGAGAATGGCTAATGGCGGCCAAACCATCATCGTCGTGGAAACACCAGTTTTTCTGGCGAGAAAAAAAAACTGACCTTTTTAATACAGGGCAAGGTACCTTGACAGTGCATAGATATTAGAGGAAGCGATCTTGGAAATACAGGGCGAGGTAGCGAGGCATTGAATAGAGGATAAGACGAATCGAGCTTTGTAATACTGTTCGAAGTAGCGAGGCAGTGGATAGAGGATAAGATGAAGCGACCTTTGTAATACAGGTTTAGGGCGAGATAGCGAGGCAGTAGGTAGAGGGTAAGGGGAAACTACAATACAGGGCGAGTTAGCGAGGCAATATATAGAGGACAGATCGAGCGATCTTTGTAACACACGGCGAGGAGTAACGAGGCAGTGAATGGAGGGAGCGAAGTGGCGAGATAACTACGCTCCCTTGCGTCGTTACCTCGCAGTTGTACCTAGCTTCGCTACCTGGCTGCGTTGTCGATTTCCGTAATTAAGCCTATACTCGCTGATGCTTTCATCGAAGCTTAAGAAATGCAAACTGTTTTGTGTTTTGAACAGCTCATGAACAACCGTTGACAAAACCGTGTTTCCCCCTTGTGTCATTACACTAAATGTCACGATGAAGTCATACAAAATATAAACAGCTCTCTGATGCGATCTCAGGCTATGCTATCAAATCCATCAATGGGGAGAATTTTCGACAACAGGGACCGATTCCACAAAGCAATTTCGTACATTTACTTAGGTGACAGTTTTAAAAGTTAAATAAAATTAAACAAAACATAAAGGCACGGATGGTTCATGTATATTATGACGAAGAACGAGTAAAACATTTTTCTTCAAATCAAAAATTCCTTCTTGGAGTCGGACCCTGGTCTATGGATTGTCAAACAAAATTTATACAACACCGCCAGATGGTGCAGCTTAAATTTTATCTCTCTTGATCATGTGACCTATATCATTTACCCAACTGATCTCTAGCCTTATTGTATATTGACTGTTGTGGCAAGAGTTTATCATTACAGAAGAAAGTAGGCTTACGCCCACAGCCACGAAATACTGACGCGGCTTAGAGACTTGCCCTTTACACCAGCGCCCAGACACAGGTACGTATCATTTGCTTATTTATTTGCTTCTTTCGTTATCTCTTATTTATGAAATTAACGCCAGGCTGAAAAAAATTCATTTTTGCAACCACGGCGGTTAGTTTTATGACCGAAGGAAACGGTGTAAATCCATCGATCGTTGGCAAGATCTTTTTAAGGCTGTTCCATAACTATACCTCATTCTGCTTTCTTAAACCTCTAGGGCAATATACATGTATTATGCTGTATCACGATTAACAGCGATTTCGTCATCCATATAGGGTAGACAAACAGATACAATTAATCAAACAGTGTTTCAATGCACACATCAAGTATTTGACGTCACAAGGTTAAGTCCACATAGAGCGTCAGTTTTTATGTACTTATCTCTTATATCAAGCTATCCGCAGGGCTTTGAGATACAATCGCCCAGTCTTTCCGAAGCACCTAAGACAAAAACGTTTGTTCACATCGTCCAAGATAGAGTTGGTCAACTTGCACACAATATATATTGTGAAATATATAGACTTCTGTGGTCTAAGACTAAATAAATGTAAAATTTATTCTCGACAGTTAATTTTATACAAGGTCTGCTTTTATAAAAAGAATTGTAAAGATCTGTTCAGTGAAGATCTGAACACAATGGGAAGTGAACTGACGTCACCTAACACAAAGCGTCCATGCGTGAAGGCAGCATGCAAACCCGACATTGTCGTCAGTGTCACTGTATTTTTCCTTCACGCACCTGACTATGCAACTCGATCCATTGGAAAATATATTTAAGTTTTTCACTTATGGAACCACATGCGTAATAGCTAAGACGAAGAGCTGTCTATACGTGAAAGTATCACCGAACAGAGAAGATAAAGTCTGCCACTATACATTTACATCCATGGAAGGAAAAAGAAGTAAGCCACAGGCATCTCAGAAAAGTCCTACAAAGAAATCAGTAAAGTTTTGAGAAAATATTTTATACAACAATGGAGATATGTCATTGACGGGCAATTCACGCGGAGTAGCCATGTTGTAGAAGCTCTTAAGGGCTTGGCCAAACAGTAGCAATGGAAACGTCACGTGATAACTTTACTGCGACGCCACATCAGTTATATGCTCATGGATGTTTTATGGTGGATACACAGACATCGGTCCAATGAACATCATTTTAAGGTTGTTTTAACTGAAGTACTTTTTTAGAAGTACCCTCTCCACGACTAGGTTATATCTCGCTGGTTAAGGAAGCAAAAGAGACGGAATGACCGCTGTCTCGCCACAACACACAATAACGCACAGTAACGATCATTCCGTCGGACTGGTATGAATCACAAGGGGCTTCGTACTTTGAAGCTGGCTTGAGGGTAAAGGACGAAGGTAAGACCACCGCGTTTGTGGTTTTGTGGGTGCTGTGGTTCTGAATTGTTGTTACCAGCCCGCGATGCGCATATAGAAGGCGGCGCGCTGGAACTCTGGACTTACTACCTTTCGCAGTTTACAGCGTTTGTAGCTCCATGCTCTCAAGGTAATGTATGCAGGTGCTTTACAGCTACCTGGAGCTAGCTAGTTGTATACGTTATTATTGAACGCCCCTAAAACTTTTGCCAGGCGTGCGATAACATTTCCAGATGTTTCTGTCAGGTCATGACTTCGCTTGTTTTCCCATGGGAGTATACACCAGAGATGTCAATCTTGGCAGGAGAGATCAATGTATTTAAGTGGCTATATATATGGTCGATAGCTAATCTCACACGGCATCAACAAGAAGAATAATTAACCGGAAAGAAGACTTGAAGATGAAGTCGGCACCAATTAAAAGACCACTTACAAGTTTTTTGAAAATTCCTTTACGTAGATGGGGTTTTTTTTCTCAATAAAATATTTTGATTTTAAGTTGCCTTGGCGATAATGTACTCTCTGGTACAAGTGAAACATTCCTGCATAAATGTGGCATGAAATAATTTATTTGATTGGGGTTTTATGCCGTACTCAAATATATTTCACTAACTCGATAATGGCCATCATTTTGGTGGGAGGAAACCGGTGGCGTTAAAAAATAATTAAATAAATTTGTGGTGATTGCATCAGACTGCTTATGTTTCCCTTGTTTTCGGTAGCTGATGGCGGGAACATGAAATGAGTATTTATCGGACTGCCTGGCGTATTTTTTCAAAAAGAACTCTTGTGTCCGGACATTTCTTTGAAAGTCGTGTTTTTAAATCTGGTAAAAAAAGAATAACCGTCTGGAAATTGTAACGTTAAAGAGGTGAAAGGTTATTATCTATAACAGCACATGCAACAGTAAAGCATCAGAACAGCCTGGCGATATACCATGTGGTATATATAATGTTTATATCTTATGGTGTGATAATATTTTGAAGATAGTCTCATCCAAGGGGAACTGCTTTGTATGCCACCACAAAAGTAGACCTTATCCAAGATCTTAACTACACCGAGCAACCGTTGGACTCTGGCACACATACTACCAAAACAAATTATGAAACGGGAGAAATTGTAGGTAACCTGACATAGATAAGGCGTTAGTTACTTTTTCCTCGTACCAATGTCATGGTAAACAATAATTACCATGCCCTGTACACACCATGACTGAAATTTCATGTTCATTAGACCCACAAGTATTGAATTTTTTCAGTTTGACAAATTTCTGGCGTAATGTCGTTAGTAATCAAGAGCCTTCGTTCGAAAATGTCTCCTTGTGTGCCAAAAGTTATCTAAGAGTGACAAAAATAGATCCTGAGAAAAGCAGGTCGAAACATTATTCAGGAATATCAAGGTCGGAGGCGATCAATGTACTGCCAACAGGTTACCGTGAGCCCGTTTGCCATCTCACAACTTTTAAATCTACCCACTGTCTGCCTGTTTTGCTGACATAAGAAACCAGGAAAATTACCTAGAAAAATGGCGACAAAATACATAAGAGGCCAAAGTCTCGACTTAGGAGTAGATTTGACTAAGTTTAGACTGTAAATGTTCCTTTCTCGGGTCATCAGTATGATGTCACATGAAGACAGTACGATGTTATCGATACATTGTAACATTGTAACCAAAGTGCTACAATCAATTTTCGACAAGATCCTGCTTCACACTAGCATGGTAACCTCATAGGGTCATTGTAAGTAGAGGTTAGGCAATGATCGACGAGGACTGCACAACATTGCATCGAGGCGAACCCGAGAGACAATGTTGTGTAGTCCCAGTTCAATTATGGTTTAACATATTTAGTTCACACCGTTGTTTTCGCAATAACATGTATTACATATATAATTCATGGTGATGAAACTCAGTAGAATATCATAAAACCTTCCAAACAAACCCTAAAACAGCTTCCTAAAATCAATAGAGCCCGCAGAATTAGGAAAAGTAAGCAGCTTAGTCATGGACGAAATTTAAGGTCATTTTGTTTATGTGCTCACTACGGCAACTATGAATACATATACTGGTACACCAAAATGCTGAATGAGATAATATACAGAAAGTAAATTTTCCTAGGGGAACAGGCAGTGAAATAAGCCACTTCCAACCACAAGTACGTTGAGCTGATCAAACCATGCCCACCACCTGTGCCTGGCAAGCCACAGTAATTGATTGACACGTGGCACACATGCCAGATGCGCGCCACATTTTATAACACAATTTTTTAAAAATAGTTTTCTATGCAGCAGTTTGCGTGACGATTTCGAGGACTTTGATTTACCCATTGATGGAGAATGGGATATTGAGGAGTCCATTCACTTAAAACGTAAAACATTCCAAAACCGGTAAGCCCCAAAAACGTTCTTTACAATTATTTATCCAAAGAAAATCGAAATGGTTGAAATTGTGAAAGATGGCAAAAAAAGAAAGAAAATTAAACTTGAACTTTCAGGCAATAACACGAGATAGCCACATTTTGTGTTACCTTTTGCTTAGCAAATGGAACAGTTCATGATGTCAGTCCATGTGCATCATTCAAGTGTGTGTTTTCTTTTTCTTGTATTTCTCTGTTTTGAGCCTAGCAACCAGTGTTATTCAGTATATTTTACCTGATGTACGGCCACATAAATATCTTCTTGCTTCTTATTACCAAGAACTTCGAATTTTCCCGTGTCTCCGTTTATATATGTCGGTCTATTTTTTACGTTATTTTACTCATTTTCAGTTAAATTATATACAATTTGCTCTCTCACTGTGTATGGCAAATATGTCTTAGGCGTTAAAGCTTCACGGAGTTTTGGATTGTTATATTAAGAAAGAACAATCTTTAAATATGGCCTTGAGCACAATTTACTGTACACTGCTGAACCCTTTGACCGGTTGTTCGATTTCTTGATTTGGTACTTCTTATCTAAAATTATGCTAAGCTGCTCTAGCCACGCCCACTGTTCGTGCCTGTACCCTAAATATGTAAAGTATCGGTCATTGCATGTATGTAAGTATGACCATTTCAACAACCAAAAACTCTACATACTCAGCTTCTGAAAAAAGAATAAACTGGAAAGCAACAACGAAAGCAGCTATACACTCATTCGGTTGTGACGTAACAGAACATTTATAGTCACCGAGATGCGTTGCGGACAAGGACAATATTTTCAAAGTTAGTCAAATAGTTTTCAGGTTTGTTCGTTTTCAACCTCCATATAGAGTTCACCGTAAGCTTTAACAGCATTGTGACTTATGTGTGTGCGTGTTTTGAAGGTAGAAAAAGATGAAGTATTTAAACTGCAAACAGAAGGGATTTTGTCAACGTTGATGGAGCTGTGGTACTTCATTACAGAGTGGTTCTCTGTTAAATTTGTTGAAGTCATTTTTTTTTTATCAATTGTTTCCATTAGCTAAGAGAACCGCTTACCGCCTGTGAGACTTCAGCTGCCCAAAAAGAAGACCCCTGTCTCACCGGCAAGGATTGAGAGAAAATATGAAACTGTAAAGGACAGCTGACCGGCTGTAGCGATCATTGTTCAAACCACCCGATGTAAATGTCCCTCTTGCTCGTGTCGTGATATTTTTTGTCGTATAATATACGGCTATATTGTTTATGCTGTTGACTTATTTATTGTCCGGTCAATTTCGAATGAGCCCCCTGGCATTAAAGAATGATTTTTACAGGCCTACCATAAAGAGAACTTCAGAAAGTGTTCTTGGTAGTTTTCAAGGTACAGGTAACGAAAGATATTAGACTCACCCTTGGAAAAATCAACAAACAGAGGTGACTGAGGTGACCAGTTCAATATCTCAGATGTAAAAGCTGAGGTAAATTACATTACTGAATGCGATAGTTGCGGTGATTTGGTAGAATGAAGTTACCATAAAGTCATAAAACAGTCAGAAATGTGTTTTGGACAATTCCCTTCAAAGATCAAAAGTATACATCATTCTAAACCAGCATACTCACAATGGGGAAGAAGGCAAGTCTTCGGGGTTTACTGAGCATAGAGCTAAATATGAAATAAAATTTCATTCATTTCAGGTTGATTTCAAATAAATAAATAAATAAGTGGATTTCAACATTCAGACATTTGTCTTCTCTGAAAAGGAAAGACAATACAAAAATGAAATTAATGTGAGTGAAAAGATCTTTAAAAACTGCATTTGAAAATATCTTCACTGAGTCTTTTTACACCCTTCCTCCTAGAGAAATAAATGTTCTCAAATGTTAGTCAAATGTTTTTTATGATATGGTAGGTTTATGGATCGTATTGATAATGTAGTTCACCAGTGACGTTACGCTTACCTTTCTTTGGCGTAAAGCAGAAATTTAATGTCATCTTCTTCAACACACAGGTAAACATAACAGGAGTACACTTGCCAAGCATTTTATTCACACCTAAACATAAGATGTACGTTTTGTGACCATATGGTCCGTAAAAGCCACCATACAATCAAGACATCTGACAGCGTTTAATTTGGAAAGAAACAAAAACAAAAAACAAAAAACAAAACAAAGAACCCCCCCCAAAAAAAAACAACTAAAAATTCAATGGGTGTATTTTCAGATACAATTTTTAATGGCCTTCTCACTCACCATAACTTCATTTTTGAGTGGCCTTTCACTTTAAAGAAGAAAATAAACCATGCTCCTTTCAACTTTACATAAAAAATTGTCCTCTCTCAGGCCGAATTTTTCTAACCTGTTCACAGTGACAGAACTTCTTCAAAATGACGCGAGAGCTTTTCCCGGTATGCGGCGGAAGTTGTACGACAGGGGACAAGTCTGGCCCATGAAATAGCCCAACCAAAGCAATGTTCATTACTCTATGTAACCATGATGCTTTTTTCTAAAACAAATTCGCTAATTTCTCCTCTCGTCATGCAGACGTATAAAAAAGTTGGATTTGCAACAAGTTTTGTTTTACGAATGTTATCGTGAATATTAAATTGGACTTTTCGGGTCAATTATTTACGATGAACTGACAAACACATTAGGCCGTACGCGGTTCTCTGAAAGTGGCGTAGAAAAGAGCTTTCTTCCCAATGAGAGAGCGGGTCTACAAGATTTTATAATGAATTCATATTAGACTGGCCAAAGAAGATGTAACAAAAAGTTCTCCACACTAAAGTGGCACGATAAGAAAAATATGCTCAAGAATATTTTACTTATACCACGGGGGCCAGCATCATGGTGAGAGGAAACTCACGACCATCCGCAGGTTGCTGGTGGACCTTCCCACGTCCGGCAGGAGAGCGAGCCCACATGAACTAGAATTGAACTCACAGCTACCCCAATTCTGAGAGACACGGGATCATAACGCCGCGCTGGCGAGCTAACTCCTTCGGCCCTGGAGGTCATTACTTGATGTTATTTAGACGATGGAAGCCAGAATTATGTGTTGAGAAGAAACAGGACAAAATCACAGCCATCCTCAGTTTATAACATACATTCCTACGTTCCACTTGAAAGGAAGCCATCCTCAGATGAATTTGAACTCACAGTGACCACTTGATTGAGAGGCAAATGAAACATTGCGCAGTGATAGCACCCTGATCACTTGTCCACGGAAACCCCTAATAAATCTTTTTGGCTAGTCTACTCCTTATTCCCATAACACAAATAAAGCAGGTTTCTCACTCACCCACAGGCTTTGGTTTCGTTATTAAATGTAGGATTGGGGCCATCTTGGATCTTGAAAGATGGTAGTAATGAGCAAGTATTTGATAGGCTTGCAAGTGTATAGGTCTATAAACTATAAGCTTAGTAGTTCATGTAAATCTGATTTTTCAACCGCAGCAAAGGGGATGTTCTTCAAATGTGCACTACAACTGCAAAGGCGGCCATTTTGGAAACTAGCCACCGCTGAGCGAATTCAGGGTGGCCCTACTTCCAAATATGTAAGCCACCGTATATGCCAACTATGTGAGAAGTTTTATGCTTCAATCATCAAAGGCAAGATCTATATACTTATCTGCTGCACTGGGACTGATCGTAAACGTGAAGAGGAATCAGATTTGGACTGACCCGAATTGGTTGGAAAAAACCCACGATAATTTTTGTTTTATATGTCTTTCTTTATTGTTTTACAAATATTTCAACCGTTGTTTAATCACGCTAACTGGCAGAAATTTATAATTCATTATATAATCATTGTCGACAAAACAGTTCCATGTTGTACACTCTAATGGATACAAAGAAGCATCCCTTTCAGTATGTAAGATAACCTGGTAAATTGGATTCTTTATATGAAAAAATATCTTGAGCCATCTACTGGTTTGATGGGGATTATTTAATCTTCAGTGAAAATATCCATAACGCTTTTCTATTTTACATAGGACCAACACAAAAAAGATGCAAAAGTATTTCAGGGAGTGGGTCGAATCATCACCACAGTTCACGCATGCAAACACTCTCCTTCAGCCTTGTCGTGCTGAATTTTTGTAACCCTCTAGTCAGCCAGCCAACATAGGATATTTTGTCGTTTGATGGCTTCGCTTTGTTACAAACAAACTAAATAGCCAGAGGTGTTGTATGGGTCATATATAACATCACCAGGGTGGATGTAAGGTTGACATTGGCCACAAAAGTATGAAAAATGAAAGAAACAAAATGGCGGTCAAAAGTACCATTTAATCCTTTTTTGACAACGTTTATTTTCCTATATAACACTCCACTGAATATATAAAATGATTTTTGTGACAATACAGGAAATGAATATAATTTTCAAGAGCAAGGTCAATGAAAAGATACTTTGGACCGAAAAGAAAAGGTAAACTGACACAATTGCTGGCGTCAACATTCTCCAAAATACGAGGAATGTAGCCACAGATAATTTCGTAGTTCAACTGGGCCCTATGAACGTCATCTGACCAATTAGATGCGCTGGAGTAGGCGTTACAAAATTTTTCCCGCAACAATGTGCGTTTCGGCAGCTTGGATCACAAATACACACAACTGGGAATCCCAAACGATTCCCCTGGTCCACAGATAGAAGCCCTGACTCATCCTACATCCCCAATCTGCTTCGGCTGGAGTAAATGGCCCTAAGAATTTATCAATGGAATTATTGATGTAGAAAAATATGATCAGATTTAAGATCAACCACGTGTTGGTTGTAGACAGGCAGATCTTCTACCACCTTTGATACATGTATGGTGCCGATCCTAAAAGCTCCTGCTGATCGCAACAATACAGGGATAACTGTCCGCAATCTTACTTGTAAAGTCTCAAAGCGACGTAGCCAGAAGCACTTAGTGAACACTGGGTCGAGGAGACGAACCTTTGTGCCGCAGAACCAAAGGAGTGATATGGACCAATCTGTTGATATACATGAATAACTGTAATGATGAGGCATATTAGATTTAACGTGACATAGCAACTATTTGTCGTATCAGATGCTTCTATGATGATAAATCTGTATCATCCGGCATAGACGGTCTGTCATTGATAGTTCGAAGGGATTGAACAGTTCATGCCAGAGATGCTTTGGTATTCGTGTGTGCGGATATGGTAGCAACAGGCAGATATCACCAAAGACGACATCCATGTAACCATTCTTGGAGAAAATTCGGGTCTACCTAATATTCAGTGTATGCTTGAACATGTATATTTACTGATTGAAGGAAAAGCTCTCAGAGTTTAGGAAAACCTATTTGTTGTACAGACTTTGGCGAAATTGCGGACACATTCGACCGAGCCATTTTTGTTGACCTGGGTTGTGGTGCCACCCGAGGAGATGTGATCTAAAGTTGATCGTCTTTCAGTCTTGTCACATGACCTGAAGTAACTTTATGATGAAGTTAATAGTCGAGGAGATTTTGCTTCCATTAAGAAAGCCTCATCAACAGGAAGGGGCATTCTGACGAGTTTGGGCCGAGATCATAAAGACAAGGACGCCGTTATTAATCTTCATGGATTAGAACATATCAAGTGCAGATAAGAGATTCTCAGCTCATTGCAAAGACATGCTGCCTGTCTCCTCCTTTTGCATATTTTCGAACAAGGTCCTGTTTGGATAATGGATGCAACTTCTCACGTTGGGTGATGTTCCAGTGTTCACAATGGTTCAGTGGCAGAAGTCAAAAAAATTGTTTGTCGCTTGTTCCAGAGACCGGATATTAAATATGATGTGAAGCAGGCTAAAATTGATCTTTATTAAAAAATAAAAAAAAAAACCAATAGAAAAAACCCAAGATCTTGCAACCATAGAACATGCTCTTTAGGCACACTTATCAGGAGTAAATTAACATTGCGGCTAAGCAGTGCAGGTTACTACAGTTATTCCCCGGTGGATGGTGAGAAACTGAAGGGGGACTAGAGTAATCTTCCACCACCGCCAGATTTCTGAGAGCATGTAATTCCCAAACAGTGTCAGACTGCTTCATGCAAAAGTCTCAATCCCTCCATCCCCTACATCCTTCCATGTGGGTGTGAGTCCAATGGTTCCTGTAACACAGCTTCCTATTATTCAGTGTAAAGTACTGTTATATTTACTTTGTTATACTGGAAGAGACTATTTGCAAGAAACTGGATCCAATCTTATCACCTGCATCCATCTAGACCTGTTTGGTCTTTTAACGTGTTGTTCTTTTGTCACTAGTAAATCTACGAGGATGAAAAGATTTAATGTTTCTTCCTAAACCCCACACCTAACATTCAGCTTTTTTAAAAGTAACTTTCTAATATTAGTTGGAGACTATCATTAAAAATTGAGGCCACTCAATTTCCACACCTGAGACCTGTCCTATACTCTAATGGTGATCTTCATGGTCGTACATCCAAAAGAAAGAGCAGAGCATTCAGAATTTTTGCCGTTACACTCTAAAGGTCTCGTTGATGCAGATGTGCAGTTCTGGCGAGACAGCTATTGGTTTGTGAAATGACGTCATTCGTCTTTTCTTTATCACTGAAAACTGCTGACTGCTTCTTTTTGCATGAATTTTTTCTAATTTTTTAAAAAATTTATATACTTTCTTGGTTTTTCGGTAGTTGGTGTAACTTGTCGTCTTTGGAAACTGGTCATACCATTATTGACCCGGAACACCCATTTTGGTTGACGGCGAGTGTACAAATGTAGATTTCGAAGCCTAGATTCACTTCGTCAATGCCCTTCCCAAGCAAAAAACACAGCGCCACACGTGTACTATATTAACGGTATGTTAAAAAATCATTCATTCGACCCTTTCTTGATATACTAATGACTTGACCCAAAACAGGATTTCATGTTGTCTGGCACAAAGCCCCAGTTTTAAGTAAATGGGTGATTTTTATACGCCAACCAGTATTGGCGGTCGTATAATGGTATAGAGATTCTGTCCGTCTGTACAGTTTTAATTCTCGGTGAATACGTAGATACACTGATTATGAGGTGTTGCGAATCACATTTGTTCATTTCTATGGTTGCCATGGTAACTAGATTGCTATTTCCCACATGTATATTATACACCTGAATTAGGTATACACTTAGTGTCCGGGCCATATTTAGTTTTAATTCTTGGTGGATACTTAGATACAGATAAGTCAACATGTCATGGCTCACATTTGTCACTTTTCACCCTTGCCATAATAACTAGATTGCCCTTGCTTTTACGTATACCTTATAAATAGATGCGACAGCTCCAGTTGTTTTGCATATGGAGTTTTAATTTTAATACAGATATAACGATGAATCGCAACTGATATTTGTTCCACTTCTGTGACAGATGTGGTAAGTGGATCACAATTTTCCCACTATATGCTGTATTAATAGATATGACTTGATGGTGATTATGTGTCCCGGCTACATATCCAGTTGTTTTCCATATTTAGTATTATTCTTGGTGACGATTTTGCGACTCCCCCTTATTGATTTTCACTGTTTTTAATTGCTATTATCATAGGTATAGTAATTTATAAATGGATCTAACTTGATGATGTCAGGGCTAGGAATCCAATTATTTTCCATATACAGGTTTTTGGCTATTACATAGATAAGCAAATGCTGATGTGTCGCGACTCGTGTTCAATGTCATTTTTTAGCGTATGAAGAGATATACTTCCGTGGTTGCCGTGATAAATAGTGTGCCCAGCCCAAAATCTTGTCACAGGATGAGAACTGTAATTCACATATTTCTGAAACCATTTCTTTTCAAACTCATTGTTTTATGTGTAATTTTCATCAAAACCCATGAAGTGTTTTCCCTCACAGTTTACACTCAACACAATCCTGCTGGTGTTTGTTTCAAACGAATGTAATTGTTCCGACGTATATTATATTCACCTCTTGTTTAAAAATTTTGGGTAATAACTTGAAAACTACTTTCGATACACAAAATCTAAGCATAGATATTCCCATACTCATTTTGTAAACTTACATATAAATCGACACTTTCTTGAACAAATTTATGAAAACTGCCGAAAACGATATTACGTGCCATGTTTAAGATGGCCAGAGCTAAATGCATAAGAAGCAAGATAAATCTTATCAAGAGTTTAAAAAAATTTTTCATGTCATATGTGAAGTCTGAGACAAATTCAGTCAGTGCTGTTGGAGAAGATGTTTTGTAAAGGTTTTAATCGATATTCAAACTGGCTGCTGTGTCACATGAAAAGGTCAGCCAGTCTAGGGTATGCAACTTTTCAACATATGAGTTTTTCATGTATGCTTGACAAAAAAATGCGGAGAAAGAGACATCCTAACAAACAGGGATTCGTGCGGGGGGGGGGGGGCGAAACCCTAATAAGAATCAGAACAAAAACAATAGCGATTCAAGCTTGAATGACTTGAACCCATAGTGATCCGAACGATTTCACGAGGTGTCCCACACGGAACCTGTGTGGACCCCTAATAATAATCCGAACGATTCAAAAGGTGTCCCGCCAGGACGGCGTTGACCCCTAATAAAAATACCCCTGGAATATAACACAAACGAGGCGGCAAAGTTCACGACCTTCAGGTTAACTGGAGCTCTCGCGGAAAGACAAGACTCAGTTTGGAGGTTGTTGTTGTGATCTGTGTTAGATGTGTTAAACAATTCGAAAACGGAGGAAAAACAAGTTCGTCAGTGGGATTTTATGCTACAAGTAAACCCGTATGTACACACTAAGGATTTGCAGAAAAACTTTTGGATGGTTGTATGGCTAAAGTTTGAAGATATTTATTAAAAGATAAAAAAAAGATCGGCATTTTAGAAAGCGAAACACTTTTAACTTTCGCTGCGCTCATGTGCCACTGGAAGAAGCGAGAAGTAGGCCCTACATTGAAACTATCGGGTTGGGCAATAACTGTTGGTCCTTCGTCTGTAAGGGAGCCGACTCTGATCGTACCTACACGCTACTTAGCCTTTAAAATCTGTGTGTTCCTCAATCCGCAATGATTAGCCGTGGGGATCGCACAGTGCAGGGGTTTAAAACCCTTCTGTTAAATCCACATCGCTTGTTTTAGGCAGCGACCACATTATTAACTACTTGCCGATCGCGAGACATTTTTGTTTATCTAAAATTCTCGGCACTGTGGTAGTTTTCGGCTTTTACACTACCGTATGTAACAGTATCGAAATTCCTTACATCATGGAGATTACCGGTTTCTCTTGCCTGCCGGCCAAACATGTCGAACTGCGGGAATTTTTGACAGAGGTAATAGTGTAATACAGCCGATATTGCCATAACAGAAGTTCTTTTAACCCGCTGCGACATGCGATCTCCTCGGCTGGTTATTACTGATTGAGGAATATACAGATTTTAAAGGTTAGGCAGCGTATAAATACAGACAGGACAGTACGAACTCGCTGAACAACATCTTGATTTGTCTTGACTTAGATGTGAGCCAGTTTAGAATTTGTACAACTGCGATATTGTAGCCGTGCAAGACTTTGTTCTGTATAGCATCTCCCTCAAGATAGCTACGGTTGCGTGAACTGCAAAAAATTCGAGAGGGGATATGTTCTTTGTCAGATCAGCGGCATGTAATGGCCAAACATCATTATACTTTATACTTTGTAAAGAACATCCCAAAACCCATCCCATCAGCAGCTGTGCTATGAGGGGATATATGTAGTTGGTCACTTGTTAACCAGTACTGTCTCTGTAAACTGTCACTCCACTGAAGTTGCGAAAAAATTCAATCGAAGTCCTAACATAGAGTTTCCCTACTTCACATACCTTTATGTGGTTGGTCAATACCCTTTTCATACTATGTTCAGTACCCATTCATAAATCCTCTACAAACTGTCCTACCTGATGCCACGGCAGGTGAAATTTGATGACCCGATCATGGACTTTATAACTGTTTTAATTGGGCTTTCTTAACTGAGAGGAATTGATTTATTGTTGCACCTATTTTCTGTACTTTCGTCACCGGCATTTTACAATCATTCCTGTCGTGTCTATCTCCAGGCCTAAGAAAGTACTTCTTGTCAAGGGGCCACATGTCTTTTCCTTGGCTATCGGGATCTCAGCTCCTGAGAAACATCCACAAAAATTTGAAGAATGTTGCTGCACACATCACTTCTTTCTGCTCCACTACATACAAAATCATGTAAATATTTAAGGAGATTGTTGTTGTCTCATTTACATTTCGCTAGCCGTTCTATAAATCAAGCACACTTTTCAAAGACAGAAAATGAGATGGAACATTCCATTGGTAAGCATTTTGTTCAAGTAGTAATGGCCTTCAAACATAAAGCCTAACTGATCAAAGTCTCTATGAGCGACTGACAATAACCTAAAAGTTGATTCTGTGTCAAAGTTTACCAATAAAGTACCGGCACTCTTCCTTAACCTATGAGCCATCGTCACGGCGTCGTCAAAGGCAGTGTAACTTATGAACAAGACGCGGGGTCTATGTATTTCACTCACAGAACATGTCTTAGAAAAACCTGTTGCTATATCAATGGCATCTGCTTTGTTGGTGTAGTCATTAAGGAACCTGACAACTGTGTCTGTTTTAATTGGTGTCTTGCCTAACTGAAAAAAATTTTCTCTGAGGGGAACAATGTGCAGTGATGATTGCATTTGCCTGTGTTATGAATACCAGTTTACTTTTTTAGAATAGTGTTTTATTACTTAGAAATTTCCAGACTAGAGATGTTTACTCAGGTTCGTCAGATGTGACTTTGTTGTTGTTTTTGTTGTTTGTCTTTTTTCGCTGTATTCTCTAGTAGTTTGTCCTCCGTGTGTTTACTAGTAGTTAGCTTTGACTTGACCTAGATAGGTCCTTCCAGAAGGAGTTGTTTATATAATTGGGATGTTGTTTTGATTATACTGGGTCGCTTTACGTAAACAATCATCTTTCTCGAACTTTATACAATTCGATGACTCTATATAAACACCGACCCACAGCCCAGCCAAACAACAGTATTCCAGAGAGAGGCAGAGCGATATACAGATACGTGCGAGGCAGCTATCATTGAGGAGTCCTCAAGTGTATGGTCAAAGCGCTACATCTAAGTCAGCGAACGCCGAGCAATTTATAACTGTGTGTCCTGCAAGAGACATTCGGGTGTTCCTTATACAGTGAAACACTAAGTTACTACTGGGGATAACTGGTGGGTCATAGAGTTTTGAGGGAGATCGTTACCGTCACTGCGAGCATTCAAATCGTGTGTTAGTCTGTGACGACGTCTCGCGACTTGTGGGCTTTTGGTGTTGACGAACTCCGTCGTATAGTTCCAGTTTGTATCGCCGAGCAAGGCCATACCGGAAACGGACTTCTTACGCTGGTGTAATTCCAGTGTGCCAGCGACTGGAGATCTATCGTTTGTATTGAATCTCTGGCTTGTGTGTGTGATTTGGTCTGACGCTTTAATAAGGTATATACCAGTCACTGTATGGAATTCTGTTCACATTGCTCTTGTTTCGATGGAGCACGTTTTGGTTGATCTGTCACACGCCGTGACACATGCAGCATTTGAACAACCAGCTGCATTATAGGCCTAACAAATACCACACTCTCCTTTAGCGCCTATGGTTGCTGCTGTAAACGGTTTGACCATGTCCGTTTGACCATGTAAGGGTTAGCGGTGTTTACCTGAGTACCGTATAAATCAGCTACAGCTCAGGGTATATCACCGCTCACGACAGGGAGGGGCTATTACAGGGGTCTCTTGCATGGTGCATTTGAACTGCTTGTCATGTATACTCCATGCATTTCTGCGAAATCGCTTGGCTTCCAGCCTGATAGTTGTACATTAACAACTCCATGGTCGTATGGGAGAAGTTTTTAAATTGCAATTCTCACTATTGCTAGATAGAGCATCTAGGAAGCCGGCGTCCAACCGATTGCCAACAATACGACATTTGTCGATCTCATATGTATGTATGTAACTGGTTTTCACTGTCAGTGACCAACTTGAATTTCTTTGCCAGTCAGTTTGTGCGCACCCAATGTGCATTTTTGAAACCACCGATGTTACACATAGTTGAATATAGTCGACAACTGAACAGAAAGAGCGTATGTATACGTATGGTAGAAATATCTCGCCCTTGATTGATTAAAACTGAGAGCATGGCAGTCCGTTCGATTTTCTCTAACGGCGATATCTCGGTTATTCTCCATCGCAAAACTATAAAGTGAGGTTTTCTGAGCTGTGGATCGGATTTTTTTTTTACCGATACATATATACATTTGGCCCAGTGTTATCTTTCCTTTTAAGAAAGAATTTCTAAGGGCTTCTCCGATCAATCGCAGTTCCGGTTTTTGTTGTTGTTGTTTTGTTTCACGTTAAACAGTTAGGCCTAAGAAATAACAGATGGCTTGCCATGTTCAGATCACCCAGGATAACACACAGCAGGCGGAAGTTGTCCGATGTTTAAGAACGAGGGGCCGCAGATGATGCAAAATTAGTGGAATTTGCTTGATGTGCAGCTACCTGGATGAGGACAGGCATAATTGTCGTGTTCTGAATAGACGGAGAGGACATTTTGAGTGCTGCGAGAAACGATGACGGCAGGCTGGGGAAAGTGGATCGGACCTAGTGCATGTTGTTTGGGGTATCGCGGACAGGTGCGTTCACAAGACTGAGCAACAAATAACGACAGAATACCGATGGTCTTTTTTTGATTGTGTATCATTCCTTACCGTTTACTTTTGGCGCGAAACTTTAATTTTTGTGGCCACTCTTAAACATAATTCTGGGCAATTGTAAACTGTACAAAACTAAAGAGTCTGTTGTTCAGCACCGTAGGATTTCGAGACCAACAATTACAAAATGGTTGAAGAGGTCAATAATAAGCCTTAAAGCTTAAAAATCTCAAATTCATTTGAGGTCAAGTACGAACTGATATCTGCAAAAATTCATGGTTTCAGTAATTCCCATGTGATTATTGGGCGAAACAGTTCCGCTGTGACGTTAATTTTTTTTTTGCTGGGGGGGATGTCATTAGTCTTAAGTTCATATTTTTCATAGTGGTTACAAATAACTAAATTGTTTTTGTTTCAGTATTTCTGGGTATTCAGGGAGGTCTTCACAGCATGATGGTTTGATAATCATTTCTTGCTAAAATATATATACGCCAAGATACATTTTCACGCAGAGATGATCTTGTATATTTTTAGTGAAAGGATATAGTCTCTCTACGGGGGCGGGATGTAAACACTTTTAACATTTATTGCTCTTATTTGTGGACTGACAGAAATTTCCTAACTGATACACTGCCAAAACCATGTTGCCTCCCCATGCCTCTGGGTGATTCGTTTTCACTCACCGTGCTTTGGTGTTTGTCCATGTGAACGCAAAAAATGATCAGTGTGATTCTTCATTACCGTTTTGACGCAAAGGAAATTTTATTATATCAGCGTCACTTTCATTCTGGAAAAATATCAAGATTGTAGTGAAAGACTTTGAGGAAAGCACACGCTCTGACCGCATAACCTAGACGTCTCTACTTTAGAAGCGAAATGGAACTGTTCGAGCCTTCATGGCCCGGATGCCTGACATGTATATGTGTGCAGTTTGAACGCCTTTGGCTCACAATTGCTTTTAATGTTAATTGTTTTGGAGGTATGTTAGAACCGAGAATAAAGCAATGAAATGCGTCTTGAAGATACGTTCAAAATTTTCTCTGTCTTCGTTACATTTCAGAACAATCCTGCGTTATGTCTGCGCGACGAGGTATATTGCCGATAGGTCTTGGAGTTCTGTTGATCTTCATAACGTTTAAAGGTGATATATATCGACTGATTCAAGCAAAAATTACACAAGGCAGGGCATTGAGCTAGTATGACGGTTCTGGCTGGCTCACTATACCAAAGCAATTGTCTGCCTGCATGCAACAAAAAAAAAAAAAACCAACAAAAAAAAACAACAGTTTACTGCTCTAAAATTGTTACTCAACTTAAGGATTTGTAGCTTAATAGTAAGAGTTGCTTTAGACCTTCAGAAAAGAAATAAAAACTAGCACTTATGTTCAAATCTAGCTTCAGAAATAATACTGCAATTGGTGACTACGTTTGACTTCAGTCTGTGGCAGCTTTCTCATACCTAAAGTGTAGGTCTATATATTATTCACAGTTTCCCTTGCGGACTCTCCACTTCTTTTCTGTAGATGTTTCATGGAGAGTAGGCCAGTATATTGTCACATGTTCAGTATCCTCTGCGTATTCGCCTCTTATTGTCTGCAGATGTTTCAGGGAGAGTAGGCCAGTATATTGTCACATGTTCAGTATCCTCTGCGCAGTCTCCTCTGATTGTCTGCAGATGTTTCATGGAGAGTAGGCCAGTATATTGTCACATGTTCAGTATCCTCTGTGTATCCTCCTCTGATTGTCTGCAGATGTTTCAGGGAGAGTAGGCCAGTATATTGTCACATGTTCAGTATCCTCTGCGTATCCTCCTCTGATTGTCTGCAGATGTTTCATGGAGAGTAGGCCAGTATATTGTCACATGTTCAGTATCCTCTGCGTATCCTCCTCTGATTGTCTGCAGATGTTTCATGGAGAGTAGGCCAGTATATTGTCACATGTTCAGTATCCTCTGCGTATCCTCCTCTGATTGTCTGCAGATGTTTCATGGAGAGTAGGCCAGTATATTGTCACATGTTCAGTATCCTCTGTGTATCCTCCTCTGATTGTCTTCAGATGTTTCATGGAGAGTAGGCCAGTATATTGTCACATGTTCAGTATCCTCTGCGTATTCGCCTCTGATTGTCTTCAGATGTTTCAGGGAGAGTAGTCCAGTAGATTGTCACATGTCCACATATATTCATTGTCCTTTGTGGATCTTCCATTGACAACATGCAGATGTATTACGGAAATTAGGTCAGTATATTAGCCACATATGTTCATAGAAGAAAGTCTCCTCCTGTTATCACTGTCACCAAAGTCCCACTGATAGTGTCAGCGTGGAAATCGAAGTGTGTATTTGTACTTATATCCATATACTAGGAAAGCGTCACTCAAATGTTAAAATCATAATAGGACATTCTTTTTTCTTTTGACAGAAACTATTACGGATCTTCTCTGGCTCAGAAGGGTGAGTTTTGATAGCAAAAAACAATAGTTTTTATACCGACTGTGTAATTTGCTTGCAATTTGCTAAATTATTAAAGGAAAAGAAACTTTGGACAGATTTAATGTCTGTATTATTAAAAAGAAAAGCGGGGTCATCTAGGAACCAGTGATAGTGAAAAGTGACATTTACCACTGTGTCTCAGCTGATGTCTGTTGATTGTATCGCTGTATCTCAGCTGATGTCTGTTGACTGTACCACTGTGTCTCCGCTGATGTCTGTTGATTGTACCACTGTGTCTCCGCTGATGTCTGTTGATTGTACCACTGTGTCTCCGCTGATGTTTGTTGACTCTACCACTGTGTCTCCGCTGATGTCTGTTGACTCTACCACTGTGTCGCCTATGATGCCTGTTGATTGTACCACTGTGTCTCAGCTGATGTCTGTTGACTGTTTTGAGTCCATGTATTTGGGATCTCCCGATATAATTTACACGGAGGAATACAGAGCTTTGGCTCTTATTGATCTTACTGAAAAAATCTTTCCAAGGCATAAATTACTTTAGCGGTTTTCATATTTGTGAAACTCAATACTTGATCTCAATACTCAGCACTGTAAACGTGGTTCTTGTTTTATGGGAAATGTTTTAGATGCAGACATTTTTTTCTTCCTTTAAATTGCTCTCGTGTATAAACAAAACACCTCATTTTGCTTTCTGACGTATCAAATTTGTATAGTTTATATACTAATGCATCCAACGGTTAATTCTTTAAAGTCACTGACCTGCTAGAAAAGTGTAATATTCTATTAAGAAGTTCACGCGATACACCAAGGTACGTAAGTCTATTTGTGCGCTGGTGAAAAAATGTATAGTCGAAATCTCGGGAGAAGGAACCTAGGTATCGAAACCGACATTCGTATACAAGCCGTCAAGCAGAACGGGGGCTTTGGGTCAGTTATCGAAAGACCAGTTTCCAGGAACGAAAAACAACACACCAAAGAACTATGAAAGTATATGAAATAAAAAAAAAGTTAGGACGGATTCATGCAAAGAGAAGTAGTCAGCAGTGATGACAACAAGAAGCAATGAATGTTCTAGGCAGATGAATATTTTACCTTTCGCTTGAAATTGCGACTTTCTCATGTCAAGATTTTTACTTTATTCTCTTGTCTCCAAATTTATAACTAATGATTTTTCTGTCGCCTTATACATCTATTTTCTCCCTCCATTTACTGTATCCGATAATAACAAAGACTAATCCTTGGGATCTGTCGGTGTTTTTTTAACAATGTTTAGCAGATAATTTTCTCAGTTCGGGATATGAATATGGAATTATCGTATATAAAGAGTAGGCCTACAGTGAACAAATATTTTTAAATCGTATATAGGTTTACTTGATGTTATTTTTTCTCATAGAAGGTCAAAAGTTTGGAGCAAGGAATTGCAGTGATAGTGATACAGGTGTATACACATGAATTGCATGCAAGTGTTTCGAGATTTATGGAGTAAGAAGTGGAAATTTCAACGAAAAAATCGAAATGTCTAGAAAAGACAGATGGTATTTGGAGAGTAAAAATGTCGAAATTTCGTTTTTCATCGTGACACCAATAGGCTTCCGTACCAGTACTGGGTAGTACGTAATAAAGAATAATAGGCTTATGACTTTAATCACAACTATCAGTCTGTGCTGATATTTTTTTTCTTTTCCATTTTTCAGCCGATACTTTTCGAACCTTTAACCAATGATATTACCATAGTAACCTCCTATCTCAACATAGGGGATTTTATCAAAGGCTGGAAAGGTAATGTTCGGGGTCCTAACGAGTATATGAAGTGGATGGAAGTATTCGGCCGAATAAACAATCCAGTCGTGGCTTTTTTGGACGATGTGCAGGTGTACAAAAACTTCATCAGACTTCGCTCTGAGTTTGCCCACAAGACTAAAACGGTCCTAATAAATCGAAAAGATTTGTGGTCATTTGGACTACGAGACCGAATCGCTGAAATCTTTCGCACGCCCGGTTATCCATATCACCTGCCAAACACTGTCGTACCTGAGTACTCATGCGTAATGCATGCTAAATTTGAATTTCTGCAAAAAGTAGCTAAAGAAAATTACTTTGGTACCAAATACATCAGCTGGTTGGATATTGGTCTTTTTCGCTTTGACAAGGAGGATTTCAATTTTGGACTGTGGCTTCCATCAAACTTTGATCCAGACAAGGTTTCATATTCCCGCGTTGGTAAATTCGACGACAGTCTAGATCCCCAAAAAATCGTGTTTGACAACAAAGTATGGGTAAGCGGAGCAATGAATCTAGCGAGAATTGACGTGATGGAAACCTTCACTCAGGATTATATACGTTTCGTGAACTACTGTCTGGAGTCTAACTTCATAAGCACAGACCAGCAAGTGATCTATGGAATGTACACAAAAATGATTCCTAAACGAGCCAAACCCTCCGTCGCAATTCAGCCTTACTCCAGCGGCCTTGGCGATCCGTACTTCCAGTTAGGTTATATCTGCAGAAATGAATGGCTTAAAAAGCAAGCAAACGTTTCAACCAAATCTACTGGTACATAATATAATAAAGTCACCAGAAAGTAAATATTTATATTTCTTTCACTTTGCTTGGTGCAATAGCTCGGTAAAAATACACTAGTGCAGTACATATAATGGTGATACAGTATACTGAACGCTGTACGACTAATTTCACATACACATGAAGGAAATTAGTCCGATGATTTTTTCCTGTATATCCCCAAAGGTATATTTACAGTTGTCTGTCACTTTGCAACCTGATAAGATTTTCATGTGTTAGGGATGCTGCTGAGACTTTGTATGTTATAATCCCCACAGCGTATGCGCCTAATGTGGGCTAGCTTACCTCACTGTCACAACTAGCAAAGGAAATATTCAACAACGCCAAGGAAATTAACATAGAGGTGAGGATACCAGTAGTGATGTTGGAATAAAAAAAAAAGCTCTGTGTCAACTGTTGTTTCTGTTAATACTTGGTTCTCGTCCGATCACCTAAGTTAAGCAACGTGGACTTCGATCAGTACTTGAAGGCGTGACGCTGTTATCGGCACTAGATCCTAACCCAGTCACGCAGATACTTTTTTCAACCACTGGAGGGCATTCCTCTCGGAATATCCATGTCCATTTCGTCACCAAATCATGCGTAAATACAACTGGTACGGCTGTAAATAGGTCACACGTGTTCGGTACGCAACAACAAACCACACCTCGTGTGTTTTAAAAGGCGACGGAAAGACGCAATGGGCGTTTTAGGTGTTCTAGAAACATTTTCTCATTTATAATATTATTATATTACGCCCCATAAGCTAGTTTTCAGGGCGAAGGCTTCCTTGCCTCGGGTGACGTTAAATTGTTCGAAATTGGTGGCATGTTGGATACTGGGCGGTGTTCAGCATATGTGATGGACAGCGATACAAGTTACCTACACCTCGATCCACTCTTTGAACCCTGTTTCTGACACTGTCATATTTGAAATTGCTTTCAGCAGCAAAGTAACCACTAAGTGATTAATTAAAAAAGGAAAGATTTTATTACAGTTGACATATAATTGATTTACAACCATAGAATTAAATTGTATACCATTTGTACAACACACACTGACATGTATACATATATGATACAGGGTTTCATTCAGAAGAAGTACGATGACTCTTCACATCATACCACATGCCGGATTACTCATCCCTCACAATAGTTCATCAGGTTATCATGGGCGGGGAAGTGAACATGCAACTGGAGTTACTTCCCTATTGTACCAGCTATTTCCGTGTGATACCGTTTACTGCTACATATTGCGATGCTTCACAAGACTGGATCTGCTTACACGTAAGAAAAAAATTGAAAAGACGTTAATATACCCTGATAGATAGAACTATAAATATCATTCAAGTCATGTGATCAACTTCTCTGGTTGCAAATTCTATACTGAAATTCGATTTTTTTCACATGTGGTCAAACATCTTGGTTTTGTTTTTAAATACGACTTGGAATATACTGATGTAAAACAACTTAACACCAAAATAAAAGAACTGAAGATAAAAGACAGAAGATTAAAAATAAAGAACAGCACAGAAAAATGGCACCAATATATGAGTTGTGCAGTAACCATCTTGCTTTCTGCTTCTACCAGACTCTGCATTTCTTCTCAGGGTTCATGGTCGACGATCTAGGACAGTTGAAAGCCTCGGAAAACTCCTTCGCATTCTGAAGAGTGCCGAGTACTCTAAGAAAATAATAATAAAGTCATCAATGACACAACGGTATAAATCTTGAGCACAGAGTCTGTAGATGCGGCTTTTTTATGCACGCATGTTATAGCGGTACTGCCCACAGATCACCGTTAGATAAGCATACAATGTTCAGTGTGAGCGTATTATGGGGCCTGTGTTACGAAGCAGTTTCAAAGTGCACCTAGCGTAACTTCCATGACAACAATAGTGAAGGTATATGATACAGTGGTAAATGCTTTTGGCGTAGTGTTGCGACAGCTTTGGCAAATGGGCCCTGTAGATTACGTCAACGTTGGAGAGCCATTTATGAATTTGAATGTTTGTGTTGTGATTAATGGCAATTGACACGTATGTCTCAAACATGTAAGGTGTTCATGAAAGAATTTGACCTTTACATCAGGCAATCCATTCAGGGATTACATTACTTAAGTGTAACACTTCAGATCCCCCGACCCTCCAGGGATTCGCTTAACTGAAGGACAATTTAAAGTGGGGACTCTGCTTCCGGTCACATACAAATTTCAACAACAGTTGAAAGATTTGAGGGTTGACTGTCAGGTCGGGATTTCAATTCACACCTCCACGATAAGAAGTCCAGCGTTCTACCTAATTAGCCCTAAAGGGAAATCCCCACAATTTATTTCTATTACAAACACTACAAAGCTACCCCCATTATCATAACCTACCGTCTTTTACGTTTACAGGCTCGATCAGAACTCTTTACGCTTCTAGAAACCTATATAACGGTTGAAGAATTGGCGGTGCAGATCAGTAGAACTCAGATTTACAGTCGAACTTCAGCTCTATACCAGCTAAGCTAAAATACAATTCCTTATCTGAACAGCTGCTAGTGTAATCACTGAAAAACTGTTCCCATTAGAGAAATCATATTACCTGTATCTACCGGGACTGTGTACCCCTGTTAGTATCCTGTAGACAGCATCCTTCGGTAACATGGAAGTACACCAGATCTGTTTAACAGGAAGTTAGAGCAACGGGTTATTCACTTCTGCAACTGATTTTTGTTTTATAATGTGCTCATGGTCAGGTTAATGAGTAGATGTCAAATCTAGGGAAACAAGCCACACAAGTCTTCGCTCGGTATCAGCATGAGTTGTGCCTTGGAGTTGTTGTCGTGCCTGATGTCTTAACAACGTGCTTAAGTCGACATTTATATGAGAATCGGATGACGACATCTTGTCTCGTGTATATCGGGACAAGAGAACGCGCGCAAATGGGGCTGTCCTCGTGCCGCGAGGACGGTACAGTTCTTATGTCGCCGGTCGTGCACCACCAAGCGCGACCCGCAGCACCAAAGCGGTACGAATCGCGGATCCTGGTGTCAACCAGCATTGTGACATACATGTAGTTATGAACTGGACTGGGAGACCTGTGTTGGCTTTGTCCATCTTTGTTTTTGCTTCCGTGATAGATTTTCTTTATCTCTGCGATCTGCTGTGACAGCAATCTATTGATTCTTCGTGTTTTGTCAGTTTGGTAGTTGTGTCTGGGTTTCAGAGATTTGTGTCGATTCTGATGAATCTTTCTCATATTTTTGTCAGTTGTATTTTTCATCCACAGTTTTCGTCGAGGGTCAGTTGTGTGTTACACGCGTTTCACATGTGTAGATCGGGGTCTTATCGTCTGCATCTTTCATCTGTGTCTTGTATTCTATATACCCATTAGCAGTGCTCGCCAGTAGAGCCAAGATCTTTGCACATACACATTTATTTCTTTATTTGATTGGTGTTTTACGCGGTACGCTAGACTATTTCACTTCGACGAGGGCCAGCAGCAAGGAAATTGGGCAAAGCCCGATGGAAACTCACGAGGGTCCACGGATTGGCAGACCTTCAAGCACACGACACGAGAAGCCAGCGTGAGTTGGGCATCAACATTGGTGAGAGGCACTAAGGGGTTTATCTCCTCGGCCATGTTCTCCCCTCAGGATATGTTACTTCTACATTGTGGTTAGCAATTGGGCAACCGCACATAAGGACAAGATTTTGTTATCCGACCTAATGAAATCTTCCTTTGATTGGCTGCCACCTAAGCGCGCATACAAGTTAATAGGGACTTATACATCATCGTGAGCTTTGTGGTATTTTTTTCTTAAAAAACAAAATCCATCTATTGAACTGATCATTACGTGTTTGGCCTTCAATGAGTTATGCATACCTGACCAAAATTAAGGAAAAACAGCTGATTTGGAGTGAAATTTAGCCCTGGCAACATCGGTTCTTCTTTTCCTTGCTTTTGGACCCACTTCCGGTACGCCTGCAATAAACAAACGTGAATAATTACTTCGCTTTGAACGATGACGTATGTATTTTACTATTTCTTTAATACAAATGAATAATGATTTATGAATAGAAAACCACCACAGTAACTGTCAGATACAAAGCCTAACAATAGGAGGAAGTAGATTGATCTATGTCTCTTATTCACTTGTTTATTTATTTATTTGTTCGGTGTTTTACGCTGCACTCAAGAATATTTCAGTTATAAAACGGCGGTAGGTATTATGATGGGAGGAAACAAGATACAGCCCGAGGAAACCCGCAACCATGCGCAGGTTAGTGGTGGACCTTCCCACGTACGACCGGAAAGTCATTGGGGAGCATTCATGCATGTGACATACAGATATGCACATCATATTGGTGATCAATTCATGGTCAACCAACGCTAAACTGTGCACACATATTGGATACACGACCAGCAACCATATATGTAAGGTCAAGTGGATGTCAGCAAGGAGGTCTCATTGTAGACTAGGCAGTAGGGTCACAGCGATCACTCCTGGACCGAGTGTAATCTCCTAGTGGACTCGATTGCAGCGATCTCTACGTAGGAGCTATTGGGTTAAATGTGGCTTCCTAGTGGATTTGGCCGCAGTGATCTCAATACGTAGGAGCCACTGGATTTGATATGACCAAGTGGATTCAATGTAATTGCAGCTATCTCATTTTGCAGGAGCTAGTCAGCTGAATGTGATCTCTTCACCAATTGTGGAATTGACCGCACTGATCGCACTCCTAGTTGATTTAAACGTTCTGATCTCATTACGCAGGCGTTAGTGGACTGAACCTGACCACATAGTGGATTTGACCTCAGCGATCTCAATAAGTAGGTGCTAGTGGATTGCATGTGATCTGTGAGTGCATTTGACCGTACTGATCTCATTACGTAGGTCTATAAATATACGAAATACTTGTTTTTCAGTTAGCATCTTACAGCACAGGACTGACGCTTACAGTATATGCTTGTCGCAAACCACCGTTATCAGCAATGTTTTCGCCTTGTGTATTGATTCCGTTCAGCTAGAAAAGATGAAGAAAAACTCAAATAGAAACAAAGTAATTCATATCACCAAACCATTTTACACCGGAAATAAAAGGGCAAATGGATAAATTCAAAAATTTTCCCTAAAATTTATTTGACGTAGAATGTACACTTTTCTGCCTAAGGTATCAGAAAATTACGTTGTTTATAATAGAACATCAATTAATAACTATTTTACAAGCGAACTTTATATTTCCAAAATTATTTAAATATTCGCCGTTTAACCCTATGCAGAACTGTAACGGGATTCCACTGTACAGTTCATGACGCATTCTACAAAACCATATTGTCCTGAAGAACGAAACAAAGGAGAAATGCAGGTTATCACTGTATATACAGTACCAATGACTTACATTCATTTGGGCTTCCGGTACGAAAAAGTTGGAGTACTGGTCAATAATGCACTTTCCTTTCTGTTTGAAATTATCACTAACTGTTTCGCCCCACCAAGTTTTCAGATCCCCATTTTTGTCAAAAAGCCGACCTATACAGAAAGAAAAACCAAAAACGAGATGAAGAGTACAACAGATATCAAATAAGGAAACATCTAAAGTGCACACAAGTCGGTACTGATTGTCTAGCTGAACATACTAATAAGTTAGACATGTGCTGGACAATGTTGTGTACCGTTGATAAATTGAAATCATCACCATGATAATTATATTTATGCAACCGGCATGGTGGATTATATCACCATATTAATGCAATAGTCCATAGTAGAGGTATTTTTCTGAAATAAACTATACACTGGCAATTGCCTCAAGATGATCTTTATCGGAGTGAGAGAGGTGGCCATTTTTCACTGAAATCCCATCCACCCAGCGCTGTATAACTGCTTGTCGGTGGTTTGTGCTTTAATTGCACCTCACCTTTTCTCGTAAGTGACACTCAAATTATGTTTAATGTTCAACACAGGCATTTTAAAATGTTTTATTCACATCTTATCTCCTGTGTATTATGGGGATAGGATTTCCATCTGACTTTTTAAAGTAAATGACCTATATCTCATTCCCTACTTTGTTCTTGTTTTCCTGAAGAGAAAACGAGTTTTGTCTATGACTAGGTTTGGGAGGCATAAAAATGTTTATTCAGTGTTATTAAGCAATGTTTTCGAAATGTCAGGCAGTCGGGAACTTGGTACTGCTCCAAAGTGTTTTTTTTTTAAATCTGTGCTATACATATCACCTTTTCTGTGTGACAAATGATTTTTTCTTATGTTATTTTTGATCATTTTCTGTGGCACTATGTCATTCCTGTAATGGTTTTGCACACACACTCGGTACACACCCACTTCGCTGTGAGCGGACGAACCGCCTGTAAGTATTTGGAGAGAACTTGTGTCACCAACAGCAGTGCAACGCAATGGACACCTGATTCAAGGGAGGTAATAACTTAAGCTTCCTACCTGTATCATCAAATCCGTGCGTGATCTCGTGGCCAATCACAACGCCAATTCCTCCATAGTTCATGGCCCTGCCAAAACCAGGTGAAATGTCAACAATTTTGCCATTGTTCACTTCAACAGTTTTTCTGTTATCTGAACTACAAGGTGAAATGTTCTGATAATAATTTAATATCTCATTAACAGAAAGTGAAACATTAACAACATAAAACATTTTTTATGTGTAAAATTGACAGGAAAGGGCAAGAGGGGGATTTCTGCTATTTATTCCTAAAACAAACATTTGGCAGGGTGGTTATAGAAAACAGGGTCTTAATAATTTGAAACATGTTTTGAAATAACCTCATGTTTATGGAAGAACTGAGATAGGTGACCATGTCTCGGTTAATTTCTTACTTTGAGGTAATAATATTTCCTCAGCTGATAGCGCAACACATCTGTTTTCGGGTTTGAGGATGTGTGCCAAAGCCATTTGATTAATTTACACGGAGCGTTAGAGAGCTCGAGGCCATCAGCGATAACCCACTGACACGCTGGTTGCTCCCACAACTTTCCAAGACCTGCAATCTGACCTGGTATGTTTTTTATGGGATTGACTGGAATTGTCCCCCTTCCTTTGTAATATGCGAAGTTCATCGTCCGATTGCATTCGTGAAAAATCTGCTGTCGAGTGATCGCATTTAAATGGCTTTCTAATGTGTAAAGCACAAAGGAAATCGACACGCTTTCTCGGTATAACCAATTAATTGTTGTACATTGCAGAGTGGAACGCGATGATTTATCGCCTTATTACAGCTGATACACGTAGCCCTTCCAGATCCAGGGAAGACAACTCTACAGCCGTCCATAAGTGTGGTCTGGGACACGTAATTTCACAATTGCTTAACCTGACATAACTGCATAATGTTTGATGTAAATTTGGAGGTTAACACCGAGCTTAAGACCTTTTCAACCACTGTCATGTGGTAAGAGTTCATGTAGTTGTAATTAATATGTAGCAAAGCACATGTATTTGATGTTTTTATTTATTTGATTGCTTTTTTTACGCCATACTCCAGAATATTTCACTTATACGACGGCGGCCAGCATTATGGTGGGAGAAAAACCGAGCAGAGCCCGGGGGAAACCCACGACCATCCACAGGTCTGTCCGACCCACGTATGGCCGGACAGGAAACCAGCTTGAGCTGGACTTGAACTCAAAGCGACCGCATTAATGGGTGGGTCACTACGCACATGTATTTGAAGCAAACTTACTTTGGATACTTTTGGGAGAAAAATGGTGGCTGCAAAATACCAGCTGGGAATGCTGTGGAAAGAAAATGGACATTACAATGCTAGATACATGTAAATATACAAAGACGTAGCTTTATTTACAGTCAATTAACCTAAGCTGTATATACTGTATCCTAAGAACCCATATTCGTGGGATAATTCACCTCGATCTTGTCCTGAGATTCACAGTCCTTTCGAACATGCATACATAAGGTTGGTATTTTTTTAACCGGTACGCCAAATTTAACATAAGACGCTGTACAAAAAAATGGCAATGGGGAACCCTTCCTATCATAAATGATCTGGGCCGAACGTGTGTTTTTTGTTTTCAATTCCTGCCATTTTTCAGGACAAAAACTTTCCGCATTGTACCAGCAAACAATGGTGTAACCACTCAGTGTTTGGTACAAAGGTGCCTCTCACCAGTGCGGACGCTGTGAGTTCCAGCACAGGCTGACTTCCTATCCTGCCGTACGTGAGAAGGTCTGCCAACAGCCTGGGAATGGCCGTGGATTTTCTTCAGGTTTTGCCCGGTTTCCTCACAGCTGGCCACCGTCGTATAATTGTAATACTCTTAAGTACGTCGTTAAACACCAATCAAACAAATAAATAAAATGGAATCAATGTTTAGTACGGAATTTTCAGATTGTTTCGAGTTATATCTGGAAAAACCTACAACAAGCAAAAAGGGGATTTTGTTATTATGACTTGGCAAATGTTCCATTTCAACACATGTTAAATGAATGCGCCCATCCAGTTGGCTATAATC
The DNA here is from genome assembly GCA_016165875.1 of Acanthopleura granulata. Taxonomy (NCBI): domain Eukaryota; kingdom Metazoa; phylum Mollusca; class Polyplacophora; order Chitonida; family Chitonidae; genus Acanthopleura; species Acanthopleura granulata. The sequence continues at coordinate 26,752,257 of JABBOT010000080.1, read as the reverse complement.
CCCGAATGTCAGGCTTTGGATTAAAAATTAACGACGTGTAAAAATCTCAAAAGATTTTGAATTCCCGCGACATTTGTGCATCGAATCCAATTTATTAGCTTTCCGACTTGGTCCTTTCAGTGGAACCTTTACTTTCAGTCCAGTGCTTTGTTCTAGCTGCCCAGCTCATGGCAATTAGTCAAGTCATACGTAATTAATAAAAAGTGTCCGCTCTAATTAAGTAACCAGTCGGTGATTTGTGAACACAATGCGGTTAGACGTGAGCCTCTTAGGCACTGCAGCTGAATGCAAAGTCAGGGGCTGTATAAATCAGTCTACGTCAGCCCTTACGCTAACAGAATAATTGTATCAGTATTCGCATAGCAGGTTATGCGACTGTTGTAAATTTTAAAGGCGTAAATATAACTGTTTCTGCCCTCAGCCAGGCAACTTTGTTTCAGGTCTCGGATGTAATATTTGTTTCACAGTATCATATGCAATACTTTGTCTGTTATATGATACAACTAACTGGCCTAAATATGTGTTATGTTATAGTTTTTCTATACACTATGTTGTGCAAACAGTTCTTCTTTATATCATCAACTGGAAACAGTTGACATATGCACTGCTTTATGGTGAATTTATTTCGTGGAATACTGATGCAAGTATTTATTAGTTATTTACTTATTTATCTTTCCTTACGATTTTTTTTATATCTGATTGTAGTTTGAAGCTGCACTCCACAATATTTATCATATATAACTGCGTTCAGATTTACGAATGGAGAAAACTGGCTGGAACCCCCACACGTCACCAAAGACATGGAATTGACAAACTTCCTGACGGTAGGCCGCAACCGAAACACAGAGAAACTGATACTTGCTTGGTGAAAAGCTAGTGGTCTAAGCGGATATATAGTCTGAACCATTTCATATTATAATATATTATAATATTTTTACAGTTCATAGCCTTAGTTTACGAAAAGAAGAAACCTAACGTGAACTTTTTCAACTCATCAATGTCCAGAAATGCTAAGTAACACGGGCGATCTAAGGAGATCTGAATTCAGTAGGGCGGCCGAACATATAAAGTTCTTAAGCGTAACATTGTCAACTATTTTGTGGGAACGGGTTCCCAATATTTCTGTAGCCTTCAAGCATCCAGTTAAATGTAACCTATTTGTGAAAAGTTCATATCGGCAGAAGAAAATCATATGATACGTACAAATTGTGTTTCTGGTAGGGGAATAGTAAGCATTCACAACTGCAGGCGCGGAACCCCATCTGAAAGGAGAAAAAATGGATGTTGAGGAGAAAGGCTGGTTTTGGAAGTAACAACTTGTGTGCCGTAGTTTATGGGTCGGAAAAGTCAACTGTTACTGGCGCATTGCACCTGTCAATCACGAGCTGTTTTCAGTGTATATCGTATGTGTTTTCACAACGTTGATCGAATTTGGTGCTTATCTTATTCATTGGTCAATTTACCATGCCAGCAGATGGATTGAATAACCAACCTTATACCTGCTGTAAGATTCAGTCACTTAGTTTCGAACCAAACAGTTTTGATCACATTCTTGACCTACAAGATTTGGACTAGCTGTTGTATGCAACATGTTAAATGCTCTAGATGTATTGAGCGTTCCCGATGAGACCACTGGTTAATTCCAGGCCAATGCTATTCAAACCCAAGCCTATCACTGATTTAGTCGTGAAGACTTACTCCGTTTTGTCAACCTTTTCTCGCAGTTTCTTCAGTGCTTCTACAGTTCTTCCCTGACCGGTGTTTAGAATATTTTCAAAATAGGTTTCGGGATCATACATCAGCTACAAAAAAGCACAAAATTCCATGTGGTTGACAACTGTGTCCCTCAGGTTGCAGAGAAAGAAAAATATTCTCAATACACAATCTCCTAGAAAAAATCGTTAATGTATAAATAAAAGGTCTAAGGTCATTTTGAGTGAAGTTCTGGAGATCCGGTTGCTTTCATTTCTCAGACAAGTTCAAGACGCAATAAAAGAAAAAGTAGAGAATAACATGTAGAGTGATTAAATTTATACTTACATATTTGTACTTTTCATTAACGTAGGTGTCATTTTTGATCCTCTTTTTATCGTAACCAATTCTTTCATCCATTGCGTCCGCCTGAAAAATTTAAAACAGGCACGTTCCTACATAAACTAAGCAATCTTTCAATGCTATGTATTATATTGCTGTTTTATTCAAATCCTTTACCACCGATGTTAAAACTCTTCAAAGATGTGCATAACATTATTTATTCTCACCAGGAGTTCCGACGTATGTGCTGTTGAATGCAGAATGCGGGACTCACTTAGATTACTTTACGTTATAGTTACTGCAATTCTGAAATCGAAACTCCTTCAGAAAAAAATTCTCCCTTATGGTTACGACAAAGCTGAAATTGTGAGTCAGTCAGAAGGAGACTTCATTGTAGTTTAGACAATGCTGAAATCGAGATTCATTTAAAATACTCTCTGCTATTGTTACGACAATGCCCAAAACGTGTCTCTTTCAGAATATTCTCCCTTATACAGGAACGACAATGCTGAAATCGCGATTCCATGGTCTTGGTTATACTTACAACGATGCAGAAATTGTGCCTCATTCAGATTAATCTGCACTATAGTTACAGCGATGTTATAGTTATTGTTACTGTAGTAGTTATAGTTACTGCAAGGCTAAATTCGTGGTTCAGAGCACTGTTCACTTACCTTCTCCTTGGCAACAGCTCTTGTGGCGTCGTCCATCCAGTCTTGCTCGGTCAAAAGTTTGTTAAAGGCTTCTCTTATATTCGATATCATATCCATAGCCTGGGAAAATTAATGTTTTTTTCTGACTCGTGATTATTGGCGAGTAAATGGGCAATATTACTCGATCATAAAGTAAAAATGTACAGAAAGGCCAATGTGACATCCTAAAAAGATAAGCTTATCAAGGACAACATAGCAGTAGCTTATTTTGAGATCAAAACTAGAATAAGAAAATAAAAACACATTTGCTTATCAACCATTAGGTTCTAATCATTTCGTAGAAGAACTTACAACTTCATTAGCGTTGTCATCAAAGTAATCCTGGACAAAGAGTCTTCCTACAGCGATACCAAGGTACTTATTCGCCTCGCCCACACATCTCTTCCATCGTGCCTTTTCTTTTTTCACGTCGAACATGACCTTTTACAGAACAACAACAATACAGAGCTCCATTTTATTTACAATTAATTATTGGGATGAAATCATTCTGGAGGCCACTTGGAGGCCTATTGATGAACGAGAGCTTCAGAGCTTACTTAAATGGAAATGTAGAAGGCATTGTCTATGTATCCTCACCCTGTTATATTCAATCTCGATGTCTCGAATACTCTTCGGCAGGTTTTTAACAGCAGCAACATATCTCCAAGACAACACGTAATTAGCCAAAACTCTGTAAAAAGAAAGAAAAGATAGACGTGTGTTGTATATAAAAAGGCAGCTACGTGGATCAGTCGGAGATGCCAAACCATCTTGTCCCAGAATAGAGTCGATTTTGTTGCAGTCAAAATTTCGTTGTTTTGTACAGGATTTCAAAGGACGTAACACTTGTAAAATGTGCAATGACCCACCTTGCTACCCGCAAAGTTATGCAAAGCGATAGAAGCGGGGATGAGCATTCGCTTTGTGTGCGGAAAATCCTACGGTCAAGTCTGATAATCGACAATCGGCGTATTTTCCTAGCTCCTCAGCATATAACGAAACGCCAAGTACAGATACTTTGTATGGTGTCTTATATGGAGAGCATAATAAGTACATCAACATATAAGACTAGGAAGACGACCACGTGATACGATTCAAATAACGCTGAAAGCGACAACATTTTTCAAAGCAAACGGACAACGAAATCTGTAACTTAAACAGCGGAAATCAGCAAAGGGAATACATGTTGACATCTATTAACGGTATCTTTCAGGCTTCTCAGCTGGAGAGGGAGGGGGTTGGTTGTGGTGTGATACTGACAAATGATCTATCCCTCCGTTCAGCACCTATAGTTTTACGTCTGCGACCATGGAAGTCATACACCGAGGAAGGAACACACCTTATCAGATCAGTTATGAGTTTACGCGTGTTAAAAGAGACATCAGAAATATGCCGCATGTCCATATATTCATGAACATATACATTTCGTCAGACAGGTACACACTAGGCCGTACCTGGGTGGGGTGTTTTCAATCAGGTTCACGAATTTCCGCAGGTATTTCACTGAGTAGACGACGACGGGCTCGTCCATGCCGATCGGGATCTCCACACCACTGATGCTCATCATGCCACTCAGTAGTCGCATCCAGTCAAACTGTGACAAATCAAGTGAATTAAAGAGATATCAAGCGCCATAAGGTATAAAAACTTAACCTTTGCAGCATTTGTAAATTACGTCACGTCATCGCATTCATATCATGATTAATAAATTACCACCCAGTAAATACCACTAAGGAGAAGGTACCACTGGAAGCTATTCTACTCGGAATAGTCATATTAGTGAAAAATTCTTCATTTCGACATGAAAACCTTTGGTGGGGGGGGGGTTGAGGAGGGGGGACAGCGAAAGGGAAAATATAGAAGGCAAAACTAAATAAGTTGTATTTCTGTGATCTCGTGTTTTACATGTGGCCATTTAAACATGAGAATATCTGTATACCTTTATATACGATAACACTTGTGAAGTATAGCCTTACCTTGTCACTGATGTTGGTATAGAGGTCATTAATCGTCATGAGGTTGTATATTTTGATATAATCTCTTCTTTCTTCGCGGGGAACTGATATCTGAAACAGGAATCGTGAATCTAAGATGGAAGATTGCATCTCGTAACACCCTTGTGAATGTTTTTTTTTTTTTACCTGAATATGAGGTATACTACGCTCATAACTATAATGGTAAACTGTTGCTCATCTTGGCAGTCATAAACGGTGAAGAATCTTTCTTGGATTGCGCCACACTGCTAAGTGTATGTGTGCCCAGAAAGCATTTAGGTAATACACAAGAACTGCAACGTCATGGCAGAAAACGATGCGTTTGGACCCTTCTATGTAGCCCGTCCGAGTCTCCCATTACACTTACGTTGGCCACCAAAGTTTCAAAATCCAGAAGATCGTCAACATCCTGATCGACTTGAGTCTTGTTTTCCGCCCCAAGAGCCAGGGCTAATTTTGTTAGGTAGGTCCTGAGCGCGGGGATGGACTGATTCGCCTTTGACAGGTAATAGTCCCGTCCTGGCATCAAAAGTGACGGCTGGTCCAGCTGTGGGAGTAGAAAACCGTGTAAATTGACAAAAACTCTTCACTGAGCCGAACATAAAATAGCAGATGAATTCAATATAGATTACATCAAAATTCCTAAGATATTCTCGATAATTATTTTCAGTGTTTCAAGGTTTATTTTATGGATAATTTTATTTTTGATTTTATTCGGGTCACAAACCAAGCACGGTGTGCTGACCTAAAACCTGTTCATGGGCGTGAAACACCCATTGAACTAAGGTCAGTATCGAATCTGAACACTTGCTTATGTGCATAATAAGAGCCCTACAATCACCGTGAATTCTCTGGCATGCTAAATTTAAATCATACTGAGCATTAGATAGAACTACATGTAGAACACTTTGAAGTTGTAATTTTTACCTGCTATAACTTTAATAATTCCGAACAAAAGTTTCCAAGATTATAAATAAGACTAAAAAAAACCCGAAGAAATAAGAATATGATGTGAAAATCAATAGACATTAACAAACTATAAGGTGTAACTTGTCGACACATTTTAAATCCTTAACAATGTACCTCTAGTTTCCGCACGGTGGAGTTTTTTAAGTCTGTAGAGACGCTGTGATACACGAGAGGGCTGGAGCCATATTCTCGCACGGATGTCATTAAGCTGATCAAATCAAACCCCGTGTTATTCCAGTTGTTCTGTAGCAATGGCCACTTGCCGAACAGGTCGTGAATGCGTTCGACTGGTTCTAACCCGCGTTCTTCAATCTTTTCTGAAATGGAACATCAAAATGGTAGACATTAACTCCAAAGACTGTAATTCGATAGTGATTTCCACACCAAAACCTCAGGATAGACCTTCGATAGAATCTAATCTCAATTGTCAATTCCCTATAAACAACCTCTCTTGTAACAGCTGGAAAATTAATATTCTCTTAAGCAACGGGCTTCTTGGGTCATTCAGTTCAAGAAATTTTGAAAACTTGAGCATCCTGCATTTTATCACTGCCGCGTCATCAACATAAACGTTTTAAGGTACAATCTACCCAGTTAAGCGATTGGTCTTTACCTTATTTATGTGATCGCCGTCACATTAGTGAAATATTCTTGAGTACGGCGAAAAATTCCGATCAAATAAAAATAAATACATTTTATGTATGTGTAAATGCCATAGGCAAAGGTATAGCCATGGCTGTGGATTTTACTCACGTTCGTCCACACAAGACTTGTAAAACTTTTTCGCTTTGGTAATAGCCTCAATCTCGTTTGATGGGGAAGGTTCTTCCAAAATAACTGGAAAAGAGATCATTTATTATCATTTAGCCCATGGTTTCTGTTTGCTGATTGCTAGAGATACTCTATATAGATAGTGTGATGTTGTATACCTTGATGAAGGACAAAAGATAACAATAAATGAGTACAAACACGTAATGATCCCGCATTAGCTCATTTTCAGTATATCTTGTTTGAAAGTAAAATACTGCTCATCCGCACGTTATTGTAAATGTAATGTTTCAGCATTATCTTTCCAGTTAGGTACAGTGTTGAAGGGTGCTTTCTCGGCACAATCGATTGCATGAGGTAAAATTTGTTATTTAACATTTTTTTAAACAGCGATCATAGCAGCCTTACTTGACGTCGGCTTTGTAACACCGTTATGATAGAGTAAATCACTTAAGCCCCGAGGACAAGTATGCGGCTGCTGAAGATAGGGACACAACGTAATAACGAATACAAACACCTCATTTTCACAATAATATCTTTAAATGTGCAATGCTGCTCATCAGTTACTGGGCATGTGTATGTAAATGTTTAATTTGAGCATTATACTACCATCTGAGCACAGTGCCGAAGGATGCTCTATCCATACAACAGATCACAGCATGAGTTGAAAATTTTTAATGTATAAAACGTTTTGGCGCACCTAACACCTTAGAAACTTTATGGGTCATTTTCTGTTAAAGAAAAATGACACACTAGTGCTAATTGATTTGCATTGTTCGAATATGAAACAGATGACATATGTTACTTCTATAGCTCGGTCCCTGGTTTCATGAGGCGAATCTAGTGCTAACTAGCACGTTGTTAAGTGCATTTCCAATCTCTACAACATGTGTTCTCATGGCAGTAAAGCGGACTTCTTAGTAAAGTGAGCTTCATGAAACCAGGCCCTTAGCACAATACAAGATAACATTTACTGTGAAGCCAGCTTTAGCTTACTTTGGCAAAGAAACTGCTTCGGACTGTAATAAGGATACAAACTTTTTAGTTTAACTCTCAGGTCATCGTTCAGAAGCGAGAACTGACTGGTGCTGGACTTATCTTCCGGGATTGGGTTTTTCTTGATCCAGTTACCGCATGCATACTCGAAGAAATTTTCACAGGGGTCTGCGGACATGTCCATCGCATCATACATCCTGGCGGCTATAACAGATAGCAAACTCAGGTTTAGCGGCATCATTCGTGGAGGACGGAAATATTCTGTCTGTCTGTAGAAAAACGCCTTAACAAATAATTTTATCAGCAAGACGTTACTTTTACAGCTGCTGGTTTATTACACTTTAGTGTTCTGATCGTGTTCTAGTGATTAATAATAAGGTGCTTGCTGTGGCACACGTGGCGTGGGTTCAAGCCCGGTGTTTTCTCATTCTTCCGCTCAGATCGTTCGTCAGCCATTGGTGGCAATGAGGGTTCCAGGACCGTCTTGTGGCCCTTTGTGCAGTTTAACGTTCTTTAATTCGTCCATTTCTTTATTTCTTTATTTCTTTATTGGTGTTTTACTCTATACTCAAGAATATTTCGGTGACGGTGGCCAGTATTATGCTGAGAAACATTATGGTAAGAGGAAACCGAGCAGAATCAGGGGGAAACTCAAGACCATTCCAAGGTTGCTGGCAGACCGTCGGACAGCGACCGAATTGGTTGGCCACGGAGGCCCCAGTGTTATATAAAGACCACTTCCTTCCCACTATACTGGAATTAAATTTAATGGCATGCATATCTGTAAGCCACACGTGGGGAAGTTGGTCAGTGTATGACAAAAGGACGAGGTTTTACCTCACTCCAGGATTCCCCAAATGAACGTGACGGCCATCATGCAACTGAAAAACTATTGCGCGTGGTGTGTAATCAAACTGATCACAATACAGTAACAATCATGTGATAGATGAGTTGTTATCTGCATCCTATTAGATGGAGAATGCCATATATACAGGGCCTATTATAGGAACCTGTTGTAGGAGCGTGACAGTAAACTTCCGGTAGTTTGTTATGGTCTAAGAAAAATTTGTATAGGTACTCCAGCAAGTTTAAGTAGAAAAAACAACTTTAGAATGGTGTATGTCCAGAAAGCTTAAGTAAAAAAGAAACAACTTTAGAATGTTGTATGTATATTGAACTTGGAAACGCTCTCAGCAGACAAGAAATATAGCAGTAAGAGACCATATAATGAGCAAATTGTTTATTAATGTCTAATCTAATATGTATATAGCTTCCCTGTCCACAATTGCAATGTCATGGATCTGTGTTTGAAGCGGTTCTTGTTGAGACTTTTATATACCGTAATGAGTACAATTATCATACTATGAGTTAGTCTCAGTATCACATTTAAATAGTTGACTGCTTGCTGTTAGCAGACTGCACTTACCGGCCACCACGCAGCCCGCATCCGTGCAGACATTGGGCGTTGGTGTAGTCCTGGTATCCTCTCTGTCGCTCGAAGTCATTGGGACAGCTGATGAAAACAGAAATAACCAAGCGTCATTTAGGCTTTTATTATTGTGATGAGATTCACCCCTTCGCAGACGCATAGTTCAATAGGAGAAGAAACCAGGACAAAACCCGGAGAAAACCACTTCCGAAGTCCAAGCTGGATTCGAGCTCTTTGGATCAAAGTCAGATGCGGGAGATTAACTTTATCAAAGGTTTGATTGATTTATTTATTTGATTGGAGTCTTACCCCAAATATTTCACTTATGACGGCGGCCATAATTATGATGGGAGGAAACTGGGCAAAGCCTCGGGCAACCCCCTTACAATCCGCAGGTTGCGACATACTTTCCCACTTACGGCAGGACAGGATACAGCATAAGAGGATGCAGAATATCTCCGTTCTTAAGAACTGAAAACGTCTCACGGAAGACTTACATACATACATACACACACCGTATAATGTCGTTTCCACTTAGGATTTCTCTACTCTTTATACTGGGAGCCTCCATGGCTCAGTTGGTTAGCACGTTAGCGTAGCGCAATTACCCATAAGCCTCCCACCAATCCTGTCCCTGTGAGTTCAAGTCCAGCTCATGCTGGCTTCCTCTCCGGCCGTATATGGGAAGGTCTGTATGTGGGAAGGTCTGTATGTGGGAAGGCCTGGATGGTCGTGGGTTTCGCCTGGGCTCTGCCCGATTTCTTCCAACCGTAATGCTGGCCGCCATCGTGTAAGTGTAATACTTTTGAATACGACGAACAACACCAATCAAATAAATAAATCAGGTAAATAAATACACTGTATATTATTATACCTCACACAGATTTAAATGATAGAATTGTAGCAATATTGGTTTAAGACCGGTCACCGATACATTAGGTCTAACATGAAAGGCAACAAAGCTTTGTTCAGTTCCACTACTTGCAAGAGTTACCATTTACGGTTTGTCTCCTTGGTGATTAAGTTACTTTTCAATTGTAACATCTACGTGAAATACCTGGAAACTACTTATCATCAGTGTGTATGTATTCTAACGGGAGAAGATTGTGCGCCCCTCACCCACTGGCCAGACATATGATTATACGACTATATTAAGAATAATTAAAGAGTAGTCTTCATCAGGTTCAAACTTTCTCATTAACTAAAGGGTATATTAATGATTTACTAGATGTGGTATATGGCGTATAAGGCTGCCAATAATATTTATCCACCTTCGCTGGATTTAAAGAAAACCACAGACTCTCCAGATGGTACATCTGATGTGGACTTGTACGTATAGAAAGACCACAAGTGTCATGGAGACTTTACAGCAACAGGATAGTTACAATTTTGACAATGTCATTTATCCCTCCTTAGATAGCAATATACTGAGTTGTCCTGGGTAAGGCGGGTAAATATCCCTCCTTGCGGCATTTGTCGTATCCTGTGTGTTGTGTGATGATTTCAGTCAACGGTACACGTTATTACTGCAATAACTAGTGTGTCAGTGAAATTCCATCAAACACGTTCAATCCAGGTTTTTTTTTAAATAACAATGAATACACTTCTCTTGCAAATAAATACATGAACAGTTACATTCAAAGGGCGACAGACACCTTTTGAATCACGACAACTTATATACTTGTGTAAGATTTGGATACTATAGCCAGTTTTTTTTATTTAGTCGCGTACTTTTGGCCTAAAGTAAATTCGCCCATGTTACTATCGGTATTTCCTTATTTCAGTGACATGTAACATGTATTTAAGTGACACTTCCGCACATGCCATGAAACTCAAATTAAAACACTTTTTGTGGTGTATAATGTTGTAATCCTATGGGCATGTTTTCAAGACCTCGTCTCAAATGCCTCAAGTGCCCTTACAATTATTAAAGCCAGCGTGACATGCTGGCCTATGGAACATTCCTCGCGTCTTTCCGTCATCAGTGAGAACTTTTGACTGCTTCTCTTTACATGAATCCATTCTAATTTCTTTCTTCATCTACTTTCTAATTTTATTTTAATGGTTTATGTTAAAAGTTTACGAAACTGCTCATGCGATTATTATCCAGCAACGCCCACTTTTATTATCGGCTGGTATACAAATGCTTGTTTCGACGTCTATATGCATCGTTTGATGTACTGAGGAGCAAATCCCATCTTGTCGTGTAATGTGCTCCAGGTTGTAAGTGAGATGAGTGTGCATTATGCATTTGCACTCAGTAAATTACATAACGCATGTCTATGGACCACGGTTGCACCTTTCTTTCCTCTTCCGCGGGGTACTTCTCATTGGTGGTATAATTCTGTACCGGCTCACAGTTCTAGTTGAATCACAACTGGCATAGATGAGAATATTTACATACCTTTTATTAAAAGTACAAAGACGCAAATACTTTTAGATCACGGACGTATTTGGGGGCAAACTTGTTAAAGCACAGTGCGATATAATTCCTTAATATAGCCTATAGGGGCGGATGCAGTAAATCTGCTCGGGTTATTCTCCATGTATTTACGTGCATGGCGGTTAATACTTGGCTCTATCTTTTTCATGTATTTAATACTTTGCTCAGTTTAAAGATGGTTGACTCTTTTGCACAGAATAGCCATGGAATGTGAAGCTACCTGCATTAAATCTTAAACTTACTGGCTGTTTGAGGATTGCTGCTATACAGGCATGACTTTATGCTCAGTCTTGCGTGGAATTTACATAACCCTAAGCATCTGACTTTTTCTGAATGGGTGTATTTGATTATTGTACTAGTTTGTGCAAAAAGGAAGAACATTTAACTCAGGGCATTTGCCCACGACCAGGTTTGAAGGAAAATGATACCACTATTAGAAATCGTGACACAGCCTTCGGGAAAAGAGACACACCTCTTGATAAGCCTGATAGGGCTCTGGAGAAACCCGACAGAGCTCATCGTGGACATTGAACATCGCACTGGTATAACGATAAATGATTTTTTTAAAACTTACTCCTTTCCGATTTTTTTTATACAAAATGGTATTAAGAATTTGTACGATAGTAAGAATCTTGCACAACCTCTGCTCTATGTGCACTCAATCTGCAACGCTCAGAGAATTTTACATTCTGGTGAGTTTCTCGTTTTCTCCTCGCTGTGAGTTCAAGTCCGTGCAGCTCATGCTGGCTTCCTCCCCGGCCGTACGTGGGAAGGTCTGCCAGCAACCTGCCCCAATTTCTGCCCAGTTTCGTACTACTATAATGTTGACCATGGTATAAGTGAAATATTCTTAAACACGGCATAAAACACAAATCAAATAAGTATACGAATAAAAGTTAGCCATATGCTACTTCAGCTTCTAATGAAATCTAATTATCTGCAGCTTTGCATCTCTTCAATACCCAGGGATGACATCAATGTTACACATCACAATAGAGGCGTATTGCCCGCAAATTTTGTTAATTAGTGATGTTCAAACCAATGTATTAGGTTCCATGGCAGAAGCTAGGATGCTGTTGAAATGGGCATGACATGGATTTGAAGCGATTTGGATTTTTTGAGTGTTTTTGTTTTTTGTTGGAAAGGTTTACAGCAATGATGTATATACATGGGCACTACATCGAAAGGAATATAAATATTTCAAACTAAAAGATGTACATAGTGGCATAAGTCGGTCTCCTCGCTGATTCTTTCTGGATACAACTTTGTTTCCGTCGGAGTGAAGATTCATTGTGCTCGTATGAAGTTCGGGTGCAGCTCGAAGTGAGGAGGTTTGTCTCATATCAGGGCAAGGGGCGGTAGTTAATCCCGGCTTCGTCAATCATTCAGTTATATACCTAACAGCCATGTTCAGTGAAGAGTTTAATACAAATCAAATCAGATAAATAAGCGAATCAAATAAAAAAATGTTTGACATGTTTTTTTTCTTTTTTTTCGTATTTGCTTGATTGTTCTCATATTTCCGCTATCTTTCCTTATTGTCCTTTTTTTCTCTATATATATTCGTAAGTTTCCTGCAAGTTTCCTCATTCCGTTGTTTGATTTATTCTCAAACCTCTCTTAAGTCGTTTTTATTCAGGAATATGTATTAAGCTAAAGAATCTAGCTTTTAACGCTAGGCCAGTTGTGAAACAAGATTAGACTGCATGTAGTATTGTACGCCAAGAAATGAATCTGTTGAAAAGTCTGAATGATCCAGTCCGCAAGAGATAGATGTATAACTTTTTTATGTTTTAGGTGATAGTTATACGTAAATCTTATGCGATGCATTCCCGGTCAAGATATGTTGCAAGCAATCTGGATACATTCTCTCCTTCTTTCACCCCACCACACACTGAATAAGAATGATGAAATGAATGCACAAGTGAGTTTCTGCTTGGTCATGCAACGTTTCCAAAGCCCCCGGGATGATACAAATTTTTGCCAATAAATCTAGTCTTTACATTTTTTTTTCATGCTTTCAAAAAGAGTTCCATCTGTTTGCTTTGGAGTTTTCTTACACACACAAGCTTTATGAGCAGCTGGGGTACATTGTTATATCCCCGGGATAGCTGGTATAGAGAGTGGTGACATGTAAAATCAATCTGATTGTCCTTCCCAATGGGTCAGGCGAGGGAACCTACTGAAATCAGTGCACAACTGACATGAATTATACTTGCCTATTCACTTTCAGTCACTCCCTCGGTTTTACTCCCGAATGGATAATGGATTTGTAATTCATATAGGCTATTTTACCACTGGAGATTTGATGGATGACAGCTTATATAAGACACCCGGCAATACTTGTATTTACAGTGGAAATTCTGTACTATATACACATCAACCCCTAGTCTTTGACAAAAAAGGCTATTTTTACATACATGTATAAATGCATGAGTCGATGTGTCATCTGACACGTACCTTGTCTCTGGGCGACAATGGCAATGGCCACGCAGGCAGCTATCGCCACAGCTAGAGCCAGGAACACCACAACTGCTAACAATTTCTCCACCGATGTACATCCTGTCTTTTTCTCCGGGTGCCTGAAATGCACAATTTATAGGTTAAACATAAACCCAAAACATGTAGAAAGGCCCAGAGTACAAATCTACTGTAGCATTGAGCTCATTTTCCACAATATAAAATATCTCCGCTGGCGATTTGGGTTGTTGTTCAGGAATGGCTCATTTATCACATCGAGGACTGGTTTATGGGGGGCAAATCGATAGCTCGCAGTAAACCACCGACATTTGATGAATCACTCGTCAACTTTTTTTGTTAATGGAAGGCAAGTGGTCTACACCGAACTCCATGCCATGATACACGGAAAAGCACGGTTAATCACTTCCTGCCACCAAATCCCAACGAACAGCAAGAGCAGGGCAATCCAGTTGTCTCCTGTCCGAGAGTGGTATCAACCTTACCCCTCGTGTGATCTGACGATTGAAAGCAAGAAAGCATACAATTCATGTCCAAAGCTCTGTCCGCGTCACGGAATAATTTGAGTAGTAGTGACGTAAAGTACGATGCAAAACAGAGAAAGGTAATCGCTCTGCACAGCTTGGACTCGAGTCGCTCAAAATCGGAAAATCCCACAAAATGAGACATTCTCATAAGTAACTTTTGTTACAAATATCACGTTAATGCCACAGTACTAGCCTCATCTAGGATAAGCTCAAATATAATGGGATATCGAACAGAAGACAGATTAGGTAGAAAGTGTTCCCAAAGTCAATTAAATTAACTCGCTAGAGTGAATGTTGCACGGCGACACCATAGCAAGGTATTATTTGGGATCACCAGAGTGAATGTTGCACGGCGACACCAGCAACCTACTTTGTGGGATCACCAGAGTGAATGTTACACGACGACACATGCAAGCTACTTTGTGGGATCATGTGCTTAAATGCACTACACATGGTGTGCTTAATGATTTAATAAGTTATTTATTCATTTGATTGGTGTTTTACGCAATACTCAAGAATATTTCACTTGTACGACGGCGGATAGCATTACTGTGGGAGGAAATCGGACAGAGCCCGGTGTGTTTAATGGATAAAGTGTTTAGACACGGTGTACTAACAAGATAATTTTTTAATTTATTTATATGATTGGTGATTTACGCCGTACTCAAGAATATTTCACATACACGAAAATATAACCCCGCGCTGATGCGCTAATCCCCTCGGCCACGTAGGTCCCTTAACAAGACAAAGTGTATGAACTAAAAATGTGTACTTAGACACACGTATTTATTAAACACGGTGTGCTTACTGGACAAATTTATGTACTAACACATTGTGCTTGTTAGACACAATGTGCTTGCTTGACACAGTGTGTGTTCACTAAGCACGGTGTGCTGGTTAGGCGCAGTGTGTTTACTGGACGAAAAGTGTTTATATGACACTGTGTACTTAGAAGACACAGTGTGTTTACTAAACGCAGTGTTCTTGCTAAACACACTATGCTTCAACGTCAAAATGTGCATAGTAGACAAAGTATGTTTATTAGATATATCGTGGTTATTAATCACTGTGAATATTTCACTTATACTACAGCGGCCAACATTATTGTTGGAGAAAACAGGGCAGAGCCCGGGGAAAACCCGAGACCATCCGCAGGTTGCTGGCAGACCTTCCCACGTACCCCCGGAGTGGAATCCAGCATGAGCTGGGCTTAAACTCACAGCGACCGCACTGGTGGGAGGCTTCTTAGGTCATTGCGCTGCGCTAGCACGCTAACCGACTGAACCACGGAGGTCCCCGCTTGCTTAAAAGATACGCGGTAAAATGCATGCAAGTTCTAATAATACCAACTGAGACATAAGCCTGCGCTTGAGATGCACGCGAACGTGTCAGCTCGAGGGTAATTGGTTAGGGAGTGCAGTCTATTGTTCTCTTCGCTCTGATGTACGAAGTGTGTTATGATATTTCATCAGATAACAATGCCCACGTAAGACAAAAAGGGCCAGTCGTTCAGTCGTGTCTGCTGGAGAATTTATATTAGCCTACGTTTTTATTTTCATCTAGATATGCACAAAAGTATCAGTCTAATTGCAGAAATCGTGGCTAAGACGACACTTGAGAGAAAGTCCTCTAATGCTGACTATCAGAAAAGCTGAATTTTTAAGGTGTCAGCCGGTGATTGGTAGGGTTTTTAACGATTTTTTGGAGCCAGTAACAAATTACTGATCGTGGTATTAATCCGTGGTTTGCTGAAACAGAACGAAGATAGGCCCCGAGCTCTTTAGAGTTTGGAGGTAACATTGTATAGATTGCAGTTACACAATTTTGTGTCTACTGCTCCCTGTTAGTTAGCAAGAGGTCTATGTGTGTGACGTAATGGACAGACGGATCTCTGACTTCACTTTGGCTGGCGGACCAGATATCTATTCATAACCTCAAGAGAGAACTTTTACTTATTTTACTTGTAATGTCAAATCCCAACGCAAACAGAAATGACCAAATAAAAATTTATTGCAATAAGGAATGGGCTTTCATTTTCAGTATAACTATGCAATGTGGCAGCCCATAGAGTATATCTCGCTACATGTATAGATTTGGGAAAATGTGCTTGAATAAACTGCCGAAAAAATCTAACGTCCGCAGGAAAGGGTGTGTTGCCATTTAGCACCCTGCAGTGCTAGAAAGCGCGCATAACGAAATTTCCCTACGTCAACAGGTCCAAAAGGCTCTGCCTATTAAAGAATAAATGCTGTGTTGCCGTTTTCTCATCTCGAAGTGATTGAATTGT
Organism: Acanthopleura granulata; assembly: GCA_016165875.1. Taxonomy (NCBI): domain Eukaryota; kingdom Metazoa; phylum Mollusca; class Polyplacophora; order Chitonida; family Chitonidae; genus Acanthopleura; species Acanthopleura granulata. Next base: position 26,735,640 of record JABBOT010000080.1, on the reverse strand, counting down.
TTACGTTTCGTTTATACAGGAGCGTGGAGGAATGTAGAATATTTGCACTATTAAAATGTGGAGGTATTTTGGGCCATCTCAGGCCGATATTTGAATAATACATTAAGGTCCGTGGAAAGGAGGTCGTATGTTTGGTCAAACATTTTCGTGCATAGAATATCTTGAGGGAGAAGTTGTAAGGGAGATGTAGAAATAGGTCAAAGGGGATTTTAATAGTATCCCATGGGCAACTTCATGGTAAACCAACACATAGCAAGAATTACGGGTAAAAACTACAGTAATGCCACTAGGGAAACACGAATGTCGTATACTGTAAATGACCTAAACTTTCACCCAAAAAGAAGCATTTTAATAGATAAATAAATGCCATAAAATATTTTATTTGTTGCTGAAACTTACATTTTGCTGGTGGGATATCTTCCTGGTTGCAACTTTTCATGAACGATATTTTGGATCATTTAGGGTATATCAGCATGATAATTGGTGCGTCTTTGCCTGTCATTTGAATAAGAATATATGTTGTGCCATAAAGTGCTCGCAAGCTTCCATTTGTTTATCTGTGCAAGTATATAGGCTACCCAAAATGTGGAGTACTAGTATTGGAGTCATTAAACACCTCCACATACTAGTGTTGTATTTCAGAAATGGACAAACACATAGTGGGTGCAGATGAGGCAAGATGGATTCTGGTTATCAATACAAGTCTACATGTACATCCACTACTGTTGCCAAGCATCGCGAAGACCCTTCACTCGTACCTTACTTACTGGTACATTTACAACTGTAATTACAATTTGTAATTGTTCATAAGGCTGAATTAAGAGAGAGCGCATAGTGTAGTCATAATCAACAGAACTCGAACAATGTTGCCTCTTTTTTCAAACGCTAATTGTTAAAACAATCAAAGGCATATAAACTACCGTGTTATAATGCTGAACAATTGAAAAAGAAAACTTTCTCAATATCTCTCATATATTCTCGCATCCAGACAGGCTGATTTCTGGTCTGTCTTGGCCTATTACAGTTAGATACTGCCTATTGTGCTACATAAGATTCACAAAAATCAAGATGATTAACATTTTGATTTTTAGAAGTAATGGAAGAACCTGAAAACTGAGCTAATCTCTGAACATTCCATGTTTTTCCATCAGCAATTACGTAAGTGTTTGGTCCAACTTTCCTAGTTATCTATATGGGACTGGACAATTTACTTTCACCCTTTAGAACATGTCCAGTTCTGTTTACTCTAACTAAATCACCTGGTCTGAAGGTTTGTGATTTTGCACTTTTGCGTTTGTTGGTGTATGTAGTGTTTTTTCCTTGTTTGGATTCCACGCGTTTGCGCACCATCCTCTCTTCGTTAAAAGCAGAAGACTTGGTAGCATGAACAAGACTAACTTAGTTTTCATGTGACGACCCTCGAGTAAAACAAAAGGTTCAACTCCAGTTGTGAGATGGGGAGTGCATCTGTACACAGCTAAAAAATCTCTGACTGACTTGGTCGTCCTAGAATCTTAGCAGTTTGAACAGCTTCACTGAGAACCTTATTAAAGCGTTCAATTTCTTCATTTCCTTCGGGATGATAAATTGCAGAATGAGTGTGTATGATGTTTCTATCTTTAAGAAACGTTTCAAATTCATACGAATCAAACTGTGGTCCGTGGTCGGTAACAATTTCCTCTGATAATCCCTCGCGAGAAAATACAGACGTTAGAAAGTCAGTTACTGATTCTATTGTACTTTGTGTAAAGCAAACATCTGGCCATTTACTGTAATAATCTATCAGTGTAACGGTAAACCTATTCTCGTGAGAATGGTATGGTCCTATGATGTCTATCCCTAGTTTTAACCAAGGGTTAGTCGGTAATGGCACAAGTTGCATCGGACCATTTTGACAAATACTAGTTTTGTCTTATTTCAGAAAGGACAAACGCATAGAGGGTGCAGATGAGGCAACATGGATTCTGGTTATCAGCACAAGTCTACGTGTACATCCATCAGTGTTGTCAAGCATGGTGGCGACCCTTCACTCGTACCTTACTCACTGGTACATTTACAACGTGTACATTGTATAAGACACTACAACTACCACACATGCATAACGCATGCATTATACGCGTTCAAATGCTACCACATATGTGCTACTCATGCATTAACCACATGTCCACATAAGTATGACGCAAGCGTTAAAAACTACCACGTATGTATATTACGCGTGTACTGCGGTCTAAGAAAGATTTCGCTTGGTTTCTGCCTGCGTTAATGTCTTTTATATATGGTTAACTGTCATCGTCATATCCTGCCTTTGTATACTCACTTGTCAATCGAAACCCGTCATTTTTGAAAGCCACACCGCCACGGTGATACATGTGTGTAGGTGTGATATACCTTAAGCGTGAGTAATCGAAATCAAGAGGAAACCGTTTATCATCGAAACAGTCTTTCAAGTTTCTGCAGTGAAGCTAATTTTTAAGTTTCCTTATTTCTTTTGTCATCCAGTATACAAAAACCGAAGATCTTTAAAGCCAAACGGAGGGCCCCCATGGCTCAGTCGATTAGCGCCCTAGCGCAGCGCTATGACCCATAAACCTCCCACCAATGCGGTCGCTGTGAGTTCAAGTCCAGCCGTACGTGGGAAGGTCTGCCAGCAACCTGCGGATGGTCTCGGGTTTCCAGTGGACCCGGTTTCGGCCCGCCATGATGCTGGCCGCCGTCGTATAAGTGAAATATTCTTGAGTACCGAGTAAAACACCAATCAAATAAACAAATAAATTTAAGCCAAACATCAGCTTTATCATTGAAGAATACATCCTATTTTCACACCGCGTCTCTGAAGAGGAATTAGGAATGATGTGAGGATCTAACTAAGCTGATATAATGTAAAGTTACCTGATATCCGTTTGAACGATTAGATAAAAAAAAATGTAACATGTCTAAAATGTATAATTTATTATTTATACATCAGTGAAATCCCAGCATTTCCTTCCCTGATAAAAGTGTTATTTTCACTGCAGTAAAATATTTGACATTTCACACCCAGACGTCATGGCGTCAAAAAAAAAACATTTTGTTTTATTAAGTTCCAACCTGATCTCAGAGGAATGACGTCATATTACAAGCTTAGTCAGCTGCTACATTCTCACGCAATGAAAGAAGATACGACGTCATATTACACGTCATGTAAACGACATCACGCTCTAGGTAAGTCTGTGATAGCTAGAAACAATGCCGAAAACTCTTTAAAGTAAACAGAATCATGATACAGTTAGGGTCTAAATAATACATGGAATATTGCACATTGGAGGCTGAATATCATAAATATTTTCCTCGTGAGAGGTCGAAATGAGGCGAAGCGTCCACCTCTCCACCTCTCACTCATAACATTTATGGTATTCAACCTTCACTATGCAAAATCCTCTATATACACAATTCTTCAATGTCATTTACCCGCCAGATTTATGTTAGTTCATTTTGAGTGAGGAAAATATCAATATATTTATTCTGTTACTGTATATGCCTATACCTTTAGGGTGTTAGAGAGAAGCATAACATGCACAACGCGCATATGCGTGTTGTCCTATAGTAATATTTCATTGCAAACACTTATGTTTGATGTGTCAGCTGTTTTTAACTGTGATTACACTCTCTATATAAGCTGTAATGTTTTGTATAGAGCAAATACGCCGCAGGTCGGTTAGGTCTGAGGTTATATGTGAGCAATCACAAACAATATCATCATCTTTGTCACTCCACATAAAAGTCGAAAAAAATTAAGACAGCTTGAGCCTTTTTCTCCCGTGTTTCTGGGGTTTTTTAGTTAAATTTATGAATTATTGTGGCCCAAGTTTCTATAAAGAGATTTGATAGTGCGCTATAAACGTTTCTTTTGCCCAGCAGAGAATGACAATAAAAATACGATTTGTGTGCAATATAAACGTTGGTGATCATATATGACTTGAATATAATATATTAAAAAATATTAATTTAATTTCACTTCGTCCTATAGAAAAATAAGAGGATCTGCGAAGAACGGATGTGGAGAGATTTTTACTGCGGGTATTCAGTCTACTCGTATACGTTAATCTATGGGGGCGGCTTGCGGCGGACAAATGATAAGTCATGTACTGCGAGAAACCTCACGTCATTGGACATAACAGGATGACGTCATCAACTTTTCGACGCAATAGTATCATCAGAAGGATAAGAAGTCAAAGTCTTTCTGACCGCTTTTTTACTTTATGTATCTACGTATGTAGGTTAGATTATGTTTAAGTGCTTGCTTTTACTCAGTGTTCAAGGAAATATCCTGGTTTTTACCGCTTTTATTTTACGATTTAGCTTTTCTTTCAACTATACTTCAATGCTATCAAGGCGATCTCTCCTTATATTAGGATTATTATCGTGATATTGATTGTGCTTCGTCAACATCTGAAGACAATATACACGATTTGGCTAAATGTTGTGTATTAGTAGAAAAACTTGACTTTCAGAATCTGGCCTGACGATTCCCGGTCGTGAATCTTGGACGCCACGCATTCTGAGCAGAAGATCTAACCATTAGTCCATCACCATTCTGAGTTGTGTTGATTGTCTGACGACACCTTGTACTTCAGAGACACCGCCTAACATGATCTTCCCTGAAGTACAACTACATACATTTCTGGAAGAGGAGTGTACTATAATTTACATTGTGGACGACACTTTGTGAGAAAAGTCATTATGCCATTTCTTAAACCAATATCTTATACCAAAGGCAGAGGTGCAGGGTTCATTTGTTATGTGACATATTTGAGCGTATCGAGAGGATATTTGCTTGTTTCCGGTAATTTGACGCAGGCGTGTTCTTGAAGCACGTCTGAAGACATCAGAAATAAATTTATTTGTATTTAAAAACAGGAAACATTACGCCAGTTTAAAGTTTTTAAAATGGCCATATTTAGGGGTGAATCTAACTACACAGCTAACCTGGATGATGTGCCTGTGACTGGCTTATCAAGTCCTGTGCAGAATATAGAAAGTTTTATAATTTACCCTTAGTGGTTGTAGTTGTCATCGTAAGATGAAACAGAGTGGTAGTTAATTGCTGCTGTGATGTTCTTTGGGCAAGTCTAGGCTGAACTTAATTCGGGTGGTGTTGATTTACTCAAGGTATAACCAAATCGGTCCAAGGTTAGACCCTGAAGCCCCCACTGTCCATAACTACGTGGACAATCTTTGTCTGCCTTGTATTCCAGATCGTTTTGAAGAAAGAGGTGGCAGCGAACCAGTTGAAACGAAGAGGTCAGGAATATGACAAGGTTAAACGTGCTGTTTTATTAATGCTTAGTGGACGCTAGTTTGTACGGAGTTAGGCGCTGGCAAAAGGCTAGAGCAAACATACACCTCTTCACTGAGTTGACACACAACGCCTTTGACCAGATGAAAAGACAGGCCGTCCACATGCACTAGAAACAACAACAAAAAGTTTGGGGTCTTGCTTTGAGAACAGTTCTGGATTCTGCGCCTTAACAACTTTCTCGGTCATTTGCAGAATATAAAATCTTCTCATGATTTTGTTTGATCAATCCATATTACAAATAAACATAGACCTATCGTTCAATCAGAGAGGTTCATAACTGAAACGGTAGACGCCATTTGTATGTACACACATATTCACAAACAGCTATCAATAGACTAACTAACGTTTGTAAACCAAACAACGGACACTAACGAGAATAAATGTTTTCATAACAGTGTGATAACCGCAGTATAAATATCATGATGAGCCATGTGGTATGTTTGGCTGCCGTGTCTATCCGCCTATGGACTGCTATACGGGTTGAACCTTTCCCGACAATCGTGCTTTTATGGGAATAAAACAGATTACGTGAAACTTACGTGATAAATAATCTCGTGTAATGTGTACACATGTACCCCAGGGATTACAAACATTACTCTTAAAACAGCCATGAACAACATCACACAATGAATTTGCATCGTGAAAAAAAAAACAGTTTATGGTTTCCGATGTAATTAACCCCCGATCTACTCTCCAATTATTCACAGTTTTGTCTGTATGTAAACCTGATTTGCCTACAACGGAGGTACCGAATATGCATCTATTTATCTATTTGATTGTTGCTTAGCGCCAAGTTCAAATTTTTTAACATATTTTACGCATCTAATATGGCGGTAAGTTTTGTCGGCGGAGGAAAGTCTTGTCCTCAGGGTGAACATCCAGGCTTCCGTACATTTGCTATCCAACTTTTTCTCGATTTGAGGCACAGTTTTGCCTGTCATAGAATTGGAAGGCAAGTAGTCCTCAACAAATGTGACACTGTAAAACCGCTCCGCTTCTTGCCATCAAGCTCCCAGCCCACGAGCATTGTTAAGATTTTATTTATTTATTTGATTGGTGCTTCACGCCGAACTCAAGAATATTTCACTTATACGACGACGGCCAACAATATGATGGGAAGAAACTGGGCAGAGCCCTGGGGAAATCCACGCCCATCCGCAGGTTGCTGGCAGACCTTCTCACGTACAGCCGAGAGGAAACCAGCATGAGATGAACTTGAAGTCACTACGACCGCATTGGTGGGAGGCTTCTGGGTCATTAAACCGCACTGGAGGACTGACTCCCTGGGCCACGAAGGACCCCATTAGCGTAAGAGAGGCATCTGTAAATTCTCTGTGCATATAAAACCGGAGCTCGTGTTCAGCTCGTGTTTCGATGCCTAGTTTCAAAGTTTGTTCACCTTATACATCTTGACCACATTCTGTTCCAGAGCCTAGAGTATATATTCAAGTAGGGTGGATGGGGTCAATCCTGTCTGGGTAAATCTTTTATAGCTAAATGCACGTGAATTGAGCTGTTTTGTTTGAGAGTAACTTACCCAATCTCATAACTGGAAGCCATCAGATCCCTCTTACTATCAGCGCCGTTTAGTTTCGTAAGTTGTACACCAGTTGACATCCCTTGACGATGGACTGGCTCTTCCAATCCGCAAGAACGATCCACCTATATAATCCTGGTATCACCCAAGGCTGGAGGCAACAACAGGTACTTACATTAACTTGGTAATTTTATGCGCCAGAGATTAAATTTTCGCGTGATTAACTGGAAGAATATTTTCCTGGTGACTCTAAAGTGTACAGTTTTCTCAGATGTCTTTACAGGCAGGTGTGCCTTTCTCCAGTGTCTTCACTTGAACAGTCTACTTCTGAAAATCTTAACTGTGGTTTGAAGGTTATATCCACACCTTAGCTACAGTACGTCACACTGAGAACCACGTGATCTGGAGCTTTCAACGTGGGCTGCATAGGTGAGGTGAACGGCAATGGCACATCCACGCCATACAGCGGCCTGACTGACAAGAATGTGATAATGGCCGTCTCCACTGAAATGATGTAACAGCGAGCACAATGTGACAGATAAGATTAACACTAGCTCGGACTACATCTACACTAATCCCGGATATACATATCCCAAGGCCACAAAGTGAATCAGTTTCAACCTAAACAATGACTCATTTATAATGAAACTGTTAAAACTGATATTCCTTAACTCAGGTCAGAGATCAAAGATTTATATGCAGATATGTAAATATGCTCGGCATCGAGTGATCGATGGGAAATGAACAAAGCACCTGTCCAAGGCTGGCCTGCTTAAGAAAACATCACAATGAAAATATACAGCACACGTAGCATATCTGCACATAAATTACAAATAGATCCTATACATGTGAACATAGCAAGATAATTTGTTCTGCAAATGCTGTTCAGGTAAATTTGGTGTATTCGTGTCCGTCGCACGATGGACCGGGTTTCGCTATTGCTGACCGGTTAGGTATATCCATTGTCATACCGTTGGGGGACTAATTCGAGAACACCAGAGAATCTACGCAAACTGTTTTGTATAAATATATCTTAAAATCAAGTCAAAACAACTGTGTTCTGTTCAGTAGTGCAGAAAAGTTGAGAGCGGCATGTTGCTCAGAAAGTGTTGTTGAAACCACACTTGTTACAATTTACCCATCCAAATGGCAGTGAAGCACAACGCCACCGACTTTGACGCTCTAGGGCCGAAGTGTTTTATTAGCACGCAGTCATGCATCGAAAGAGTGTGGCGTACTCCAGGAAAGGACAGAAGGGTATATAGCTTTGGACCGCTTAATTTGTTTATAGTGAAGAATTTTAGTAGTTTCCGTTTGACTTCGCGTGTTCATCAGTTGTAGAGGAAGTGATTACAAACACATAACAACAATTCATTCATTACTAAAACTGAAACGTTTTCAACTTTTGTTTATGTCCGCTAGACCTACATAGATCCTGCTGAAATGAGAAAATTAATAAATTATTGAGAGCCTTGTATTGGCAAAATATACCATTGTGGCATCATCTTCTTATTTGTGTTTTACTAGCATGTATGTCTCCAACTATTGGTTGCAGCCGAACTATAGCATCGATAGCGGCAGCATGCACAAGAAATGATTACGTGTATTGTTCTATCCCTCGTGCTATCCGTAAACGTCAACCCACGAAACATCCAGGTTTACTTGGAGTCATGGTAAAGTGTGTCAGTTTTCATAGAGAGTGACAGTAATGGTAGAGTTTGATATTCATGATAGAGTGTGATAGCCATGGTAAAGTGTGAGAGTCATGGTAAAGTGTGAGAGTCATGGTTAAGTGTGGCACGTTATGTTAGGGTGAGGCAGTCATGGTAAAGTCTGTCAGTTTTGATCACCATGGTAGAGTGTGACAGTCATGGTAGGCTGCGATAGTTATGGTAAAGTGTGGCTGTCATTGTAGAGTGTGGCAGTAATGTTGGAATGTTGCAGTCATAGTAGAATGGGACCGCCATGGTAGAGTGTGGCAATTATAGTGGAATGCGGCAGTTACGTTGGAATGTGGCAATCATGGTGGAGTGTGGCAGTTGTAGTTGAATGTGACAGTCATGGTAAAATGTGGCAATCATTGTAGAGTGTGGCAATCCTGATAGACTGATGCAGTCAAGGTAAAGTGTGGCTATCAAGGTAGATTGTGTCAGTTATGGTAGGGTGTGGCAGTCATGGTAGAGTGTGGCAGTCATGGTAAAGTGTGGCACTTACGGTAAGGTGTGGCTGTCATGATAGAGTGTGGCAGTTATGACAGAATGTGGCAGTCATGGTGGAGTGTGGCAATGATGGTAGAGTGAAGCAGTCATGATAAAGTGTGGCAGTTATGGTAAAGTGTGGCAATCATGCTAGAGTGTGGCAGTCATGGTAGAGTGAAGCAGTCATGATAAAGTGTGGCAGTTATGGTAAAGTGTGGCAGTCACGGTAGAGTGTGGCAATCATGCTAGAGTGTGGCAGTTATGGTAGAGTGTGGCAGTCATAGTAAAGTGTGGCAGTCATAGTAGAGTGTGGCAGTTATGGTGGAGTGTGGCAGTTATGGTGAAATGTGACAGTCATGGTAGAGTATGGCAGCTATGGTAGAGTATGGCAGTCACGGTAGAGTGTGGCAATCCTGATAGACTGATGCAGTCACGGTAAAGTGTGGCAGGTATGGTAAAGTTGGGCAATCATGGTAGAGTGTGGCAGTTATGATGGAATTTGTCAGCCATGGTAGAGTGTGGAAGTTATCGTGGAATACGGTGGAATGTGGCAGCTATGGTGCAATGTGGCAGTTATGGAGGAATGTGGCAGTTATGGTGGAGTGTGGCATTATGGTGGAATGTTGCAGTTATGGTAGAGTGTGGCGGTTATGGGGTGTGGGGCTGTCATGGTAGAGTGTAGCAGTTATGGTGGAAAGGGGCACCCCTGGTTGAACGTGACAGACATAGTATCATTTGTCTAAATTTCATTATGGTTATAATAGTATTGGCTTAAAATTAAAGACAACTTAATTTATGAAAAAGCAACATGAAAGCCGGTTTATTGAGATGTAAAATTGGTGTCTGTAAAGCGGACCTCGTAGAAATCTCCAGAATACCAAAAATAAACATTGCAATAAACAGTGCTTTTAATGCCTCAAAAGCATCCTTGCAACTTGATGGGTAATCGTGTACATGTGGTGCAGTTGTGAGGTGTAATTATGTTCGTGTAAAGAAGAGAAAATACGCTTGAATCTGAAGTAAAATTACTATGCAACATATCTGCGAAAACCTGGAGTGGTGAGATTCATGCTGTTGGTTTTATCAAAGGGCAAAGGAAAGGCCAAAAGCAAATTTCACTGTTTTATTTCACTGTTTTTTTCTCATTACAGAAAAATATGATTACGTGAACCAAAATCATTTGTGCGTCTTTGAGGTCAAGTTGAGGAGTTCTAATCTCTTGCGAAGTATCATGCTGGTTTACGCAATCATATTTTGTAAATCGAAAAATATGAGGTGTTTTCGCTGGCAACTGGAGCTGCATATTCACCATTATAGTTGATGGCTTTTTAGGCTCTTTTCCCACATAGTACAGCGGTGATACACGCGGCTGTGAATGCAGGTAGCAACAGACGTTAGGAGTTCGAGTCCTCTATGTGTATTCATTTTTTTCAGTGAAGGAGAAAATTATTTAACCAGAAAAGAGACGAGTGGTATTTGTTTATATTTTGCAAATCTGATCTATTAGATATGTTTCCAACTATAATGAATATACATGGCTGATATATGGTACATACATCCAATGAAAGCTCAGTGCAGTAAAAAATATGTTGGTGATGACCACGTTATTGGCTTCTTTTCAACGCGTATCTCGTTAGGTGTCAGCGGACCGAAAAGTTACATGTGGAGAAAGGCAACTGGGTGTGTATATCAGTTCACCTTAACAAATATCCGGCAAAGTCCGAGATAAAATTTGTGTCATATCCAACTTCTGGTAGATCTGATTGGGACAGATAACAGCGGGCAAATTATTGTGTTTAAAAGAGTTCTGCAGTAGATCTGTACCTGTATCTGGACGATTTCCCAACAAAAAAATGTTGTGTGCGAATAGAATCAACAGAAACCGCTACACAATAACAACACAGACTGTGGTAATTCAAGTTGTGTTCAAGTGTCACAATGAAAAACTATTTGACAATTGGTATATTAAATATTTTAATATGAGGAAAATGTCCACGCTCGAGTTGTACAGTAGTCAGTACTCTCTGGTGAATATAATGTCGCCTGTCTTTTGTTATTGAACAGGTACAGACTTCAGTGATTTCACTGAATTATCATGCGGCGATCATCTATTATCTCAATCAACCATCTGTGATTTCATTGAATCTTACTAAACCTTTGGAGATCATTGATGGCATAACCGGACCATTACCACATGACTTCTGTGAATCATCAATGGATTCTGCATATCAACACTGACTTCCCAGAACCATCACTTCCGGACTTCTGTGAATCGTAAATGGAGTCTACAAATATTGAACCCTGGCTTCTCTGAGCGATCACTGAAAAATCTTCTATTGGTTGTCGACTAGCCTTGTCGAAGAAGTGAGCGTCCATGGTATAGACCCCGGAAGTTCCTAAATTGCTGGAGACGCATCCTGGCCGCTTTCCCAGCAATAAAAGAAACATTGTTTGAGCCCTAAACTATACTCGCCAGATAATCAAATGATCAGTGGAAGTGGAACGTAATGTGGTTCGTGCCTGGTGAACGACTACATGTATACCTACCCAGCAAGTCAGGGTCAGGGGCCGCTTCTGTCCCGAAAGTTTTCGGGTACCCGGAAACGCATTTTAGACGATTTTTTTTGACTACAATTGTAAAAGGGAGTCCGAATAAATTACATATATGTATCAGTTTTTTTTTTCTTTTAACAAAGATTCCTATCGCTTGCTGGTTGAGGCAGCTGAACTACGAATGGTCCAGTGGTCACTCCTTCTCTTCAGGAATCAGTCCGGATTTGATTAAATCATCACTGGTTTCTTGGCATCGCCATGCATTCCTGGGGCCGTTTAACGAAGAGGGTGTCATGACAGTTACATTTGACGTACTTCACACCTTCTTTGTCACCTTCTTTGTGTAAGTTAAGTCAAACGTAACTGTTGTGACGACGCATATACTGTACAGATACGTTGCCATGGTAGTTACGCTTTACACCCTCTCAGTGATACGGATCGATCCCTGTCTGACTTTTATGATATTACATTACTTGTCACATGCATTCATAGTTCAGGTGTATTTTGGACTTAATTGTCCCGCACAATCAAAGTCCCTGAAAGCCTGGTCAACTTCTCTGCAAGATTACACTCGGGAGCTGTATAGAAATGGACTTGATGAATAACTGTTTGGTTTATCTTATTCTTTGATCACAAAGGTAGTGTGTCTGTCCCGAATGGGGAATACTGAGAGAATCGACGCCGACTAAAGAGATTTGAGATACATAGTTTACATAAGCTGTGTGGAGATATGCAAACATGACTCCAAGTAGAACCCGAACACATAGAGCCAGCGTAATAACCCAGAAGCCTCCCACCAATGCGGTCGCTGTGAGTTCAAGTCCTACACATGCTGGCTCCGTCTCCGGCCGTACGTGGGAAGGTCTGCCAGCAACCTGTGGATAATCGTGAGGTTCCCCCCAACCAAGAAATATTCTTGATTACGACACAGATCAAATAAATAAATAGATAAATAAGGCTGTTCCCCCCGCCGTTGTACTGTACGAGTGAGACTCCCCAATGACATTTCATTGTGACAAACGTGTTCTCAAAATGTACTTAATACAACCATCAAACATAAGTGTGTAATGGCTCGAGCATTCGAAGAAGGTATTAACTCAAACAACAAATGGTATGAAGGCAGGGATCTGGTGGTTGGAAGCGCCAGCACGTCAATCGTTAGGACACCCGGCCTTGGACAGAGCCTTTGTAGATTTTGTTTGCGACATGAGCGGTCCACTCTGATCGTGTGGCAGTTCACGCAGTGTAGCAATCGCTGAGGACAACTTTTCGCCCACCAATATCTGTTCGTCACGCAAGTCGGTGGTTCACGCCGGCCACTACGAATTCCTTCACCTAAAAGCTGACCCAATATATCAGCGAAAAAATCACTAGTGTGCTGTTAAGTAACAATCAAGAAAATAAATAAAACAAACAAATGAGATGTTTTGTCAGTCCTTCCGGGCATATCTGAGAAATAAATGTGAACACAAACACCATGATTATCAAAAACTCTCCCATTTCAAACACTAAACATAAAGAATACCAAGGATTAGCAATATTATTACGATCAACCGATATCCATAAATGTGTTTCAGTAGAAGGAATCATCAAATGTTAAATAATTCAGTTCTGACACCCCAGATATATTTATAAATACCAGAAACTATGAAATAATCTGTATTTCAGACTATATCACTAGCCAGCTAGCTCAGGTATCTCGTAACCTGATACATGCAGATTGACTATAGTCTGTATCTGCCATGTTCCCTTGTTTTTCGGTCCTTGTTTTTATATAGTTGAATTGCACGTCGAAGTGAAGAGTGTCATCTGGTGGCTTGGCCGAGTATCCTCCATCACAACAAGTGTTTTGGCGTTAACACAGTATTTCTCATAACCAAACAATCATAAAAGTGTAGATTGTCATAGATTAATACAATAACAAAGCAGTAAATTAGTAGCTTTGATGCCGGTTCTAGGAGCATCACCTTTATGAAATAAGCCTCCATTTTGAGGGGAAAAAATAGGCCATATGGCTTCATTGCCAGAACCAAAATGGCTTCCATCGGTAAAGTAAGTCAAAGTTTGCGACGTTACATGTGAAATGAAAAGTTACACTGGCATGGATAAAACTTCTGACCGAGACAAATATGTAACAAACATTGTTGAACAAAGCACTGTCAATCATTTACTTTTGCTTTAAAGTAATAAAACAATTTTGAATGCACAACGAGAATTTGAAAATCATATTTACGAAGTAAAGTTCTACATGTATGTACAAGGAATTTAGGTGCAGAATGTACACGTATTTACGTGTAGTATGTATATGTAATTATTTTCAGTATGTATAAATATTTATCACTGGTCATCTACAGAGGTTCAGTAGATTACCCTGAGGTAATCACGCAGGTCGAGCCAGAGGCAGGATATGAAACAGAAACCTGGGCAACATCGCCAGAGAATTCATTCCAGTGAATTCACAAAGTTTGTTCCTTTCTTACGCTGTTGTGCTGTTTCACTGCAACAATCTTTTGCATAAGCCAGATAGCTTTTTCCACTGCGCATGACCGGACTTCCTTCGCAGGGGGATAAACAGACCCTCGTGGCTCTACGAAAGGCATTGTAACCGTAGGCAGTCACACGCAATTCAGCCCATTTCGTGAATGTTATGTGTCTGCGTGGGCTCTAGGGCTTTTACAAAGGGAAAACTCCATGCAAAACACAGAAAAAAAAATTAGAACTCTACAATGGGCTGTAACCGAAGTCTGTAATATTAAGAGATTGGCATGAATGGCCTTTTGCTTTTGTTTGACTACCGTATGACGCGTTCTGCTCATGCGCAATTACGTGCACATCTAAACCGCTATATGGCTTATTGTTCCTGTAGAACAGCAAGTTACTCAGACATACCTGTGCAGCCTTTCCGTATATGTCTACGACACTTAGTTATTTACATTTTCTACTGTTCTGACAATAACCGTGGACAAGCTGAGATGACATTCCATGGAAGGGTTTTTTTTCATATCATATATGCTTCACACATAAACATATAAAACGTTGACTGCTTCTTCTTTCATAAAAGTCCAAATAATAATCATTTATTTGTTATTTATGCTTGTTAAGCCTACATTATGGTGTTAACTGCATTCATCAAACGTTGATAGCATTTGTTAAGCCGCTTTCTTTGGTGATGCCAAAGTATATATACTTGTATGTCTCTTTATCCAAATACACCCTGCAGGCTTACAAGGTAGTATTTTCCACAAATTAAGACAGCCCAGACAGTTCACCAGTAATTTATCTACTGCGCATGTTCAGTACTTCAAAACATCTGAATAACACATGCACTGCGTTATATATTTATTCACTAAATCCTACGTTGCACTCCGGCCAAAAGATTCGGGTTTATTTTTGGGTGGCTAATTTGGCGACAAGCCGATCGCGACGTATCAGTTTATAGGATATATTATATAGGCATCTTATGGGTAAACATAAGACCAGCGCATCTTCTGTTACTTAGAACAGGAGCAAGATTTTAGTTTCATGTCGGAGGAAGGAGGCTCAAGTTCCAGGCTCACGGATATGTGGGCAGTAAATTCCTTATTATCTCTCCACCAGCTAGACGTATAAACATTGGCAGAAAGCCCACTTGCATGTTACTATTAAGATTTATTGTATATTACAACATTTAGCACAACAGATTACTAAATGCATTTACCAATACAAAAGCCTTCGTGTAATAGCACTAGTTCGGTCACCTGAGTTCAAAATACGTCCACAGAAAACAAGAGTCACGGGTTGTAAACATATTCATACGCATGCTTTTTCTATTGTGTAAAACGTTAATAAAAAGTTTGGCTGAGTATAGTGAGCTATTTCATCATAAATCATGTATTATTCATACAAATATGTCGACCACAGAAGCAATACAGCCTTAAGCTATCAAATACGTGTTTATGCGCCAAACAGGACGTGCCAGTTTTAAATAGTGACAGACAGCATGATATACCCCAGAAAAATTGTGCTGATTTATTGAGATATAAACCATCACATTGTCAGCTATGTGGATAAATGAACAAATTAATATTAATTTGTTTGCCGATTGGCTGATTTACTGGTATTTTACGCGTTTTCCACGGTGCTCATCACCATAGGTGGAGGGAAAGCAAATGCTGGAAGTTTAACCTCCAATGATTTTACAATCCGTCTCTTACGAACTCTGCCATATGTGACGCTTACACGTGTATATATCCTAATCCTTCTAATTTTTGGTACAGGTATCAGAAGTGCCAAAAGTTAAAAGTTTTCTTTCTATCCAGTTTTTTTAGCAAGGTACAGATATATCGTAGATATGTTGTTCACTGGATTTATTATATATCAATGTAAATTATTTAAGCATGTGTATATAAATATTCATTACAAGGTATCTGGCTGTATATGACAACGTCTCGATAACACATCTCATTATGAAATGCATTTACCAATACACAAACCTTAAGCACATAAGACATGTAGTATATCGTCTATGGAACTCAAAATTCTTGTATGTCCAACTAGATTCACAGCCGGCTGTTAATGTATTCATAAGCATGTGTTTTCTATTGTGCAAAACGTTAATAAAAAATTTTACGATAAGGCAGGTTCTATGGATAGTTTATCTGGCCATAAAGCAAGTGTTACGCTGTGCAATAAAAATAGGTCGGCTTTATGGTGTAATTGAATGGCCTCCAGCCGTTGAATACTTATTTTCATCGTACAGATGGCTTGCCACCCTTATACCGTATTAGAGACCATTACATTCCTCGTCCACACTATGCAAGGTTATTACACTGTCATAATTCTGTACCCCGGTGATCGCATCATTCAGTTGATAATACCTTCTAAAATGAACCGGGATTATGCATGTAAGTCATAAGACAGTCTAATCTCTGTGTTCTTCATAGAATATTTTTTGGAGTTAGAATCTTCATTACTGCAGTAAAAAATCGATTTATTTTTTCGCCTGGGGTTTAGCGGTACTTAATGACGGCGAGGGCCTCCGTGGTTAGCGCGCTGTTGCACCAAAATGACCCAGAAGCCTCTCACCAACTTGTTCGCTGTGAGTTCAAACCCAGGCTATGCTGACTTCCTCTCTGGTCGTACGTGGGAAGCTCTGTCAGCAACGTGCGGATGGTCGTGGGTTTCCCCTGGGTCTGGTCACTTTCCTCTCACCACAATTCTGGTTGCTGTCTAACAAGTGAAATATTCCTGAGCCCAAATGAATAAAATAGATACTGACGGTGATCAAACCTTACACGTATTATATGTTGCGAAAACCACTGATCCCGGAGTAATGTAGTAAATTAGCTGTAGTCTATATTCATAGCAGTCCATGCAGTGGTAACTATTTATATTTGGCTTTTAACGATCACATTTTACAGGTTTCTCGACCTGGGCGACCCATCCCCACTTTGGATGACATATATTATTACACATTGCCCAAGTTTTACGATTTTCTCACTAGTTACAAATGTGTATATACATTACACTCATGTCAAGAGCACACATTCACCGTGCACAGAGTGTATTTCCTTCCTGTGTTTGCGGATGTAAAGCTTCAAGGCATCATCGTTGTATTTATTTTATGATTTTATCTCGGTCAGCCTTATTGTTGGGAGAAAAGGAGCAGAGCCTACGGGGGAACTCACGGCCTTCCACGGGTGGCTGGCAGCCCTTCCCACGTTACACGTCGTGGTTGAAATCCCACAACGATTGTAGCCTCGTCATCAAGAGAACAGATACACCAAATTACATGATACACGCTTTTTAGGACGCCATACAACACGAAATGTTTACTTGCTTCTTCGTTCTATCATTCAGTATAGAAACACAAAATGTGATAAAACGGAAAGCCCAAGCCGTCTCAATGATGATAAATTGTTGCCGTTTAAAGGAGAGTTTCTCTTAATAAATGAACCGTATATATTTTTCTGCTGTTTATAGTTTCAAAATGGCTCCGTGTTTGTTAAATGGATATTATGTTAACAGCGCTAATGTCCACGGCATGCTTGACTCACTCAACCAACTTCACCTCGCCTTTGACACAATCATATGAGTGTTCACACCATTTTCCACATACTTGGTCACATTCACAGTCTTGCGCATAGTAATCGCTTCAATATTTGAGTGGCTCTGACACGCTCAGTCATGCCAATTCACAACAATAGTGACGCTTTTTACACACTTAATCACATTTTGCAGGGTGTTTGGCTTAGAATCACAGCACATCCATGGTATACTTGGTACACTGAATCACACAACGACGATGATACAATCAATCACGGTAATATACACAGCTTCTTTCACACAAACCCGCGAATAATGAGAGCGTTTACGACACATTTATTCACAACAGTGCTCCTTCTTTCAGTCTTACTTAGAACAAACATAGAACAGAGTTAAATATAAAAATGTAGAGCGTTTTGACTGCTATGCACAGCGCCGTTTACAAAATCACGACAGTATTCGTAGCTTCCTTAACTGACAGTTAAGGGTAGAAGCATTAGCAGCATTTTGACTCACTAAATGACATCAATATTTACAGCGTCTTCAGCACACTTAATCACACCAATATTTGCAGCGTCTGAACGTAACTATTCAAATTCATATAGCGCAAATCTTAATAACAAAACTAGAAAACCAAGTGTTATTTACACATTAGCTTAAGTTTTACATAAAACTTGAGAAAAAAACCTTGATGAACCCCTTGTTTTTGAAAACCATGTTAACTCGAATAACACTGGATCTGCTGATATTTGATACAGTTAATAGTTTTTTTTATATATATATATTTTACACTTCTACGTTGCATTTTCGTTTCAACCATACACATGTAAACCGCTAAGCATTAACCGATGCTTAACAGATACAGATTATTACGATTAATTTCGAAACATATACTAATAAGGAAAGTCAAACCTGTGGCATGTAGCCAGTGGAGTGAAACGAAAATGTGGCCACATATGATGGGTTGAGTGAAAGATCAAGTCAATACACAACTGAATGAATTTCAAATAACCTTTTTGTATTTCCACGTAAATTATACAAAATATGTCTTAAGAAAACTAGAACCTCACGGGTGAAATTTTGTCCAAAATGGTTTCATTTCACATTTTCAGTGATTCTCCATGTTCTTATCTTTCCCGTCACGTAAAGAAGAAAATGTATTGTAAATACCTTAAATTTCAGTCTTAAACTTGTTAACTAAAGCAGCCCTAGGGCTGACACACCATTAGTAACATAGCAATGGTAGTGGTTTAGCAAAAATGCAGATGTTAGTAATATAACAATGGTGGAATAGTAAAATCCAGGTGCTTTCATTTGCCCAAAAGGTATATAAAAAAAACACAACGCACGTGGATAAATAAGACCGACACAATTATATATGAAGCAATCATAAACAGGCCTGCATATACATCGGATGTGATCATATAATACCTAGAACCCGTACAAGTGCATCCAATTATCCACACAAGCAATTCAGTAAACAAACAAATAAATGCTTTAAGCAACTGACACACGCATATATGTTTGATATGCAATTATCTTCATGACGGACTTGTTTTAGGAGTATATTGTTGATTATCTGCACAAAATGCAGTTAACTATATAAAGTGAGGGTAGCAGTGACATTTAGATTGGCTATCCACAGGGCTTGCGCAGTTCTTTTTCCTCTTTATTTGAAGTCGGGTAATTATTCTTTGTCTGACGTCTTCAATATGCCAACATTTCAACAATTACATGCGTGTATGTAAATGGTAAAGCTATCAAATCAGCACGAGTGTTTCAGTCAAGTTCTGTCGGCCCGTTTCTTTTAGAATGCGATCGTCCTGTTACCGTGGTCTAAAACATCCGCAAATAGGGTAGTTTCGAGTTCGAACTCTATTGTCAAAGAAGGTATAAAGAGTTCAGCTGTGTCATGTAACTTGTCAAAAATGTCATGCAATTTTATTGATTTTAATTTACCGATCATCTGTCTCGACGTGTTTGTGAGGCACAAACGACGTCTTCTTCAATCAGGAGCATCTTAAATCGAAAAACTTGCAGCTCTTTAATTCTCTCTATCGTACGTTGTACTTTTCTTAGATGCCCATTTTATGGTAAATGTAATCAGAAATAGCTGCCTAACATTTTTAACAGGTCACGCGGAACAGAAGGGCTTTTCTTGCCTTTAGCAATAAAAGCGTTCGAACTTTAAACTCCCCTATTGAGAGGTTGTTTTTCTTCGGTGATATAGGCCTGAATAAGACTATTTTCCTTGATATCTGCACGGCTCTTTGATTATGAAATCTTTCATTGTCCACAAAATCACTCACTGGTGGCGATGTCGTCATTTTTGAAGGACCATAGCAAACATAATCGGCGTAAGTAGGCCATGTGGTGTACTCTTAATACATGAGCGTCACAGTGAAATATTCAACATAACATCTCCAAGTGTACAACAAAGATTGCTTTGTATAAACGAGTGACACTCCGACTATAGAAGACAAGACAACTGAAACTTTTTGTACTATTGTCAGCGGTATTTATTTACACATGTTCAAACCCACCGTAAACAGGCACAGAGAGAGACTTTTTAGAAATGTAAAAATTATACAACACTATGTACATGTATATTGAACATCCTACAAGTATAACACATCAGGGTTTCGCGAATGAGTTAAGTTTTCCAACGTTTAATTAATAATCCTATTTTAAGTCTTTCAAAGCTTGCATACCAGGCTGAAGTGTCCGGGAATTAAGCTTTATGGCTACAAAGCTTCTTAAAAGTGAACATATATGATGTGACGAAAAGGATGTGCCATTCAAACCGCCGGGCAAAACTATCCCCAAGAATATTTTTATTCACTGTTTAAGAAATTTTGCTGCACCATAAAATCATTTAAATTAAGATAAAATACAAAAGCCGGCTTTTCGGACTTTATCTAAATAATGTGACGTCAAATCACGCCCTTAAAAAGAATTCCCCCTACTTGCCTAAGAAACATTTAGGAAGTAGTTACTTTCTGTGAAACTTGGGAGGGAAATTGTCAAAAAGCATAAACTAAGGTTTTTTTCACACAGTAATTTGTTATTTTTATTTAAGGCAAATATAACAGTTGATTGTGATAGAAACTACTTGCCATTGTGGATGTTATATGTAAAAGGCATAATTATAGGGTATTTCTGGACACAGTTATCGGTTGCTTTTCATTTGAGGCCAGCATAATTTTTAAAAAGAAAAATTTCTTGCCATGTCATGAATTTCACATTATTTAGTCTAATTACATGCGGTGTAACACATGGGGAATCCTGACATACGATATACATGCGGTCGTAAATAGATATGGTGGATATTGCGTATAGCCATTGGGATGCTCTTTTAAAGGAAGAGAAAGCGAGCAGTAAACATTACGCTTATAGGTTGTAAAACTGTTATAGATTGTAAAAGCTGCTCTGTTTTCGTTAACAAAGTCATTGTCATGTCATGATATCTTTAGTGCAGAAAATCTCGAATACCCGCGTGACATAAACCAGTGTACTGACGACTGCATGGTGTCGAGATGGAATCGTGGTGTCGTGTGACCACACGTACCTAATCGGTTCAAATCCATCTCGATTCCATCCTCGACACAGCTTCTATCAGCTAGTGAGAATCATTGACATCATACAAACTACACCACTGAAACTATGTCTGTGATCCTACCACTATATGTGCAATTTATATAACATGAACAGCATTCTTGTGCCCGTACAAACAGCTTCTGGTGTTTTACAAAAGAGTGGCGAACGCCCACTGCGCTATTGTCGTACATTGTTTGCCAAACAATGGTATAGCCAGTAACAGGCAGTCGGGTGCAAGTCGTGAAACCAGTCAAGCGCGGTAGAGCTTGTCCTTAGAGCCAACCACTTCGCCATTTTCCAGGATAAGCCAAAAACTGTAGGTCAGTCTAAAGGCATTAGGGTGGGGGAGAGGATACAGGAGGGGTATGTGTTGCTTGGTCACTCAAGCAAATCGGCCAGAATTAATGGGACGATCAGAATGACCACCATAGCCTCATGGCACCTCACGTCCCTCCCAAATGTACACCTGAACTCCGGATTGTTGGCAGCACAATCAACACCGTATCATCTTTAGGCGGCAGCATTTCTGACATGCATTCTGAAAATCATCCCACAAAAACTGAGAATGCACAATGTCTGGAGTTCAACAAAGTCTCTGTCAAATTGCAAGGGACCCAGATTCTTCACGATGTGACTGGTTACGCAAAAAGCGGTGAGGTTTTGGCTATCATGGGACCCAGTGGTAAGTTGTTTTGTTCGAGTGTGGTGGGCAAGTTATGAAACATAACTGATCGCGTTCAGTTTGTCACAAGGAGAAATATTCTTATATCTGGTTATAACTTGGGCTTACTGCGTCAGATATAACGAATAACTCGTCAGGTAGAAAACAAATTCTTTATTTATTTCTTTGATTGGGGTTTTACGCCATACTCAAGAATATTTCACTTATGGGACGGCGGCCAGCATTATAGTGGGAGGAAACAGGACAGAGACCGGTTAAATCCACGACCATCCGCAGGTTGTTAGCAGACCTTCCCACGTACGACCGGAGAGGAAGCCAGCATGAACTGAACCACAGCGACCGCATTAGTGGGAGGCGTCTGGGTCATTGCGCTGCGCTAGCGCAGCCACGGAAGCCCCCAAACCAAAGTACTAAACAGTATCGGCAATATACAAACACATGTAACAGATATTCAACATACATTTTGGAACTACACGACTCTCGATTTAATTGACAACCTACATTCAGTTTAAGTCACTATGTACTCATGTATTTTTTATTATACGCTGTCACAGACCGCATCTGTTTTGGTATTTAAAACTGAAACCAGCTAAAAACTATGACTTAAACCAGACCAGATGGCGCATCATTAAAACCGAAATGGACTTGAGTCAGAACTCAGTCATGTGTTTTATGTTGGAGAGTAACACAAAACACACAGACGGATCAATACTGGACCAGACACTGCACTTGCAACATTCAGCAGTTTTAGTTACGATTAAAAATGTAATCATTCTTTGTCAGCTTTGTGATGTCCCTAATGTTTAGTCCGGTATTTGTTTTGAATGGAAGTGAGAGTCGAGTATACAGGGTTCGGCTATTCCGCGCTGAATGTCCACTGGCATCGACAATTATATTCAGCTTTACAACTCCAATAATTTCCTATCTGATATCATTATTTTTTGATTTCTGTTTTGACAGGCTCTGGAAAGACCACTCTTCTCAACAGTATCGCTGGGCGCAGCAAAATCAGCTCAGGGGAAATAACTCTTGGGAAGGTCACGTTAGATAAGTTCACCAGACGGCGCCTGAGCTATGTCCTTCAGCATGACATATTTTTCGCCAATTTGACCACGCGACAGACCATTTACGTAAAGTTCCCTTCAGGATCATTCCTTGTGTGTCAGAGTCATCAATTGTGGTTCAAATGTACAAAAATATCACTTTACAACCAATTTTGGCAATTTTAGGGTGAAGTTCTTGTCACGTCGTTCCGTGATGTCAATACCTTAAAGAAGCTGCTTTGAACAATGAACCGTTGAAAAGTGGGTCATACACTATCAAAATCATGAACCTTGCCTATGCAGCTGCCGCCATTTCGACGTGCTAAATCTGTAAATGAAACAAGTCGATGTAAATTATTCTCCGCCTGGGTAGGCCCACTGTTATAACTGTCTTAATGTACATTCGGATATTACAAATCATTTTCTCATTTGCCCAAACCCATGAAAGATAAACCGAAATGAATTTAATCTGTGTATGCAGGTGCCAGTTGTCTTCAGTGTATGTTGAAAATAGAACTCACTTCGTGATTTCTTGTCATGTAACGGTATGCTTTTCCTTGTTGGTCGTCAGAAACATTGCATCGATACATATATTTCTAACTTCTTTCATTTTACAGTTCGCTGCAATGATGAAACTGCCCAGTGATATGTCACATGCGGAAAAGATGACAAGAATTGATCACGTAGTGGATGCTCTCAAAATGAGGTCTTGCTTAGACACAGGTAAAACTTCACTGCATAAACATGAGGCGAGTTCAGACTGGTAATGCCATTGTAATCCATCACATCAAAACAATGCCTTTCAAATTACCAGATATGTTTTGTGCACAATTCAGCTGAAGATAACTTTTTATACATGGCAATACACGGGAGCCGTAAACATACTGGGTTACAGAACGGCAACTTTTCTATCCAAGGGAACAAGTTTACAAACATGTGTTATTCAGGTATAAAGTGTAAGCAGATGAATCAAATCCCTTATCTAAAGGCAAATGAATTTCTCGATCAGTTGTAGGCAATGCCATTGTACGAGGTCTGTCGGGGGGAGAGAGGAAGAGAGTGAATATCGCATGTGAACTGGTGACGAATCCTGATATCTTGCTACTGGACGTAAGCCACTTGCCAATTTTTTATCCACTAATTCACAATCCTGATATTCTGTTATAAGTCGTAAGCCATCTGACAACAGTCTATCCTTCATATCGAGCTCCGCATCATAAAAAACATAGAAACACAGAAAATTAAATGAATAACAACTCCAGAATATATTGCTGGAATATAAACGGCCATAGCTTTATTCAGGAATCAACATGATCACAGGACTCTATGGAAAAGTTTCCGTGGCTTAACAGCTGTCGGATAGGCATGAGCCCCAAACTGGCTGCAGTTGACTTAGGGTAACCATAAGAAACCAACTGTGGATATGACCATTATTTATCACCACGGTGGATAAAACACAGTCCCCCCACATGGGACAAGCATTTTTATGCTCAGTATCCCCCAAGTGTACGTAAAGACCTTACAGATACCAAAGTGACTACCAAATGTAGTCCAGCATTAAGATAAATGCATACTACCCGATGTGCTGCGAGCAGAGGCTGACCATGTGTCTGAATTTCATTGCAAAAGTTACTTGGGTATGTGTTTATCTTAATACTGGACTACATTTGGTAGTCACTTTGGTTCTCTTCGAGAAGAGGAAAGCCCCCGGACACAGCGAAACTAAGTCAAGTGTATTAGTCGAAGTCACTTGAGAGAAAGGCATTCAAGAAAGGTAGCCGAGACAAGGGAGATATTTACACACACTTATCCTCCTTTACCATAGAGTTATCACCCTTTATCCACTGACAGTAAAAAAGCAATAATCAGACGGAAGGAAAATCGAACAGCCTGTTGTCAGGAATGCTTGCAACCCCCTGTGAATCATATTCAGGAAAATATGACAGACGAACTCTGTCTTTCTAGTACACACCAGATATGCTTGGGTTAATGTCGGATGGTGCGAAAACCCCCCTTTCTTTTTCAGCGGATCTTTTGTCTTTTGCACCTATCCACACTAAACGAGGGAGCATTGAGGAATAGACGAGCTTTGTGCCTCTGAAATGTCCTGACAGTACATATAGGTCGCGCTGTATGTCTAATTTAAGTTGAATACCTTTCAATTTAGTCAGGTCGTTAAACCCAATGTGAAAAAGGATAATGTCTGGAGTCTGCATATTCCCATGGAACAACTTTTGCACGTGACAGAGTAAATCCGCCCACGTCATGCCTCTCCTTCCAAACCACCTAACTGATGTGCCGAGGCAGCCTGATATGGCGCCGAAACGATGATGATTTCCAGCGGCCAGATTCCTGTGTCTTGTCCTCAGGAATGCTCACATATGTGCTCACAGTTGAGGCAGAAAAAACTTTCTTTGAGGAAAAGGCTACATAATGAACAATTTCTGCTCGGGGTACAGGCCATATATTAGAGAAACCCATATTTTGGTGAAATCCTGATGAAACTCTCGCATGGTAAGCCCTCTGTGCGTGTCTGACAAAGAATATTGAAGTAATCTATTGTATTCCTGCATCAGATTTCCCACATCTAATCGGGAACCGGTGTGGGGAGTTTGTCCACCTCCGGAGCTAGAGGACGAAAATGGGCTCCCTAAAACCGACAAATGGTGTCACTTATGTTATTATTTACACCTGCAATATATGAAGATTTAAATAGGATGTTATAATGCGGGTGTTTCAGCACTAGAACTCTGACAAGTTTCATAACACTCTTTGACTTCGACGTTTGGCTATTACTGACTCATACAACAGACTTATTATCACAATGGAAAATTATTTCCTTGTTTGCCAGTATGTGTCCCCAAACAATAACCGTCACCTCAATGGAGAACAGTTCGAGAATGCTATATGTCGAGTCACGCCAGTTTTGTGCCATGTGTCAGGCTATTTGTCAGGGCTTGCAGATACCTGCTGTTGCATCAATTAGCCGACGAATAAACGCTCTGCCAGGTGACATTGTCCTGCGGCCAAAATTTAGGGAGCCAGTAACAGATTGCAATTCACGCAACGTAAGCTTTGTCCGCCCTTTTCTTTGAAGAAGTAACTGTTTGAGTTGAGTAAGATTTGAAGTGTGTGTGTGGGAGGGGGGGGAGGTGTCTGACCAGCATTGACGCAGTGTCCAACTCCATCTCTAAGTATGCTATTACGTGAGAATCACCCTCAGATTTTTCAGCCCGCAAGTGGCACACCTAACTCTGCACAAAAGCCGAGAAATATCTCAGTGAGTCGTTTGCAAGACAAAAAGTCTTTTCCTTCCATTAGAAACTCAAGATAAAGTTGTTAATGAGGGTAATTAACTTTAAATCTGATACACCATTCTAAGAATGAGCTAAAGCGCATTTATAAAAGTAGAAATTTCCATTTATCTTGAAACCTAATTGATCAACATTCACAAGATGTATTGGCAAAAGCCTGAAAGCCGATTTTACATCAGCTTTAGCTAAGAGGACTCCCTGGCCTAATTCCTGTATCATGAGAATGGTTTGATCTAAACAGTAGGACTCTGAACACTTTTCTGGATCAACGTAGTCATTCACAGTCTCACCTTTTGGATATGATAGATGGTGAATAATTCTAAATTCATCCGTGGTCTTGTGAAGTACTAAACACAGAGGAGAGACTCTTAGTATAGGTATCGACCCGGTTTCAAATCGCCCAGTAATCCTGCCCGGTGAAACCTGTTTGTTAATTTTAGCTCTTACCACGTCATGGGCCTACTTAACTGAGGGCAAATTGGGCTGATTTTATGGCTATCTTAGGCACGAATAGTATAAAGGAAACCCTTCTTTAAATCCTTGACGAATAATCTCAGCTGCTGATTTGTGTGGGTAAACATGAAGCCAATCACATAAAATGTCAAACCTGATAGGAGTTGGAGTTCTGTCAAATACATGGTCTGCTGCTTACCACCTGTGTTACCTGGGCCGCATTTCTTGTCTTCGTGTTTCCAGCCACATCTGGAAACCTTCTGGCGAAAACGGCAATTGTGTCTGGAGCAATTGTTCTTGTTGTACTATAAACAGACCCCTTGTGGCGTCCTGTCCCTACAACTTGTTACTCCTGTGTTAACACGCTGATCCCCACCTGAGGACGACATACCGCCGTAGGGAAGCATACTTACCAGCCACAACTTACCGTGGACAGCTGACCAGGTATTGTTCGGGTATCGAGCCATTTTAAGCCTGAACTGCTCATCATAATATCTCCAGGTGTTGAAGCGGGCAAGGAATGCTAGCAGTCCAACTGTACTCATATGCTTCAGAAGTTCTCTAGCCCACTGTGGGAATCTCATGAGATAGATAAACATAAATATGAGAAAAGCAGAGGTCCATTTCTCTATGCTTTCTAGACTTTTTGCTGTTGTTTTTGATCTAAACTGTTGGGCATTCATCGCGAACCCCACAGCAACTGTGGAAGTGTTTTCAAGTTCTCGGAAGATTTTAACAAAGCAGCCATGTCAACATATTCCTCTTTCCAGATTTTATTCTTTGTATGAATAGGAACATGGCTATTCAGCTCATCTCACACACTTAAAAGAGGTTGGGATTATGCATACATTGGATAGAAAGAAGAACTGGAAGAAGCCACCCACGAGTAAATTTAACAAATTAGTTTGCAACAAAACTGGACATATGTTATGCGTGCTGAATGATGGTGGCCGCTGATGGATAACGGTATCCGTTACCACGGAGGCACGAAGTGAGCGTGACACATCCAATGGAGGCAAACAGGGACTGCCTAAATCTCCGGGACCGATATAATGGCATGTAAACCTGAATGTCTAAATGCCGCTAATCACAATCCTGATATCCCGCTACCTGAAGTAAACCTTTTGTCAAAAGTGTATCCGCTAATTCACAATCCTGATATCCTGCTACTAGAAAGAAGCCATTTGCCAAAAGCTTATCCACCAATTCATAATCCTGATATCCTCCAAACAGACATAAGAAAGAAATTTGACAGCAATCTTGACGTAGGCCATTTGTCAAAAGTTTGTAAGCCAATTCACATTAATGATAAACCCGTATGACATCAGCCCAGGTCCACTTGAAGCTTTGTCGGTCAGCATAAAATGGTCGTGTACAAGTGAAATGTGGACCATTCTCAGTAAATAAGCGATCCGATATGTCTTTGCAGTGTATTGATTGATTTATTGACTAACTGATTTATTGATGGTCAAGTTTGATTGGAGCAGGAAAACAAAGACATCCTCGTGAAAGCAAAAGCTAGTGAAAACTTGGCCTGAGTGAGGCCATTTCGCGGAATGAAGGATACTCAGCGGCATCACTGATGAAGCATCCCTAACATTGCAAGATACGGATTTGTGTCTTATTCTTTTTTTCCAGGAACCCACATCCGGCCTTGACTCGTACACTGCCCACATTTTGATGATGCAACTGAAAGAATATGCCACGTCCTTGAACAAAATCATTATAACAACAATCCATCAACCATCAAGTCAGATCTTTTACTCCTTCAACAAACTGTTGCTTTTGGCCAAAGGCCATGTAAGTACGACACAGATTTTGTTTGTTTGCTTTTAAAGTTGTTTGAACTTTTATATATAATGATCACACAATGTTACTTGTCCACTGAAATGCTTGTCCGAAGACGCAAGGCCAGTTCTGATGAATTCATGAACAATCACGTAGTTTCTGTCTGCCCTGTTTCTTGTCCCCTGGGCAAGTGTCACTGACATTTAAACTAGTGTGACTTTGTCTAGGCCTCTAATATTTTTATCACTGGAACTATGTATATATTACTAGATACCTAGGGTACAGTTCGTGTCCGTTGAATGAAGGTGACAATTAAGCAACAATTTGTCGAAACACTGAAAGGTCAAATATGCAATATTATAGTGTTTTGGTGTGGCTATGTCTTTGTATCGTGTACGACAGCAGGTGGTAATTACCTGTATATTTTTGGTAACTGAACAGGTGTTTCCGGCTGGTTTGTATCAGACATGAACCCAGTGTTTATAGTTCGCACGAAAAACAATAAAGTAGAAAATACTTCAGGAACAAAACTGCATGGTTTCCCTTGACGCGTTCCAGTTTCCCTGAATTGTTTCATTTGTGATCTGATGGCATAAAATATTTCAACAAATCAGGTTGTGTTGAATTTGCTCAGCAAATTTCAGAAAGACAGCACACTATTGAAATGGTCCCTACACGAGAAGACAGCTTAGCAAGGGGAAAAACTTTATCGAAAATCAAAAACTTAAAGATTTTTCCAAAGCAGGTTACATCCTCAATGCAGTACTAATTGTCATCGAGGTTTTCTGTTTCTTTTTATTTATAAGTACAATATTGTCCCGGCAACTGTTTTATATTAAAAAAAAAAAATCCCATTGTTTTGCAGGTTGTATACTTTGGTGAAGGAAAAGACGTTCTAACGGAATTTAAAAAGTTTGGCTTTCATTGTGCACAGAATTACAACCCGGCCGATTTCATACGTAAGTGTTACAAAACGCCATCTTTTCAACCCACTATTTATTGTTTAATTTTTATTTATTTGTTTCTTTGGTGGGCTTTTTGCGCATTATTCAGTGATATTTTACTCATACGACAGGGGTCATTTTATGGGCTAGCTTAGCAGAGATTCTGATGACCGACCACCTTTCACCATGTACCTGACAAACGTATAGTCGTAATTAATTCCGCGACCGAAACGGTGAAACCTCGGATTTGATCCTCAATCTAACAGGTCATGCATGTGTTGGTTGATTTTTTGGTAAAGTTATTACCAAGCCTTCGTTTGATAACTTCATGGTGATCCAATTGCTTGAAATCTGGAATGCTTTTGCCTTCTAACCCACTAGTGCATACTTTGGACATGTTTAACAGAATGATGCATCTACAGTTCTGTATGTAGAAGAGATTTACTTTCTCCCAAAATTCAGTTTGGTTACATTTCTCGCATGAAACATTTTAATACTTTCTGGAACTGAAGAACTTGTTATCGTCAAACTTCAGAGAAGTCGGCCAGGTAGTTATAGCCAATTTACAGTGCTATCGAGTGTGCGTATTTGCGGTTATTCAAACTTTCACGCGGTTTTCACGTGTTGAGGGAGGTAATAACAGACCTTCATGAACTGATTCTGACTCTACCCAGACACCCTATACAGATGACAAAGTAGACAGGCTTTTACTATGTGAATCGATGGCCACTTGTCATCAGGCAAACAGCACAATGTTGAGAATATGGCCGAAGAAGCAGTTTGAATAAACTTACACCAGTATCCTGTGGTAACAGTAATTTAAAAACATGTCCAACATAGGCATGTGAACTTTCAGCCAACCAGTGTGTAACAGTTACCAGCCAGTCACTAAGAAAGTCAATTGCTAGATGGACATTAAATGCGTCAGACAATTTGGTATTGAGCCGCTCAGTGGCGAGTTATCATTTTCTAAGTCGAGTTATCACAAAATCAAGTCAAGTAATTATACGTTTTTCATCTACATGGCTATTTATTAATTTTTCAGAATGGTATAGAAAGCTATGTTATTAGAGAGTCGCACATATTTTATAACACCTGACTAGCTATTTATTTTCTGTTTTGGTTACTGGAGAGTAAATCAACAACTTGTTTCGCTGTGAGTTCAAGCCCAGCTCATGCTGGCTTCCTCTCCGGGTGTACGTGTGAAGGACTGCCAGCAACATGCGGATGGTCGTGATTTTCCCCAGGGCTCTACCCGGTTTCCTCCCATCGTCGTATAAGTGAAATATTCCTGAGCACGGCGTAAAACCCAATCAAATAAACACAATTTGTTTTCTACCTGACTAGTTATTCGTTTTTGGGAGCATATGTGGTCGTTTAAGTTAGCCAATCAGTAACCTATTTTCTACCTGACTGGTTGTTCATTTTTAGAGTTATAAAGAACCAGTCAAGCAACAAAGGGTCCGATCACTAATCTAATTTCTAGTTCGTTCCAGTTTTCGTGTTCAAGAAGGCAGACCAATATAAATAACCTTTCATTGTTTTTCCATTCAAGTTGAAAAGGTAAACAACAAGGAGGATGAGCTGCAGGTCATCTTAGAAAAGACAAAATCGACGGAAAATGTGTAGGTGACCTAAGTTAATATTACTCTTCACTAATGTTATGTTACTTATACACTTTTCTGAGTCGATTGCCAAAATCAGATGCACAGCCATGAGTTCAAATCTTCCGCACACTGCTTCACCTCGTTTCATGTCTGCATGATTTTCTCCATGCACTATCCTCATTGTCATAGATGTCAAATATTTCTTACTACGGGTCAGCGTGGCTGAGTGACTAGCGTGCTAGCGCGGCGGAATGACTCAAGAGCCTCTCACCAATGCGGTCATGTAGAGTTCGGATCCAGCTCAGGCCTAGCATCTTCCCCCTCTGTGCGTGAGAAGATCTGCCAGTGCCATGTGAATGGTCGTGGATTTTCTCCGGTCTCTGCCCACCATAATGCAGGCAGCCATCATATATTTGATTATTGTTTTATGCCGTCCATCGAGATGGTGTGTAACTCGATCACCACGGGAAACTGCCCGTGTAAGATTTGCCGCAGTCGTTTATAAGAGAAATATTTTGAGGAATTCGTTGTGGCGTTGGACGTTAAACAATGTTCATACAAATGAATGTGTATATACATATACGCTAACAGTAAAATGCAAACAGAAAAAGAAACTCAAAACCTTTATGCACTTGTAAATTACTACCCATCAGCAAACGTGAGGAAGGGAAGAAGTAAACGTGACCACATTGATTTGTACTGTAAGTATTTGGCACGTTTAAGCACTCCTATAATTCTCTCTCCTTTGTTTCAGATTAAACGACAACGCCGATGGTCAAGTGAACAAAGCCTTTGTCCCTGGGGACATGAACCCCACCGAGTTCAGTCTGGGCTCTGACATTGAAAAATCAGCCACAGATCTCCCTGGGCAGTTCCGATTTGTTGGTAAGCTATGTGATTAAAAGAAAAGAACACATTTGTACAACCAACACCTTAAATGAAAGAGCTATACAAACTGTGTGGAATACTATTTTTTTACATTTTTTAAAGGTTTCGTAAAAGAGACAAACTGTTTTAAACATCGTCATTTTTTACAATATCCACCTATTCGGGGCACATAGAAAGTCCCGCCATGTTTCAGGCTTGTGCAGTTAAAACCCTACTTTCCTCCTGTTGAATATTCATTGTGACGTCACTGTGCTTAAGGTTTTACTCCTACCATTTAATTAACGTGCATTTCCAGTCTCAGCTAAATATGTTCGTACATCGTGATAATGGTAGATTTTAAGTTGTGTTAAAGGCAACTCGAAAATCACATCATGTCTACATTGCTTAGCTGTAGGCTGCCAAAATGTGTTTGAATTGTGATGTCCTAAAGGCAGAAAGCACAACCAGTCCTTTCACAGATTGCTCCTGTCAAAGCCAGAAATTCCGGTTCCCGCTCAATTGAGCTTGATGCGTGGTCGGTCGAACTGCTGCGCTCAACCTCACTCCTCTGCGATTCATACTGGTAGCCTTGTAAGCCGAAGTTACATTCACTATCATCAGAACTAGAGCTCCATTACGTTATCTACGTTTGCAAAGCTAAGCACGATGACGTAAACAATCTGGTAAAATGGCGGCCTAAAAAGGCTTCTCAGTCTTGGATGTTTAACTATTACATACTCAAATAACAAGCACTTCGGCCAGAAATTTGAGATTTTTTGTTTAACCGTAAGTAAAGCTCTTTCTTTTAAGGTATAGGTTGTATAAATGTGTCCTTTTCTTTTAAGGTGATCTTGGAGTTTTGATTGATTTGTTTATTTGATTTGTGTTTTATGGCGTACTCAAGAATATTTCGATCAACATTATGGTTGGAGGAGACCGAACAGAGCCAAGAATATGCACAGGTTGCTGTCCTACAGTTTTGTTTGTAACGCATACAGCAGAAAAACATTTAAATAATATTTATATATTTATTTATTTGATTGGTGTTTTACGCCGTACTGAAGAATATTTTACTTATGGAGGGAGCAAACCGGACAGAGCCCGGGGGAAACCAACGACCATCCGCAGGTTGCAGGCAGACCTTCCCACGTACGGTTGGAGAGGAAGCCAGCATGAGCTGGTCTTGAACTCACAGCGACCGCATTGGTGGGAGGCTTCGGGTCATTGTGCTGCGATAGCACGCTAACCGACTGAGCTACGGAGGCCCCCATTTAAATAATAATAATAATAATAATAATCTGAAGAGAAACAAGCGTAGATATACCCCACAAAATGTCCCCAGAAGATACGTTGCCCCGGTTCTGAGTATTTAATACATTTCTTCACATTTCATTATATGGCACTCTCGCGCATCCGATAGTTTGATTCACGCCTTGGAGCAGAGCATCTAAGTTATTCGTTGAATATTTTGGGGTCAGCTTTAAATGTGAGTCTCCTGTTCTACACCATGTTTAGAAACAGCTTTTGAGAAATTGTTAGCCTTTGATATATCACTATTTAAGGGAGGTTTTCAGAACAAGAAAATGTATACCATGACACATGAGGAAAATCTGATTCAAATGGCCACAAAAAACAACATGTGTCGTTGAATACTTGTCTCTCTAACAATCGTTGTATCCTGTGCGATGTAAAGTTTGTATCGAATATATAAGGTGTATCGGTATACATTTCTTTCAGATCCTGAACTGGGACCTGTCACACGGCCAGACTCTCCCAAGGAAAACCACAGACACCACAGGGGGCCAAAGTGGTCCTCTTCGTTCTTCACTCAATACCGACTCTTAACCTGGCGACACTTTAAATTATCACAGCCGTATTTCTTGTCCAAGTTGGAAGTATTCCAGATGATGGTATTCTCCTCGATCACAGGAGTGTTGTGGTTTCAGTTAGATAGGACTGATGTAACGGTCAGAGACGTTTTGGGCTTGGTAAGTGCATGTATGATGATGAAATCTCCAATTTAACTATCAGAAATTATCTATTTATCTATCCGATATAGTTTTGAATCACTAACTTAAAGGATAATGTATTTAAAAACTAAAACTCGAAGAAAGTCATTTTAATTTAATGAAGAACACAAGCACTCCAATAACCGTTGGACAAATGTATTTATGTCACGCCTTAAATGCATAACCGGCCTAGTAACATGACATACACATTGCCTACTCTTGTACTGGATTCCATATGAATCTGTACTAAATTCTGAAAATTTGTGATATACTTCATTCCATAAAAAAATGACTGGAAAGTTGAGGAACTCGAAATATGGAAAACAAAACTATTAACTATTGAGAACTATTTCTCAACATATGTCTTGTATCAACTTTATTCGGTTATATAATATTTATGTTTTAACGAAAGTCAAGGGTATTGTGATCCAAATTCCCCATGCAGATAAACTGTGTGGTGCTGAGATTAACTTCCATTCACAGGTATAGTTTGCTTATATAGCGTTACATATAAAATCCGTGAATTCGCTTGGTGTTTCAGCTGTTCTTTTCCTGTAGCTACTGGAGCATCCATGCCTTACTCGGCTCTGTAGCCTCATGTGAGTAGCACTGATTGATCTGCTGACAGTCATATCTGAATCACAAGTTTGATTTGTTGTAGAATGGCTGAGAAAATAATACCATCACTTGGATTCTTCGGTGGTCGTGGGTCCGGTTCCCTCCCACCATTATGCTGGCCGCCGTCGTATAAGTGAAATATTCTTGAGCACGGCGTAGACCACCAATCAAATAAATAAATAAATTCTTCTGACTGGGTTGCAGTTGACCTGATGTTTAGTGTCTATTGGAGGATTAGGAGGTTTTTATGTACCCGCTTTCACATAGATTACAAATTGCATGAAATCAGCAAAGGTTTAATAGGATATTCGTTCAAAATACACTGGCTGTAGCTTTTTCAACGTACTGATTTCATATTAACTTTGGCCTAGTGCGTTCCAGGATCATGCTTTGATACTTTAATATGAACAATAAAACCATTGTGTAACGATAATTCACTTAGTGAAATCTAATAAAATACAAACAACGGCTTATACGACCTATCCTCGTTATAACTCTTAACAAAGGTGACATATTTATTTTTTGTAAACGCTTTACGTTGGAATTTTCACTTTTATGACTGCGATCTGGTTTATTTATTTGATTATTTATTTGATGCTCAAGAATATTTCACATATGCGACGGCGGCCAGCATTATGGTTGGAGGAAACCGGGTAGAGCCCGGTGGTTTCTGGCATACCTTCTCACGATTGGCCGAAGAGGAAACCAGTATGACGATCTGGTTGATGGATAGGGCGAAAACGGAGATCTCGGAGCAAACCACAGCCCTTTGCCATCTGACTGACAAACTCTCCGACCAGCGGCGGCGGCAAAAGCTCTGATAGCTGGATTCATGCGCGCGACTCTATTGTAAAGATCCATAATTACACCCAAGATCCGATGATTTTAGACTAGCTACATGGAATATACATTCATCATATAGGTGTCGTAGCGGGCGCTTGTACCTTACATATGCCTCACCATGAACATATTTGTACTTTACACTGTATTTTACGTTTCGGTAGTTCCCAAGGAAATGCCAGTTATCAACAAAGAAAGAGCTGCGGGAATGTATCGGTTGTCCGCCTACGTCCTGGCGAAAATGACGTGTGAGCTCCCGTTGTCGGTATCTTTTCCTGCCCTGTGTTATTCCGTTATCTACTGGATGACAGGGTTGAACCCTGATGCAGCCACGTTTTTCTCAAGCCTTGGAGTTACGTTGATATGTGTCATCGTTGGACAGGTATATTGGTCCTAAACATTTGTTTATCATGAGAATTTTCGGGGCGTTTCAGTCTGTCGTTATGATAACTTCAGTTAAATTAAACGCTAAGGTCTGTTTTCAACTATTTCTGACGTTCACCGCTGCCTTATCAAAACAAGCCTACACGTAACGTCTTGACATTATTGACATATATTTACAACAATTGATTCATTCTGATATAACCACCCGTCAGGTTTGTTCTAGCTACTGGGTTATCGTGTACTGTCTGATACATGTATCTACCAGCTAGGTTCCATTTACGTGATGCCACGGATCTGTTGCTTGCTTTTGGTATTATGTCCGACATAATATCCACACGATTACAACTCTGCAATCATCACGTGATTACACGAAGTTTTTCTTAGGGATTTATACTTTAACCAAAGATATACTTAGGAAAAGAAAACAATTTTATCCCTGTTTTATCATTAACATACCTCCAGCCAACTAATTTTCTTGCGTTTTTGAGAAATTTTGATGTATTCATTGAATACAGTCCTTGTATTCCTGATGGAATATTTAGTTTCCATCTGGCTCCGTATCATGAAACTGTCTTCACTTAAGTATTATTTCTGGATTTAAATGCGTACTTTACATACCAGTATTCATTTTTATCCTGAAGGTCTGGGACAAAATAAAAATCGTTGACAGGAATCACAGTTTTAACATAGTGAACTGTTTTGAAGTTAAGATTATACTCTGATAATATTTGTCTGTCACAAAGTTGACATGCTATACAAGGAACCTGTTGAAATCCAGGACACAAAATCCGTCTTCACTTGGTGGTTGAAAAATCCCTAGAGATAAAGTGGTTACTTTCTTGTGAGGAAGCATGGAATCCAAAACTTAGCAATAAGCATTCAAAGAAACCAATCTCCATTTATTTGCTTTGTTGGATCAGCAACATTTTCCATTTATTATCATTAAACTTTATTAAACTGATATCAGCTGTGTTCGTGAAGACTGCGCATGTTTAATTTGGGTTCGACTTTTAATTTCTTTGAGTAAACAGGGGCTATGCTAGTTGGCTGAGAGCATTATATATATGGGCTGCAATTGATCAGTTATGGAAACTTGCTTTCACTGAGTTTAAATAACATTTTATGTGCATCAAAGATCTACTCGCAACCCATTTCCTAGAAAATATGAGTTATGTTTGTGTACGTTTCGACCCGAGTTAAACGCAGTCCAGTTTAACACCGTTACTTATGCACGGTATTTTGCGATGTTTTATGTATAATTGTGTTTCCAGAGTGCTGGCTTCATGATCGGGGCGGCCTTCACCCGGATTGAATACGCTTTGACAGCCGCGAGCATTTATTTCCTAACCTGCCTTTCACTAGGTAAGGTTGTCCTGTTTAAACCTTATCCTTTCCCTTTCCGTCGATATGAATTAGACCTATAATATTATGTGCATTTCCAGACTCGTACTTTCTCCGAAGTATTTAGGCATAAATCTCTTTGAAATACTAAAGCAAAACTTTCATCATATAAAATAAAACTACATCAAAACATTTTGAGTTGTAGATTGACAAAATTTATTTATTTATTTATTTATTTATATATTTATTTATTTATTGTGAGTACATTGATTAGTTTAATAATTCAGTGATGGATATCTTAACTTAGACACTGCACTGTTGTAATTTTTGATCTCTAATTACTTACACGTAATTCTGTATCTCAATGGTTTTGTAGGTGGATTCTTTACGCGCACCGTGCCATTTTGGTTACAGTGGTCTCGGTTCCTTTCCATGCATTATCACGCCTACAGAGCCTTCGTCATTCTGGAGTTCGCTGATGGTCAACCGATCCGGTAAGGGCTGTAAATGCTGCCATCACATTTACGCACATTTTAAGTTCATTTAAGCACATGCTATACAGTGAATGCTAACTCGCGGCAGCGCTCCCGTATGGAAGTGTGTTTGGTTTTAAACCATACAGTTCAGTCTGCCTAGAATTCTGCACACCACTGCACTGTATATCTGTTCATTAATTATTCCAAAATGATGTAGACTCCCAAAGCCATCGTTGTCCGGGTAGAGATGACCGTATGTCACAGCGGAGTGAAATTCAATGTACGCAGTTAACGGGATATGTTATAGGTAGCAAGTATCCGGGCCACATTTTCTAGAGGCTAAGTGCGTGAAGTCCATGTCAGATTCCAATCCCGAGTTTGGTCAGAGTTTTCGTATGCATATGAGAAAGATCTTTGAATGCAGCGTACAACCCTAAAGAAAGAAATATTGATTTGATTGACTGTGGATTAAAACCGCTTTGAGCCTTATTTTGGTCACATGCGGATGATTTCTCCTCATAACAGGCCGGGCACAGTGCATACATATTTATAGTGCTGCCTCAGTGAAATGCCATGTCGAAAACACCAGAGGCCCCATCCAGTCAAAGTATGCTAACACCGGCTATTACTTGGCTATTACTTGGCTATGCTGTGTAAATAAAGATGAAAACGAAGAATGTTCCTTGGAAAACTTGCGGTTTAGTGAGACTTGTATACGGAACAGATCATGCACAGATAAATTTTCCCAGAACCTTAAAAGAGGGATTTTGGTGAAGTAATCTTGCATGACCCCAAGAGTATAGAGGGTAATTATCTGAAAATCTTATGCTTTACTTACATGTGGTTTCTTCAGTGAGAACACATTAAAAATTAAAACATTTAAACTCCGTTTCAGACTGGGAAAACTACTTGATAGATTTAAGTTTTGTTAAACTTATTTGGAAAGAAAAATTGACACACAAGCATAATGTACCCTGCATTATTTCTGCCGATTGCAAGGAATTTAAATAAAATGGGTGAAAATGGAATTAAATACAAGAGACAGCTTTGGCAATCTGTTGAAAGGATGCGCATAATTCCACGTGAACCGCCTCGGTGGCCTCGTCGTTAGAGGGTCCGCCTCAAGGTCGGGAGATCAGGAACCAGTGACCGATCGTGTGATACCAAAGATTTTAAAAATGGCCAAAAAAGGTTACTCGCTTGGCGCTCAGCACTGTGGGGTCAGAGCAAGGAAACATGACTGGTTGGCTCGGTGTCAGTATAATTTTACTAGGTGGGGTGTCTTCGGCAGCATTTTGGCGGCCTGGACACGCCCTGCCACAAGGACCATACATTTCAAGGACTCCTCGTCGTCATATTACTGAAAAAATGTTAAGTACGATGTAAACTCCAAGCATAACATACATGTACGTACCTAATATCACGTGAGCTGAAAACCATCAACTTCCGCGCCGGAAGATTTCTTGACAATTCCGCTGATGTGGAAATTTCATCGTCATGGACATAACGCCCGATTCAGTCACAGGATGCCTGTATATATATGTACCGACAGTAAAATCCCGGTGAAACATGTTTTTGGTGAACAGACGAAGATTTGAAATCACTTAATGATTCCAAAGTAAATAGTAAGGCTTCATTGATCTCTTTTATGTTTTGTTCCAGGTGTGTGAGCAAAGAAACTTCCCCTGTGAGTGCATGCGAAAAATTGTTGACCAATGGGACATCTTTTAACGAAACTGTTCTCATCCAATCAGCAGCAGTGATACATGACGAAGGCATCCGCGCGCCACTGTATTGCTATTTGTTATCTTTTCTTGTCATGATAATATTATTCAGAGTTTGCGTGTATATCGCTTTTTTGTTTTGTCGGAAACCAAAATAAAACGCCTGTGTCTTAAGACACTTTGCCACGGAACAAAAATATAAATGTTTGCCTGCAGATTTCTGTATTCCCAAGTTGAATAATTTTAACTTCTCAGTGTCATTTTGTTTCACTGTCATTACATGGATATTTCCATGTGTTAAGCTCCGCAAGAGAAAATATACCTTTTGGGTATTCATCTTACCTTCGCTATCTCGTACGAGGCATATCTTTAAGTTATACATGGGTAAATTTCCATGTGAATTAAGGAATGATGCTGAGTAGTAAGAAGTAGACCTGACGTAGCGAGAGTACCATCACAACTGGGGGCTGGTGGGTTTAAAGGTAGATGATAGAGCGGCGTATATCTGACACACAAACTTTACAGTATACCTAAATGTAGACATTAATTTAGGACAAATTGTACTCGTGTAGCCTGGATCTAAACCGATTACCTGCATTATTAAAAACAACAGAAACGTAACACAGAAGTGTGGCAGTGGAAATGTATAAGCTTACACGAGACAACCCACCGATGGGTAAATATACCTATTCAATAATGTACATTGTCCAGCATACCCACAAAGAACGTGTGCGCTAATCTGGGAACAGAAGGGTTGTCGTACATGCAGGTCTGTCAGGTAAATGATTAGGATGGTTTGTAAGCTTTGATATAATGCTTGGCAACGATCGCGTCGCGCATTACCTCATTATGACTATGTTAACACTTGTGTGGAATTTGTGATTTCTGAGGAGGAGAAAAAAACAATGTTTTTTTTTCCACATTTTGTTTAGCCGCGTAGATAATTTCGCGGCCTATCCGCATTCGTGGTCCACAAATGCTGCCTCGTCCCTAAATCTCAAACTCTGTCGTGATTTCATCGCAAAATAACAATGTAGCAAAGCTCATTATTTTGCCCTGCTGAAAAGGGAATCAGGAAAGCAATGTTCATGTTGGTTGTTCTCATTAAGACCACTTTTTGGGGAGAAATCAACACTGACTCCTAAGACAAAGGAATGAGAAAATACATATATGCGCGAAATATTAATGAGTCCATTGCGTATAGTTGATGTACTTGCACACTTATTGCTCAGTAAGATATCGGTGTTGCTCGCTGTAGTACACACATTTGCGCTCGACAGTGACTGGTGTGTTTTGTCAGAAACTAGGAAAGGCCCTTCAGAAAGAAAAAAACACAGTTCCTCTTCAGTTACCTGATAGACACCAGGACGTTTGCATGCTGGCCCATTGTTCAAACAGGTGATATCGCTTGTACTAGCTCATGGCTTCTGGGCATGGGTCATTACATCAGTCGTTCATCCAAAGTCTTATTTGTTCGTTCTCATTTATGATGATACAGTACGTAGAACACTAGCGACACGTTGCCACTTGCGGCCGGTGTTCCCCAGTTTCCTAAAGATCGTTCATTTTGACATGAGAGCAAGTCTCACACTATACATGCCCTCATCAAAACCGGAAGCCGAGGTACGCTTCTGTGCATGTACTACTCTCTAAAACTACGGTGTAGTACGTATTATTGTGGCAAAAATGCACATCCACAAAATTTTGTGTACTACTAGTACACAAAGTTTGTGTAATTTGTGTAATACATCCACAATGACGTGTGTATCTGATACGCAACTTGTGTTCCACTGATACACATCCGCGGTGGATGTGCAAATTTGTACACAGTTGTTTTTACAGAGCACGTGTACAATCACGAAGCCATATACAGTAAGGGACAGAGTCACAGATAGATGTGTGTTTATACCATACTTACCCTGGGTTTGGACCATATTAAATGTACATACCTTGGTTTTGCCTGGGTATACCTCAATTTTCTTAAGCAAATTCCTGAGTCTTTTACTTTATAACTGCCAGATCAGATCCTGTAAGTATGGAGTAAAAAATGGTCGAGAGGGATTGTATACCTTTGTCTATAATATGCATTACCTTATGGAATGAGATTCCAAGACAATGTAACCACTGACATTGCAAAAATAACTGGGCAAGAGATAGGGGCGTCAGATGTAAATAAAATCTAAAACCCTACCCATACGGACAACTTAATTAGAAACCCGCTTAGTGTGGTTTCCAATTGAATTTTAATGTCACTCGAGGGGGAGTGTTCCGCTTGACCGTGCGTGTGTCAGTTTTCTTTGATCACTGCTGCTCTTTGATCAAAGATTGCCGGAACTAACGTCGCCGTCTGGGCATGGCTCGTGCCAGGATCATCTCCGTGCACGGCCACGCCCTGAGGAGGAATCATTAGTGGAGTGTCAGGGGGTACATTCCGTATCCACACCAAGGCCACCATTTCGGCCACACAAGTCCGTCATGACATGATGTCTGTTGTGTGAATGGCCTTGCCAGGCTAGGCGGCGCATTAGGACGTCAGTTGTACTGCACAGCCACGTGTCAAGAAGATGACAGCGGCTTGTTAAATGCTTATCACGCAGCCAATTGTAGTGTAGTGACTAGCGAACCACTATTAGAACTTGTGTAATGCGAAATCTAGCTTCTCAACGAGAATTTTCTTCAAAATGAAAGCACTGCCACGTGAGCATGAGCCTATCTGACAACCTGAAAATCTCAGTCTTAGGCGTGTTTTTTTTTCATACACGAATTTCAAGCCGGTGACAGTATGACAGAAGGGAACAAAGCGCATTGTGGGATTGACGGAGGTTTAAGACAAATTCACGCTTAGAAGCGGGATTTCCATGTCACCAGACAGGCCCATGTTCACGTGCTCATCAGAACGCCTCGGTTGCCTGGTGGTTAGAGCGTCCGCCTCGAGGTCGGGAGATTGGGTATCAGTCCCGAGTCGTGTCGTACAAAAGACTTTATAAATGTTACTTGTAGCTGCCTTACTTGGCACTCGGCACAGGTCTGTAAGAGCAAGGACTTGTCTCCCCGGTGTAGGTATAATGTCACTGGATGGTGTCATGTCTGGTGTCTTCGGCATGATAATACCGTGGCGGCAGCACTTTGGCAGGATAGACTCACCCTGGCACAAGAGGGCACAGTATCTATACCTACATTCCAATAACTCCTCGTCGTCATACGTCTGAAAAATTGTTGTGCACGAAGTAAAACCCAAGCATACATACATACATAAATACGTGCTCATCAGTCCTACCATGTTGAAGAGAATTCTCCGTGAGAGACGGGATAATTCCTTACTTGACCTATACTCCGTTACTTCTGTAATTCAAATACAACATTTTCCTGGCTCAGTATATTTGCGTCATACATGCAGATTTTATCGCCGTGATGGCTTAGAGTCATGGCGACATGGTGATCTAACAGTTGTGCATTTATGGAAAGAAGGAGAGGGAAAGCCGTGTAACAGGTGTTTCTAGACATGCTTACCTTTAAATTATCCCATACATGGCAGAGGTATCGTTTACCTGTACGGAAACACAAACATCAGTGCCTTCATCCCGGTTATCCCCGGTAGGCCTACGTGACACGTCCCCCCCCCCCACACACACCCATCCGCCACCTCTCGTCCTTGCCCTTTGTCCAGACACCCTGAGATGTACATCTACTATTAAACAGGGCTTTCTATCCGCGACATCCACTATGACTGAATAAGCAATCCTTATTCCTGAGAACAGTGCTTGGCCAGTTCAATTGCATGATTAACATTACATTTATTTATTTATCTGATTGATGTTTTATGCTATGCTGAACACTATTTCGCTTAGGAGACGGTGGCCAGCATGATACTAACATTAAGGTATTATTTGTCTGCCTTTATTGACTATAGCGTGTCTTTCTCCGTGTTTCTCTCATTTTTCGAAGATATATGTCTAACGTGTTCTTTAATCGGGAATAAATCGCCATCCCGTCTTTTATTCTCTATGGCCTACAGTATATATCTTTATATGTAATGCCCATTTAAAAGGTTTGACATCAAGCATTATTGATATGCTCTTAATCTTCGGGTTCGAAATACATTCACTGTCGATGAGATAAAAATGACTTTAAAATTTGTTATTTGTACATTTTCAGAAATGTATTTTTAATGACCACAAATTCCACCCAGGCGCGCTTAAACTTTTCAGGTCGTGACATCATTTGAGGAGGCCGGCTAAACCTTGGTATTTCATGCAGACCTGGTAAACGAGACAGCTTGTACCGCAAATACGGAGAAGATTCCAGTGGTCTGAACGCGTGAAAAAACACTTAATTTCTTAATTAAGACTTAATTTCTCATTCAGATGAAAGCTTTACACAAACATGTGCACACACCCACCGCTAAAATGATCAGTGCAAAAGTGTTTCAATGCAGCACCAATGTCAAACTGGGTTTTATGAACACTGTCTCATTCACGCATGGCAAAGCAGCACCAATGTCAAACTGGGTTTTATGAACGCTGTCTCATTCACGCATGGCAAGGCAGCACCAATGTCAAACTGGGTTTTATGAACACTGTCTCATTCACGTATGGCAAGGCAGCACCAATGTTAAACTGGGTTATGAATGAATGAATGCTTATTGTTTAACGCCCTACTCAAGAATATTTCACTTATACGAAGGCGGTGTCTCCTTGGTGCAGGACGGATTTCCACCGTATCTTTTATCTGGTGCTGCCTCACCGAGACGACTTGCCGAAGACACCCAACAAGCCCCCTCACCCAGTCACATTATACTGACACCGGGCCGACCAGTCCACCCTCTATCCTCTTATTGCTGAGCGCCTAGCGAGGAAGCAGAATGTACCATTTTTTAAAGTCTTTGGTATGACCCGACCCAGGTTTGAACCCAGATCTCCCCGTCCGAAAGCGGACGCCCAACCAACTGCGCTATCCGGGCGGGTAAACTGGGTTATGTGCACAATATCTAATTCATGTATGGTACAATGGCAGCAGCAATGCCCAATTGGGTTATAGGCACAATGTCAGAAGCAATGCCAGACTGAGCTATGTGCACAATGTCTGATTCATTTATGGTACAATGCCAGAACCAATGACAAACTGGGTTATATGCATAATGTCTGATTTATGGGTGGAGCAATGTCAGCACCAATGTCAAACTGGTTTTTCATGCACACTGTCTGATTCAGGTATTTAATTATTTATTTATTTAATTGGTGTTTTACGCC
Organism: Acanthopleura granulata; assembly: GCA_016165875.1. Taxonomy (NCBI): domain Eukaryota; kingdom Metazoa; phylum Mollusca; class Polyplacophora; order Chitonida; family Chitonidae; genus Acanthopleura; species Acanthopleura granulata. Next base: position 26,691,054 of record JABBOT010000080.1, on the reverse strand, counting down.
ATACCCAAGAATATTTCACTTATACGACGGCGGCCAGCATTATGGTGGGATGAAACCGGACAGAGCCCTAGGGAAACCAACGACCATCCGCAGAATGCTGGCAGATCGTCCCATGTACTGCCGGAGAGGAAAACAGCATGAGCTGGACTTGAACTCACAGCGACCACATTGGCGGGAGGCTTCGGATCATTACGCTGCGCTAGCCGGGTAACCAACAGAGCCACGGAGATCTAATTCAGGTATGGCTCAATGTCAGCACAAATTAAAAGTTGGGTTATGTGCACAATGTGTGTGTCTATGATGAATCCCATTTTCGACCACAGCGGTTGTCCATGTGCTCCGGTCTTCTGTTTCTGTGCCAATTTGATTTCACGGACAAAAACTTCCCTGAACAGAATATTTTAACGGTGGGTGTATGCAGAGTATATAGTCATACAGTAGAAAATCCAATCTAAAGTCTGTCGGCCTGAGGCCTTTTTCGGAAATGTTGCGGGGTGAAATATTGCGCATTTAAACATGTGTGATGGTATGGATTCTTCTTCACGTAATGGGTTAGCCATATTGCTGTATATTTTAGCCGCTGGGAGAAGCATGTACGTTCTAAATCCCACAAGGTCGTATGGGTGCACGACACAAAGCTTAATCTCACGCGAGAATAATATCATAGCAAGACATCGGGTGTATGACCCAAGAAGGAAGTCTGGTGTTTAGTCACTTTTGGCAGATGGCTACCCAGTGACGTTTAAACAGGCGTCTGCTCATTGTGTGTTGTATACAAAGCGTATTTAAATTTGAATTGAACCTGCCAACTTATCGAGTATTATTCACCTGAGAAATGGTCATTAGATCGCATTACAAACCTAGAAATATACTCCGAACCCTGAGAGGATGAGTGCAACAGTGACCCTTGGGTAAACACGCGGGCGCACGGAACTATTGGATTGTCATTACGCCCTGGCGTCTTCTGTCAGATAGCTTAACATGGTTGGTGTCGTGTTACATGATTGATTCAAAGTGGCGTCATCGAGGCCAATGAATAACGAATTAACAAGCAACTTCAGTCAAGGCATTGACCTGAAAGGCTATTCTCATAGCATTTGGATATAAGCTGTATAACTCAATGAACGAAATATATACCTGCTGTATAATTAAGACGTATGTGTTTAATTACGTGTATTCGTAACTTTTCTTACCTTTTACCAAGTGGGTTGATTTTTTTATACGATGCAGAAAAACGTCCAATCTGCGTGTGGTGGTTGGCCGTATGGGATGGAGCCGCGCGAAGGTCTGAGGATATATATTTGGTGGGTTGAAGTTGACATACTTACTACAAAAATAATAGGAAAAGCAATTCTCCGGTGTAATTCATATAAAGTTTGCATTGAAATACCACCACTGCATGAATATTGCTTCAAGATTCCAATGTTTTCTGTTTAGCTTTTAACATTGTAGTGATAAATGTCAACAACAGGTTATCTGTTTTTCTTACGAGTAATAGAAAGTAGTCTCAAAATTGTACCGTTCTATCCGAGATACGGGTAATACAGTTTGCTTTGGTCATATGGGACCTGAATAAGCGGAACGGCTAGATAGGTCCATTGTTCCTCTGTATTTTGTAATGTGACATCTTCATCGAATCATAGAGCTTTTCACATATACGGGAATGACATTCTTCAGTGCATGTAGCTATCACGAATTTAAAATTTAATGCTAAGATCATGGTTTGTATTTTAGGAATATTTTGACAACGGAAGACAACCATCCCTCATTAATGGAGGTAATGACATTACTCTAACACCCAGGAATGCATTTTCTAAATTGCCCTTATAGATAAATCATCCACCATGTCGCGTGTTGTATGAAGAAATTGTTATTTACCTGTAAATGACTTGGTTGTAAATTTTACGTTCTTCCTTGTCAGCGGTGCATGTCGTAATAGAATTAAGTCCTTATATTTATTTGTTTATTGTGATACGCCGCACTCAAGTATTTTTCATGTGTACGATAATAGTCATTTTTACTGGGGGGGGGGGCAAGAAACTGGAAGCCTGAGATAAACCATCGACCAATGGCAAGTCAGTGACGAACTTTCCAGCATGTGATGTATGAATATGCTCACCATTTTGGCGAAAGACAGGTGGTCAGATGGCGCAAATGGCAACTTGGACGTCACCAGGCCCAACAAACGGTGAGACAGTGAGGAGATCAATAATTTCTTTGCCCAATGCCGGAGAAAAACTCACATCTGGCAATACCTATTGACTGAATCGCCTCTAACTACTAGACTTGGGAATATTAAAACAATGTGAACATGATGGATTTCTTCTACAAATCCTTTCAATTCTTTCATTCAAGATGGCTGTCTTCCCCTGCACCACGGAACTTCTGGCAAACTGAATAATAATAACTACTGTTGGCCATGCTGCCTGATACCTGATTATATCATGTTCATGTATAAGGTCAAGGACCAACTGGACCGAAATAAAATCTGTCTTATCTATAACCTTAGTGTTGAAAAAAGAAACGACAAAAATTTTACTTGCAATGCTTGTTAATTGCCCAAGGCACTGCTCATTAAATGTTAACAGGTTACCATGGGCAGATCAAACACAGCTATTTATTGTACTGGTATTGTATGCCCTCTGAACATTTGACTTACACGGCCAGCAGTATAGAGGGGGGAAACCTGGCATAGCCCGGAAGAAACCCATAACAAAGTGCTGCAAGGCAGACACAAGTGTGATCCATCATGCAAAATGTCGGATTTAGCCGCCCCCTAATGACATCACAGAACATGGATTACGAACATATCGCCATTATTGAATATTTCTGTTATACTTTGGATTTTACTACTACATACATAGAGGCTCTGACACGAATGTTCATATGAAATGATCACGACAACATAAGATTCATAACGTAAGATCCTGTTTATCGCATAACTGAGACAACTAAAATGATAAGGAAAACGAATCCTGTAAAAATAAACTCGGAGAGGTAGAAGGTTACTCACTTTTCCAATGTTATAAGTACGTAAAGGTTTAAAGAGGTATCATACAATGGAGGTAATGACTCTTTATCCTTGTTGTTGGCTTTAGAAGGGTAAATGTGGCGGTGTTGAAATTTCAGAACGAGGCGCCTGACTAGATAAATGGAAGCCAGATAATGAACAACAATGGCTAATCAAAGACTCATTATGTGTTAACTGTTTTTAAGAAAACATTCAAACAAACACCATGTGTCAGCAGCTGATAACCTTTAGCCATGCAGGTTCAGGGTACATATGAATAAGCGATCTGGTTTTCTTCCTTTACTTTATAATATATTTCGACTCAAATCAGAAAGTTTTCGTGTAAATTTTCGTTCCATTAAAAGGCCATCGACTTTTCATACTTAGTACCATTTTGAGGCGTAAGCTCACGCAATAAATGGTGCATGAAGCCTTTCGCAGGACACGAGGTCATGCTTGTTAGCAGGTCACGTATACCCAAATCCTCTCGCTGGATGACTGCCCACTTTGTCGGTGTCTGTCTATGTTAGAAAACCAGACACGTCTTCCCCAATGTGGTATACGCATTAACACCTCACATTTCACACCTCGCTGACAAAGGATATATCGCTTTGCCCCGACATTACAGCGGGAATCTGTAAAGCGGTGTTATCTGATTAGCTAGTCTGCAGCCCAAACAGCAGATGGTTCACTGACCAAGGCGAATTGCTTCTCTCTATCACGTTACACTTTTTTGTCTTATGCAAGCTGTCAAGACTGTCATCTGAGCGCGGAAATGTCCATGTCTACCACGTCCGCTTAATATGAACAAATTTATTTATTTAGCTATTTGGTTGGTGTTTTAGCCCGAATTCAATAATATTTCACTTTTATGACAGCGACAGCCTTTATGGTGTGGGGAAACCGGACAGCGGCATCCACAGTCTGCAGACTTTCACGCAGTTTATATAGGTAAATGTAAATAAGAGTTTGTACAACTCGCAGACGTTAGTCATGATCAGGTCTAACACTGCATCGAATCATGAATCATGAATTAATGGAGTCATTGTCTAGAAGCTTGATTGCGCCCAGCTCCCATATTGAGTTTCTTGAACTGCCATTGTTTTCTATTTAAGGCATGATCAGGTTTCAAATGGCGTGATATTATGGGGGAGGGGGCTCTGGTTTTCAATTCCCTCACCCCTTTCCACATCTCTCCTCACATTCAAACTAAGAGGCATATGCTGTTAGTTGTCAGAGTACAACTTGTATGAGATACAAAGTGTTGAAAGTAAAAATGTTTTAAAGACGGGGTCGCATGGTTCATAAAAGTAAAATAGACACTTGGCAGGTTTTTTTACAGAAAGGTGCCATTGTCCTATCAGATCAGCCGACGTCTCATTCAACTGAGATTTTTCTGACTAATAAAACTAACATGCACGATACTGATTAAATTTACTTACCAAGAATATTCCTAATTCCGTCTCTCTGGCAAATTAGAAAAACTGTTGACTGACCAGTCCCTTTTTGCTGATACCGCCGCAATTAATTTCTCACTTATATACTTATTAAATTATTTGTTTGGTTTACGTTCAATGTTGTCTTGTCGCGCTCTGCTTTTAATAACTTCAAACTGAGCTTACACATGGAAGTAGTTATACACTTTGTGACTCTGCAATTCATCTTGCCGACATTGTTGCCCACATTTCATGATCTCTAATGATAAGGACATAAAGTCGAATGCTTCCCGATTGCTCTGTTTAATCATCCCCTTGCAGAATTGCCAACACAACAACACATAACGCTCCATAACGTTGGTGTGTTGTTGAGAAACTCACTCTTCTGTGATCTGAACAGCCTTCAAAATTAAAAAGTTCTAATCTTAAAGGATGTCTCGGTTATGCTAAAATTTGAAGATCATATTCTATCCACTTTATTTTGCTTTCAATCCTAAATTTCTATATCCACGTCTTTTTCACCTCTTAAAGTTACATATACATGTCGTTAGCCACTGTAATAAACTCCCGACGCCAAGTAACGGATTATTGACTCAGGCCACCACTTTCTTGTTAAATCGTAATTGACTTGTAAATAACATGTAATATATATTCATATGGCAAGATAGCGTACGTGGCCATGTAAGCATTGTCCAAAGGTGCAATTTAACGGTTCTAACCAACCCACAATAGGTCAAACTCAGATGTGCGCGAAATAAAGGTAATTCCAACCAATTTGGGGGCGCATATATATACATTTGCAGTTACATATGAAGCATAGAACACCAATCCGACTGGTCTATAAATGTGCGTCAAACATTGTAGCTTCCAACACTGACAAATGAATGATTTATAGTTTAACGCCATTTCAGCACTAATGCGGCCGCAACGCGGCGACAATGAAATGTGCAGGCAAATTTAGATTATTATTAGTATGGTGTAATGTAGAGTCAACATGTACATTTGTTTCTTTTGAGTGAAGAATTACACTGGCCACTGGACGGATTATACATGATTAATACATTTGTAAATATCCAGATGTTACGAACATTTGCACCATATCTTAGAATCCTACAGAAATAGAGTGTAAATTAAAACCCAAAACCGCGGCATTATTTTTACTTTTGAATTCATTGTTCCAGTTTACATCACACTGTGCTATAAAATTACTTTCTTTTTTGTTTCTTTTTACACGTCTTTCACTACAATGATGAAGTAACTATAACGTTACCATATATTCATCGACCAAAGAAAAACTGCAAACCACAAGCATTAAATTAAAAATTAAAAATTATATAATATTCGTGAAGTAAAGATGGACGATTTACATGCAGATGTAACTGAGGTGGTCGAAATAATGTTGAAAGTAAGACTAAATCATGCGCAAAGGTCGAATATACCGTTCTGCGACACATTTTCACAACTGTCACGGTTTGTGTGTGTTCAGCAATTCCGTCTCCACAATCAGATTCGTCAGATCCAAAAGCCATAATTTTAATATTATGTGTCATATAGTGAGTCTCTGTGATCTGGGCAATTCGTAACAACTTATTATGATAAGTGACCGTTAGGATTCATCAGAATAATGTGATTCTGAAGTGTGAAAGTATCGAATATGGGGAATGCATATTAGGTTCACAGTGCAAGGCCACAGCTCAATTATATCATATAGGCATGTATCATATGTATATCTTTACTTAGTCTCAGGCAAAAAGTGTCCTTGTTGTGGAACTGTTGAGAAATTGGTATATTTGTGAATAAATTTGTATATATAAGAAATTTCTGAAATAAATGAATGATTATGGCTCAGTGCCATTTCAGCAATATTGCCGGCATCGTGGTTGTGACATCGACAGTGAACCTGAAATTTTGGGGTAGTGGAACTTCCATACACCATGCCTAGCCACTCCTATATATGTGTATGTATGTGGCTAATTGGTTAACATATTATTATCGTAAATATGTCACTAAAAATTTCCCACGCCTGGCTGGTGTCACGGCTAGGCAGGGGGTAAAATGTACGTACTGCTGTCTCCGTACATACACACTAGATGTGGGGAACAGTCGCGCCGGAAGCGAAAGATCAGTGGGAGGGGTGTTATGTGGAGAGCGAAGCCGGGAACAGATGGCGGTCTAACAGCCCTGCATCGTCTACACGCAATGGCACCTTTCCATGTAAACTCAACATTCCAGTCTACCTTGAACAGACCCGACGCCAGATCTATGAGGTACATACTGAGTGGGAATCGTCAGCTTATACTGGTTAATAAACAGGATGTGTATACCTGCAACGTTTGAACATTCTTAACACTAAATGTAGACAATACGTGCTGTTGACTATAGTCGGCCTTGTTTGAATATACCCTTGTGGGAAATCTACAAACCATGAGATGGAGATTCAGCCGAATTCAGAAAATTTTGAAAAATTACGCAACTTTTATAAGCTTCTTCAAATTCTTGGATCCTAACACCATGATGCTGACCGCCGTCGTATAAGTGAAATATTCGTGAGTCGGCTACTGCGTAAAACCCAATAAAATAAATCAAAAGGTAGGACACAGTACACTTTAACTTATTCGTGTGATAGGTCAATATAAAAAATCCGAAAAAGTCCGAATATGCCTGATGTAAAGAAGATGTACTTGTCGAAATTCGGTAGCTTGAAAGTGGTTTCCGCCCGTCATGATAGAAACTCGAAGAGGTTAATCACATGAGGGCTTGGATTATATTACACAGATGTGATAAAATCCCTGCAGTCGATAATTTGAACAGCGCCTTTTCGTCTAAGTCTAATACGCAGCCAAATGTTTATTTATTTATTTGACGTGGTTTTATGCTCAATAATATTTCACTAACACGACAGCGGCCAGCATTATGAGGAAACCGAGAAGCAGTTCTTAGGGATCCGGTATGATGTGTATATGTGTCCACGTTGTATCCTTTTCAACTTCTGGCACATGTGCAACAACCAAATACGGGTTAAAGTTCAGTTAAAGTACATTCAGTATACATTTTTTGTTATCCTAGTTAAGCTTCGGAATTCACCGAGTGTACATATTTAATATAATTATCCTATCTGGCAGAAACCTAAACATTACTATGTCAGTTTTGTTAGCTTTGGTCAAGACTGTGCCACTTGATTTAAGTATAACCTTGTACATTCCTAAAACCACATGTTGAAGTAACAATCACCTCTCACTTGACCATGTATCACTTCTCCAGTAACTTGCTTCCAATCTGTACATATACATCAACGATATCCGGTGTGTAATGATTGTAAACACATGCATGTCTACAAAACTATCTATGGGCTTACAGAGCAGATAATGGATACTGAATACAGGGCTTTGGTCATAATGCAATCCTCATATGGTCATTCCACAAAGAAATCTAAGTTTTTCTTGGTAATAACTCAAACTAGAATGATCAGTGTGAAACAGAATTTGATCCTATTTCTACATGATGAAAAAACCCAACCGTTATAAATTTATAAAGGTTTGATCTGTTTTGGATGTGACTTCTGCCCAGACGTTTACCACTTATTGGTTTGTTATGCCTATATAGTTGTGTGGTAGGGTTTTATGCCGAAAAGATTATTTTATGAATATTTATAATTTGCAAACGATTTAGAAGAAAAACGATACAACTGGTTATTCAAAAATATTTTCTACGGGTTTTTCTCTGTGAATTGTTTTCTGACTATTTTGCGCGCGGACTCCTTGAAGTTTGAAGAAAAAGAGTTATTCCAATGAATTCGTTAACGGATCATAAGAGTATACGTATAGTTACTAAATACCCCACTCACTCTACATGTCATGATGTCGTCTTATATACACATACATGTCAAACTTGAGTTGTCTGGGGTTCAGCTTCAGAACAGATGTGAAGTTTGCGCTCTGAGTGCAATCTACATTTGTATTTGTTGGTTAGGAAAACAATGGCTGCGCTACCTTGATCCCAATGAAATGCGCCTATGCATGCCTGATATATAGATGTATAATCATATTAAATGTCGGTGGAACTTACAGGAAGTTAACTGAAATATGAACTTGAGTGTCTGAGACTGACGAATAAGTCAGATAAGGAGAAAAATGAGACTGTTTGGCGCAAGTCACTTTGATAAGATTGCTTAAGCCGTCTGCCTGGTGCAGACGGATAGGGCTAAATAACCTTTTACAAACTAATCGTCGTTTTCTGAGATCGGACTTAAAGACTGAGATTAGCCGTCGATGGAGACCTTATCGCTTGACGTCAAATTCTGTCTGACCATTTAGCCCGACGCCTTTACTTTAATTCCTGAGAGCGCGTGGAACGAGTGAAAAGTGTTAGGAGTAAGAATTGTGTTCTAATGAAAACGCTTTTTGTCCTGGAACCCTCTCAGACGGAGTTCCCGCGGGGCCCTGTCTGAGACCCGTCTCTGTTCCCTGTGGGGGGTGTTTTGTTAGCGGTTAACACCTGGTCTCTGAACCATTTGTGTCCCCACCGTTCGTCTGTCTGCGGTTTAGACAATTCACATGGCAATCACACGTGATCAAGGTGTCTGGCCGGCACGAGATCTCCCTGCCAGAGCTCCGAGGGGCAATGCTGCCCACTCCACACAACACTCTTGCCCAATCATATGTCCGGTTACGCCATAAAGTAGGACTAGCCACGGGTGGACCATTCATCAGCGCCTGCCTCTAATTACATGTGGCAACAGAACGCCGACTGTCTGCGGTCAGAGCGGTAGCCCAACCTCAAGTACTGGTCAGCTATAAATCGACCGACTGAAAGCTCTGGTCAGTCTGACCTGGGATATCGAACGAGGAAAGGCGTACGCAGAGGGCTTCTTGGATATACTAGCTGTTGCCTCTTGTCAACACACGACAAGTGCTGTGAACGCTGAAATGCTGCTGGCCTAACAAAGAGCCTATGAGCTAGTCATTTGGATTCCTCCCTCAGGTTATATCACAGGACTTCCAAGACAAGGCAGCGAACGGCACCAAACCTTGGTTTCCTTTGTGATCATTATTTTATTAACCTTGTATACAATGATAGTCCCATTTGGACTGATACCGCAGGAGTTTCTAGCACCGCTAAACGTCGAGACGAAAATGGAATACACGATCAACAAGCGGAAGTTTCCAGGGCTGAAGGACAAATCACAAGCAGCTCACCCGGCATTACTGATCGTGAGTAAAGCCGAAGATGTCAGCAGCCCCGGACATCAGCAAGACGTTCCCATCGACCTATCCAAGACGGGGAAACGGAAGACCTCAGATCGATGTTTGAACAGCTCAGACAGCCGTCAGCGCCTAGCAGAGAAGAAACCGACGAGTCGAACCAGGCTGCGGTCGAACTGTTCTGGCAGCGGACGCCATTCCTTGTCATCGGGTAAGCACTTTTGTACTCTCAAATGTCCACACTTCGAGCTGATCTGATCTCATCGGTAGCTAGTAAATGTGCTAGAGGGCAATCTGTAACATATCCTTCGTATTTTCGGCTTTTCTGTTACCGAAAGCTTAACCAGTGGTTTCGATACGGCGTATGTTTTAAAAAGATTAATTTTAATTTTTCAAATGAATACTCATTTCTAATAAGCTTTAAATATGCTAGTGGCTTGTCGTCTTCAGGATTTGTCTCCGGAAACTCCCTGTGTGAACATTTTGCATAGCGAACGTTGTATTTGTCCGCCTTTCTGATATGACAGTTGAATAGTTTTATTGTTTCCTATTACATAACCAATCAGATGCCTTGTGTCATTAGCGGACAGTCTGTGGTCAGCTTTGAATGACAGTCAGTGTCAAATCGATACATTAATATGAGAGACGCTGGCTGCAGATTATGGCAACAATTTAATCAACTGGTGATCTTTGTCTTCGAAAAATTGTTAATGCGTGTAGGTGGGGATGAAAATCTATGATATGATTGCAACGTCGTTATGGTTAGGGCGTTAGGCATCCAGTAAAATTGAAAACGTAGATAGGTGTAAAATTTTGATTAAAAAGAAAGCGAAAGTAGTAAAATGGAAAGATTGCGAACTTCATATATTATTCGATGTATATATTCTCTTGTGTTTCGAAGTGGCTGGCTACTTTGGCTCCATTTTTCCAAAATAACCATGTTTTGACGAGTCTGGTAGATTTTGGTCTGAACGAAACACATTTATTAAGTGCAAATATCTGTCATTCTGTTATTTTCGATAGTTTTCTCTTTTCAGGCGCCCAGATACCGAATCTTCCGGAGGGATCCAGAACAAATTTGCACAGGGACACTGGGGTTGCAGCTTCCCCTCACCAGTCAGAGCTCAGATCGGGATGTAGCTCTCGAGCAACAACGGTCATAGCCACGCATCCCAGCTATCTGGACTTCATTTATGGTGAACATGGTATCATTGCTGAAATGGCTGCCAAAAATTCCCGTAAACTTTCCACGGGGCAGACAATAAATTTGTCAAAAGCTGGGAAGAGAAAGCGACAAGGAGTCCAAGATGACGAAGATGAACACAAAGGCGAAAGTCGTCAGGCGAAAAAGTGCAAGTCAGCAGACCTCAATGATACAAATACAGCCTCAAACCACACCATTCACTACAAGCCGACAGCGGCCTCAATCATATGCGGACCGACCACTACTAAAGACAATTCATCTGTGCTCTTTATGAATGTTCAACAGATGTGGCCCCAAGTTGTCTCCCTTGGTTCTTACAACGACAAGGTTGTTATCACATCTCAAAGAACATGCGGTCGTCAGCCATGATATTGTTATGCATTATCAGAGGACCAACACAATGTTCTCCAACATGTGCTCCGAGCCACTGAATAGTCTAGTCATGTTTGAACATCCAGTTACGTGTATCTGTAACAACACATGTTCTGTGTTTGTTTCTTTCCAAACGTTTAGATACAAAGTGCCTGGAAGTCCTACTAGTGTTTTTTCTCCTATGTAACTGATTTATATATAACTTCCTTATCTTTACTTTGGAAAGTAAAAGTACTTTCATGTAAACGTAAGATACCTGACCATGAGTTTTTCTCTGATATTCATAAAGGAATATTCCCTGGCTTTTCAAATGAGATAAATCTGGGGCAAGTTTATGTTGGATCTGTGATTGATCGCCATGGTTTTGCCTGAGTAATGTTCATTTGGTTTTTGTCTGTGATAGAATTTTGGTGCTATATGAATTATAATGCGCACAAAATAGTTGGCTGCTTGAAGTTACGAGGGCGTTTGTGATAAATAATATGCTGAACATTTTTTGTTATTTATTAAGATTGTGGGACGATGGAATCCATCTAAGACTGTTATTGGCAATTACTACTCTGTACAAATTATTTACAATTGCTGCTTTTTCCTGTTGAGGCTCAATAAAAAGGCACCTCAATAAAAGTCGAACGTGTTGAACGAATCTGTCCTACATTATGTATGATGATGAAGGCATGAAAGGTAAAAAGCATCATTCAAAATGTGAAGTACATAAGGGTTTTATGTATATAAAATCGTTCCTCATGCCTCCTGTAGGCTACTTGCACTATTTTGTCGTTGTTTGCTTTGATTCCTCTTCGGTTGCTTTGCCTGGTGGGAAAATTAAAACCTGTTTCTCGTGGAAACTGGTCACCAGTATATAATGCTGACATTTAAAGCAATAGGATCCAGTTTTACAGAGTCATATTTGAATAATTACTGTTCCTTTGAGTGTAGCTTTAAGGCATCGTCCGTCTCACACGCGCCATTTTGGAAATCTTTGGCATGAGGTTATTGCTGTTTTTCATGGTATTCTTATAAGGTTGAAGGTCTGCTAACGCTAGGCATTACCAGGTTTGGGAGGACTGTGTATTGTATACGTGTGCTGGGTTTTCATCGCTGTTCTGATTTTCGGTGACCTTTTAAAAACAAAGCCCATCGAGGCATGAAGCACAACCCTGTGTAACCAGTATGCCAGATGAAATCGCAGGATGTATTTTAAGGTCAAACTTTAACAGAAGAAATAATTCAGACAAATTTTACGAAAAGTGATTGGGCGAGGTAATCAATAGAACGGAGAAGTTGGCATTCTATGGCTCTTTGACTGGCTATATGCGGAGATGACTCACTCCCAGGCCGATATCACGAATGTAGTTTGACATATACCTTAATTTGGTCAAAACTTGAAACGTGATGAAAACGCTTAATTTGAGGCCATGTGAGGAAAAATTGAGAAAATTTCCTAAGTGATATTTGACGGGTTTTTTTTTTTTTGTCTTTTTTTTTCACGCCGCACTCAAGAATATTTCACTTATACGATGGCGACAGCCATTGCTGCTGGTAGTGGGGTAGGGACACAGCCTGGGGATAACCCACGACCTTTCGCAGGGCCGGTAGGCTAATATTTATGTGTGACACACAGTGATGAGTGGTGTACCAGTAAATGTTCAAGCATGACATGATTGCACCAAAGAAAGAAAGACAAAAAAAAGTCAAAAAGCAACTTAAACCATTAGCCGGTATTTAAGCGGCCATAGTAAATAATAATTTGAAGTTACACGCGTAAAGTTTAGTTGTCTGCACCATGTGTTGGTTAGGATTTCCTGTTGTTTTCCTGACGCCAGAACGAATTTATTGAAGGGTTTAGTTCGAAAAACCGAATTAACTTCGAACTAATGGACAGGTGATACGGGTGGGGTCAGACAAGCCGGGGCATCAAGAGGGCGAAGACCAGGGCGCCGTGCCCCGTGGCTCAAGCCCAAGGGTGCCTGGGCGCCTTCAGGGGTTCACCACATGTTTGCTGGAGCCCTACCGGACGCTGATCGGAAAAGTCAAATTACATGCCAAAAAGAATCACACGTGTCGCAGTAATAAAACGGGTGGTTACATATACATGTAATTAATTTAATGTACTGTGTGGCCCACGTCGACAGTGAATTAATCTATACTATGTAGATTTCAAAGACGTTTTTTTGGACTGATACCAAAACTATCAATTAAGTTGTACTTATAGATTGTCATTTTCAATTTGTCGCTTACAATTAAACCAATCATAACTTGTGTTTGCGGTGTTTGGAAGCACAAATAAGTTGAGAATCTTGGGAACACTTGCAAGTTAATAGAAGGATCTTGAATAGACCAGAAAACACTCCATCCGTATGTCTTATATTTTTTCTGTTAAACAACGGTCAAGGTTTCCGTTTGTAAATCTACATTTAGATATTCATATGATATATGCATTTTGGCATTTCTTGTGCGCTTCCCGTAAGATATGCCGTTACTTTTTGTGTGTCAGTTGTTTGGAAATGATGTATGAAGAACAGACGAGTGCATGCACGTGTTCACCCAAATCATACATTCCATGGAAGGCATCTATATTGGCACATATCAAATCCTTAAATCGTTTTGTTTTCTTTCTTCTTTAAGATCCTACTCTAAAGTTTACATTTAGTCATCACCATTCCCAATTTTCACAGATACATCATATATAGGCAATGTTTAGTTACGAACGTCACGAACAGAATCAGTTCCCATTGGGGGATATTTCACCATGGAAATTACGTACTAATTGTGCTGTTTCAGACCTCGAAGACCAATTCTGATTGATTTTTGAACACATACATGGATTTTTGAACACGTGTAAACATACTTATTCCAACATGTATAATGCATACATAATTGTTGTTTCGGATCACATATATTGATATTTGAACACGTATATCCAGAAATATTCTTCCAAGTATACTGTGTTTTCAGACCTCAAACACCAATTCTAGCTGATTTTGAACACACATCCACAAAGTATACAAGATGTGACTACTGCTATTTTTTTGGAATATATGACTGGTAAGTGTTGCATTCCTCTGAAGATCTGTGGGTGCCCTCTGCCAAATTAGCCGTCATCTCCGTGAAACGTGAGGGTAGTTATCAACGTCAGGTGTCACCATTAACGCAGACAGTACATGATGTTAGGGCGGTGAGCCTGGCGCCCGTGGGGTGGGGCAGTGGGCGTTAATACTCCTTCCCAGCCCCATGTCGCAGGACATCCCCTCAAGGCCCCGGGGGTTAAAGGGGGCAGACAACATGGCACCCACTACACATGAATCCCTCAGACTGTGTCTTTTGTCAACGGGCATTGTTCCATTCAGGCAGCCCTTTACCTGTTCTTCGGAGGCACAAAACAGAATGCATGCAAATATTCATGTATGGGAACTAGACACTGTCAATCTTCCGAAACAAGGAACTTTTTACATATGTTAAACGATTCCTGTAAATGATAAAGGCGTGTAAATATTAGTTTGTGAGCAGACTGAAATATAAAAATGTAGCCTATGGTAAACGGAATCGACAGTCTATACAGTATACACAAATCATTGATGCAGGTTTCCGTATGTACTGATGCAACTTGCAGTTCAAATTTTAATGAAACTTCAACTGCCTCCCTCTTCATAGAACTTTTTTTTCTGCATGTGAGAACAGAGAACAAGATTAAAATTTGAGGACAGTTAAACAAATAAGCCATTACACGTTGTAAACAATGGGCGGTGGTAAAGCAAATTGCCTAGACTGTGTTTCTTTTCTGGGAGTAAGATAACGAAACCCATTGTAACAGATTTACCAAAGCATTAACAATCCACGTTTCGCTCAGTGTGTAACACACTATTTCACTATATACGAGCACCATGAGGTGATCCCATGAATTATGGCCACTGGATATATAAGACGTTCGTGAAAGCATACACGGTTGTCCCATGTTTCATGGTATTCGTTACTTGCACATACTTGCAAAATTTACACCTTTTACACTGATGTAACATCTGTAAAACAGGTATAAATTTTATTGCATTTTCGCCGCTGTCGCTGCTTAGATTGGTCGCCACCTGTTCATTCTTGCAGAAAGAAGTATTTTAATCCTTGTTAAAACAGTTTTTAAAAACCCCAAACTGTGAGCAAGAGGTTTGCTCTAACCTATCGGCCAGACGTTAAACATAGTTGGAGATAAGGAGGGGTGGCAGGGCGGGGGGTATTCACCTTCTTCACTTACCCAAGATATGTTCTTACCTATATAAGAAGCACAGGAGAGCTCAAAAGGAGCCGACAGGCTGATTAAAGTCTTACAGGTTTACACGGATTACAGATAATAGACGATAAGGATAATTTATAATTGCGTAACAGAAGCAAATGTTCTCACCATAACTACACAAACGTCCTCGCGAAATCAACAGAACAGTGTTAAGACGCCTATATACTGCAGATGAAAAGACACAATTCTTATGTCCTTCTTACGGATGTTCAAAAGGGCATAAAAGTCCCCCAATCCCCGCAACAACCACCTTGTCGTCCCCTTTTCTTTGTCATGCAATAATTCACACACGGCTTATGTGCATGGAAATGGATTGCTGAATTCGCAAAATTAACTCTTCTACGCAAACCAGGCCTATTTACATATGCAGACAGGCCTAGACACTATCTAGAAACGCTGTAAAAAAGATAAGTTCATGGATTTTGCTAGCTCTTATTTTTTCAAAGATGGTTAATTTTTATTTCAAAAAAATTTTAAGAAGTATCATTTCAAATCTGATCAATCTTAATCTAAACGTGGACCTTATTTCAAAAGTGCATTCGGGCCAGTTTTTATTTTAAGCGTAGTGTTTACATCAGAACTGCCTTTTTTTTAAATGCAAGATTTTCTACATGGCTTAAGTGTTGACGTTAGCTGTGGCACAAACAAATACAAAAATATAGAATGTCAACTAATTCGTGATGTACTTATTCCGTCCACCATATTAAATTAGGAGGTCGTCATTCAGCTATGTAAAAGTTGGCTATACATAAGTATCCGCTAGACTCCCGCGAATATGCTGATCACCTGTTGTGTTGGGAAGTTTATAACACGACCAGCACATAAGAACAGAAGTTTGTTTAGGTTTGCAAAGATTATTATAATATACTATGGGTCACCAAACTGAAGCACTGTTACGAAAATTTTGAAGCCCAGAAATGGAAGAAAATTTTACAGATGTTTCACATGCTTATGTCATTCGATCAATGATACCGGGTCAAAGCGTCCTCTAATCATTTAGCACACACTGAAGGTGTCACAGTGGGGAAAAATTGTGAACAAAAGTTAAAATAAGTGTATTCATTAATTTGATAATTCCATGTTGGTTAAAGTGCTGGCTCATGACTCTTCCAGGTGATCTGTAATTGCCAAGACAATGAAGAAGAAAATGTGTTATCGCGTCACCGATGAATCGACCTCTACCGTTTTTGAAAGTTGACATCGATAGGCTTCTGAGTGCACAACACGCTTTCGTCTATGTTATCGTCGTACCAGACTGGCCTATGTCAAATACAAATATCAAGCAGGAAGTCACTGCAGTGTTCAACGAGATAAATGTGAAGATTTTTTTAAACCCCGGGCACATCTGGGACGAACCTCCCGGAATTATTACTTTAGAATTATTGTATATAGTGAACAGGTGAGTAAGGCAAGGAGCTGTGTTGCAACCCTTATTGAAACCAGTATTTAATTAGAAGTTACATTATAGTACTGAGGTCTATAACTGAAATTAGTATAATTGTAATTGTTTGTTGGAGCAATTATTTCAATACCGGCAAATTATTTCTACAAGAGTTGCAACAGAGCGAGTACCTATGTCACCTATAGGTCACCTGGCGGTTACCATGTTTGGGTTAATAGTGCAGTATGCAACACGTAAAGGTGGACAGTGTTCTCGCCTTGCAACCCGAGACAGGCGCGTTGACATTGTATAGAAGTAGAACGTTTTTTACGACAATAGTTTGCGATAAACCACACATATCTCAGTTAACTATGAGTCAGCTTTGTAACTGTGGCCCAGTTTCCGTCCTAAACAACTCTAAGTAAAATTTCCTACAAGGAAAAACAATAGGCAAATAAAACAACCTAAAAAAAAGGAGCAAAAAATAAGTAATCCGGCAGAAGAGAAAACGTCCGAAACTTTCGGGATTCAATCGGGATTAACAATACGCCTGATTTGATTTCATTCTTCACATTTGGAGACTGGACGTTGGAATTATACATAACTCGACGTTAGAAAACCCTGCTTTAATATGAATTTCATGGCTTAGATTTTAGTTCCTAACATTAGAAGCCATCTCTGTTACTTTCTTGACGATCTGGCCTATATTTCATCACCTTAGCAATGTCAGGTTAATCTTGTTTTTGCATTTATATCGTGTTCGTTTTGTATACATGTATATAGCGACACCATTACCTGTTCACCTATCCCATGTACTTTACCATTCCAGTAATAACCTTACCTGCAGACCGAATATACATACGTAATTACCCATTAAAATCGGTAAGGGAATTATCTTGTTCTTCTTCAGGTTGTGTTTGTCCATAATGGAAGGGCAATATTCACGCATTTATAGGTATGTATACATCCATGTAAAGAATGGGGTATTTTATTTCCAGGGAGATGCCATACTCGACTGAGAGACAAAGACAGAGATGTATTCTCCAAAACGTCGACAACGACTCGTAAAATGTAGCTCAGACTGCTTGTGACATGGAACAAAAATATAATCTATATATAGTGCACCTTTTCGATGGAGATCGCACGTGCGCCTGCTGTAACCCGGACCCGCGAGTCTCGCTTTTCGACAATCAACTATGTATGGATTAGGTCTCTTCGTGCGAAAACACTGCGTGACTTCGGGATTGTAGTTATGGTGACGGGAACATAAAAACGAACAGAAACACGGATCTTACCGACAAGCATCCGCAGTAGTATAATAGGAACCCAGAAGGATTGTCACTTTTTATGGGATTGAGGCTCGGAGCCTCACGACATAATAAGTAAGGCCTCCTTCCTTGTCTATGTATGCATTGGATTGGCAGAAACTTGTCATTATCCCAGCTCAGATATCTTGTTCATCAGAATAAATGTGACGTCCAGGAATTCCAGCGTCCGATGGCGGCCATACTGGATTACGGCGAGTGAGGAAAATGAGTGTGAAATTATCCTCTTAAAGACCTCAAGCCAACATCAGATATGAAAAACGGACAGATGGGCAGAAAGACAGGCACATGATGAGAAATTCCATGTCAAGCCTTGTGCCTCGCTGTAGATATTGGAAACAAACGCCATCACCCAAAGATTACTAATATTATAAATAGTAAACTCATATTACACTATGATAATTTGCTGTACATCGCCCAAGATTTGCTAGCTGCTTCACACAACCATCGTTGCATGCGAAATCCACGATATACAAACTATGTCACGACGACCGATAGTGAATATGACGGCAGTGATGAATACTCACTCTTATCTTGAGAGTTAATTCTGGCAGTCGCTATATTCCTGACATTCTCCTTATGAGACTGTCGAACGACAGGGTCATGTCTACGAGCAAGGGAAACCGAGCAAAGCGGGGAGATATTACACCATTCAACATGTTCAGTGGTACCTGGCCATCCTCCTCTCCTCCAATTCTTTGTCTTAAAGCCACACCCGACTTAGTGTTGTTAAATTCGAACAAGTGATCTGAGAGGATGTATTATAGGTAAATAAACTAATGAAGGACATCAATTTGTGTTTGAGGTACTTTTCTTGAAATTTCGTAAGATTGTACAAGTGGTCTAATGTAGAAAAGATATTCCCACAGATGGGCTAAATTTTAAACTGCCAGTTGTAGAAAATACATTTTGAAACTTGACACCATATCCTAGAAAAACACACTATACAGGCTTTAGTGCATACTAACACCACGAAAGACACCCATGCAAGGTCGCTATGGTAACGCGCCATTCCGAGCCTTTGTGAATTCTTTGATGATTAATATACTGTTTTCTTAATAGCTTTCAAATTGCAATGAAAAAGGTCACATGAAGGACGTGCATGAGCAGGTGCTATGGACAATTTCTAGAAGTAGGAAAGAGGATTGACGTTCGATCGAATGAGGGCATGCACTCGCACACCCTGCGTGCAGTCTGCATTTGACGAGCCTTTAGTAATTCATAGCGAGGGAGAGTTGCCATAGCAAACATTGGCGGTTAATATGGGGTACTGCGCCGTCAAACTAGGTTCACTTGAAGCGTCAGCATATTAACTTTTTACACTTGGGGAGTTCGATCGGATATTGATTTATTTACGAGGTAACTCCCTAGGGTTTCCTGGTGACTATATGGTAAAAACCTGTTTTACAAAATAATGCAAGAGCTTTCACATGTCGCTAAGAAAAGCTATACTATATATAAAGGTTAATGTCCCAGTAAATAAGCCCTACATATGTAGTGTCTCCCAACGATGGGCGGCACTCCGAGTCTTGTACTTTCTCAGACGACATCAAGTATCTCCTAAACGAAACACGAATTTGCTCAGATATGATAATTTAGTACTGGAAAAAAATGACCACCACAATTCACAAAGGTGCGCTATATATACTACATATTCTACCACACAGCACTAAACACGCTCCCTGTAAATCGAACAATGCGCATCCGTTCTCTCGCGCCACAGTCGCTGATGATTCTTCGATATTCTGGTTTATAAATGCGTCCAGCAATTTATCTTATACAACAGCCCGCAAACCTCTTGTTTTTCTAAAATGACTTAAGCCGGCCTTGATTTATTCATTTCATTGGTGTTTAAGCCGTACTTAAGTAAAGAATACTTTACTTATACGACGGTGGTCAGCATTATGGTGGGAGGAAACCGAGCCGAGCCTGGGGGAAACCCACGACCATCCACAGGCTGCTGTCAGACCTTCCCACGAACGCTTCTTGTAAGAGTTGTCTCCTATTATGTACAGCGAATTACGACCATTAAATGGCCTATAGAACAGCCGTATTTCAATGACAGTTCAGTTAACGCTTCTGAATACAGTAAACGGAGGACCATGTCGAAGATCGAACTGTTATAAATCCATGAAAATATGATAGGCTCTACTGCATGGCCTTATGGATGTTTGTTCTCGTGAGCCAGAGACAACGAGAGAGCAAGAGAACGACTGCAGCAAGTATAGGTGAATCTTGTGTGTCAGTGCTCTGTCTTCTTCGACTGAAATACTGCCGATGTGGCGTTAAGCCATAATCATTCACTCTTCGACATAGAATAACAAATATAACCGATGAAATATAGAATATTGTATATGTTTTAATTGGAAGACTTTGTTACCACAGGAAAGTAGACACAAAATACAGCACGCAAAAAATTGTGGTAGTACACAATAAAATGCTTCTAAATGCAATTAGCACCTTACCGTTGGCCATGAGAAGTATTTTCAAGAGCAATGTATACCAGAAGTATACACATATAGCGGCGTTAGGTAGTGAAACAAGTCTCAATATCTAACGACGATAGCATTTCTTATACATGGCACATACTAAAATATATACAATAAGGACTTGGGCATTTATTCATTTGTTTGTTGTTTTACGCCTTCCTCCAAACTATTTCACTTGTGCCGAGGCGGTGAGCACTATTCTGGGAGAAAACACGGTCATCCGCAGGTTGCCGGCAGGGCATCCCACATATACGACCGGAGCGGAGGACTTGGGTAAGGTTTAAAGAGCCACTGATATGACACAAACTACACTGGCGTTTTTGGCTTAAAATGGGTTGACAAATAACACCGTTATTAACTTTAAGTTTCTATTCATAAATGCACAAATTATTTCATGTTTTAAATCCAATCATACAACTCATGACGTCACCAATTGTATATATCTAGCCCCATGACGATGGCAGTCTTTCCCTCAGTGAGTGGTGAAAGTTGCATTTCGTGACTAAAACAAACCCTCTACACGAAGCCCGTAAACAGTATATATGCATTCTGCTTTCATCAGCTGTTAATGTTCTTTTCATAAGCCTACTCGGAAATTGTGCATGTCAGTGGTTCAGTAAACCTATGTATCTAGGAAGGCTTGGATGTGTTCCAGCAGTCAACCAGATAAGAAAGCCCGTAAAGGCTATCTTTGCAGCATCGATTAGCATCGATGACACAAAATGATGTTACGAAGATGGCACTGTGACCACGGCTTTGTGTCATCGTATTATCGCTTCAAATACCGTAGGTGATGCTACCATGGCACCACGATGGTTTCAACTTGCTTCCATAACTAAAGAAATAATGTGAAACACCTGTGTAAACAATAACATGCAAGTATTTGTTTACAAAGGGTAAATTAGTCATTAGCCCTATCATATTCCCTCATGTCCTTGACAACTTCACTTAGGTGAGATTGCTTTGCCTGGATGATGTCCACAAAAATCGGAGGTTTAACTACAACAGCAGCAGCTCATCAATATTTCAATATTCCGTCAGTCGATTTGTGGTGCTAAGACCTTAAAGTCAGGTGGCAGAATCAAACAAAATGACAAATGCATGAAATTGACACATGCTATGTTCGACAGGTGCGACCACAAAGCTACAGGTGCATTGGTCAATTCAACTGATGTTAACCTGTTCAGCTGTTGACAGGTAAGCACTAAGCCCAACACAATCAATGTGTGCATGTCACGTACGCTTATGCCCACTCTCAACAGTGTACCTTTCACATTGAATGTCCACGGGCCAAACACCAAGTTACCATTTTTATTTCATTTTCATTGAAAATTCAGATGTAGCGTTCCGTGTTCATATAATGACAACAAAAAGAACTATATGTACCATGCAATTTTTCCTTACGTACAGAGTTAGCCACATGTAAGCATCAAATACTGTGTAATTACTTACACGTTCGTCATGGTAAAAACGTTTATCTAAATCTGCAAGTACACAATTTTTAAATGCATACCAGCTAAAGATTTAACTAATGTACGCTGCGTAATAAAAAAAAAAATGAATTATTTATCAATTTTCCGGCTCTTTAATGAGAGAGATATTGGATTCCAGTTTTTAGCTGGTGCCTTATGCGCGTATAATATTTCCTTTGAAGATTATTATCTGAAGACCTTTAGATGTAATGCCTAACTGCCGGTATAATTCAAAGTAGCATCCAGCATAACTATAATATGGCAAGATATATATTCATTTCTGTTTATAATTTGACTTTTTGCCTAATGGCAACCTCGAGAACTCAACACCTATATATGTGATGATAGTCGGATACCCAGAGTGGCCGGTATAAACTAGAAATATTCTGACCCCCAAAAACGCAAGATGAGAGTGGATGAGAGCATTACAGCTGTAAACGACAGTTTAAAATGATAGGTACTTATTGATATTTTTTATATTTGATTGGTATTTTACGCGGCGGAAACCCACGACCATCCGCAGCTTGTTGGCAGATTTTCCCACATACGGCCGGAGAGGAAGTCAGCATCTGCTAGACTTGCACTCACAGAGACCGCATTGGTGAGAGGTCCCTGGTTCATTACGCTGCACTAACGCGCTAACCCCTCGGTCACGGCGGCCCAAGGTACTTATGAACATCTTTTGCTGGTGTAACAATATGTATATGGATATATATACTACATGACCTAGAAGAACTGCACGAAGATCGTAAGGCACATTTCACGCCAATCCAATCCAAGTTCCGGGTATATAGTCGTCCATTACTGTCATGGAATCTAAAAAGGAGTTTTTAACATGTGGATACTTATAGTAGGTTGTGTTGCCATCAACCAGCCAGGCTACCCACCAGCCATAAGTACCAATCGTCATTATCGTATGATCACACATTGACAGGATGGCAAAGTCCAGTTCTGCTCGATTACCTTGTAAAAACACTGTGTCGTTGTGTGGAAGATGCTTCATTGTCCACGTGACGTCATCAGATCCCGCCACAAACAGCACATTTTTGAATCGGTCCAGGAAGTACTTTGTGGCATGCTCCAGATATGATGGCGGAGCCGTGTTAGCATCTGAGCCCACCATGTCTCCTCTTCGAACATGAACAGCTACCAGTGTGCTCGACCAAAATCTCTCCACAGAAAATCTTTGCAACAACAGGGTTTGCAATAATACAATCTTAGCCTCATGCTTAATCGGTGACCTTATTTGAAACTGACGTCGGATAAACGCGGTGATGTTACGAAAGTATTTCCAAGACTGGAAATATCCTTTAAGCCGAGTGTTTCTTTTGTTACTGAAGTTGTACGTTTCTGGATCGCATGCTCTTATCCTGTAATCGCCATGGAGAGGGTATCTGCCACACTGACTTACGTCCAGAAATTCTACATCCGGCAGTTGGAATAGCGTCAGTAGTTCATTGTTAGTGTCTAAGAAAGGCCTCATCTGTTTCTCATGGGCTATACCAAGCAGGCCGGCCACCTGGAATATCCGGTTGCCAAGGCGTCCCATGTTGCGCACCGTGACACATATCCTGGGCAACTGTGTCTCGTACTGAAGCATTCTTGCTATTTGTGTTTGGTTGGCTCTTTCCAAATCGGACAGGATAGAGTTCCAGATGGGTAGATATTTGGGGGCCATGAAGAGAGGTGGGTCGTTTGGCAGGTTCTCGTGGCCCGTCTTGGGCCACCACCGCATCTGGGTACCGTGGGCAGTTGAGCCTAAGTAGATCCAGTATCCACAACACACGATCACGCAACCTAAAACTGAGGAGAACAAATTCAAATTTATGTTCACTGGATAAATGCTTCGACTACGACCATATTACCGGACTTTTGTTACCTTCCTTATTTATAAATTAATTAAAGCTACCACATTTATTAGAAATCAATATTATACTAATTTATTTAGTTTTGACCTTTCACCCTTAGCTTCAAACAGCTATTCAAAATTACGGGCGTTTTCATAAATCATACAGAAGATTATAGAAGAGTACCTGCCCAGTTCAAAACAATTGCGCTGTTACGAAACCCGATCTTTAAAATACTGTATTATATTTTTTATTCGTTTTTGCACTGACCTGGTCAGTGTCTAACCTACATTTTCCCCTTTTTTCCCTTGCAGTGGAATTTAGTCGCATGTTCTCGAGGCTTCTGTAGTCATCCGTTTCGTGTCATTGTACATAGAGCGTTCATTCTGGAAAGATGTACCCATCTTGTACACATGTTTACGATCAAACTATCCAGGATTTTCTTTACGTCAGTCTATAAATATGAGTGACGAAGTTGTGAAACTCGCAGCCTTTTACTCAAGTCCAACTGAGAGGAGTCATATTTATTGTCGTCCACTTTGGAGGATTTTATTGCAGTATCGTTGGAGCTTGGTTTTCATACCATTCGACAATTTTGTCATCTTATACTCCATTTTTCTTAACGTAGCATTTTGTGAGCTTGTGTTTCGCGACTCGCTATTTTGTTTGAGGCGTTTTTTTTTTCAAGCTTGTATTACTCATTGACTCTTTGTGCGATTACATACAGTTCATCCCAGTTTATCCTGAAAGTGACGGTGTATATTTCTGCCGACTGAAACATACATCGCCAGCTCGGCATCACGGACGCTACTGTCAACACGTCTACCCTGAGAAGTTACACCTTCGCGGCCAAATGGATATCATCGGCGTACCGCACTCTACTGTTCGTCACTTACAGGAATGTCATACTTCGATTCGAG
Organism: Acanthopleura granulata; assembly: GCA_016165875.1. Taxonomy (NCBI): domain Eukaryota; kingdom Metazoa; phylum Mollusca; class Polyplacophora; order Chitonida; family Chitonidae; genus Acanthopleura; species Acanthopleura granulata. The sequence goes on along the minus strand of JABBOT010000080.1, from coordinate 26,666,112 downwards.
AATTCCCAAGAACTGTGGATTCTGTATTTACGTGGACTGACTTGTCTTTGAAAGCCCGAATATCCCATCCGGACTTGGACGCTTTCATAAGTAAGAAACTATATATTTTGTAATTATCTGTATTGTTTTGCATATTATTGTTAGTTGTACTATTTATCTATTTTGTTCAAATGTATGTTTTGAATTTATTCAAGCGTCTTCGTGTTTCTTTCTTTGATCTTGTGTAAGGTTTTTCACTGTCTGGGAGTTGAATAAGCCACTTGTTTGTCATTTTTCCTCTCCGATAGTAGTACCGTTACAACACCTTTTTCTTAAAAGGTGTATTATATAGGTAACAGGGTGGTATATAAGCGCTATCTACTACAGTGAAAGAGGCGTGGAGACGAAACCCAGATCTCGCAGGTTGAAATCGCCAGTCGGTTACGACGTGGTGCGTGTTATGATAGATATGTACACCTTTTTCTGACACAGTTTTGAAGAATTGGTTCTGAGCTGATACATATAGAATACAATCGCAATGAGGTAACGTTCGACACGGATGCTTAGCCGAGCGGCAGACATTTTGTAACGCTTATTAAATCGTCATCAGGATTAAAAATTCGTAGTTTTGTCGTTCAAGATTTCGATGTTCAAATGACGGAGCCGCTGAAAAGTATCACATATCCTGCTCTATTATATCTAGTAATCTAGTAACCATCTGGCATGCGAGTCACATGTGTCACTGTCGTGTAAAGTTGTTTTGAGATTCTTACTGTATGATTAAAATAAGAAGTTTTTGATTCTTGCAATGCATGAAGCCATGGCTTGAATGGTTTAACAAAAAAAAAAACAAAAAAAAAACATACCTCTGGTGTGTCGAAAAAATTGGAGAAATTTTCTCTGCAGGGCTCTGTTATTTATTTGCAACAGAATCTAAACGGATTCCCTTAAATTCGCTATACCAGAATTCACCAGAGTCTAGTCCAAATCTAGCGCTAAAAGTCACCCCAAGCAAAGATAGAAATGTTCTTATAATTAAACAGGTTTTGGGTATTCCGTACTCATAACTTTATAATGGCCGGCAAAAAGAATATAAATTCCATTGTGATAAAAATATGAACTGATATCTATTTTACGGAAATCTGCTTTCATTGCTGTAGTTTTGGTTTACGCCGAGAATTAGAACAAGAGTCCGAATCCCGGATTTTCGGCGGAAGGTTTCGCGGCGGTATGCTTTCCTGTTTTCGCGACAAGCAAGGAAAATTGTACTTCCTGAATAAGTGGACAAAGGAAACCATCTTCATCCGAAGTGGCTGGCGCTCAAAATTCTGTGTATATAGCTATACCAAGGAGCATGCAATAACTGTGTGCTTGAGGTTGACAAGTTGTTGAAATATTACTTATACATATAGAGAAATATGAATAATATATGTTCTATATATATATGCTATCAACTCTGAGTAAATTGGACTACTCACGGATTATTTTCAGACTAGAGGCTATGATAGTCCTTGGGAAACTAAAGCAGTTGGCCCCGATTCTCATGTTGTCATCAGATTAGTTCTCGTTCTCAGGCAAATGACGGCGTCTCGGAGTAATGGTACTCGGGCTGGTCCCAAACGTCAATAGCGGTCGATAATTGGATACTGAAGAACAAAGAAAACGGAGTTCAGCATGACATAAATCATACTCAACAACAGCCGCAGGTGACAGGAAAATCTACATTAAAAATATTTGACCTCAGACTGTGCTGATTCCAGGCTCATTATGGTCCAAGCTTACACAGGCGCGGCACGGACATGACATTTACTTATTTTATTTATTTATTTATTTAATTGTTGTTTTACGTCGTACTAAGGAATATTTCTCGTGTACGACGGCGCCCAGCATTATGGTATGGGAAACCGACAGAGCCCAGGGGAAATCCACGACCATCCACAGGTTGCTGTACATGATATATGTAGTCCTAATGAAGTCGTTGGTATACAAGGAAATGTGAAGAAAAAGTTGTATAAAAAGAGTGCAATTTGATATGATAGAGTTTTGCTACAGCTGTAGTGCTAAGCCGGAAGCTACATAAATTTGTGAAGGTTTACATCTTTTTATATATCTGTGTTGGATAATCCACCTTGTTACCATACTCAGTTATTTCTACTCTCTCCATATCAACCTAAAAGATTATAAAAACCAGAGCAACGACGACAGTCTCATAGTATAGGAAAATTAACTGGTTATTACATTTAACCGGTGATGCAGCCTCTGGTCAGTCTATAACTCAGCCAGGGTTTTTTCTAACGGTTCAGTGACATGTAAATATAAAAATAGCATCCTACACACTCTTCCCGCGTTTTTTTCTTTCACCCACACCTGGTGACTGGCAGGGATTGCAAAGCAACTCCTCAAAACTCGTCATGACATGCGTATCCTTCATGGGCTAATTTTATGTAAATTAAACAGACAGAACTGGAGTATATGGTTTACGCTTCGTGCCATTAAAATCCTATGACACATGAACAATGATGGCATATCTAGCTACGTATGAACAGTGGCGATATATGAACAGGGGTGGCACAATATATGAAAAGTGGCGATATATGAACAGGGGTGGTACAATGTATGAAAAGTGGCGATATGTGAAGAGTAACGATAAATGAACAGTATAATGGTATGTAAATAGTGTCTGTATATGAACAGTGTTGTTATATATGAACAAGAAACCTCACTGGCTCATTTGATTAGTGCGCGAGGTCAACGTGATGACCCAGGTCATGGTTAGACCAGCTGTCCCATATATTAGAAGAATTAGGATATAAGCACACATATGGTTTTCAGACAAAGGTATAAATTCAGTATGTATTTACTTTCACACATAAAGTGTCCACACCTATAGGTTTATCATGTGATCGGACAGCCCTGTACACTGAGCTGTATACGATTTTTTTTTTTCAAATTCATAATTATGGTTTTTCTTTAGACATTGACAAATAACCGCATCTACATATAAAACACATTGAAATGTATGTACAGTGAAATCCAGTCCAGTATACCACCACACACTATACCAGGTTCACACTAGAATCTAGTTATCTAGATTCATTTAGTGTTAACCAATCATTAATAAAAGGAATGAGCATATATATTATACATTACAGAAATTGGTTCAGGTCTGGTTTAAACAGGAAACAGACATTATGATATAAAAAGATGAATAGCGTACTACTTTACGATTTTTCTGATGTGATTGATTTATTTATTTATTTATTTGATTTTGTGTTTTACGCCGTACTCAAGAATATTTCACCTATACGATGGCGGCCAGCATTATGATGGGAGAAAACGGGGGAAACCCACGACCATCCGCAGGTTGCTGGCAGATCTTCCAGTACGGCCGAAGAGGAAGCCAGCATGAGCTGGACTTGAACTCATAGCGAGTGCATTGGTGGGAGGCTTCTAGGTCACTGCGCTGCGCTAGCTCGCTAACCAACTGAGCCACGAAGGCCCTTTTCTGATATGAAGAAAATACTATCATATATAACAATATTTTTGGCACGTATGCAAGACGTGGTCACAAAATTTTAAATGTGCACGAGTACAGGTAAAACTTTAAATTATTACTTCATATTACGGCCAAGCTATAAAAAAGAAACCGAAAAGTGTGATTTACATTCTCTCAAGCAGGCAACAGAGGCGTTTATTTTATAGAGATGCTGGTCTCTGGGGTTGAGTTGTTATCGTGTTGGCGGGATGATTTAGGAGCCTCATACCAACCAATGTGATTTCAAGCCCAGCTTAGGCGCAGCTTCTACGTGGAAGGCCTGGCAGCAACCTGGAGATGGGCTGCACGTGGTTTTCCTCAAGGATCACTCACTCCCGTTTCCTTCCACAAAAATGATGTACGTGAAATATTCTTGAGCAAGGTGTAAAACACCAATTATTAAATTAATAAATGGATATTTTATTCCGTTCAAAAACAGGGTAAGATGAAAAAAATTAGCAAATCAAAGGACCCCTTGCAACTAGACTAGAAATCCCCCCCCCCCCCCCCCTACGAGGTGCAGTGGTGAGATGTAATTTTTTCATGATGGAAAACAGAGAAAAGTTACTTGAAACTGAAGTGCAATTACTACACACCATCTCTGTGAAAATTTGAAGTGATGTGATCAGAAGACAAAGGTGGGGTGAAAAGGAGAGTTGGCTATTTTATGTGGTTTTGCTGCAGGAATTGCCATCACAACAAAATATGATTATCACAACAAAATAACAAAATACGTTGTGTTTCTTTCACCCTGGCGGAGAGGTAACTCGCGCGGCTAACAACCCTGATACCATCTGAAATCAAGTTCGAATTCTGTCATTGATTGTAATTTTTGGTACTAACATGAGTTGTCGAGAATCTGGTTTGACCAGGAAAGAAAAATTCTTATTTGTTTATACTTTGCAAAAGCTATATACGTTTATCAGATATGGGGATAATCATGGGACGTCGTGTCAGTCCGATTCCACAGGCCATGTGTTCAGTTAGGAGTCAGTATGTCGTAAGATTACATTACGGAAACAGCATGTACATGTGTTTATCAGTTTTTCATCCAGATAAATGCCTCATTAAGGCAAAGTGATATTAAAAGTACAATTACACTTTGTAAGATCAACCTTGCTTAAAATAAAACTTCTAATATATCTGACGGAAAGAGATATTAGCCGATGCTTTTTACTAAAAAAAAATGTGAAAAAAATAGATGTAGTATAAATTCCTGATTATATCCGTGGATACTTTCAGCTGACCTCGCTCTCGGCCAGATCTGTTATGTAACAACTATTCCCCCGCATACGGGGGAAAGCCCGGCGTCATTAGGTAAGATAACTGACACTGTGAGCAGTTTGGCGCTCGGCCTGAGCGACGGGGGGCGATTTCACAGCTGGTTGCAAGGGGTTCGTTAAACACAATTTAAATACTGACACCAATAGTCATTTCAGTCAAGAAAAAAACCGAACTGAGCTCAAGAGTGAGCTTGCAATAGCACCTACATATATGGGCATATGAAAATATATATATACACAATTATGTAAATAAGTAGAGATATGAGGAGGTTTTTGAAATTTACCTTACTTAGGAATTTTTTTTTTGTTTGTTTGTTTGTTTGTTTTTGTTTTTTTTTAAATATATATTAACGAGAAGATGGCCCAAGTACAATTATTTGAACGGAGTGTCAACCCTCGAAAAAAGGGCTTAATAGATCAATCGGAAATAACTCTACAATGAACTATAAAATTACGAGTCAGCTTTTGCTGCGGGGTCCTTCATCTGAAAAGTGTAGCCCTACGCCATCTGTGTGGTTATTATTATTTTTATTTATTTTTTTTTTTCATATGAGATATTTCGAGGATCTGTTGTGGTTTGAAATCAATACGTCTTTGAGAAATGGAAGGATGTGTCATCGATTGTTGGCTGTGTTTGAGCTATGAATGTTTCACCTCGCATAAATACATTTTTTATGTGTGTGGTCGAAAATGATAAAATGTAGCACTGGCCTACAATATGTTTTACAACACGAAGGCAACACTTAAAATGATAACCTTGTCGTTATGTTTGTGGCCCACATTTTGCTCTCATCATTTACATCGTGACATCCGCCTAAAATACTCCAACAATCTAAAAGTCTTTCTAATTTTATGGAGACGCGTTGCCATCCCATGAGCGACCCACATTCGTACTAAAATCGATTCGGCCAGGGACATGGAGATCGGTTACCATTCTGTTGCCTTTATTTTCTGTACGGTAAACACATGACATTAAGCGGCACAGGATAGAACATCGTACCGGTAGTATTCCTAAATTTAGCGGCGTTATCAACTGAGACTAAAGACTTAAGAAAATCTATGTTTTATGGTCATTTAAAATTTACCTTATTCATCCGAGCGTGCTTCTCAAAAAGATGGCCGAAAAGGGCATGCGCAAAGGTGTATGTTCGAAATGGGGCATCGTCACTCAAGGGGAGATAATAACCCATAGGGAAATAACTCTACCTATTAATAAAAGCTCTTATTTAAGCGGATAAAACCGATTCCATAATAAGTTTGTTGGCATAAATTATTTAATTAATCGACGTATTATACATGCATGTGATGTAAGTTTAGTGGTGTAACGAAGAATCATTCGCTTTGCATACGCTGGTTCGATGTTATCTGCAGAGAAATATTGATATTGATGTTTACTGTCATTATGAAAGTGTACAAATGCATTTCGGAAAAATATACGAAATTTTTTTCGAAATGCGTATAAGATAGTCAGACAGTCTACCCTGACATGCTTAGGCGTGTCAGTTGGTGACCTCTCCATGGAGACTGAGACCGTCTCTGTAATGTAAGCCACCTTTTCAATTGCAGTGTAAAACGTTGCATGATGTGAATAAAACGAATATGTGCTTAACAAACGGTTTTTTTGTATAAACTACAATCAATTAATGAAATTCAAGAAGCTTTTTTTACGGGTGAAAAGAAGTGATCTGAACATCTGACCAGGTTTTTATGGGTGCTCTATTAGCAGGGTGACATGTACCTAGGGACGTGGGCCTATACGCCTACAGCTCGGAGACGGTAGGACTTTTGACTTGTTTACATAATTTTACAAGTAAAATAGATTGTGCATGTCAGATTCAACTATGGGCCTCCGCCTTACGACCTCACCTCTATCCTTTAGCAGGCATATGGACAGTGTATAAAGGCGGTTGAACGTGGCAAAATTTAACAGGACACAATAATGATGGCCAGATCTATTAACATCTTTCAGTCTGTATTTTCTCTCAACAACAAACCGAAGTCTTTGATGGCGTATATACTTTCGAACTACTGTTCACCATGCTATCGGATATTCAGGTTGTAACCAATTTAAATAAGTCGGCCGTTTGTCGCTCTCTGCAATCCTAGCAAACCATATTCATGGCTGGTATGTAGATGTTTGTCACAGAGTGCACCTGCAACTGCCGTGGATAAATTTATATATATGAGTCCCAAAAGAATCAAAGTGTCGGGTTTATTTCCGACTGCAAACAATTTCTTGAGATTGTTTAGGATTGCTATAAATTATTTATTTAGAAGAAAAGACTACCCCGACAACAAAAACAGTTAATTTTGTGTCTGTTTTGTTCCGACCATAACATCCACCCATCCATGGTACTTTTCTTCTCCATACTTCTACGTCAACCATTCAGAAAACATGTTGTATTGTTCATGGCTTCATGTCCGGGAACAGCACTGGACCCACATCTGGTGTGACCTAGCGATTAAATCACAAGCACCCTAATCAATGGGTATACATAAATCTGTCTAATTTGGGTGGTTTACCTCAGGCATACCACGGTTCCTCTACACATAAAACTGGGAGTCGCCTTAGCAGTGAAAAGTTTTTTAGTATGGAATCGGATAAATAAGTATCTCGAGAGAAATATACAATCTGCTCATTAGGGAAGTACATGATTCATTCCATAGAAACAATATTAGTTTCATTTATTACTTATTTTAATCAAAGGGTTCTAACAGAAGCGGGATCGTGTCATGGTCCAGAGGTTAGAAGTGTTTGACATTCAATGGCAAGAGCTCACGATATATTAATAAGGCACGAGGACACATGAGGTTTACGCACGGCCTAACTTGAACACGGAATTCGTAGATTCACCTGGTTTTTCATGGTTTGTGGTGCCCTGGTAACAATTAGAGATCGGCGACCCTCGTGTGATATTATGGCTCAATGAAACCAACAAATAAACCTAACACAAGGGAAACCTGTAGAGGTATTTTGGCTCATTTTGACAGAAACTCGTGCCAAATGTAGGTAAAAAGTAAGTTTATTTTTATTTGCAGCTAGCTGATGGCTTTATAACATTGTTCAATCGCCATGAAAGTTCCTTGCACAGTGCTGATGACTTTATATGTCGGCAAGGTTTGCAGATGAAAACACAACGTTCTTGTTTATTGGAGCAGTCTAATGGAATTCAAGGAAGTGCAGTGAGATGAACAGACAATGAAAAACTGCAGCTTTGTAACAGAGGACGGAAATTCTATAACTAACAATCAAGTCCTTTTTCTGCGATCTTGGCCTTTCGGTGTCTCCTGTCAAAGAACCATAAAAATGTTGGACTTCTTAAGTGCATATAAATTGTATACTTGAGACACAGTATTAATTTTATCACATGGATCCTGGGAAAGGAAATTAGGTCAAAATTTGCCACATCTTAATTACGCCAGTCCGATCCAACCTCGTGGAATATAATCGTCCATTACTGTCATGGAAGCCAGATTCGAGTTTAAAACATGTGGATACTTATAGAAGATTGTGATGCCATCAACCAGCCAGGCTACCCACCAGCCATAAGTACCAATCGTCATTATCGTATGATCACACATTGACAGAATGGCAAAGTCCAGTTCTGCGCGGTTACCTTGTAAAAACACTGTGTCGTTGTGTGGAAGATGCTTCATTGTCCACTTGACGTCATCAGATCCCGCCACAAACAGCACATTTTTGAATCGATCCAGGAAGTACTTTGTGGCATGCTCCAGATATGATGGCGGAGCCGTGTTAGCATCTGAGCCCACCATGTCTCCTCTTCGAACATGAACAGCTATCAGAGTACTAGCCCGGAGTCTGTCCAGTGAAAATCTTTTGGACAATAGGGTTTGCACTAATACAATCTTAGCCTCATGCTTAATTGGTGACCTTATCTGAAACTGACGTCGGATAAACGCGGTGATGTTACGAAAGTATTTCCAGGATTGAAAATATCCTTTAATTTGTATGTCTCCTTTGTTACTGAAGTTGTACGTTTCCGGATCGCATGCTCTTGCCCTGAGGTCATTATGGACAGGAAACAAATCACATTGACCAGGAAGCAGCACTTCAACATCCGGCAATTGGAATATTGCCAACAGTTCATTGTTAGTTTCCAAGAAAGGCCTCATTTCTTTATCTCGAGCTATACCAAGCAGGCCCGCCACCTGAAATATTCGATTGCCGAGGCGCCCCATGTTGTGAACAGTCACACATATCTTGGGTAAGCTTGTCTCGGATTGAAGCATTTTTGCAATGTGTAATTTGTTGGCTCCTTCAAATTGGGACAACACAGAGTTCCATGGAAGAGCAGATCGGATTACACCACTTTGCATGTACTTCCTGTCCCGTTTGGGCCACCACCACATCCGGGAACCGTGGGCAGTTGAGCCTAAGTAGATCCAGTATCCGCCACACACAATGACGCAGCCTAAAACTGAGGACATCAAAAATTCAAATTCATGTTACTTCGATGAACCATCTATTTCTCTGTTACAGGAAAATTACGAATGTCTTTCTCTCAGTAGTTTGGTCAGTTCTCTAAATCTCTGTCCTACAACCATTTGCCTTGGAAACTAACAAAGAAAACCTTGTATATGTTTGGTGCTGTTTGTGCACATTTTGTAAATACACACTCTACTGTTATTTACAAACATTATGTATATATAACAATTGAGAAATGCCAAGAACAATTCGTATGCTAAATAAAGCTTATAGACAAAAAAAGGAAAAAACAATATCATGAGCCTGTTCCGGAGGTGGTGATGATATTCCCTGGCACCAGATCTCGTCAGATCCATTTTTGTACACTAATCAGCTTCAGTAAGATTTAGGTATTTACATTTTCATTTTTATGTTTGAGTTGTTGCTTAACGCTTAACTCAGGAATTTGTACTTCAGTTACAGCAGTGAGAGCCAGTGTTACGAATGTGACGTAGGCCCCTACATATACGGACACCATATTGGAGAGAGATAAGTGTTCGTTGGCGAACGTGAAATTGAGCTAATAGCCACATGAGGGTCATCGCCCACGTATTGGCATCGATCGCCAAAACCCAGCGAACAGTAAGAACGGGCAAATACACTAATCTGCCCCTCAAGGGCGGGGTTCTACCCTTATCTTGTGTCCCCAAGTGACTGAAGAAGAAATTTTGAAACCACCGCATGTAGGTCACCATCCATTTACTGCTTCTAAAGCTCTATATACACAGGTAAAGACTGAACTAAACTTAACACGCCCGTCTCGTTGTGTCGAAAGTGTTCGCACAGGCGAAATAACGACGTGACTCACAAAAAAATAGGGGGCCAGTTGTAATCTATCGTAGTTTAAGGACATAGTCAAAAGATTTCGACTGGTTCCAACGCAGCTGAGCAGCGTCGTAGTGATGTATGACATGAAGTCTTCAGTCATAAAGGGCTGCAGCCAATCACTATTCAATTTTCCGTCATTTACCAAAATGGCGGCGGCAGTAAGTTTTGATGGTTGCTGAGAAAAAGTTACTTTCATTTGTCTCCGTTCATTACCTGTGTAGACCTCAGTATGTAGTTTAAGAGTAAAATCGTATGACCATACTGCGGGCAACTCCGTGGGACCAGTTGTGTTGCATTCTGTTGTATCTTATGATCCTGTGTAGGCCAATATTGTTTTAAGATCGCGTGTCTCTCGACTTCAAGAAGCAGACGAGCTTGTGTCGTAAGGAGCTAATTACAGTGCAAAGTAGCGTTTGTGATCTCCTAATCAATAGAATATAACCAGTCCATGACTACACTCTGTCATCATGAACATGACGAACGCACAGCACTGTATCTAGGCCCACACAGCTATTTAATGTTTTCATGGACACATGGTCTCAGTCTCAGTTTCCTGTCCGCTCGCAAGCGGTTAACTCCACAATATTGCTAACCATTGACTGCTCTAACAGTCGATGGCGTAGAACATATCAAAGTCCGTCATAGATATGGATATAGATCAATACAGATACACCCGGTGACATTTGACCCGAGATACTCACAGCCTCGGAATACTCTGACAATGGAGCTCACCAACAATTACCACAAAAACAAGGAAGAAACCACCCTATCGTCTAAATGAATGCTCATATTAGTCACTACGAAAGAAGTATTTTCTGATATCGTCAGCACACATTCACTTCTGAGAGCGTTGCATACTCACGGATTATTTTCAGGTTAGCACCTGTAAATCCTAACACCCTCATTAGAATGAGAGTCTTCAAGGAGCCATAGCTTGTCATTTTGTCTCATCTGGGTAAGATTTAGTTCAGTTGGGCTGTGGGCGTGGTATGTCGGTGACTGGTCTGTCGACGGCGTCGCCAATGCAGAACGGTCTGCGTTGTACCCTGGGAGAAAAAACAAACATCATTTGACCTTGATCAAACGAACTTCAGTATAAATAACTTGAGAAAAACCCTTACCTACACGGTACTCACTGCACGGGGGACACACGTTGATCTGTCGCTCTAACTCTGCATGACAGGACGGTGGGGAGGCAACTCAGTATGGAAGTTCTATATCGGTAATGCACTGCGCAGTCAGCAGCCTTGCACTGTCTACACCAGTTATTAAAACTGAGAGTATTGTGAATTGCTACATAAAGTTAATTTCTGTGTATAGTTCCAAGACAACGCACGGTGCCTTACGACAACAGTTCAATAGCTAACCTACCGCACAGGTGTTATTGTCATATGACGGAAGGCGTTAGCACTTCCTGGTAGTCGTGGTACTGTACAGTATATATATATATATGTACAGCTGTCAGTATATATATATTACATAGTAATTAACAAGAGGTTTCGGTGAGGTGGGAATGGGGCTGGGGTAACCTGTAGCAATTCTCAATTTTTCTTCCCTGATTGTCTTCTGGTGTTGAATGATGCACATCCGAAAAAGGACCACCGCCGCTAGCCTTAAAATTTCCAAACAACATTCAGTACAAACAACCAAGGCATTGAAAAGTATATTAATGTATGTACGTAGGACGGATTCAGGCAAGGAGAATCAGTCAGTAGTTTTCAATGATAACGGAGAGACGTCAAGAATATTCAAGAAGCAAATATTAAATGGGTATCCATTTCGCTAACTTTATACGTTGCCGTTATTCAAAATATGAATGCTAGATGCGCTTTAATTCCAACTGTTGATACATCCAATGTGGCAATTTTATTCAACACGATGAATAAATGATCCATAGTCAAGTGTGAAGACACTTCACATTACAGAGATTTGGTGGACCACACTATCGAGGAACGCCACTGAAGATCATGCCCACCCTTGCCTCGTCTGAAGACACCTCACAATAAAGCGATTTGGTGTATGGCCCACTCTCTCGAGGCACGCCACTAAAGACCACATTATGCCCCGTAGTCCCTTTCTAAAGACACTTCACAATTCAAGCAAGCCACGTGAGAAAAAACAATTCAACATCGTAGTTCTTTTAGATAATGTTAGGTCATTGAAACAAATTTTTCTACTGAATAAGCACGTTGAATCATCTCAGCCCTTTAATTCCAGACATGAGCACTATCTTACACTTCTGCCAAGACTGAAACTAGTTCTGTACATTTTATTATTATGTATATACATATTATTAATGTTCTGCTTTTTGCTAATTCATGATACATTCTATACATTTAGTCTGTACTACATCCAGCACGATATCTCCTGGCGGTGTGTACGGGAAGCACATGGAACTGACCTGTGGTATAAAATGGCTGATCCTCCAATGACCGATGTATCCCTGATTATTCCAATCGATGCCACTGACCTTTACATTGGCTTTTATTTTAACATTATCAATGTCCACTGCAGAATTTACAATGTTTCAAGCCCATAAATATGTGACTACATTTACTTCGAGTATAACGTCGGACAGCATGGCACGTTTCGTACGGATCTCTTAATGTGTGACTGATTATACTAACCCGCGCTATACATCTGTTCATATGCACGTGTTTACTCCATTGTTAGTCAAACAATTACAATTATAAATAATTGATCACAGATAACCACACAGAATTCCAAACAGTTCACTATAGCCAACGATCACCTATTAACTAAAGAATTATTTCTGACTATAGTTATTCTGGATAGATCATACCTACATGTTAAACAGACTCGGTCAGGCTATAGAACAAACATGCAAGAATAAGTAAATAAAGATAATTTAATACATAGTAAACGAGTGACATGTTTTCAAACAAGCGTCACATTTTTCTGTGACTGCTGTGTTTTATGTTAAGTCACAGACATCTTTTGGTATAAACTGTGTAATGATTTTGTGTTTTTTTTCTGCAAACATTGCCGTTTTATATTATTTTCCAATTCTTTTTCGCATACAACCAAGACTTCATAAAGCAAATAAAACTTTAATATCTTCGTGAACAACTTATTTATTATTTATGATCTGATTGGTGTTTTACACCGCACGCAAAATTATTTCTTTTATACGACGGCGGCCAGCATTACGGCGGCAGGAAAGCGGGCAGAGCCTGGGAGAAACCCACGGCCATCCGCAGGTTGCTGGCAGATTGTCTCATGTTTGAACAACTTACATTTAGCGCCTTTAAAACATTATATGTATCAAAAGAAACTTTATTAAAACGTAAAATGTTTTCAAAACATGTCCGATTTTACTCAGCTGACTAGAATATTATTTTTCATTTTACACCTGGCAACCGGGTTGAGGAGGACATTATTTGACGATCTTCGCTTCCCATTGAAACCTACATACGGCTGAGAAAATCGATGAGCATTTCATATTGTAATTTTCTAATGCTGCTGTAGTCTAAGACATGTTACTTCTTTACACTCGGACACTCGGACGTTGAGATACTCATTTCATGTCAAGATGACACAGATACTGACTGCACTTAATGATACCACAACTGTAGTTCGCTGTATCCTTGTGGTTATATCTTTGTTTTTCTCCTATTGAAAATACAGGTGTTCCCATTGTACAGAAGGCTGTGTTCTGACAGTAGATGGCATCACAGTATATCTTAACACAGAAGGTCTTCTCCCCTGCACTCGCTGAGACAAAATCTTGGGTCAACAGTCAAACATCAGTTTTCTCAGATGAATTAGCTCCACTGTAAAACTCAGTTTTTTGAATCTGATGACCCAAACTTCAGTCTCTCCCAGTGTGTGCGCATTCTACTGCCAGTGGCGGCTAAGCAGATTATTACTTTCTTTATTCTCTTCATTATTGTCATATTATTTTAAATGACCGGTGAATCGGTAGAGGAAACCCGGCAGATCGAGTATATACACCCCCGCCTTTTGGCAAGTCGTAGTGACAGGCTTTACTACATATGACGTACAGATGTACATACTATACCGTTTGAAGGCAAGTTGTCTTCAAAGAAGGTTAGACTGTGCAAATAGCCCTACGAGATTCTGTGACCTCTTAATGTTATCGGGGCCTACAAGTAGTAGTAGCGTGCAGATCTGCAAAGGAGGAGGTATGATAAGGCGTTGAAAGTGCCCATGACTAGCACTGCCCGTTGGAAAAAGAAATCAGTTAGTTTGTCTCTGACGACTGTCAATCATTAGTTCACGGCCAACCGCAAACTGGGTCATTCATCGGAATTCGAGTTATCCCAATAGAAGGCCACATATAAACTTATTTAGTTTCCAACTTTTAATATGTTTCATTGACTTTTGCTTTACTTTGAACACCGTTCAGTCTGATACAAAGTTTATCGTCCCCTGTTCTAAGGATTTATTCAAGATTTAATTTTCAGGCTTTATATTTCTTTGGAATATAATTGTAAGTAGAATTATGGACCAATATTACAGAATGTAAATAGAATACATCTTCTTTGGCATTTTTTTCTTCTGTTTGTCGCATGAGACACCTTAAACACCACTGAACACAATGATTGTTTCCTAACGTACAGAATATTTTAGGTAGGAGAAACTATCAGCTTAGTAGATATCTCAACATATAGTTTCAAACGCTGGCATATATTTGCATCGCAACGTCTTCAGACTGTGCAGTGTCATAATGGCGGTCACACATTCCGCTCTACAAGATGAGCCGGAATAAGCTACCCCTACATGAAATATATAGTACATATAAAATCGATAGGTATTTTCATCAACTGTTTACTTTTTAAAGTGTTTAATTATGTAATATCAGTACAAATTGTGTATTTAAAAGAAAAACGCATTTTCATGTAAATGACAACAAAGGCTAGAACCCACCCTCCCCTCTTCCAAACCTTGATTTACTAACCACTACACTAAACTCATCAAATAATTACAGCGACATTTATTCGGAACACATCAATGTAAAGGACAGGTCG
Source organism: Acanthopleura granulata (assembly GCA_016165875.1). Classification (NCBI taxonomy): domain Eukaryota; kingdom Metazoa; phylum Mollusca; class Polyplacophora; order Chitonida; family Chitonidae; genus Acanthopleura; species Acanthopleura granulata. The sequence goes on along the minus strand of JABBOT010000080.1, from coordinate 26,650,986 downwards.
TGCAAATCAAAAGACAAAGTTATTGTTTTAACCATGAATGAAGTGACGCCCCCCAAAAATACTTTGCATGAAGATCAAACTCACTGAAATACAAGTCCTGTACAAGTTTTGTTCTGGGGCTCTACTTCTTTCATACCTAAGTCGGAGATTAAATAGGTGAAAAACGGCACGAATTTGACAAACTGAACAACTGGGCATTTTCAGAAGATTGTAACATTCTCGGTGAATCAAAAATTTATACCTTTCTTACAAAATCATGTCCATTCATATTTCATACATGTCGAAATTAGAGGAAAATAATGTAGGAAATTTTTTTTTCATGAACATTTATCGTACCCGCCTTATTATACCTCCTCATTCATGGCTTAAAGACCACAAAGTCAACAAATTGTAGGAGCAAAGTCATTCTTAATGACACTGAAATAGTAGGGTTTTACATTTTTACATTTAATAAAATGACAACATCAATGACGTTATTCGTTGTTGGCTCTACTTATAAGTGATGTTGGCAGTTTGCAATATTACTTATTTATTTATTTGTTTGATTAGTGTTTCGCTCCGTAAAAAAAATATTTCACTTACACAACGGCGGCATTGTAGTGAGAAGAAAACGGGCAGAGCCCGGGGGAAACCCACGACCAGTCGAAGGTTACAGACAGACCGTCCAACATACGGCCGATAAGGAAGCCAGCATGAAGTTGCTTGAACTACCCGCGACCACATTGGACTGAGAGGCTCCTGGGACATTGCGCTGCACTAGTTCGCTAACTACCTCGGCCACAGAGACCTCTATAATGTTACTCATTTGAAGTGTTACTCACTCATTCTATTGTGTTAGTTATCTGTAGAGGTAGTCGTGTGAAGTGTTACTTTTTTCTGATGTCATTGTTAGTTGTTTGTATAACTCGGCTATAACATTATTCATCTGTAATGTTACTCACCTGTGATGTTACTTGTGATGCTAATCTATAGTGTTATACATTTATAATGTTACTCATTTGTGATGTTACTTATCTGTGGTATTCAGTCTGGATCACATCGTTTGATTTGTCGAATGCGACCTGTAGACTGGAGACAGGATCTGCTCTATTCGATTCAGTTTGTAGCGACAGATTATTATCTCGAGCTGACTTGATATGGTTGAGAATTGGTTTATGGAATTGTTTTTGCTTTCTTGATTAGGTTTTAATATAAAGGCTGCCACGTTTATGAGGAAATTGTTTCGAATTCGTGAGAAATTTTTTGTGTGACAATATTGTCAGCTATAGCCAAAAAAAAAAAAAAGAAAAAATAAACAAAAACCAAAAAAAACAAAACAGGCTCTAATCAACTCCTAACGCCTGTAACGCACGCGTGCACGCAGCCTTGTCTATCGCCTGTGGATATCTGCATGCGTTTCCCATTAGGACCCATTATGGTCGGTTTGAATAAATGTGTACACACCTTGTCGATGCACAAAAGAATTCATCACATATTGGACTCGGAAAAGATCGATGTACTTTTCTCTCATGTCATTACTCTAGAAAATACAACTATACGCTCTCGCCCAATATAAATATGTGTTTGCAGATTTCCTAGGCGTAGAGAATGTCTAGGGCATAGGAAATGCTGCGGATGAGGGGACACTTTTATTTGTATGCAAATCAAGGGAATTTGTGGTAAAATGTTGAATTGTATTTTTTTTTCAGATCACTCCATCTATTAAATATATATATATATATATATATATATATATATATATATATATATATATACAGAGCTGCCATTTCTATTAACTTGCCGCCTCCAGTCTGCCCCTCTAAATGTCATTTAGCTATGATATAATGATCGCTATAACAACAAATTAGTCGCGGCATTTGGAAGTCTTTTTTGATGTCTCTAAATGCCCAGACACGAGTAAGACTGGACTGCTACACATATTCAAGTGCCTAATCGTCTGGATAAGAAGTCTAGATTGTCTGACGAGTCGGGTTACAAGGCAGAATTAACAGACATACCTTGGGCACTCCATCTTCTTAATGTGTTGACTTTTTAGCCGTTATAAAATGCATTATATTAGTGATGCCCCCCTTCCAAAATGCTTAAATTTCAGCAAGTACTGCTTCCCTGTCCTTGAAATTTTGCACTTATACAGCGTACTACTTAACGACGGTTCCGGTATTTCTTTGAATGAGTGCCAAGCCACGTTGGTGTTATCGATCATAGACATTCCGTTGCAGGACTGGCGAGCGCACGGTTTTTAATCAAAGATGTCACTATGACGCTTTCTATATTAGAAATGATATGTCAATTGAAAAGTGTTGTTATTAGTTTGAGGTAGAGTGACCGGTGGCGCTAACAGAAAAGGGAGTATATTTTTGCTCCTCATAAGACCACAATTCCCTAGTTACCCATCAGATTTACTTGGTTGCGGCCTACATGCTTTGAGGTGCTCTGACACCCACCACTCTCTGGCCACTTTACAGTCAACCCTCACATGTTGACAATGAAAATACTCAAATTAACATAACCGAAAAGGTCATTTAACACTTTCCATCAAAGAAGTGCAGTTTTGGTTTTAAATATTTCCACAGGTGAGATGTGGACATCACATAAAATGCAAGGTGTTTGACAGTGATATCTTCACCTGACACCTCGTCCATCGTTCAATTTGCACAATATACAGAAATTCCGTGTTTTAATTGTATGACATAGTTTACTTCACTTTTTCTGAATCAGATGTAAACATGACATGATCAGTAGCATGTTACATTGTAATCACATTGTAAGTAGACTAGTCCCAACAACTGTGTGATATCTTATACACCAACCCATGAAGGTGTCGCGTGGGTATTAAAATAACCTCTGACAAAACGTAACAAGCTATCAATCTATCAAACCCCAGGTAACTGAGTTCAGTTCAAGGAAACACCATACCTTTGGTACTTCTTATACCCTCAGTACTGAGCTGTCAGAGCAGGCCCTGACCATCTGGCTGTCTCGGTAATCTCTACGCGTGGGTGTTGTCACCAAGACCACCATATTTCACTGTATCAGCACTTATTACGATGGTTTTCTGCTGCTGTCACCAACGATGTAGCACTGAGGAAACAAAGGCGTAAGAGGCATACAGTTTGAAAAACGTAATCCAGCGCAAATGTACATGTAAGCCCATGTTGTTCAGACTCGTTTGTCACTGTCATTTACTCAAGTTCAAATTGTTAACTAAGGCTTGGACAATTAGCACATACAATCCGGCTGGCGCATATGCATACGTAACACTTGTCACCCTGGCACTGAATGAAAGTCCATATATATATATACGTGTATGTGCCTGTTAGCATAACATTATACTGTTCGTTATGAAAAGGCTGTTGGTTCTAGGTCTGTTCAAATAGTCGTGTTTTTTTTTATGACCGAAGCCACTTAGAGTTATTTCCCTTTGACTGGCTGCATTGGTTAATGTCGAAGTAACTTCGTATCAGACCCGTATTTTTCCTTCTCCAGGTCGTTGCACTTGTCATCCGATTTGCCGTATAATTCAATGGAAAAAAGCAACAAATAGGAATTTAGGTCTCACTGATTCAGTGTGGACTTCATATCAGGAATTTTCTTAGGTTCTGGCTCACACTCTGGACAGGTAATATTCGGTTTTCTCTCTCGGTCATTTAGCACGATCGCCTTCATTTAAATGCAGTTAAAACCCAGTAAGTAAATAAATAAATAAATATAAGCAGGAATATCCCCCAAATACAAGCGGCACTAAGTTGAGTTTGCCGAAAAGGCTGGACAATATTATGTTAACTTCGGTAAAGCTTTTTTTTCCTAACAACTACTACGACAGTGGAAATTGACATTTGGCCTTGATTTGTCGGCTAGCTGGAAACGCAGGCTTTTTGTGTGTGGACTGTGACGTCATTGTTCAAAGCTCGGAGCACTCTTGTCACATGAGACTGTAGTAAGCTGCTACGGTTGTGGTTGAAACTTAAGTATATATGTAAACTTATAATATGGAATGATCGAGAAATTTTTTCCCGCCACAACACAATGGTCTGGGAAAACTTTGCAGTGTTGGGCGCACATGTACTTGTTACATTTAAAACATATAACATTAAGACAATGTGCTGTGCCTATGTTATTACATGTTAAATTGACAGACAACCCAGAACATTTACGTCACAGCTAATAAACAGCTGATATCTCTCAGCTCTCTGATTGGTCAATCTCTTATCAGCCTAAAAGCATGGGCGCCATCAGATTCCCCAGTCGGCAGCACAATACTCCACAATTCAAACGAAGATAATTCAGTAACGAATTCATACACTTTAAAGCTGGTTTTTACATTCAAGAGAGAATTGTACAATCTTTTTAATGAACAGTACCTCAGTCATGAGATGTCTTTCACTTTTATAGATTCTGATTCATTAGTGGTGCATACCTCATTCAGAGGATTTTAAAGATCTTTGCTAGATATAACGATCTTGATTTTAGACCACCCTGCTTTGCCGTGAATCCGCAGAAATGTTAAAACAAAAGACAACACTAGACCAGATGGATATATGTATCGATAAAGAATCCCATTCATAGTTTTAAAAAACGTCATTTTCTTTTTTTCTGTGATGTGGGATAACCGAGAAATCGCATCTAAAAGGGGAAATCGACCGGGCCTCCAAGCTCCCAATTTTAATAAATTAATGAAGAGATATTTCTGCCATTCGAGAAAGCATCTGTTTCCGCTCTGGTGTCATCCGTTCCTAGTTAGAATTAGTGTTAAATTATCTGTTTTCCTTGTGAATACGAGGCAATTCTGATATATTTTAAAGCCATTTTCAACGAGAAACTGTTATTTGAATATGTCTGGGGTTATTCCTCAAGGTCTCAACAAGGAGGCCACAAAGGGACCGTCCTTCGCACACAAAGGAATGTATCGCCTTTGATACTGAAGAGAGTGTTTCCTGTTTCTCTAAAATGGCGTACCTTGACCTTGTAAAAATTCCAAATTAAAGCGTGATTTAAGGAAATACCAAACACGTCATCAAATATGCCGGGGGCCTCCGTGGCTCAGTCGGTTAACGCGCTAAAGCAGCGCAATGACCCAGAAGCCTCCCACCAGTGCGGTCGCTGTGAGTTCAAGTCTAGCTCATGCTGGCTTCCTCTGCGGCTGTGCGTGGGAGGGTCTGCCAGCAACCTGCGGATGTTTTTGGGCTTTCCCCGGGCTCTGTCCGGTTTCCTATTATCATAATGTTTGTCGCAGTCGTATTCTTTTCTTAATAATGATCAGAAATATCAGGTATTTTGGAAAGAAAGAAAATTTTATGTTCGGGAAGAGTAGCCGAATGCTGTCTAGCGACGGAGTCACGAGATTCGAAAACGGCAGTTCGGTGGCAGTCCGAGTAGCTTCGACGGAGAAGATTTCTGCTAATTGCGACGTTATGGCCTTTATTGTTCCAGTATTATGAGCTGATATAAACTCTGAATTACTTCAAAATGATGGGAAACCTGCTTTCGTGGTGTACAGCTTTGACACCTTGAGGAGAGCGCAGGCGACAAAAGCGATTTCTTCTAGGCTGGGAACATGGCCCACCGATCGTAGAGCTCAGACACAACGTAATTTACACCATTGATATGTCTTTTTCATTAGCCGATATCTTTATATTCTCTTGAACTATTTTTTGAAAAATGGGCGTTACATTTTGCAAGATGTAACGTTATCTTTATGATCTCCGGTGATAAGTTAAAATTCTGCAAAAATGGCTCTTCAATAATTCTGAAATGTTTTTTAGAAATGTGCGCTATTCAGATTATTCTAGGGAATAGTTCAATAAAACCCATTCCACGGGCTGTCAGTTTTAAAAATATGATTGGACAAACTTATAACTATTTACGTCATTCACAAAGTGGATGTGTTCTGCAAATCTGTGATGTCAACACATACTGAAAAATGAATAGGTTAACAGGTGTAAAATCCAAAAATCTCTTTCAGTTATACAGAAATCAAAGGGCAAAATTTATGAGTGTGGAGTACAACTCCGATGAAATAAATAAACCTTGACAGACACTCAGAGAGCGGAAACCTCCGCCACAGCCTAATTTACAAATTCCCCCACTACAGACAAAGTTATATCCTTCTCAATCGTGTCGTACGCGAGAGTTTTAAAGAACGCTTTAAACCTTTTGCTGGCTCCGGATCAGGCTGACTGTTAACATGTACTGCATTGGTGCTTGGCCCATGATCAGTGTAGTAAATTTCACCAAGAATCCATTAATAACAGGTTTGTAAACAATTATAGACAAACACAGGGGAAAATATAACCTCATTCGTGAATCGAAATAATACACTACATCTTGATCGCCCAAGTTCAACCCTTCGTTGTGTATTAAATGGTGCACCCAAGGGTCACAAAGCTGCCCTATACTTAGTCAAACTTAACTTCTGATATTCCTTCTGAGCGCACATTTGAATATAACGACTAATTTTTAGTTTCCTCATTAAGACCACTCTTACATATAGTATTAAAAAAATAATTAAGATAAGTCATAACTTTCGCACAGTAAATTGTTTTGAACTGCCTGGCTTAAGCCACGTTCACATTATGCACGGAAATCGGTCTTGGGCCCGATCCATATTCGTGAAAGATGACGTTTTCGGAGGGTTGTATTCACACACAGAGAATTCGGAGCACGGATTCGGTGTCCTAACCAAATTTATTTCTTGAATAAACAGGTGTTTGTTTAGTTTAGCACTTATGGATCATCAGATAAAACTATCAGTAAACAACATGTAATTAGAAATTTACGAAGAAATAAAAAGAGCCTAGTGTGAACGTGGCTTTAACCCCAAGGCACACTGTTAAAATTATCTGTAACTTCACACTAAGCTTTATTGTAAAACATAACAGAGGATTCCACTGTAAAACCTGTACTACACTAACGGATGTAGGTTAACATGCATCAGCTGTATTATTGTACTGACATGGTGCAAATTTAGAGTTGCACGTGGCACAGAAACATTTACAGTATGAAATACTGTATAACATACAGTTGATTTCATTGTATAAATACACAGAAGAATGATACAGTGGATTCATTTGTAAATTCACAACGTGACAGATTATTCTGTGTGATTATTCTCTGTTGCTTAACATGTATAGGCCAGCAGGTTTAATAAAGTAAATTTAGTTTGCAACGGGTATTGTCGTTTATTAAGTCTCAGTACGTATAATCTGGGATTAAGAGAGGTCTCTTAATCCCAAGTATAATTCGAGATCAAGAAAAGCGGCCGTGACAAGCAGAGTTCTTTCGCGTCGAAAGTAAATTTAGCTTCAGCCAAATCTGAACGGTAGGGCCAGAATTTGGCAGTTCACGACCAAAAAATCCGAATTTATTTTGCTGTGTTCCAGGGTGTAACGCTGCAGTTAAAAATCAAAAAAAAGGCAGCCAGTATTCATGGATGAAGGGCGTCACATTCCATCCATTTCCTACTCTGTTGCGCTTTAAAAGTTGGAGTTAGCGCCCTTGAATGTCACTTAGTTTTTCCACCTGGAGGCGAATTTTAGCGGCTCATCCAATCACATTGTCCGTTTCAAGGGACACCATTGGGCCACTGCAAACTTGGCGGGCGTACCGGCGATGACAAACATGTTTGGCGCAAATTTAGTAAGTATTTCATTTTCTGACAAGTCATGTTTTACTGTGGTCTTTGTAGTTTCAGCTGTATATCTGTGTCAGTGTACTGGAAGCACTGTGCAGTTGATTCTAATACACCAAACGTACGATTTGCTTGTAGAATCAGGGATTGCAGCTCGTCATTTTCAACTCTTCGATCTTTGAGACTACATGTTTGGCGTTACCACCGGCCAGCTAAGAACAGAAATGGGACCAACGGGACTGCGGTATGCTTGAAGGCCTCAGCGTCTGGTGATTGTGATGCAGTTCTTTTGGCAGATTTAACCTGTGTTTTTGAAGGACGTGATAATCAGGGGGTCATTGACGGTGTGAAATCACTGCTATCACACTTAAAAATTCAAATAAAACAAGGCCAAGTCATACAGTGGCCATTTACCGCGTGTTCGAGTTCGACCAAAAATCTTTGATATAACCACGTCCTTTTATTTTCCGCAACATTATTAACATATTTAATAAGTTATGTTACTGTACATGCTGTAGTGCTCATGTCAAGACAACATTTTAGAATATGCGCTGCTGGGATTTTAGATGATTCTGTTTATCACCAAGATTTGTTGATCTAATTCTGTGGGTAAAATTATCATGGATGTTGGAAACATAACTAAAGTTTATCAGAGGTCTTTAGAAATGGAAAGTAAAAGGTTTGTTGTGTTAATTAATCAGTTGTATCTGTTTTTCAAAGGTGACCTGCTGGACCAGAATTCACAAATTTTTGTTGTAATGGAAAAGAATGTGTTGGCTGAAGGTATCCAGACATTGCAGGATGGCATACGAATGGTGTTCGCCTGTTACTTTGTCGTCAGTCTGCAGTATGAGAGACATTTATCCTCTTCACTGGAGTTCTTGCAGGGGTAAGTACTGCTGAACCCTAACTTCACGTGCTGGTACGAAAAACTATCACTTTCTTAAAACAAGGCCTTGAGGCTAAGTGTAGTTACCACCTAAATTTAATTCTTTTAGCTTCTTAAAAATTTGGATTTTGTATTTGTACTGCTCCAGGGTCCCAGAGTTGTCTAAGAAAATGACCCATGATGATATCAAAGAACTGTAGCAACCTTTGATCAGTAATTCATATCTCATTCTGGTATTAGGTTGCTGGGTTTGTACTGTTGTCGGTGCTCTGTGCTGCATGTAATAGAAGGGCACAGTGCGCTGACCTTTTGAACAACGTCCCTGTTAAAAATAGCTGGTCTCAGTTTATTTCACGTTTGAATTTATGTTTTCCTCATAACCAATCAGTGCAGTGGTAGTGTTACATGGGAAAATGACCTCTTGCACATCCTACCCATGCTCCCTCCGAAATTCGTCGAAAGCAGTATAATTCATGCTGATGCTGACAACGAACTGCAAATGAGAGGAGTTACAGCCAACTTCGTGCTCATATTGCCACCCAGACTCAAGGTCAAGCACGATGAAAATGCTCTTTTGTAGAAAATATCCCTCCTCATTATTTAAACCTGCAGAGAGAACTGGTTGTACTTGCAGCTTAATATTGAATGATTTTTTTTAACAAGATGCAAGCAGTGTAAACTCATTTCTCAATGACATTAGTTGACATTCTCAGAGATTAAAGCAACTACATTCATTTTTGTTTTTGTTTTTTTTTTTTCAGCTGCTTAGTCATCCTCCATGTGGCAGTAAGTGCATGGGGAAAGGCAGTAATGGGACTAAAGTCCTTGGATTTATCAGGGCTTTCAACGACTTTGACTGCAACTTGTGAACACATTTTGGTGACAGGTTTTGATTACTGATTTATATGTACGATGTAACAACATTATTCCTACCACCCGATGAGCAAGGGTAGACTTTCGTCTGTCATTTTATTTTTATGGCAGTAGATCCTAATGCCGCCTTATAGTGGATGTATATCTGTCCCATTTTGTAGCAGTAGAATGGAGGGTCACACTTGTTTCCACAAATGTGATAGATGATTTTGTCTCAATAACCAGATAAAAATAGCAGGGCTGGATTTTTCAATTTTAATGGTAATGTTTCCAAATGACTATCTTTTGTGTTGTATTTTCTGAAATTAAGAACACAAGCCTTGGTTTATACTACCTGTGTACAACTGGAAGACATTCTTTGAAATATAAATTGTGTAAGGAAGAAAAGTTAACATTGAAATAAAGTTTATGGAGTTAGCAAGTGGTGCGCCATATAATGCTGTGCCACTAGTTCTTCATTTTTGAGTCACCTATGGAGTTAGCAAGTGGTGCGCCATATAATACTGTGCCACTAGTTCTTCATTTTTGAGTCGCCATGTAACACACATGTATCTTTATGTGATCTCAAATTGTGAATTAACAAATGAAACATATTTGACAAAGAAAAATGCTAAGGATTCTGGAAACAAGTCCTTCATTATAGCTTTGTACAGATTGAATCTGTAATAACTGCTGCATGTTATCCATGCATGTATATTGAAAATGGCACAAGATATAAATTGTATGTTTTCATAGCCATGTATCTGGTGGTTGCACACATGTGCATTCGTGTTAGCTTAAGTTGGCAAGAAACTATTGATATCCGGTACTCAGAATTATTAATGATTACCTGCAAGTGTTTTTTTTTTTTGTATTTTAATACTATTTAAAATCATATTTGAATAGTTTTGGCGTATGGTGATGGCCTTGTTAAAATTAAGATTTCATTTTGGCTTGAAATTATCCTTTGTGTACGTGATTTCTTGATTTCCATCAGCAAAACAAATGCTAAAATATTTTTGTTTTTTGCAGGTACATAGATAATGTCATGGCGTTATCGTTCTGAAATTCAGAGAATCTTCCATTTTGCTGAACCCTAGTTTAAACCCACATATACATTATGCAGAATCTAAAGTTATGTTTTCTATAATAAAAGTTATCAATTATGTTGAATTTGAAGATGGACATGTATAGTTTAGGAGTTGTGTTTAAACATAACGGATCTCTTCAGTCTGGTGTAGTTTTTGATGTTATGTTATTGGAATTGATGATAGGCCATATTGCATTAAAACAGTGATTTGAAGACATGTTGTCATATTGTCTAAATGTAATTAGATTTTACTAAAGAAAAGGTTCTACAATTTAAGTTTAAGTTGGACAGTGTTAGTCAGCCTGTCAGCAGTTAGTAATTCATAATTTTATACTTCACTGTAATTCTGTGTTGCTGCAATTATCATTCATTACCTACATATAGGTTGAAACATCCAACCTGTCTTTTCACACCTAATAGTTCAATAGTTTTCATCTACATGCTGCTTGTGCAGCTCTTGACTGTTTGCACATGACCACATTTTTTGCATTCTGTTTTTTTTTTAACTGTAATTCATAATTAAGACTTGTGTTTGCTTAGTCAATAAATATTTAAAAACTAAGGCAACCCTTTTATTAGCATATAATTCTTCTGTTTGATTGAAAGATTGTTAATTTATTGAGTACATGTAGTTTAAGTAAAGTTTTCAACTTATCATTGCAGTCGTAGGTGGAAAGGCCTGGCAGCAACCAGCGGATGGTCATAGGTTTCGATCCCCGAGCTTTGCCGGTTTTCCTCCCACCGTAATTCTGGTCGTGCTGGAAAAGTGAAATACTCCTGTGAACCGCGTAAAATACCAATCAGAAAACTGAAGCAATCAAGTAAATTTGTGTTTCAGCTGTGTTATGAACTATATATCCGATTAACTCCGATTACAGACTGCAGTAATTCAATGCACTACTGTGTAAAAACAGTAGCATAAAATGCGACAAAGATGTTTGTGTAATGGTTGTTTTACGCCATACTCAAGTGGACCTGGAATAAACAACCATGTCGACTGTCACTTTACTATCCCCAGTGCCAAGGGACAAGTCCACCCTGTGACTCCACAGTAGTATAAACCGTAACGATACTATGGCGCATTGTGACTCAACAGTGGTGTATACTGTATATGTACAGTTTCACAACATGCTGTATAGCCCATTTGAACGCTGTAAATGTACAAAGGACTGTGATGCCTGTGCACATGTAAATGTGAAAAGCAGTTCTGTGGCAACATGAGTTTCAGGTGCAGAAATGCATTTCAGTTCAGTGTTAATTTTACTTATGGAGCTGTATCTTTTAACTTCATCTCACTGTAGACAATCAGTAACAATACATGCAATTTTACTGCCAAAATTACTGTTATCGTACAGTGCTTTACTTGTGAAATTACTATTGTTCTTCCACCGTAATTTTACACTGAAAAGTGTTGGTAACAAAATTGCCAGTAGTGTTTGTGGTAAAATTACAGCGACATTTTTAACGGTGTACATTTACACTGAAAAGTGTAACAAAATTGCCAGTAATTTTTGATGTAAAATTACGGCAAAATTTTTCACAGTGCAGCTTCGTCATCCTGAGGCCAGTACGAGAAGTTTAAGATTTACCAAGGCGCACAATTTAGTGGTCCTTTCGAAAAGTTTCTTTGAACCAAAAGGCACTTCGAGGGTGCAAATCTCCACCATATGTAAAGGTACATATCCACGTCTACAGACAAAGGGACAATAATCTGCATTTCTGCCTCATTTCGCTGTTGTGGAGGATCGTCTAAAACTTTCCTGGATATGTGGATCCAGGTAACCACCCAAATTTAATATGTTGGTGCTTGGTGGAAGGTCGAGCCGTCCACAAGTGACATGATATATGGTTCATTACATGCAAAGCTCCATCCATAACATGTTCCGTAAATTTACTGACAGAAAGACAGGTAGACAAGGAGACAAATTAGCCATTGCAAAGACATTACCTGTCTGGGGAAGATGAAAATTCGACATAAAGACTGAACCTTTTTTTTCTCGTTATCTCTCAGAAGGGCACTCATAAGCTAGAAAGTTATAGTATAAGAACGATAAACCCGTATGTTGACATCCATATTAATGATCCTAATGTATTTTTTTCTGTCTTTGTAAAGTAGGAAACATGTTTCATATAGACTTGTTTTTAAATAATTAGAAAAGGTTAATTAAAAAACAACTTAGTGACAGAACTTAATGTTTGCACGATCCAGTCTGCTATGCATGAGGGGTAGAGGTTTACTTGAGAACTCTCGTACTGCTATATCGTAAACATGCAAACCATACTTGAATTTCCGTCCACCTATTTGTTAGGGGTTAATACTGTTCAGTAAATTTAATACCGGGAATAATTTATACGTTTTCTATTTATATCCTATAAGGTTAGATCTAGATGTATGACACAGGGTTGAGAAGTATCGCCTAAGCTGATAAGCTGGTTTACAAGTGTCATAAGCTAAAAGCTACACACCCTGCAGAACACTGCGTGGAAACCTTAACATATGCTGACAGTTTATATCAGGCAACGTTAACCCGCACAAAAATGTCACCTCTTTGAACTAGAAAACACTTTGGATTGTATTTCTACGTCGCTGGAGGGGTATATTATAATTCATAATTAAGCCATCACATTGAAGTACCTTGGAAAGCAGTTAACGGCATTTACCGAAGGGGACTGTGCGCTTTGTTACGTCCTGATTTAGATATCACCCAGATCTGCGCCAAGGTAACGAGATAAATATATGGGCCCTTCAACCCTTAAACTAGGGCTAAACTATACACCTTTACTACAAGGCGATTTTAACAGCAGCGGGCTACGCGATGGTTTATCACTCGCCAGATTTTAAACCGCCATTAATGGTTAGCACGGGCTGCTTTATATGCCGGTATGACTGTTTGCTAAACACCGGCTGATATGGTGTGTTAGGTCCCGCAGAAGAAAGTGGAAAACGACCAATTTCAGAACAATGTTGAGTAGTCTGATACAATGGCATGTTTCCTGTACATGTATCGATTTTTTACCTTTTATTTCCATTTCTCTTTTATTTGTCGATGGCTGCAGGTTTTCGGCACATTTCTTTACTCCTCGCAGGGGGCGGGGGAGACGGGGCGCCGTACACATTTGGACGAATGTTAATAGTTGTATTCGGTGGCGGGATCCTCTGTGGTCACATGGCAAGCTTTATCATCCTATTGGTCTCTTAGAAACCCATACCCTCGGAGTAAAAGTTCATATCATAACCGTTTCCTTAAGTTGTTTATAGAGGATTTCGGGCTGTAGGGGCACTCTACTGCACTAAAGCCCTGTTGTTGTCATCTGACATTATACTGCATCATTTCGCGCTAAATGGAAGTTACCAAGTGAAACACTCACCTTATTCTCTACCTGACAGGTGACTTACAGAAGACTGGTAAGATACCGTCATGATTACAGATGAAGTTTGTGGAGACCAATCCGAACAACTTTGATGACCAACCTCGAGCGTTAGCATTATGGCAACTTTCCCTTGGTTACACAGCAGTTGCAATGGACAAATGTGGTGATTTGGTAATCAACGGAGTTAACCAAGATTGTGACCGAGCCAATCAGAGGACAGAAGATCTAAAAAAATCACGGTCTGTTGTTTCCCACGGTTTTAAGCATATTTACTAGGTGAGATGTGGTTTGACACAAGTGCAGAGCTTTACATGCGGTGTAACTTGCACTGACAAAGCATGTAACATCTAGTACTGTTGCCTAGAGTGCTGTCTAGATCAGCGATTTTAGGATGGGCAAGCTTTGCTTGTACATTACATGCTGCTGCATGGTTCACAGGCGTAGTAGAGTCACTGAGAAGTAAATATACTTATTATATTAAATACTTATATCCAGTATGGCCCAGTACAGATTGGGACGGCTTGGACTATGCTCACCGTCTTATGACCAGACTGGCACAGGCTGGACCATGATCACTGTCGTATGACCAGATTGGGACGAGCTTGACCATGCTCAGTATCGAATGTTCAGTTTGGAATGAACTGGACATTGGCCACTGTCATATGGTCAGAATGTTACCGGTTAGACAATACTTTCTGTCGTATGGTCCTATTGGGACTTGCCGTTTTGGAAACCAGTTATTGATTTATGATTCTAGGAATCATATAGCCTTTAATCAACCTAACAGCGTTGACATGCTATGCAAAGGGTGTGGATATACGAGATATACACTGCACTCATTGTGTTAAAAATAGTAGTTAATTTTGACCATGTGTGTTTTCGGCTGGGTGAAAGTGATCTGAGGTTTATAGTTTGGTATCATGTTTGGTTTCCTCGAAATGATGCCTCAGTTAGATAGCTGTTGCACGCTAAACAAAATCTGTTAAATTAAATACAGGATTGTGTTGTTGTTGTTGTTTGCTTTTTCTTAACTTAATAATTCGTAGCATAATTTGTTCTGATATCATGCAGAAAACACAAGAACACTGCAAGCAGAACAGTTTTAGTGTGGTCCATTAGCCTTAGCAATAATAAAATTGTGGATATCCTCCGACAAATTGACACCTTCACCGTGCACCCTAACGTATAGTGCATAAAGCCATGGAAACAAATCAGTTAACCTGTTTTAGAAAAATATGGCTGAATAAACAGTCTTTTATTCGTTCACTCAGTCATATGTGCATTCGTATGACCAGATTGTGATCGGCTGGACCATGCGCATTGTCGTATGATTAGTCTGGGACCGGTTGAAACGTGTTCACTATCGTATGGTGTTGTTTATATACCTGACACCACATGAACACGGGTCGTTTATTTTTTATTTGAATGTTTATAGTTAGAAAGAAATTATAATAGTTGACTTATTGAAATATCTCGCGGAGTATATACATGGGATATAGATAGTAAAACAATCTGGCTTATGCATGTAAGAATTGCAAATCACTGCGCACCCAGCGCAGTCTCGAACAAGTCAGTGATGGCGTCGGTTGTACTCAAGACAGAAAAACTACATTTGACTTGATGGATTGGTTGAGAAATGGTTGTAATTGAATTGTGTTCCAATCACACCTTGAGTAAATATCTATTGTGGTACATTCTCCATTTATGACATACAAGTTCACAATACAATCGCACTGATTTTATAATTCTAATTTATACCTTTACAATTTTATCGTTGCATACAACCATCTCCCACGAATCTTTATTATTGCTGTTTCGTAAGGAGATTATATTATCAGTTCTAGGAATCATATAGCCTTTAATCAACCTAACAGCGTTGACATGCTATGCAAAGGGTGTGGATATACGAGATATACACTGCACTCATTGTGTTAAAAATAGTAGTTAATTTTGACCATGTGTGTTTTCGGCTGGGTGAAAGTGATCTGAGGTTTATAGTTTGGTATCATGTTTGGTTTCCTCGAAATGATGCCTCAGTTAGATAGCTGTTGCACGCTAAACAAAATCTGTTAAATTAAATACAGGATTGTGTTGTTGTTGTTGTTTGCTTTTTCTTAACTTAATAATTCGTAGCATAATTTGTTCTGATATCATGCAGAAAACACAAGAACACTGCAAGCAGAACAGTTTTAGTGTGGTCCATTAGCCTTAGCAATAATAAAATTGTGGATATCCTCCGACAAATTGACACCTTCACCGTGCACCCTAACGTATAGTGCATAAAGCCATGGAAACAAATCAGTTAACAGTAATGTATTCATTCGAAGATTTAGGCTATGTGCATTCTGCTACTAGAAAGCTATTGTTTTGTCGCCGGTCATTTTGGTGGTTCGTATTGGGAATTGCCTTCACACCCTAAACATGAGAGAGACAATAAATTCTATAGACAGTGTTTACTCAAACCTGTGAAACTACCTGATGTGTAAATTCACCGACTTTCATTTTGTAATTAGCGTTCTTTAAGACGTTTTTCTAGCCAAGTCTAAATATGTGATTCTGCCATACTCCCCACAGATTAGTTGAGAGCTTTGTGAAGCCCCTGATAAAAGCGGAGGCCCCAGATGCGTTGATGTACCCCAGCAGGAGCTCTCCGTGGGTAGACCACCAAGGACAGACGGATTCCACGTGGACACGTCGAGGCAATTATACAGGGATCCCAGGTCTACGATAGGGTCAACACAGTAACTGGGTCGAAGCTGCTTTACTGGAATATTCCGGTGCGCTTAAAACCTTGCGTCCCGCTGGCAGATATACCGACAACCCAGAAACAATGCCACGGCAACTCCAGCGTGGGGATAGTCAGGACAAAGGTGCAAGGCAGCTGCATACGATAAGATGACCACTGGCAATCCGAGACGACTTGTGACAACTTGGCTTCGTCGTCGGAGTTCAGCGGGAGTGTGATGTGGTCGAATGGCACGACAGGTCGCAATGAATCAGGGGCGAGTGCCGACGAGACGCTGTCCTCCGTTTTAATAACTTTTGTTGCAGTAGCCCTTAGCTTTGTTGTGATTCTAGCCATCTGTTTTAACGGCTTGCTCTGTGTGGTGTTTCAAAAGCGTCCAGTCCTGATTAATGTTTCCAATAGCTTTGTTCTGAACCTTTCCGTATGTCAGTTAGGTAAGTAGCACTTCCTTTTGGTATGTTCTACAAATAACCAAAGCAAAAGCAATGGGATAACTTTCACGGCACAATTAGAGCGTCTCTCTCAAGCTTACTTGACTATTGTTCTCTTGCACTGCATGAGTAATATGTTAACAGTTTGCCCACAAAATGTCATCGTAAATGCAGTAATGAAGAATAGACTGCACACCTGTGGCCCGAATTACCTTTGGCGGGAAAGGTCCCCCATTGCTTTTCCATGCGCCCGACAATCGCACTGAGCTCATAACTGTCTTTGTTTGCAGTGCAGATATACAGCGGGTCCCTGTACGATCGAATATTCGTTTTTATTCTATGTTTGTAGGACATATATATCCTCAGGCAACATTTAAATATATTCATTAAAATAAGTTATATTGTTGCTATTTTGTGGTGCCGTTACTTCCTACGTTCCCGTCTGTCATGTCGAAAGCTACACTTGCTAGTTGTCATCACGAAAAAGTGCTGATGTGACTTTCAAAGTCATTCTGTCATTCGTTAAAATTCTGAATTTGCCTTAAAAGCACCACATCCTCTGGTGCTTGCACTTAAACGGTTTAAGGAACTGATACCCACTTTTTCAGATCGGAAACAAATCAATAGGATGGGTTTGGAGGTTTTTTAATTTCAACACCATAACTGTATACTTATAGTAAAAGACCAAGGTCTTTGCTTTAGGATGGCCTACAGCAATTGTCTGCTTATATAAAGGATCCAGGTTTCTTCCCTTATATGTTGTGCCATTGCACCAAATATCAGACAGGGTCTATTATGGGTAAGTGACATATTTATTACTCTCCCCCTCCCCCGCATGCTATGTTAGAGACACCACAATAAAGCGCACTCAACTAATATATTGTAAAAGTTAACATTAACATTTTGACGACGTAACCAACTGACTAATGAAAGTTTTTACGATTTGTTGTTTTTAGGGATCAGCATTCTTGTCCTTCCGCTCAGCCTCGTTTCCATCATCAGCCGGAAATGGTTGTTGTCGGATGCGTGGTGTCGTTATCAAGCATTTCTGTTCACAGTTTTCATCGTTACGTCTATGCTGTCTCTGGCCATGATCTCCATCGACCGTAACTACGCCATTACAAACTCACTGCGTTACCCTTACGTCTTTACGCAGAAACGCTGTAACGTCATTATAGGGGGCGGTTGGCTTGTCGGTTTCTCTCTAGCATTACCTCCCTTGTTTAACACTGACCTGTACGGGTACGAAATGGTGCAGTTTCGCTGTGGTGTGCGGTGGAACAGCAATGGCCATAACGCCGGCTATCTCGCCGGGATCGTAGCGATTTGTTACTTGCTCCCTATGCTTGTCATGATGTGGTGTTACTGTAGCATTTTTCGGGCAGCGATAAAGCATGCGCGCTCCACGTGTAGGGTACATCCGTCCAGACCCAGCATTTCGGACACAACCACGGCGGCCTCGGAGTTCTCAGGCCTACCTTCAACGTCTAGAAAGTTTTCCTCTGCCCAGAAGCACCGTCGATTGGACTGTAAAGCTACTCGCACCATCCTTATCATTTTGACGACGTACCTTGTGTGCTGGTTGCCGTACGTATCGGTCTGCATCACCCATCTGTCTGGGCAGTGCGTCCTGGACCCGTTCGAGACGATCTCGGTTCTTCTGGTGTACTCCTCAACCTCGGTAAATCCGGTCGTGTACGGTTTCATGAATCGTGCGATTCGTGAAGAGCTTATGAAGTACGCGTACCAGATTCTGCGCAGACACAGCGTCGAAGACATCCGTGAGAGTGAAGAGAGTCGCTCTCAGACGTTGACCACTTCCACGTCCTGTCGTAAGGGCCGCCATTGTCCAGACATTTGGACCATCACTAACTTTCACAGCCGTGACCTCAAAGGCCCACACTCCAGCTTTGTAATGGAAAGGATTTCTGAGGAGACAGAGAACGAAGACAGCTCCAGGAATCATTCGAACAATAAGGAAAGCAGCGACTTAATGCAGAAGGGTAGTGGCCCTTGTTCGTGTAAGACGAAACGAGTACAAGTGACTCCTTGTGTCGTGCAAATGTCAGACGAAATTACAGCAGCATTCTGACCATTTATTTGAGATACAGTTCTGCCAGCAGCCTGCGGATGGTCGTAGGTTTCCCCGGTCACTGCAGGCCATTATGCTGACCCCCGTCGTATAAGTGAAACACTCTTTGGTACGGCGTGAAACACCAATGAATAAATAAATATTTGAGGTACAATTGAATAAATGAGAACTCTAGTATCACACAACTAATAGTATCACCACCCATACTTTATTATGTGCCCTTTATGAGGGTTTGAAATTAAAGCATTTATTTTTTCGATTTCTTCGTGATTGATGTTTATTTGAATGATTGATTGATTGATTGATTGACTGATTGATTGATTAATTGATCGATTGGCTGATTGGTTGTTTGTAATACCATACTCAAGAGTTTTTCACGTGTACGATGTTGGTCAGCTTTATAGCTGGAGTCAACCCGAGTGTCCGGATTAAACCGCCCACCATGGGCAAGTTACTGACGAACTTTTATACTGTGACGTACACAGCTATGCATACCATATTGGTAGAAGACAAGTGGTCTTCAGCGAAGATTAACCACAAAACTAACGACCTATTCCAAGTCACACACTATCTTTACAATAACATTCACATTTCCACCCGACAATTGATCAACTAGTGTATGCTAAATTGGTTGAAAGGCAGTCATCATGATTGAAAACCACTTGAACGGCCTACCGGCGCCGTTGACCCTTTATTACAAGTCAGGCCCCGTACACAATAGGCTGAGAAGACGTCTTCCCTATAAGCTTGACATTTTATGCTTTTCCTATTGACTTAAATGTGGAGTTAACTTGATGGGTGGGTTGAAGTTTGAGTAACCTTTTGCCGCTTTTCAATTTGTGGACAGGTTTAACTAGACTTACACAGATGTACCTATGACCTCTTTCTGGACAATGTAATACGAATAATGCAGACCGAACATGGTGACATTGGTGACAGTTGCCCAAGCAGTTCTGTTGCACTGCATGTACGTTACCAATTACCAAGAAAGGGTCATCGAAAAGGCAGGAATGAAGGGTAAACTACAAAGTTTAGACCTGAACCACTTTTTGCATGGAATTTTCCATATTGCTACCAGGTAGTCTTTACCAATATTAAAGTGAGCATGAAGTAAGCCAATACACATCTCCGCTGTCACAAAGTTATGGTCACCAGACTCACCTGTTTTACTGTCGGAACTATAAATGGCGGGTATGATAACCCCGTCTGTGGTCGACGGGGTTAGCGCGCCAGCACGGAGTTATAAACCCGTGCCTCTCACCAGTGCGGTGGCTGTGAGTTCAAGTCCAGCTCACGATGGCTTCCTCTCCGGCCGCACGTGGGAAGATCTGTTACCAACCTGCGGATGGTCGTGAGTTTCGTCTGGGCTCTGCCCGGATTCCTGCCTCCACAATTTGGAGGAAAATCCGAATCAGTAAAATAAATAAAGAAATCAATAAATTTCGAGAAGGAAAGAACCTGCGTTACTCTGTTGTCCAGGTACTTCCATATAATGCTGTTTGCAACACGTATTACATTATAGTCATACGTTTTGTATAGAACTGAAAAGATTGTATACCACTTTGCATCCCTCACCATGCGAAGAGTCCCAAGAATCCTCAACATCTATGTAATGCTACACACGAGGAGACAATTTTAGATTCCAAATATACCATAATCAAAAAATTAAACGAGGCTTACCTGTAAGATGAAGTTTGGTTGTAATTCTACGTAGTCATGGTCAGAAACGGAGGAATCGTGTGAGATCATGCGTGCCAGCCGAACATCAGTGTTTAAAGCTGCTACTGGGCATGTTATCCAGTATAGGGTGGGAAGTACATACCAGACAGCAGGTAGTGTATTGTAGTTAAAAACTTGCTTGCTGGTTATTTAGGGAGGGCACATGATTCGTCCGTTCCTGACCATGACTACGTAGAATTACAACCAAACTTCATCTTACAGGTAAGCCTCGTTTAATTTTCCAATTCTACTACGTCATGGTTACGTCACTACGGAACCATGTGAGAATTTTTAAATTTTTAAAGCAACATGGACAGTAGCATTAATAAATTAACAAAAAGCAACCTGAATAAGGTTATCTCCCTTTACTGTACCAAAGCACATTTAACACCAGCATGTGTCCAAATACTTAACTTGAAATTTAAAAATCAGTTAACTGAACAGAAAATTGTTCATGTATTTATCCATGCGTAAATAAATACATGTATAGGCTCTATGATGCTTTTAGTCTGGTATACACAATGCAAAATTAGCAGAGTCAGGAACTCTTCTGAGATAAATTTTTTTAAATGTAGAGGTATTTACCCACCCGGCACATTCCATTATTACATGCATAGGTGCACCTTTGGCTCTAGCATGAGATGTGGCAGCACTTCTTGTGCTATGAGCACAAATAACTGACGTGTCTTATATGTAGTATTTCAGAAAAGGACAAACACATAGAGGGTTCAGATGAGGCAAAATGTATTCTGGTGATCAGTACAAGTTTATGTGTACATCCATCACTGTTGGCAAACAAGGTGGAGACCCTCACTCGTACGTTACTCACTGGTACTTTTACAATATGTACATTGTATAAGACACTACACTATACCCGCACATTTAAGAATTGTTTTAATCCATCTACTCAAGGTATCTCTGCTGACTGCATTATGTGGTTTCTGAAAACTGATTAGAAGTCGACTGTTCTCACCTCTTAACCCTTCAGTTTGAGTAATATACTCTTTCAGATATCCCACCACACATAAACGATTATCAGTATCATAAGCACATAATTCTATGGGTTTCAAATGCCGTCCAACCTTTCTCTGTTTTAATAGCTCCTTAATATGAAAAGTGCATTTTTGTCTATTAATATTATGTATTTCAGGTCTAAGCTATGTAAATTTTGGCATTGCTGAGCTGTCAGAAGGGCCAGTAACATGGTGAGTTTAAGAGTCAGAACTTTACGAGAAAGGCTTTCTGGCATTGACATTTCTTTCTGATAGTCCAGCGCAATTCTCACATCCCAAGTTTGTGTGCATCTGGGAAACGACGGTCTGTCAGCAAAAACACCTTTTAATAGACGTGACAAAACTGGTTGAGAAGCAAAACTTGTTTTTTTCCCTGGCAGAATCAACACAGCCGAGAGTGCTGACCGTGCAGTGTTCACAGCACTGTACCCTAAGTTTGAATCCGCAATTTCTCCCAAAAAATTAATAGTTAATTCTACAGGTGGAGAAATGGGATCAGCCCTCTTGGTATTACAGTAAACCACCCATCTCTTAAGATGTGAACCGTGCTGTTTGCATGTTGCGTCTCGCCATGAGAGTAAGATGTACCGGAAAGCTGTTTCTGAAATATTTCGACTTCCAAGGGATTGCCTGAGAAGCGACATGCCAATAGAGTTAACTTCCTGTGGAGAGGATGAACCGCCTGTAGTTTTGCTGGGAAGTGTCAGTGTCCCTTTGCCCATTGGTAAAACGACTGGATACCAGGTCAGCATTCCCATCAACTTCCGATACCATGTCTGCGTCGGCCAGTTGGGTACAATTATAGTCCCTTTTGCCCCCTCCTCTTCCACCTTCTGGAGTACTTGAGGAATTGTGCTGAAAGGTGGAAATGCATAAAATCCAAATGAATTCCAGTTTACAGAGAAAACATTATCTGCCCATGCATCAGGATCAGGGCGATATGAAACGTATGGTTTTACCTAACAGTTTATTCGTTAGGTAAATAGATCAATGCTGGGGTATGCACCCAGTTTGGACACCACCATTCTTATCTACACTAAGAATTCATTCAGTTTCCCTTCTGTGTTCCGAGATTCCAAATCAGCCCCTCCATTTAATATCCCAGGTGCAGCACTCAGCCAAATATCTGGTGATTTACACCATGTAATAATCTTACGTGTTATAT
Organism: Acanthopleura granulata; assembly: GCA_016165875.1. NCBI lineage: Eukaryota > Metazoa > Mollusca > Polyplacophora > Chitonida > Chitonidae > Acanthopleura > Acanthopleura granulata. The sequence continues at coordinate 26,627,990 of JABBOT010000080.1, read as the reverse complement.
TTTACAGAATGACTACTGCCAATATGAGTGATACAGGTTACAGCAGTTGTGTGGTCAAGCAACACTTTAACATGTTTACCCTTTAATTGCCTGGCAAAGGATTTAATTGCCACGAAGACAGCTAACAATTCAAGGTAACTGACATGATTTTTTGCTTCCTCTATCATCCAAACTCCACCTGTCTTGATCTGGCCATACACTGTCCCCCATCCACGTATGGAGGCACCTGTATTTAATGTGATCTGAGGTGTACCGTGACTTACGACATTGTAAGAAAGGTGGATTTTTATCACCCACCACTGTTTTCCTTACAGATGGTAGAAATTTTCATGTGAGCATCAAAATCCCCTTTGCTATCCTTCAAGGCTTCAGCCATTTTCCAGCTGACGATAGTAAAAAGGGCCATACATCACACCCTGAAAACTCGGTGACATTAGTCTCAAAGCTCTAGCCACTTCTCTTACTGATCGTAACTGTTTTTTAATTAAATCTGATAGAAAGTTTTTGGTGTCCTCTGCTTTTTCAGCTGGTAACCGGTCTGTCATTTTCACAGAGTGTAATACAAAACCTAAATAGATCTACTGTTGTGAAGGCATTAAAGCTGATTTTACAGGGTGCACAATAAACCCAAGTGAATCAAGAGTATGTACAATGTCCTGCACATTACAAAAGCAGTTATCAAAAGTGCCTCCTTGTAAATATGAATCATTAATGTATGTAGAAGACTGGTGTCCTTTCTTACGAGGGTAGCAAAGACCAGTTTTACGAGTTTGGTGAATTTTCTTCGACAGGGTGCCAGTCCATTAGGAAAGCATGTGTAATTGTAAAGATTACCTGGCCACTGCAATTTTCGATACTTCTGAGAATGAGGACCAACAGGAACAGACTAACAGGTATCTTTTAGGTCTACAGACACCATGTAGCAGTTTTGTGTCAGAAGTTTGATTGCAGAATAAAGGCTGTCCATTTTGAAATGCTGATACTCTATATGTTTATTCAGGCTTTTCAAGTTCAATATCATTCTTGAGGTGCCATTTTTTTCACGCTGCAGAAATACAGAAGATATCTATTCTCCGGATTCATGAGAAGAATGTTTAATAACGCCTTTTTTGAGAAGGCTCTGTATTTCCTCATCAGTAACCGGTTGCTCAGTTACTGATATTTTTATTTCATTGGGCGTTCTGGATTGCTCTGGATGTGAGACAAAATCTATATCCGAACCTTTCAGTGCCTAAAATTTCAGTATCAGAGGTAATTTTCTCCCATTCATGAACAAATTGTTGTAACCTAACAGGATGGAAACTCTCCACTTTGGAGATCATTTGAAATTATTGTTTCAATTCTAAGATGTAATTCTGGGACTCAGTACTCACCTGAGGTTCAGATGCGTCATAACCATGTCTGGAAGCCTTTACTCTTTCTCCGCATCCTTCCTGAACGACGTCTTTCTGTTGAAATACTGGGACGGCGAGTGTTGTTGCCTTTTCCGAAATGGCTTGTTATTGTTCCGGCCCCGCCTAAAATATTCTTAGTCCTCGAAGCCACTGTGTAGCCTATTTAGCCACTGTGTAGCCTATTTTGTTAGCCTATTTTACATCTTTCAGTCGTTTGCACAGTTCATTCCCGAACAAATTGCTCGTCATTGGCATATGATGTGAACAGATTGCTGCATACTTCCCGTTGATCGCTGGTTTAATTTGTTCTCGGCGCTTCAGTGACAGGTCGTATGTCACATGACCTAAGAGGCCAATGGCGTCCGTGAACAATCACACTTATTTGTCCACGTCACATTCGGGGTTTCCGTCAACGGGATTCACCGCACGTTCTCCCAAAAACATGTCAATGACCTTAATGACCATAGAAGCTGCTCCAATTACTGATCTCTGAATGTTTGCCATGCGGGGGTCAATTTTCCTTTGAGAATTGTTCAGTTTTCCCCAAATTTCGAGATTTACTCGGGGTGTCATCATATTTTGACAATTCTCCCGTCGATTACGTTTCACAAGCAAATCTTTCAGCTTCTCGTCACCAAGAGGTTTGTCAAATCTCTTGTTGACCAGTCTAGCCAGTTTTTCAAGGATAGCTGAGGCCACTTGTCATCACCCGAATACTCTGATTCAATATCAGAGCGGGCCGGTGTGGCATCGCCCACGAATTTTCGTTTCTATAAATCACTATCTCCGTTGGAGGGTGCGGGCTGTGGTTCAGGGTTACGCCCCGCAGCAAGTGTCTACCATGCCGTACCCATTTGTGACACTCATTCCTGGGTAGGGTCATATCAAAGACTAAAAATTGTACCTGATGCTACGACGCCAGTGTCCTTCAATATAGTGCAAAAAGTCCATTGTAGCACTTCAGTCTTTATTTCCGTTTTATTCACTGCAAAAAAAAAAATGCCAAAAATTATTGATGATGCGCACTTTCTGAAAATATGGTCTGGTCTTTTAAGCACTATGGCAAAAATAGACAAAGACAGCCCTGTCTTGTTCCATGAACAGACAAACCCATCGTATACGTAATCACAGCCCTGTCTGTAGAGTAATATAGCAATATGTAATTGTCCAAACTGCATTAAGTTTAACCAGTCCGTGAAGTTAGTTTGGAGTTGTTGAACAGATAAAGCTGCAAATAAAATGAAAATCTGCGGAAAACAAAAATCAGTTTACTTATAACCAAGGGGAGATAGTCCTTCTGGAGGAATGTTTCAACTTCTGCCATCAAAGTTGTCTCCCTGCAACTAAACTCGGCACGACTTTGCCGGTCTGCTACTTTTTATGCATTCGCTGTTAACGCTTATATTAACTCTTGTGTATTTTAAAATGCCCATGTAATGAGACAGTGCAATTTAATAAAATTAAATTGCACTTCGTGATAACCGAGCTGATACAGACCTAGGTCAGGCAGTCAACAGTTCACTGCACTAATATTGTGATTGTAAGATGGGATCTTTACACCAATTTTTATCTATTTTCAGGAATAATACCACAAGTTAAGGTAAAGATCGACTTCAATCTAAGAGGTGATTTGTTTTCAATCGCTAGGTCACAGGTTCGGGTTCAAATCCGCCCTTGGACAAGTAGTTTGTAGATTAGGCTACTTCGCGCTCACTGTTCGTTGGGCATTGACGAGAATAAGTGGATGACGAAGCTAATGTGACCATTTACGCAGGGTAACATATTCGTTTGTACAGACCTACATGTGAGACAGCTTCTCAGTGACTTGCCTAAGGTCGTGATTTATGCCGGGCATTCCGGTTTCTTCCACCCATAAAACTGGTAGACATCGTATAAATGAAAACTCTTAAAGAATAAAATAACAATCAATACATCAATAAGAAAATAAATAAAAAATAAATAAACAAATAAATGAATAAATCCATGAGCCCGGACGCCATTAACAAACAAAAAATGAACAAATAAAAAGAGTGTAAGACACTTCGTCATCGTGGGGTCAGTACATTATCACGAAGCTTAGCTAAATATTTATTATTTAGAACCGTGAACTGCGCTGTTGACTTAGGTGAATTAAGACATCTAAAATCTTCACAGTGTCAAGTATCCTTCCCAATAAAAATAACTAACACTATCTTTGTTCTTGCTCGAAGGCATCAGACGCCATCACAAATGCCATCTCCACGGCAGGGAGTTGTGGTTTACTAATACTCTCTCTTTGTTCTTACACGAAGGCATCAGGCGCCATCACAAGTGCCATCTCCACGGCGGAGAGTTGTGATTTACTACAGTCAGCATAGATCTGAGGTGAAGCCCCATACCGGCTACGTTCCATTCATTAAAACTACCCATCTTAATTGGTGTAGGAACCATTTTTGAAATGAAATGCCAATTTTTAAATAAAAACCACGTTTAGAACAAAAATCGGCCGGTTTTAAAATTAGTTTCTTCTTTGAAAAATAAGATAACCAATTTTGCAACAATTCTGCTAAATGCGTTTGAAATAAAAAAACTACTAACATAGAAATAATAAATGCACCCGTTTCTTCAGTGGTCTTTTTCGATTTTAGAAAGTGGAATTTACTTCAAATATGCCCATTTCTTGTTATTTTAATTGGGTTTTTTCTTTCTAAAGTGGTTGTTTCAAATCCCATCTTGCGAGGTATGTTACAGTAACTGTCCGGTCCCAGGTTCCTCCCATTTTCAGAGATATATATCCTCAGTGATTTTATATAAAACTGAAAACTGGTTTGATAGACCGTTTACATATTATCGTTGGACATTGGTATATCTGGCACATTCTCCTGATTTACAAAGTCCGTCCCTATGTTTGTTAGCCTAATTTTGTTTAAACCACAGTGTTCTAAAACAGTATTACATATTACCATCATATTTGTTTCAATACATGGTAAACATTTTGGCATGGCACAATATCATTTTTTTCATCTTACCAAATATACCTATATGTTTGTTCATATGCCCGTCTGCTTTCTGTGTTCTGTTTCGACCTGTTCCTCCAAAAGTCCTTTAGCATATTAACAAGAAGAATTTTTAATACATAATTCACACGCTAGTTGTCTGAAAAATCCTAATCTACCTTTTTGTCATCGTCACAAAATCTGAATGTTTGTTTGTTCGTTTGTCTGATTTTATATCCCAAGCTGCATCTCCAAAATGGTTTTATTACATGTTTTTCCCATTGGTATTGTGTACATTTAAGGTACCTGTAAGGTTAATAGGCTGCCCCTCTGCTTTTCCATTCTTTCTTTTCCGCCCTGTATTTCCAAAATGAATTTGTTTACTCACTGTTGACATAACGGTTGGCCAGCAATAAGTCTTATAAATATTGCACCAAGAAAACAGCTTAAATGTATTTCAGGCACTACCAACAGATTTGCCTTTGAAAAGGGAAGTATTTAACATATGGTCCTTGTCTAGCTTTCCAGAGTAGAATAAACCAGTTCTTCTTCCGAAAACCCCGCTCTGACCGGTTTCCACCCACCATAATGCTGGGCGCCGTTGTATAACTGAAATATTTTTGAGTACAGCATAAAACACCAACCAAATGAATAAATAAATATATCAATGCGAAAACGTGAAGTCCACAGTATAAAGACGTAACGAAAGAACAGGTCTTGTAAAACAAAATTTTAATATATAGGTAGCAGTATTACAAAACAATACTGATTATAATAAATAATTCGAACGAGTGCTCAAATAATATGGAAGCATATGTTAAATTTATGTACAAAAAGAAGAACATTATAAACAAATCAGGGCGTTTGCAAATTGGAGAGAGTTTAATATCACGGCAAAAGCGCTTCAAAAACGTTCACTTTCTCGTTCAGAATTGTGAGTAAAAATGCGAGCAGAAGTCTCTCGGATATTATTTGTCATTTAAGAATTTTCATGTCAGAAGTATGATGTATAGACGAACCGATAATACTCAAATGAAAGTAACGAGTGGGTAAAGCTTAAACCACTCTTTCGTAGTGCAAAGAAATCAGGTGAATCATTTCAGGAACACAACAGCTGAACTCCGCAATAAACAATTTCAGTTGACATTATTTCAGTTTAACTGAAAACTGACTTATTATCAAAAATAAAGTTCACATTTAAATTAAGTTACCAAAAATACCTTCACTGACGAAAGAAACAATCCTCAGTTCGCGTCCGGCCAAACCGTTGAGATCATCAAGGTATTGCCGTTTTTCATAGGTTCATCTTCAGTTATAAGACGACGGATCACGGCCTGTCATTCAAGACGACCTAGTTCACTAGATTTCAATGCGCATGCTCCGTTCAGAGGCCTTCATATCTGAGCTGTTTCCTTGCAACAAACCACTGAGCTTTCTCCATACAAAACATTTCAGATGTAGTAAGAGAATAAATTGTCCAGAAACAGATTTTACGACAAAATCAGCAGCTGTGGGCTGTTGCGAGATGGAGTGCATGTAACTGCTCTGGAATCTTGCAAAATACATAAATACTCGATAATTTCTGATTGATTAAATGACGATGTCCAAAAATAAAAACAGACATTGTACGAGTGAATATATATATACATAAGCCGTACACCTTTTCGTATCATGCACTTACAGGCAACAGCGATCTACTCCATATTCAATGTGCCGTATTACATAAATTATCACAGATATATGCATCTACTTGTGCAACTTGAAACGAAATCACGATTCGTAAATGGTTGATGAATGTAATGTCTTTTAATAATTTTTGTGTATCATGTGTACATTGCGTTTTTACCATGGGCGCCACATGGCCCCTTGAGGATCTAACGATTTGTCTTCTGGGTCGCTGTTTCCTACTCTACATTCCCTGGTACAGTTTTGTGCAGCAGAAGACGTCAGGCACCTTTCATCTTTTGTCTCTGGTCTAGTCGTTACCTTAACACTTGTAGGTCTGAAGCCTTGTCCACTTGTGGCAGATTCTGCGCACGGCTGTTTGGCGCAAGTAGATCCGGTAGACTCAACTACTGGTTCCGGTTTTATGATATGCAGAGGAGCTGATTTCGTTCCGTTTACCTCATTTAACACCACACCGTTCTTGGGAACACCTTTAGGACAAATAAAGCTGGTAAGTCTGGATGTATCGGACTGTACGACTGGTTGATTATCACGTGGTGCGCACAATCCGCCCAAGGTGCTGGATGTGAAAGCTGGTAGCTGAAAGCCAAGCTTGGCGTTGTTGTTGTTGTTGGGAACGAGAAGCAGCACCTGACCCTGAGTGAGCACCGTCGGCACCAGGGGGATTGTTGTGTAAGCCGGAACGTTGACAGGGGTATTTTCTTGCGGGCCAAAAGTCGTCGGAAATAATGAACCGGTGGAATTTACGGCCAACGGTAAAGCTCCTTTCACCTGGCACTGCTGGTATCCCCTGGCTGTTGGTGACTCTGCCGTTGGCCTGTCAAGGGATTTCCTCTCCGTGTCATCCGTGGGAAGGCTCGTCGGGTTACCTGTAGGGTTGAGGGCGTTGGGAGCTGACATGACGTCATCACTGCTGCTCGACACCTGCAGACCCGGGGAAACGTTTGATCTCTCCGCGTGGCCCTTTGAACAGTCATCCTTTAATCTGTCCATAGAGCAGAGGATATTAGCCAAGTGGGTGGTGAGCTTGAGGCGTAAATTAGCTGAGTTGTCGTCATCAGCGCCCAGGAATGTGGACAATTCTTCCATGCACTTATTAAATCCGGCTCTGTACAAAACGGTATGGTTACCTGCAAGAGAGCACAAGACTTCTTTACTATACAGAGAAAAAAAAACAGTGTGTTCTTCTGTTTGGACGAAAACATGTAACTTTGGCTTTGCACATATCCAAAATGTATTTCTTTAATACTCCCCCTACCCTCCCTCCAACAAAAAGAGAAACACATAGCTGGCACAATGTTGATGACATCAGATGTCACCAACGTCGACAATGACTGTCCACCAATGTCTTGGGTTATTAAGATTCCGCTGCTAATTTCATGATTGCCAATCACTCACTGTGTCACCTTAATGAAAACAACAGGTTAATAAAGAAATTCTCTACATTTGAACAAAACAGGTTTCCACATGTGAAAGTTCAACGCATGTGTAACTTTTGGGTCCCCTTTATTTATTACATTGGTGTTAAACGCCTTATAGAAATACCAGGGCAATACAGTTCCGGGAAACTTATACTCAGTGTAGCAGAGAATTAAGAATTCAGTATGTAAGATACTGTTGCTTGGAAGTTGTGATAAAATTAAACACATTTTATCTATTGCACTTTACAGGAGCATTGAATTATGAAGCTGGTCTCATATGTGTTGTCAGTCTTTTCATGTGAATAACATATAAGTATTAGGGAGATGTATTTGTGATATCAAAGTGAGTTTTATACTTTATCTTCAGAAACTGAAGATCAGTAGTAAGCTTTTTGTCCTATAAGTCCTACCTTGGCATCAAGATTAATGGTATATACACACCTTACAGATGTGTAATAAAAGCATACATTAGTTCATCTTTAAAGTGTGTATTTAAGGCCTAAAGTGACAAAATAATAAATAATAATAAAAAAAATAATGAGTAAAAATAATGTGACACAACCAATGAGAACCATAGCGATTGTGATTTTCGATATATTTGGCCATAAGATTCTCTCAGACACACCACATTTTCCTTGATATCAGTTTCAACGTTCTTTTCCCAAAAAATTCCTACGTAGGCTCTGGTTTTACACACCGGATACACCCACGCTTATTATCAGCGATTTTATCTGCACCCACCGGAAATCTGGTGCCGGCTTTGAACTATGGTGTTCCGGGTCATTGAGCATTACAATGCCACGTGTAGCATTATCAGTGCCAGCATCGTACATGTATATCAAGTCACGTGTGACACGCACACTTACTTGCACTGTCTTCCGGAAGTGTTATCTGTTGGGGATGTTTGTAGACCTGGGTTAAACAGGTGACGTTTTCACAAAACTGCGTGAATAGAATTTCTCGTAATATTTTCGTAAATGACCTTGTGTGGTTGTGTATTAGGGCCATACGCGGACGTTAATGTTCTCGAAAATGACGAAAAATTATTTACAAAGTTTTGTGAAAGTGGGAGCATTTCGGTTGATCATTTATATATCATGTATTGGTACTCAAGAATACTTCACTGATACGACGGCGGCCAACATTATGGAGGGAATAAATCCGGGCAGAGCCCGGGGCCCCCCACGATCATCCGCAGATTGGTGGTGGGCCTTCCCACGTGGAAAGGACACCAGAATGACCTGGACTTGAACCCACGGCGACCACATTAGTGATAAGCTACTGAGTGCTTGCACTGCGCTTGCGCACTTCCCTTGAAGCATACATATTGTTCGTTTTTAATTGTACATAGTTTCAATTGATTTAGAGACACTGGTTGAGCCGATGCATAATTTTTTGGTAGTGGAAGGTGAACTTTGAAGTCATGAGTCATCAGATAACATTGTCGAGGGGGATCAAAATTTTAATTTCAAGGATAACAAAAAAGCTCTGAAATTATGTATATAAGTCCCAAGTTACTGTGCAAAATTGGCCCCAGTAGGGAACTGCAGAGGCAGAGTTATATCGATACACAATGTCACACCCCACTCACCACATATAGTTGTCTGCTGTCTTGTCCGTAAGTATTTTACCGTTAGCTCCAGAATATCTGCTTTCTCCAACTTGGCAAAGCGACCCGACTGGAAAACAAAGAAGTTTTTTATTTTCTCTCTTTAAGTATGAAAAAACAGTGATGTGTCGTGCAGAGCGATTCAGATTGGCCTTATTCACCAAATCCAGACAATAATCTGGTGCTTTTGTAAGATTATTTCTTAAATAAAAAGAATAATCAGCATTGCTCTATGTTTTCGGAATAATCGCGGCAGAAAATCTTGGTGTTTCACAGAATATGTGTTGAAATGCATATGGAGCACAAGTCCAGATGGCTTTGATTTTATTTATTTATTTGATTGGTGTTTTACACCGCACTCAAGCATATTTCACATGTACGGCAGCGGAAATCACAACGACCGCATGTGTGGGGGGCTTCTGGGTCATTACGCTGCGCATGCGCCCTAACCAACTGAGCCACGCATTCCCCTCAGATGGCTTGTTAGGGGAATTATAATCTTCATATGTTCAAAGGTTAAGATGTCAGAGAACAGCTTTCTGGAGTATGAAAGCCGTTCAAAGGTTGTGTGCGCGTCTGTGCAGTTCGTATCTGGCATGGACTTTTGTACGTGATTGGCAGTGTGACGAATCCACCTTACTGATATCTGCATGCACTGCAGGCCTGACGAAAGTATTAAGGGGGGCACTAGGAAGTGCTATATATATATGTCTAGTTTAAAGGACTGGAATCTCTGCAGTACATTCAGACCAGTTATTTACGAGTAGATTTCCACCAATAAGCATGACAATTGTTATTATTGCGTTAAACAACAATCTAATAAAATAAACCGTCATTCACTAATGCAAAGAGTCGAGTTAAATACCAAAGAAACATGTATAACTGCAACACATCGTATGGTACTTTACGCGATTCTCTTGAACTTCAAAGTAAACAGACTCGGGTTTCATCGGGCCTTCTCGTGTCACGTGGGGTCAGATCGGGAGAGGTCGGTTCATGCGGCTGCACCGTAAGTTGGAGGCACTGCCGAGTATAGACTTTCCCACACACGATATCCCGGTCAAAGGTGACATCTTGTTTATATCGTGGCAAAATGATTATCCGCCAACTGGTATGGATATATGTGAGTAGGTATTTGCCGGTATATCGTCTGACCTGTGCTTTCCTTGCTCACCGGTTAGATTTATTTCCATCTCGAGGCGTAGATAACCTTTGTCAGGTTGCAAGTCTCGACCACTGTCACGTAGAGCATGGCGTGGGGCATCTAATTAAACTCGCAGGGTTAAAAGTATGTAGTTATTTTACCCGTCGAATCCCAGATTATTTGCATCTGACATTCCTGGACGAATGAATGTTCGCTGGCTGGGACTTCAGAAACTAAGTATAAAATTCTGTCCATGTCGTTGAAAGGCAATGAGAACACCTTGCAATATACACGTGTTTTAGAGTAATGTTTCAGTTTTTTAATTTTCTTCCCATTTTCAGCTTCAGCCAATTTGAAGAGCAGAGTAGAGGCAGCTAGAGTTACAGAAACTGTTCGTGTCTCTGTATATAGATGGCGCCGTAACGAACATATTCTTTTACGTTAATCACATTTACAATGCATATTGTTATTATGAATTTACAATTGCACCAAGTACGGTTACATTCCCAAACAGGCATTCTTCTAATGCCACTACAAATATCAGCTTGAAACAATGCGTTCAGCTGTAACGTTTTAACACTTCATGACTTAGGTCATGATAGCAGCCTTTCTTTCTCTATGTTTATTTTCTGACACGGGTGATGTGCACGCATGCATTCAAGAAGTATGTTGCCGTTAGAGGATCGAGAATGGTATATAGTAAACGAAGTGGACAGTATGTGATAAATGGTTGGCAAATAAACTTTTAATCCCTCCTTTGTTTATATCCATGCGACACAGTTTCCTTGATCTGTTCAGTGGCTACCGTTTGTCAACGTTTAGAATTTATTTCTTTAAAATAACCATGATGAAAGTAACTTTGTGGTGAAAAAATGAGCTAAATGTACATCTGTCAAGGTGGCAAGAGCCATGAAAAAGTGTCTTCTTGTGCTCTCTTTGCAGTGCTGAGAAATTATTCGTATTACAATTCAACATCGTGTGCATGTTGTGTTGTCTACGCGCAACATTATTAAAGAAGCCAAGTAGGCAAATCAGACAAGAGCTGAAGATATACAAAAAGCTTTTTAGTCTCAGAAAGAACACAGCCCCGATAACAGCTATAGTTTGAACAATCTCTTTTGGGTGCCTCTGGCAATTCAAGTACTGTAGTATACACGGTGCTTTTCATGGCATAAACAGTGTCCAGCATATATTCCACAATTATCTAAACTTATACACAGAACTAATGCATGCGTGATAAATTCCATCGGAATAATTCGTTTACTCAGTTTTATATTTGAGGTCAAAACATTGGAGAAAAACACGTGGATGTTGGTGTATAGCTATATCAAAGTCTATTCAACACCTGCATTAACCGATTTCTTCTTAAGGTTAGGTTTACTTTAGAATCCACTAATGCACTATGTTAAGTTTTTTATGCTTGTGAATGAAGTATTATGTGCGTACCACAGTTGACCCTTGTAACATGGACAAACTAAACTGTTGCGGTTTTCCAAAAGAGCACTTCATCAATTTTCCACTCACGAACCACTGTGTGGACATCAATATAATGTCCCCCGATAAATCTATTTATCGGTCAGATAAGGGTACGTTAAGTGTCCCTGCTCGTGATATATTTTTCCAAGGGTGCTTTTCATCCCCTGACATTTTTTCACACTTTCTTTTACCAAAACAAACAGCGAATGTCCACTGTGATCTTTTGTGCCCACTCAACTCTTGCGCCGTGTTATAGGATACTGTCGCCAGTGTCCATTCCTTCTATTGAAAGCCTCCGCGTTTACAAGTCCATTCAATCACGCCCAGATCGTCCAGGCACGCACATTTCGGGAGGTTTGCAGAGCTGAGCCCTATATACCACAATGTTGGTTTGTTCTGAATAGAAAACCCCTGTTGCTTGTGTATGCGGAAATACTAATGGCCTCTAAGATAAGGATTTTAGGTAACATTTTGTCAGACGGTGCAAGCAACTTCAGTTTTCCCGGGCCCAGTTAGGGAATCCACGGATTATCTTTTCAGATGCTGAGACAACGTCATTGCCATAAACTTATTAATGTTAATAGAAGGCTAATATCACACAATAACACTGCCTCGGCCGTCAGTCACCTAGACATAAGCACACAGAGCTCAATTAGTTTATGTCCAAATGATAAGGGCGCTGCATGAAAAATAATTTTGATGGCTAACATCAGTTCTTTATCGTACTTGGTTTCTTAAGCAAATCATGAAGGTCAGGTCAATACCTAAAAAAACAAATTAAATTAACACATTAAAAACAAAGCAGTGGACTTGGATTGATAGCCGCAATGTTCTTCTCATGTGGTAAGAATGCATGTCTGCTTAAGTTTGACGTCGTACTTGGCAATTTTCCAGTCGTATGATGGTGGGGTGTCCTTAGTATGTACATATACTGCCTGTGTTCCCTTGGCAGGGTGAGTCCTTACCACAAAGGTGCTACTGCTAAAGGAAAATCATGCCGAAGACACTGGCATGACAAGAAACCTAGACATATCATACTGACACTGGGCCGACCAGTCCTGTTTCCTTGCTCTAAACGCTCAGTGCTGGGTGCCAAGGGAGGCAGCAAACAAGTACCACTGTTGAAGTCTTTGATATGACCGGACCGGAACTGATCCAGGATCCCGACTGATCCCGACCTTGAGTCGGATGCTCTAACCACCAGGCCACCGAGGCGGTGCTCTCATTTAGTAGCATGGCATACAGTCACACAAAATGAAACGAATAATACTAAATGTTCTGCGTTAAGCCGTTGCTAAATTTACTATACTTAGTATAATGTAGATATAGTTTGTCTAGTACATTTACAGTGTCCATACATTATTGTATTATATACGGTAAACTGAAACAAGAGAATGTTCTCCTTGTTACCTCTTTCTCGTCAGCATTAGTTAGGAGAAGAGCTTTTAATTCCGTCAGACAACTGTTGATTCTGGCTCGACGTCTTTTCTCCATCAACGGCTTCGTTATCTGAAAGATCACCACACATTTTTGGAGCACATTTGATATGATTTTTTTCCTTTCATATATAGTATATAGGACATTCATAGTTTCACATTTACTAATGTCAAAATGATAAGTTTCTGATACTTAAAAACGTCTGTTGAGCATTTCCAAATGAATTAAGGATATACAAATGGTCGCTCACATTTACACGGACTTATTCATTTATTATGTTTAAATCATATTGCCATGCAGCAACAAGCAGATTTCCATGAATTTCTCCCCGGTTTCCTCCCACAGTAATGTTAGAAAATTAAATTTTCCTGAGAGTAGCATAAAACACCATTCAAATAAATAAATAAATAAATAAAGACATACTAATACTGATACATATTTGATAATAAGGTTACAAATTCAAAACCACGAATATTAGATAATGTACATTCATTCCTTCAAAACGATGGAAATATTTATTGCTTTTACTATAGGTCCGGTTATTATATATTTTTCGTTAATTTTTCATTTCTCTCAGAAAGTTCGTAGTTATTACTAATGAAACAGTACTCTAGGAATTTAACTATCAATGTTAACTGTGTTTTCTCCTAGGGGGCCTAATTTTAACTTCTTTCACGCTTTTCCCGCATTTCATTAACGATGTAGCACAAGACTGGAAAGCCGCTTGTATTTGTATCATGTTAGGTTGTCTCTTTCTACACCACAAATCTTGTTTTATTAGGATGTGTTTAACTATACAGTCAATTTGACTCCATCTGTAATCAGTGTTTTATGTTTGTTTGTTTTTGCTTTGTTCATTTTCTTTGTTTTGTTTTTCTTAGAAGTAGTACAGTTCAAATGGACCAACTATGACTGAAATGATATGATTGATGTGTGTTTAACGCCATACTCAAGAATGTTTGGCGGTCAGGTTTATGGTCAGCAGAATGTTCGAATTTGAACACACGACGTTTTTGGTAATCACTCATATATCCAGAGGGAAACCTGTTAAATCATCGAACTGTACGATTATCAAAATCATTAATCCTATTTGTTTTCAGGTGATTTTTCCCGTCCTCGAGCCAGGTGTGTAGATCTAACCTAAACACAGCCTGGCGGAAAGAACACTGCGATGAAATCAAGCGAGGAAACCCTGACTTTAATGACAAGGAAAAACATTAAGCAGGTTGCTAACTGTCGGTCGTGTTACGGGTCAAGGGTAGGTCATTTGACAGACCTCAGTGGCTACAAATAATAGGCGTTTCCTTGTGAATATACGAAAAAGGTATCGTCAAACAAACACGGTTTGTGTGTTGTTCAAAATCATAAAATCAAAAATGTACATCCTTTCTACTAAATAGTTAATCAAGAGTTCTATAGTCTTTTCTTCGTGAAGCAATTTGTATACGAATTTTACAGATATCTTTGCCATTGTTATGATACTGTCTGTGCTATATGGTTCTCCATTGTCGGTCGGATAGGCTAACGTAGATGTATGAACGCCTTGTAAAGGCAATGTAAACTCCAGAATAAACCGATTTCTCGAACACGTCGTCCTGAGAGCAGAAAGATAGTCCGAGATTGATCTGACTTTGGGATTTTACATTACAAAATGGCCCTATCGCTCAAATACCCACGTCAGAGACTCTTAGTGTGAGAGAGGTGGTGACTAACAGATGGTACCGGGAAAAAAGCTCTCTACATACCTCCAGCTGGTCAAATCCCCCTTCCCATTGCCACACATAATTGTGTAAATGCAAATCGTAAAGTCAGAACAATCTCGGAATAGCAGAAAGACTGACATACAAATGGTACAACAAACAAGAGAAAATACTGTGGTAAGAGGACTCAAAATAACTCGGAGGATTTTCATCGGAGAAAGACTTCACCCTCAGACGTTTACAGTTTAGCATTTTTTCCTCTTCAGTTTGCGTAAAGGGAGATAATTAGGGAGAATATCTTGGATCGTGATAAATCTTAAGCCGAGCACACGTTTATGGAATTATAAACGTTCCCAACAAAACGAGGTGTTTTTGTTTTTCAAACAGACGGCAGTAACAAATATTTGATGTCTTCACCTGTGTATATTTAACAATAACCCTTGAGCAAACACACACAATGTACCCAAGGTGCTCAACAGAATTTAGCGAACTGAAAACAATAAACAGGTCTGTCAGGTTTGTCTCTAGAGAGTCCACTACTGGGCATATGATGAATGAATCTGCATTCATATTAGCAACTCACAAAGAAACATGTTCATACGTTGTTAAAAATATTTCGTAAAATTACGGGTAAAAGGCCTGGCAATAAGTTTCCCTGTGTTTTCGCCGTAAAATAACGATCACACTGGCCGCAATATTATCGTGTAAAATAATATGTGAACCCCCACACAAATCACTGATTCTCCTATAGGGGGTGTTTTACCATTGCAATTTTACAAGTTGCAGTGTTAAAACCCTCGTAGAGTTGCTATGGCAAAATCGCAGACTTTTCTAAGAATGTAATTGACTATAAAGCAGGTAAATATTTTCTTATATATTTTTTGCAGGGAACTACGCCTGTGCAGGAAATTTTTCGATTAGAAAAGGAAACTTAGCGATTACATAGCGGATTGTGTTAATACGTGTGTGCTGAGATGAGATAGGCCCTATAATAGCTCTTGTTTTAAAGGGTCGTGCTCCACTTTCAGAATGTTTATGAGTCAAAAGTAATCAAACTAAGTACAGGTCTATATTTCTGTTAACTTTGTTTGGCAAAAGACGTTGTCTTAGTCACATAAGGCGACACCAGTAACGAAAAGCGTTACGACAAAGTGATATACAAAGTTTTGTTAAAAGTGCCTTGAGTGTCTTTCACCGACGGGGCCGTCAGGTGTGTCAAGTAACAAAAATGCTAACAAAACATTCATTTAGACAAAAAATACAACTCAGTCACATATTCCTCCATTTACCCTCCACGCCCATTGCAGGTCGAAGACATATTTCATGCGTAATCATTGACATCTCCGCACTCAGCGCGTAAACGCGGAATGTTTGGTATGTGATAAATTTGCGTGCTGTCTACACTTGCCGGTGTTCAGCGTGCATTGTTTGGCATTGTTTGGCATTGCGCACCTGATGTTTATCTTTATGCTACAGCAGATGAGGTTGTTACCCGTGACAGAGAGAGGTGGGCCTACGCTTGTGTAGGTTGCTTATGATTGAAGTACACAGACAGAATGTTTATGAAGTACATATGCATACATATACATATCACACTATTCAACATGGAGTGAACATGGCCTCGCTGGATAACTCCACTACTCTCATGCGTTGAGGCTAATATATATTTCTGGTATTACGCATGAGCTGAATCATTTTGTCAGGCGGGTGATTGGTCAAAATAACATAATTACAACAGTAACTGCCAACAGAGATAAAACAATTTTCCCATTTTCTTTTACTTTATATCTAATTCATCCTCTGCCATAAGATTGTCGTATTTTGATGTTTGATGCCATCTTCAACTTTGTTTCGTCATGTAACAAAGGGGTCTTCTTAACAGGCGTTTCTTAATACCTCAAAATTTATAGCACTACTGAAAACACCATTCCGAAGACACAAGACACATTACCCAGTAACAGTAAGCCCCTATAATGACACCAGTATTTTATCTGTCTCCTGTGTATAAGGCGATGCTAAAATATTAACTGTTCATTTATTCGATTTGGGATTTACGCAGAATATTTCACTTATACGACGGCGGTCGGCAGCATTGTGGGAGGAAACCGGACAGTTTGGGGAAACCCACAAACGTTCGCTGTTTTTTAGCAGGCCTCCCTACGTACAACCGGGCGGCCAGCATGAGCTAACAAGGTTACCACACTAACCAATTTGGCCACGGAGGCCCCTAAAGAGTTAATTTATTAGTTTAATAATAATACTGTTCATATTTCAGATATGAAATAAACAATTTACAGGAGGAAATTCGCAACAGCATAAGTGCACATGTGATGCAATGTGTGTATATTTTAGAGTGATCGTTAGGTTGGTGATAATAGAGTAAAGACACATCCGATGCAGTCGTTACGCCTGAAGTGCTCACATCTTACTAGGCTGATAGAGTATTTTCTCGTAAGTAAGCTGTAACATCATCAAATATCACCACACTTCCCAGAAGCTCTCCGAAGTCAGAAAAACAAGTGGTCACACGCTACATCTGAACCCATGCATGGTTAAATTACTGACAGTAAGGCGCCATAGTCATTGAAGGTGTTTTTGTATACTAAATGAAGTCATATACCACAGATGTGGGCTACTTGACTGTATTTTTCTCTTCGAGTATACGCACAGCATGTATTTCGCTGATCTCTGCATTGCTAACAAAATTACTATACCGTGTGTGTCCAACAGTTGGAATATAAAAACCTAAAGCACAGTTATGTTGTCATGCTTGCCAGACGATGTCCTATAGGGTACACGGGATTTAGTCAACCGTATTTGAGTTTGTTCACTTGTACCATGTCACAGCCGAACAGTTTTTCATACTGACACTCTACATATACAATAACATGCGGGAACGTTTAAACAAACGGAACCTACCGGTACTCCCTGACATTTCGTCGCAGGGAAAAAATTTGGTGGCAGACTCTATAAACATTGTTTATATTACTTCCTGTTCATTTTAAAGGGAATATTACACTTACTTTTCTGTCTGATCCACCTTGACCACTTGGGCTCGTAGGCTCCTCACTTTTGTCACACATTTTTCGTGACAGCTTTGAACACGTACAGCACAATATGTACCTGCAGTTTAAAAGTTAACTTTGACTGAGCACTGCCGAGTTTCAAGTAGAGTTCAGTCTTCACGCAGATTGTTTCCTTGTTGACATCATGTCTCGTCGAAGCCGGAAGAGAGGCTGTATCAGTGGTCCGGGCCTCCAGGCAGGTCTACGCGAGTTTTTCCGTCTTGACTTATCCCAAACTAACCGTACGTCATTCCTGCTCGAGACAGCCTCGTTTTCACAAGCCAGGTCAGTGGTTGTCTGTCAGTTCGCGTGGAGATCACGCTTTTGGGGCGGCAGTGCGTGCCTCCACGTTTGGCAGAAACAAAAGCATTTCATGCGAGAAATGAAATAAAAAAACACCATAACGTACTCAGTGTAGACATTTACAAACATACTGTCTACGGCATGCTGTGAAATGGGACAAGCCTTTGAATAGCTTATGAGTACTTGAACAGGTGAAAAGGACATATTTTTGGAAAGACATGTTCAGACATGCCCAGATTTGAGAGGTGCTTACAGGTGGTTGTGGCCCAGTAACATTACCAACATAAGGGACAGAGTAAATAACTGCGCTTCAATGTGATAAAGCTAAGTTTGTTCACAAGTAAACATTGTCAATGAGAATAGCATTATGTACTGTCACTGCACTGTTGAAGAGACCAAATCTCAGATAAATATATGAGATTTTTTTATATATATGTATGTTTGGTTCTTGTTGTTTGTTTTTTTTTATCTCTTCCAGTTTTTTTTTAATGTCATGTCACTTTTGCCACATGCATTTCTCTCCCTATTAAACTGAGGTGAACTGAAAAGAGGCCGGATATCTATGATAACGTTTGACCATTTGACAACCAATCACACTGTCGTCGCTGCTCTGGTCGTACTCACTATGCTGTACTATTTTCTACTGTAAGGCACGTGCCCGCAGTTCGACTTGATATTTGAACGATCATTTACTGATTAACAGAACTAACAACGAGACATGCTTTAGCAATAAGACTAACTATGCGTGATCCAACGACAGGTATCCGGCAACGGGCAATTGTTCACAGTTTATTTATAGTCTGTACACGGAATATGTTTAAAAAATTACACTTTGTTTCGTGAACTTCCTTTTACATGTAATCAAAATCTTTAATATAAATGTCGTTTTCACAACTGGCATGAAAGTTCACGGGTCATTAAAGACATTCACCTCAATCACCTGTTCTCCTATGAAAACAAGACATTTTATTTAAGAAAGGTGCATGAGACCATGTTTCTTTCTGTCGGTGTGGTAGGTCTTTATTTTATTAACAACTTCTACATTTATGTACATCCAGTCGTTTGATACCAGCAGTCAGTTGCAAGTTTTTCCAATGTTTTAAAGTTCACTCTGACATGAGTAGAAGCGTGTAAGACACTAAAGCTCCATGGTGGGTGTCCGTCACGAAACCCAAATACCTGTAAATATGTGAAAATTTTCACTTCAAAGCTGAATTGGGGTGACTTCAGGAGTAAAGAGCGTGTTTAATACGCGATGATGCGGGCGATTTAAAACATCAAACAGCGCGCGGTCCATGGACAGTTATTTGAATCTTCGTTTCTCTATGGCTTAATAGGGCCTCGTGTGTACGCGGAATCATTCGGCGCTCCGGGGTGCTGTAACGGCATCAGGAAAAGACTCTCGGCTCGTGGAGCCACCACAAAATCTCTAAATTAACGGAGTAGACTAATCAGTAAGAGACGCGTTCCTGCACGTCTCCAGGACTCGGACCTGGATTAGTGCAGTACAATGTGGAGGCTCGCTCCTTGAGTTACCTGGCGAAATGCCCACCATTGGGCTCTTAACAGGCTGGGGCTTACACCCCTGTCCTACCTGCAGAGCTGACGACTGCCAGCCTGCTTTTCATCACGTGCTAGGCTCGTGTCTAACAGCAAGTCTTCACATAGGCAGATTTACCAGAAGTATGCGCCTTATCCAGAAAGGAACGTTCAAAAGTATGAATTTAGAACACAATAAATCTCACAACCAATTAAAGTTTGATTTTCTGATTTATGAAACACACAAATTGCATCAAAATTTCACACTGAAGCGAGATACCGAAACATAGAACAAACGAGACATGTTGTGGTGATCATCACGGGTAATCGGCATATTGAAGAGAAACCAATTATCGAAAACCAGATTAAATTGGATAGCTAAATCCTGACGCCTTCCAAAAGGAAAATAGCTAGTCTTTAACCCATTGAGAAAAACAAACTTCTAAATCGTACTGTAACACCAGCCCTGAATATCATGGACGCCGATACACTATACATATGTATATGGTGGTAAGCAGTTAAACAGCAGAGGAAAGTTGCCCCTGTGATCTACCGACCCATAGCTGTGCAGGTGTCGACTTAATGTATGCGAGACCTGTGCCCTGTAATTTTCTGGGAAATCCGTGGAACGTTGGGAGGTTTATCTCCGGTATTTAGTATGAAGGTGCGATCTCTGGCAGGCTCTCCTCGTCAGCCGTGTCTCGCTTCCCATGGACATGTAGCATATATCACCACAACATGGGGACTCCATGCAGAGCCATTGTCCAGGTTGGACCCTCGAGTACCATCTACATTTAATCTGCTCAACAGAAGATAGATAGCATTGTGTACAAAATGTTACTAAGAGAATGTGCCATGGAATCTACAAGAATCTAACCTCGAAATTGCTTGAGAAATTGATTCAAAAATTGCTTTTTGTAAGATGCAATAATTATCTACAAGCGCACGTACTGAGCTTACGATCTGACGCTGTTGCTTTCTAGATATGTTGTTGAATATTAGGTAGCTTAAGATAAAAAAATTGATTTTATTTTTCAACTTCTTTTTATTTTTTTCACTGAAGAACAGTCATCCAGGAGCAGTGGCTTTGAATAATCCTCTCTTTTGATTCATCTTTGAAAGCAATTCCTGCAAAATTTTGCCGTGCAATGTGCGCAATTTACTACTATCTAGTGGACATAGAGATCGTGACATAGACGTTATGAATGGTATCATCTATTAGTGTGTCCCAGACGCTTAGTAGGCTAATTAGCATGTAGTAACAACACATCGTGGCATCTTCTGATACTGTTGTCAGCACATCAGCCGGGAAGTCAGGGAAGTGCATGAAGTGCATTTGTAGACCAGCACACTGAACGTGATTGACGTTACCACCTAACTGCGCTGTGCTGAGCTATATTATGCATTCAAGGAAATAAGAAACTGTAAAGACGTCATAACACATAACTATTGTCAAATATAGATTTATAATACCTACCTCACAAAATAAATCAGTGTCAGATTGGGTAAACCTGACAAATATTTAATGAAAAATGATACACCGTGTCAAAGACGAGGCGCAGAAACATTGCATGTGGTTTCCATAGCCATGGTTGCTTGTGCTCTGCACGGATTTTCCTCATTGGTCTGCTTACTGATTTTGTCAAACAGAACTTTGTTCTTTTGATTGTTAAGTCAAACTTAGTGTACAGCACGACTGAAGCGTGCATTCACCTGCTTAACCGGTTATCTGAAATCTAAAGGAGATAAATGTCCGGCTATAGATGATTATCTGCGGTGAAAAACATACTGTTAATTAAATGAATCCTAATAATTAACAACGCGTCACAAGGGTTTTTGCTGTCTTCTTCTTTTTTTGTTTTTTTGTTTTTTATTTATTTTTTCCATCCAAACAACATCTGTCACATACATTTTATCAGACAGCTTAGTCGAGTTTTGATATCTCTTCTGGACTAATACACTGGAAACATCCAGATATGTTATTATATATCGATAGTGAAATCGACCATTCGTTTCTTGTAATG
Source organism: Acanthopleura granulata (assembly GCA_016165875.1). Lineage (NCBI taxonomy): Eukaryota > Metazoa > Mollusca > Polyplacophora > Chitonida > Chitonidae > Acanthopleura > Acanthopleura granulata. The sequence continues at coordinate 26,606,217 of JABBOT010000080.1, read as the reverse complement.
ATGGCCTAAGTGATGATGCGTATGATAGTATGTATTATGTCCTTCATGATGGTCTAAATGGTGAATCATACACAATGGTCTAAAGGATCACACAAATGATGCACAGAATTATGACACAATCAGGAAGGCGATTGATCTCCTTTGAGTCTCAGGTGCAGACGTTGGTAGTAACTGGCATTTACTTTTATGTCGTCACGATTTGGCTGCAATAATTGCCGAAGTGCCATTTAGCCTTTATCGCTCGTTTTATGTTACAAATGTGTCAGGCTGAATTCCCACAGACCAACAACCATACCACCAAAAGCACAAACGGGTGAAGGTCCGCCAGCAACCTGCCGATGGCTGTGGGTTCTCCCTCGGCTCTGTCCGGTTTTCTCAAACCATAATGCTGGTCACCGTCGTATAAGTGAAATAATCTTCAGGACGGCGTAAAACACCAATCAATGAAATAAATAAATCAAAAAGCACAAGAAACTCACGGGGAAATTACCCCGCATGTTGTCAGGTATTATATGAATGCGCACTACAAACCCTGTGTTTTAGATGTCCCTTATCAAGTCATATCTGTTATTCGATGGCCACAAATCGTTACATTCTGGCAGAGATTGAAGACATTATATTTATAACTGTCACATGGTGACCCCTTATCGGTGCTCGCCCCTCGGGGACGAGGCAAGAAGTAATTCAACACCAGTGTAACGTGTTGTCCGGTTGACATCAGCTCAATCATGCCCCTGCCCCCGGACTCTGGCTTGCTGCTAACGTTCGTTGTTTCACACTAGTGTCGTTATATGTAAGACTCATAAGGGAACCTGTTCACGGTTATCTCTCCTACTTGTCAACACTGATTTATCTGACCACGTGAACAGTGCCCGTGAGGGGAAGACTTTCGAACTGAGGTGGGTCATTAAATGAACTGGTCAAAGTATATACATCAGGTTATTAAATATATTTATCAAGATAAGATTGTTTTTATTTCATTGGCATTTTTTATACTAATGCTAATAATGGCCTTATATCTATAGGCCACAAAATTACGGACGAAAAATATCATAGAACGTAAAACGATATTATGTAGTTGTGTTTAATTTTTTGTAAAACAAGTTTGTCAAAGGAATTAAAATCACGCTCGGAATTATGGAGATATGCCCGAAGTGTGAAATATTATATAGGCAAGTTTAGATCTGACAGGAAAGATAAGGAGGTTTAACTCGCAGGATATCCAAATTTCAGTTAACACTCCAAAGAAAATCATTCAATAGTTATAGAAACAGCAAAAAGTTATAGAAGATGACAGGAGTAAGTCGTTACACATTGATTTACATATCTTTGTTTGGTTGTCTCTCAATGTCACACTACGAAATTTTCACTGATACGATGAAGGCCAGTTTTATGAGCGTAGGAAACTGAAGCTCCCCGAGTAGATCAACAACCTTTATTTTGCAAGTTACGGACGAAGCTTCCCACATATGAAGTGTAGACATACACATTTTCTTAATTGGTGATAGATGCGTGGCCCTCAACGAACACTGTACAAACTGCGCTAATGGCCACCTCATCTTTATCCCTAAACGCATTGAAGATCCCTGTTCAAGGGATTCTTACATCGAATTCTTACATCTTTTATTTTCTGTTTTGGAGTATATTTTCTCCATCAATTGTGCTGCAAATCGCGTGATTAGAACATTTTAGTTTCCACGGAAGAGTCGATATTTATGGCTAACTCAACAATCTAGCCACCAGTGATTAGACATCGCCTATCATATCCGGTAACGTTTTCGTTTTGACCGACTTGGCTTTTACAAAGGTTTTCATAGTGTGTACTATGTTTCAAGGAAGTTTTAGATAATCCAAGTCACATACACAATGGCGCATGACACGACTGGAGGATTCATTCCCTTGAAACATAATACGTAAATGAGGTGGAATGTAGAAGGACATTTGAATACACTGGCGTTACTCTCAAGATAGAGGGAAATTGGTTGCAACACAAACTCCTCGTATTTCTTTCAGTACCATGTCAAAGTTAATTGTCTATACATATTATATCGTCAATATCTGTCAATGTACACAACTTCCAGTTTAAAAATAAAATATAACGCAGTGGTTCTATCGTGGACTGAACAAGCTTCTAACGTGTATTGATATCAATTTCTGGTCAAAACAAGACTGTTTTTCTTATTGTATGTATACTGACGTCCAAAAGAAACGATACAAATGAAAAACGGGTCTTGTACATTTCATTTGGAACCGATCCCCAGTGTCCCGGTGTCGCTTTTCATCAAAGGATTTCTCCTGTCATGGAGTGTCATCTAGTTAACATCATGCTAAAACATAACTCTCTTGAATACATATTTCTTATATATGCAGCATGTGTTTGTTTTCGTTCAGTTGTCTCTCGAGTCTTGGTAAAGTTTGTTTTGGACGTCAGTATATATATATTTACCAATAATGCCGCTAAGGAGTACACAAACCAAGGCCGTGTCTCCCCTATCGGAGGTACAAAAATCATGCACCATAACTCTGTTTTGCATTTGAGACTGTATGACTTGGGTGAACCTGATAAATATCTATACCTGGTTGGCTGGACACTGGTGGCATAAAACTTTTTCATGACCATACTATTTTTTCTACTGAGGTCAGTTTGACCAGTGAAAGCTTGACCTTTGACAGAGACAGACGAGAGAGTGGAACGATTTCTCATTTGCATGACTTCACGATTACAATATGGACGCGAACCCTCCAAGTCGTGAAGCCTTCCGGTATTCCTTTGATTTGTGTATTTCAATTTTTTTTTATCTATATAGATCTCTTACTTATCTTTATTGAACCGAAACTGTCCTGCCACCCGGAAGCATGACGCCGGCTGTATGCGTATAGATGTGTTGTGGGGCTGGTCCTCCTCGTCTGAAATGATTAATTCCACGCTCATTGATTATGCCTTCAGAAATCTTGTCCCTTAGCGTTCATGCTTCGATGAGCAATTTTAGGCTTGATTAGTTATAAAAGTGAAACACGGAACGACTGTGTCCAGTGAAGAGAAACAACTCTCACTCAAAAGAACGCGGTCATTTAACACAGCCTTTTACCATAAGCCGGGAGAAATCTCTAAAAAGCGCACCTTTCAGCAGAAACCATTTTGCAAGAATAAAAACATACGTTTCTTTATATACATGGTATACCTCAATGGGCTCAATATTGACTCACTGCTAGCAGAAATGGGAGGGGGAATGTTACAGGTGTGTGAGTATACCACCTTTAAAGAGACTGGAATTCAGAGGCTATAAAATGGTATGAAGTCCATACTTCTTGACACTGAAATTGTTAACATAACAGCTCTACGTGCGGCTTCAAAGTGGCACGGTATTGTCCTTTGCACGATAAATACATCCAGATCAACTTATTCACAGCGTCAGAGAACTGCTTGGTCACCCATAAACCGCAAGAAAAGCCATGACTTGAAATATTTGAAACAAATAAACACGGAAACCACGGGTGCCATGCACTGTATTCGTATATAAATGTATACAATTTAAATGTTGAACATTTCTTATCAAGTAAAGACCGTGTAGGATTAAGGGTCCTCGATTTCACAAAGATGTCTAATAATCAACCTTAAAAATAGGGAAAAAAAAGTCAAAATGCATCAGCTTTTAGCACTAACGGAGCTAAAAATAAGAGTATGAAAGAAGTAGGCACATTTTAATGAAAGCACCAGCAATATTTTGGGATTTGTTATTTGCATAAAGGTGAAATGTAAGGATTTATTTCACACATAAAAATGATACTCACACAACATGTGTAAGAATTCTTTTCTTATATTATTTATGATATTACATAATCTTGACCTTTGACCAACATCTTGAAATTGTCGAACTGTAGGCATGCCTGTAGGCAACCACATCGCACTGTACCTCAGTTGTGTACATGAACCAAATTTCAGGCTGTCTGTATTCTTACGCAAATACCTATATAGTAATCTCCTCACTTGCCATATTTCTGCACTGACAATTGACTCATTTTGGCAAGATTAACAAAAACCAGCAAACTGTTGGCAGCAATAATTAATAAATAATAAACAAAACATGGCCCAGTGTCGGGTGAATACTATGTAGACTACATGTAGATACTACTATATAGACTACATGTATATTGTTCGAAAGAGAAATGCAAATTTTATGATTTCCCTACTCAAGCAATATTTACGCCATTCAGCCCTAAATGTGCTGTTTACTTCTGTTATCGAGGATATAATTTTAGATGTCGTATCATTTTTTAATATCACTGGGGCTAACAGAAATACACACGTAGCTCATTCGAGTAGAAAAGCACGAGGATTTGAGGACCGTGTTGCAAAATGTAAATTTATTTGTTACTACCCTGAGAGAGAAAATCAGCTCTTGTCCTGTTTGAGCTGCTTGACTCTTTTTAGGATTTAAAACCTATATATCTTTCCAACACTGCTATTTGAGGGAATATTGATGCTATTCTAGAATGTGTACTTAAACAGTATTTTCAGTGCTTACCAAAAATTTCCGCTAGAAATGGTAATTCTAAGACACGATCGTTTCCTACTTATTATACAACTACATGTACCATTCGGATAATATCGGAATACTAGACTCAAGGACAGGTCTAAGGAGAAGGACAGGTCTAATTGATCGGTTTGTTAATATATAATAGATGCATGTGTACATCCTGTATGGCGAACAGGCACGGTTTATACAGGAAACTAAACATCCGTGAACACAATTTTAGGAACGTCTTCTTGTGGCAATCATATATATATGCATAAATACCACCTCACAGCATAGATTTCCTGACTAAATCTTTCAAAGCCTCAAATATCGTTCTGGTATAGGTTAATCTTTTTCGTTCAACTGATAAGAAGGTTTGAATGCACCAAAATGCGACACGAACATGTGCTGTTGTCTAGCAAATGTTGAATCACATATAGAATTCGGTTAGTTACCACAGTCCTAACAAATGCCGTGCTGCACAGATTTGAGCGTTTAGCATTATTCTCGGTCATTGTGGGATACATGTGTATCATGAAAGCCTATTCCTGTGTGACAATGTGGGAGAAAATTTTACGTTCATATGCTTTTGTATGGTGCAATGAAATGTTGAATGGCAATTGGATTACAACAGTCCCAGAACCTGCAGTGCTTCACAGGTTGAGTATAGCCCTAGTTTGGGTGAGCATGGAATGTATAATTAATGCATATTTTTATATATGTGTGAGGAAATTTTCTAGTTATTTTAAAGAATATGTCTGTTCTTTTTTTATGGGGGGGGGGTTATCTTTTCTTCACAATACCCGCCTTTGACAAGAAAGCGACGCTAATTCTTAAGAGGAACGGTTTCTTTAAGCTCAAGATTGCTTATCGTTGCAGGGAAATCCATTTCAAAATCCGCTGTCCGTTGTAAATACGAAGAAATGAGAAACTCGAAACCTGCATTTTTCACACGCATACGTTGGAGATGTTAACAGAACTTTATTGTGAGCTGACAAAGATTTCATGCTGTTCTGTCTGACCATGGCTTCCACGGCGACCGCATTCTGTGAAAATCTCCGTGAAATGCATGTCTTTCTTGCCGGCAATCGCTACTGCTTCATTCTCTGTCCACATCGGACTCCCAGCGCGAAGTTTCGGGTGTCGAGAAACATTCTCCATGTTAAACAAATGTTGTAAGTAAATGTAAGTAAAAGCACGTGACAAGCACAATGCAACAGGAAATATCGAATTAACCTCGTTCTGAGAGACGCTGAGTGGAACCATGGGAACGAGGTTAAGTGACAACTGTTGAATGACAAGATTGATTTATCTCTGGAACAGCTTTGTTGATGTCATGGTTGTCATGATTCTTATATATATGAGAAAGGCAAACCACATTCGAAAATCAATGAAAACATATCTGGCATTTACAGTACACCTTGTACCTTATAACACGATACATATGAAACGCATTTCTTAATTGCCAGGCTATCTTCCTGTTCGCAATAATATTAATCTGGTGAAAGTAAAATAATTGTTGGAATACCTACTTGTATATGGGTATACAAAGACGTATCTGTAACAGAAACTGGTTTGTACATAAGTTTCATCCATCCATTAAGGACGAATCGTGTTTGAAACATTTTTGAAATGGGTCTTAGCCATCACCATGCTATTGTAAGTGACTTTTCAGATCATTCCGTAACAATTCTCTGCAGGCCAACAAAAGCCAGTTGTACTTTTCCACTAGTGTGTATCAGTGGCGTTTGGTCGCTCATATTTAATCTAAGCAAAATCTGACAACACATTTTGAAACGAAGCACCTAAAAGTGACTTATGTGAATGTTAGAAGCTTGCTACAGTTGTGCTAGTAGTCAGCCTGTGGTATGCTGCTCACAGCCACTTATATATGGGTGACTTTGCTTGCAGACGATCCTGGACAGCTGATGAATCATTGTACAAAAACTCCACATGGCAGTATGTATTGTCGAAGCTGATATTGGCAAGCCATTCGTCAACCAAGAATGGGCATTTCGGGTAAAAAATCCCAAGACCAGTTCCCAAAACGATAAATAATATATCCACCAAAGACATAGGGAAAGATGTAAAATATTTAAAAAATTGAACAGATTCACACAAAGAGAGGCAGTCAACAGTTTTCAATGATTAGGAAAAGACGCAATGCATATTCTAGGCTGATGAATCAGTAACCAAAGTCGTCTACTGTTTTAGTATATGTGGTGTCTTTAATAATATATCTATATTGGTTGCGCATTAATTGAAACTATTCATATATCCATCGGGGCCATCATCTTATATGATGTAACAAAGTATCGATTTCAGGATCATATATGATGTAACGGAATGTCCTACCACATGAATAGATAAGACATAAAGAAGCCACTAACTGAGTTTCTATTTAAATTTTCTGGACTTCGACGTCTGGAAAATAAATCCCCTAAAACTAGGATCTCTGTTAAAGAGTGAAAGGATCTGATTCAGCAGCCGGGAGAAAGGTTTATATTAACGTCAACCTGTGAAGATATGCGCCCTCTAATTTTATCGGCACCTATCACAGCGCAAGAGGCATTTTTGTGCAGATATGACTAAGTGGGTTTCCATGCCTTTCACGAGCCACTGCTTTGCGCAGACTTTTATATCGCAGTTGTTAAGCACCATGTTTTATGGGCGTGAAAAATGAAGGAGAACACTTTAGCCATTTATCATAAATATAGGTACAGCATTAAAAAGAGAGTTCTCTTTGGAAAAACCATGGCAATGGAAAGAGTTGATGCCTTTCGTTAGTGACTTTTGCTATAGTCTCTTATCAAGGCTACCAAGGCCCTGACTCTGTAAGAAGCAGTTGAGATGTAAAGATGTTATCACTTTTATTTCGTACACAGGGGTGTGTGCGAATGGTCCCTACTCTCACCAATCCTATTATTGTCTATATTTTATTGTCCGTCGAGGATGCTTTGCTTGAAAAGGCATGTTGTGTGATAGTATCGGGTAATGATGTTATCGTGTTAATAGGAGGTCGAGTTCAAATTTTACAGCAGACATGTTATATAGGACTATGTTGTTATCTTGACAAATGGCAGTCTAGGAACGCTTCCACATAATGCCAAGTTTATGACAAGAAAAGTTTATTTTTAACGCTTGAAATAAGCTAGTCCAGACGCTGGATATTAATTGTATCCAAAGTTTTATGTGATATGGACTTTCTATTCATGTTTTGTTGTCATGGCTCATGTGTTTACTTAGGATAAGATAGAAGCGCCGATGAACTTTATGGTTTTGATTTTACGGCGTCTATATATACATTCAGTTGAATGTTGATGAATTCCAGAATGTATTTATCTAAGATCTTTCTATATGTCATTTTTGTCGACGTAAATGATTGATACAAATCTAGTTTTCCGAGATTCATTTCCAGCGACAATCCCTTAGGTTTGTGAAATCCGATGCAATTTATTTATGCAAGAGGTATTGTGTCTTATCCATGCATCCATATATATATATATATACATATATATATATATATATATATATATATATATATATATATATATATATATATATATATATATATATATATATATATATATACATATATATATATATATATATACCAGCTATAAGTTCTCCAAAGACGCTATTTTAAATAAATGATATCAATTGTTTATGCACCAGTTACCTCGCTGTTTAGCGCAATTAGAACGTTTCTGACAGTACCAGCATTTATCATAATTTATTATGTGTCGTGTCGGACGGTGTATTGTCACGTTAGCTTGGAGTTCAAAGGGTGAAAATCTCGGCCGTGGGAAACTGAGAAAGAGGACATAACAGATAAGTATTTGTCAAGGTTTACCATGCGTGGACACACGTGGGTGGAGCGTGAGGGACTCTAGCTTTACAACAGGTAAGTATTCTAATCCTACTCACTGAAAATGTCCCCCAGACTAATGACCCTTGGCTAGTTGCACAGAACAGGACACATCGAGATGTGGGTTCCAGTACCCAGCAATGTGGGATAACATACATAGCCATGGCTCATTAAGATGTCCGTTCGCATACACATCAGCGACTCAATTAGGTGGGGGCTCAAATGCGTAGCCATGACCCATCAAGATGTGGGTTCAAACACTTAGCCAAGATGGGGATTCAAATACAAACTCACAACTCATCAAGATGTGAGTTCAAATACACAGTCACGACTCATCACGGTGTGGGTTCAAATAGATGGCCACGACTCATCAAGATGTGAGTTCAAATACACAGCCACGACTCATCACGATGTGGGTTAAAGTATTCACTCACATGAGTGCAAATTCAAATAAACAGCCACGCGACTCGTCACGATGTAGGTTAAAATATACATCCACACGACTTACCACAAGGTGGGTTCAAATACACAACCAGGCGACTTACCCAGAACAAATGCCCATGTTTCGGTATATTCAAACCTATCAGCGAGGATATCCCCGAACAGGGTGTGTTTGACCGTAACATACATAGAATACAATGTCCACCACTTGCACTAGTTCACTTGCCAAACCTGTTAGAATGTCTGGTCAAATGTACGTGAAAGCGATTGTTGGAACGTGCTAAACGTCTAAAATGAGGAAACTATAATAGAATAGATTGGTTTTGTTGGATTCTTCCAAGCTCCTCAGACCCCGGCAGGGCCAATTTGCCCAGCTGGAGTGTATACACTGGTGAATTGCAAATTAGTTATCTCCCTTACACTGCTGGGATATAAACATGGGATGCGCCTCAAACATACGCATAACCGCAGTTAACATGTGGAAGTTCCTTCTCGGTTTCCAACCCTAATAATACTGGCCGCAGTCGTAAAAGTGAAATACTCTGTGAGTATGGCGTGAAAAACCAATCAAACAAATAAATAAAGTGCTGGTATGTTGACGTGATTTGATTAGGTAGAAATTATTTTGCACGCAAGTTCGTCAATAAATCTCAGTACAACGAGCGAAAGTGCTTGCAATGTCTAGGTCATGGAAATCCAGTTTATCCCTTTTATTTCTTAACCGTGTTGTGCTAGCTATATTTAGCCTGTAATTAATTTTTGTGAATTTGAATATTACTGACTCAATGAAATACGTGAAAATAGTGATCGTTTTTGGTGGCCCCCGTATGTGACAGATTAGCCTGCTAGATACTAATCACCTGTGCCTAGAATGGAGTAAGCCAATGGAATATGGCTTCCTTGGCATTTAAAATATAAATATGGATCATATTTACGTGACTAAATAGCTATACTTATCGATTAACAGCTCCTAACTTTCGTTTTTTTTCCAAACGTGTCTATTTAGTTGCTGGCAGCTTTTTCGAACCCTGGTGCCGTTACGAATCGATTTCGGAAGTTGGTCCTCCCTGAGACAGTTTGTCATGTTACTGTTGCTTTATGTGATTCTTTATCAAATGTGATGAAAACACAGCATTTTGTTGCAAATTCCAGGCCAGTCAAGTCTCCTTAGTTACAGTTAACATTACTACGTCATTTTCACTTATCACTCTGCTTAGGCTCAAGCGCATGCAAGTGATTGCGGGGCGGAGGGGGGAGTTGCTACTATTTAAATATTTGCAAGAAGAGGTAGATTGAAGCCCTGAGGCAAATTGACAAGATGCGAAATGTCACCGGTAACCTGTGACCATTTGCCAACTGTCACACTGTCGTCACTTCTCCGGTTTTACTCTCTCTACTGTAGTTGTCTATATATTGTACGATAATGCATTATTTCAAAGTAAACACTCAATTGTATGTATCCTAAACATAGTTCTGTGAAACTGTGGTCTGTTCTTTACATGAAGCCAAGACATCACGGTATTATATGAAATATATGTATGTGTAAATAATCTGAAATCTAATGTATTGTGTTTATATATTATGCGATCATAAATCTCTGTGCCTTGAATTCTTTCACGTGCTTATGAATTAGATATGGCCTGACTAACAAAAGGTCCCTTTCTGTACGTGCTGGTATTCGTTTGTGTGATCAATCACTTCTATCAATGAGCCAGACGACAGACCAGAGCTCATTGCTTCACAAGACTGTTCAGATCTTTAGACGTAACCTTCTAAAGTTAACGGGTTGATCCCAGTGGCAGCCAAAACACAGGATGCGAGAGCATCGGATCTGATGGGTACCGCCTGTGTTGTGTTCCGTGACACAGATGGTCACGGGTCATTTAGCAGACCATATTTACATAATCCGTTCATCATCGTCAGAAATATAAATCAGCCAGCGGGCCCAAATTTAAATACAATCCGACTTCCTGCGAACTGGGCATGCATGGGTAGGGATTGAAAGAATTTACGGGTACTAAATGCTAGCTAATTTATACTAACTTGAAGTAATGTTCTCTTAATTCGATCCCAATTGCTGTGAAAGACTCATTACTAATTATCAAACATCGCCTTATTTCGTCGTCCACCTTTAGACATAAATATTCTCGTTTCACACACCGCTTAATGTATAAATGACTAGGTTGTACGATCACTTCGTTTCCACAATTAATCAAAATGCGTTTGTAAAGTAGGATCCGTGTCCGAAAATCCTGTAGTGCCGGATGAGTTTTACGTAATACGCTGTTAACTCCCAAAAAGGTAGTTTTCATAGTGACTCAAATTTCTGCATTATATTTGCATAACTAGTTGAGTGATGATGGCAAGATAAAATGCCGAAATACTGAGTTACACTACTCCTGTTTCTCTCTTTCAAGTTTTCCCCCGGCTCACCGCCCTCCCTCCTTCTTTCCCCTCCCCAAAAATGGTGGCCGCCATCGTTTAGCTGAAATTCTTGAGTATGACGTCAAACACCAATCAAATTCATAGATAATACTGATTCATCCTGTCTGCAATTCACATTGTAGTAAATATATCTCCTAGAAATAGTTTAGTTTTATATGGAAAAGCGTTTTTATTTATTTATATGATTGGCTAAAAACGATGTATACTCATTATCCCTTCGATCTTTAGGACGATTGTAACTTTTTGGGTGGATGACTTTATAACTAGACTTTATTACTTCAACTTGGGGAGATAATTTGTCGACTTATTGATCATATATAATTTTGGGCTGTGTGAGATATAATGCTAGGAGAAGCATGGCTGGTCTGTGTAGGTATTTTGTAATCGTCACGCTTAATTCATTCGGTGTAAAATTCAACTGAGAGTGTATACATGACCAGGTTTAGATATATTATTTCGCTGGGTGAACGTGACAAATGGGCAGATCAGGAAAAAAGATTACACATAAAAACACAGAACTGTCTCTTAGCTGATCGCATTTGTAAAACCAGGCGGTGACAATGTCTTGAGACTTTTTCATACGTGGATTAGAACATTAATATAATGGATATGGTTTATAAGTGAAATGCATTTTAAAAGTGTTACCGTGAAACAACTCCTGTCACTCGGCCAAAAACAGGTTAGATCGATGGTATGGTAATTGGAGGGTTGTCTGGGGTCATTAACTTTTTAATTGCCTGTGCGACAGGAATGATGTCTTTTACGGCTGATGGTGACTTGGATAACGCCGCACCGTTTCTCCTCCTCTCTAAACCGTAACAGGGCCGATCGATCCATCTTCAGATCTTTGTGCTGATATGACAAGATGTCAGATGTGTGGTTTATGACTCCCCCGACTCCTCACATCTGTGACATTGTCACACTATGTTCCGCTAGGGTAAGCTTGCTTCCGTTAACATACAAAACCCACAAGACAAAGGTTTTTAGGATCCAAATCCTCGCTTCAAAGTTGATGTAGTATTTCAAAAAGTGCTGTTGCTATATCAGACATACAAAGTCTCGTTATAACAGCCAGTAATACAAACCCTTCGTGATAGTGCCCACAGAACACGATGTCCTGGCCGTTTAAAAGTTAATTCATCTATCACATTCACAAGAATACAACTTTATGGTAATGACAATATAAAAATGTCAGCCCACCGAATGGCCATCCTAAATCTTCGAGAATCAAATACGAGGGAAGCAATAAGTCAGTTTGGTGCTAACGACATTGAAGACTTGTTTACGTCCTCGCTCAGAGGGAGAAGATTTAAGACATCTGGATACCACTTTTTTAAGTGCGGGAAAGTTAGTCTGGACTTGGCAGGCCAATAAACCATATCTATAGGAGATCAGAATACACGGGAGCAGGCAAGCAACAGTAATTTAATCTCCAAATTTGTTTCCCAGCACCTCTTGGTAACAACCTGGCTACTTTGCCACTTCTGGCATGCGTAAATGTTTGAGAACAGAAGTTCAGCAGACACGCTTGCTGGCAAATCCTTCTGGGCCCTATGGTCAAATGGCCAAACAGATAACAAGTGGACTTCGACATTTTTCAAGATAAAAGGATTTGATTGAGTGTTGTTGTTGTATCACTTGAACCGTCGTGGTTTTAGTAACTTTGATAACCTCTGGGAGGTGAAACCCCGCCTAAAGAACGAGAGGCAGATCAAAAGGGCTCTCGGGTTGAACAGATAAGCCGTTACTTAGCCTTATTTCTTCTCACTGCCAGGAATTCCACAGTAGTTAAGCCCGCGGCGTAAGAACAGAGAAATTTCCCTCCCAACATTCCTGGTTATCAAGTTCACTCAAAATTTCATTTTAATATGAAAAGTTCTTAAATGTACTACTCGTCAACCACAAAATTGAAGTCCATATTTCTTAATAATAAAATTTGATTCTCGTGTCAATTGCCGCAATTGGTTCTCATAGAAATATGCAACACTTCTCATATGTTGTGCAGAAAAGAGAAATCACCAATCTCTGCAGAGTGATGATACTGATTCACTGTTACATGATCAGCTGGTACATGTAGAAACAAAATACCCAAATGAAGGTTAACGGAAATCGGTTAAGAAATGTCTATACAGATTCTTACACCAAACAGATTCATCATAAGGTCCATGGTTTACAGTTATGTATGGCTAGCAACAGCTCCGGAAGAAAACACAAAATTCAGACATCTGTGTAGCATTCCCGTTTATCACTATATACATTTAAATCCTTTTATACTTATAGTCTCACGGTGAACTTAAATCAGCTATAGTTCAGAAGATAAAATGTCAAAACTGTCAGACTCATGTCCTGTGAGGTTGCGTGTTCGAATTCAGCTCTCGCTGCTTCGGTTCCGGCTTCAAGATATGGGCTTGCCAAATATACCTGGTAACTCTAATCATTCCTGCTTCTTCAAGCCTTATTCCCAGTCGTTATATAAGTGGAATGTTCTTGAATGCAACATGAAACACCAATCATTTAAGGTACCTTACACGCAAACTATAGATCTGTACACTATGAATATATATTATACGCCTGTGGCCATTGACAACAGGGACAAGAGATGCACTTAATATTTCAGTGGTACGAACATTGGTCTTACGATATCAGTGTACATGTTCGCAGTTTAAATCCAAACAAAGGCTGATTTGGGCCTTTATTCTATACACATAAAAACACGGATTAACTACATGGGCACTATAGATTGCCAGCAAGGTATACTCACTTCTCCGAAACTTTTCTGCTCCAAACTGTATGACTATTTCAGATACTGTGGCTTTTATTTTACGATTAGTCCTGTCACGAGCCTTGTTGTTGATGAGGAAAACGTAAACTTAGATAAACTTTCCGATAAAAGGATTTGCCCTTTGAAGTAAATGCCGATTTGAAAACGGCGGATGTTTTAGTTTCTTTCCCACAGTGGGGTCTTGCTGAGTGACGAAGAAAGGCAACAGGAATTTTCCTGTTGAAAGGAGAAAGTAAAGCACTGGTGCTATGATGTGTATAGCCTTTTCACAATACTGTTTTAAGAAAGTGGTTTTCCTGGAACACCTGGAAGGCTATAACCTGTTGATAGAATCTGTAACTAAACCGTTACGATATATTCATTTATTTATTTATTTGTTTATTTGCTTTGTGCTTTACGCCGTACTCAAGAATATTTCACTTATACGACGGCAGCCATGCAGCATTATTATGGGGGGAAACCGGGAAACTCACGCCACTCCGCAGGGTGTTGGCAGACCTTCGCACGTATAGGACCAGAGAGGAAACATTTCGACATTATACATGAATATGACAAGTTGGGATTTGGTTGCGTTAGTCTTTACCTAACGCAAGGAAAGACATTCCCAAAGGAGAGCTGCCTAGAAAGACACAAGATACAAGAAATCAAGATTGGATTTCTCCAATATCCGCTAGTCGTGATTATACGTTTGTCTCATGAATATGAACATGACACAAATGTTCTCCGATCTCAGACTAAACTGTGAAAGATTTATTCATTGTTGTTTATTAATTTTAATTCAAAGACCCGGTGGTTCTTCAAAAACCAGGATGTCGATTTTACATCAGATTATACTCTTTATCTCTCACTGTAAAAATGGTTCTGTTTAGGCTAGCCCTCTTTTTAAAACTACAAAAGCTGTATTTGTAAAACTCAAGCGAATTGAATCAGTTTGTGCAGAGTGGTCGCTTGTTTGATAACACAATAAGCCACGTGCTGGTCCTGATGCTCCCATTATAACTCCTGTTTCCCTGGGCCGTGTTTTGAGTGGCGGTCAATAGACATTTACGAACATCTACAGGCGTTATCAATTATAAATACACGTGTTCATAGATAACACGGTCGGAATGCGGTCAGTTTCCCACCCTGGAGGGAGATATTTAGGCTTGTCCACCTACAGTTCTCACTTAACAGTGATGTTAATAACGACTCTATGACAGCTGATAAATAGATTGGCCAGCCTAACCTATGTCGTCCTACTGAGCCGCCTTTCTAGCCCAGAGTTTAACGTCCTATTCACAAGTTTGTTGACCATGTATCAATTGAGGGACATCTGCCTGCCCTGATTTTAGTCCTCTAAAAAACACCGTCTGGTTATGTACGATTCTCGTGGTCAGCTCTGAAGGCCTGATGTGTGGTACTAAAGTGTAAGGGCAACTGCACGACAATACATGTATACGTACTTAGAAAATTCCTTGCACACTTAGAACATGTTTGAATGGCAATTAAAAGTTGAGCTATTGAACACAAACTTATCAATACCGATGCCATGGGTTTTCACGTCGCATTCAGTGAACAAATTGAAGTCACTATCCATAGAATTTACAGTGCGTTCTGATGTACTCTTAGAAACAGATTAAAGACTTGTTTCTACGCCATAAGAAGAACATTTTATAAGATTATCGTTTTAGTCTAGGAAAGTTAGCAATAAAGGTAGGGAATGGATGGGTTGTAAGATGTCAGTGTAGAGAACCGAAACGAACTGGGATGTGGGAGCAATTAATTTTGCTCCACGTGGATGTGTCTGTTATTCTTACGTAATATAATCATCCCTTTTGTGATTGTCAAACGTTGTCCTCCGTGAGAAAGAAGCCGGTATCAAAGTACACAACACCTTTCCAGAGCTCAGTAGTTCAAACCTTTGTAACTTTCTTTTTGATTGTGCAAATAGATGTGAATACATATATTGTCCAACTAGAGATCTTTATTTGCCTCAGTAAACGGTGTCTTGTAAAATCTGTTAATTGGAGACGGCTATGTGAATACGGCTGTGTATGTAAGTTAACCCTTACACCAAGTGGGCTGAGGGGATCGCAGTCACACTGTACAAAGAACATAGGCTTCTTTCATCGATCACTGTTTCTCCCACGTAACCACCTTCATCTGAGAATCTATAAAAAAAAGCACGGAAATACCTTTTTAATAGAGACATATTATAACGTGATGAAATGAACAAAACCGTGTCTCCAAAACATCTATGCTCAGACTAGAAAGCAGTTTCTTTTTTGGCCAGCAGTTTTCTTTAGAGAGGGACTTCGTTAAGTAGATACCGTTCTAGAGGTTAGAACCATGGCGTGAGAAACGTAAACCCTCAGCTTGTATAAGGCAGAGGTCCTTTTACAATAAGTACAACAGTTCTCTAGACAACATATGCCGGCTCAGCAAGGTTTACCTGCAAGTGCTCCCTCTATGTGTCATATACTTTCAGGCCTTAGACTATCTCTGTGAAGCTCTGTATTAAAATTAGCAAGTGGATGGGTAATTCAAACTTTATCGTCTGTGACGAGAAATTTAAGGGGAAAAGTCGATGGCATAAAAGTTTCACAAAAGTAAAGTGAGCGATGAAATGAAGAGTATATTGAAATAATGCGGTCTTTTGAGTATGTACACTTTAGCCTACTCATGCGAAAGTTGGTCAGATTATTATGTACTGCTAGTTCAGTGTATACTGTCTTCAAAATAAACGGGACATATTTACACGCATACAATGTTCAATCATCTGCTGACCTACTGGGTCAACGTCAAGCAAAATACCTATAAATAAATTAATACAGGACATTCTACATACGTTGTACAAACTGTATTTTCTTCTTGTCATTTGAACAAGTCTCCATTTTTTGCAAAAAGTTGAAAATAAAAGATATTTTATCGTGTGCTATTTAGATAACAACGTGATCTTTTGTGTGCATAGCAATAATTATAGCATAGCTATAACTGTTTGGGGAGGAAATGAATTATCGGAGTATGTAAAGGTTTCTGATTTATAACCCAAAGAAAATTAGAAACATGAGATAATTTGTATGTCAACGAGAATGTGTTTTCATTCGGCATGCCAGAGAATCAGTTGAATACTTGTACTCTGTTGTATCAATATGTGGAATTCTGTATTCCATCATCGCCGTTTAAAACCATTGTTTGATAGCAACCAGTGGATACTTGTGACAGTGTAGGTGTGTGGTTGGTTCGATCTGATGCAGATGAAAATAGATTCAAACTTTCGTTAACATGGTCGACAATAGAGCTATGGGGTACGTTATTAATCGATGATACGAGATCTGTACCAATCACATCAGCGTGGACAAGTATCGTCGACCATTGACCAAAGTAGCAAAACAAGAGTGCCACCTTTATTCGGATTAGGTCCTTAACTATTGTACCATGTTCGTGCCCCGCGGGATGGTGAAAGCCACGTCTAGACAGTGTTACAATGCCCATCACAATCGGTGGGATGCCGACCAGACAAAATGTCTGAGACACGCTTAAAATGAAGGATAATTGTCGAGTGAGTCTCTAACAGTTATCTGGCCATTCTGACAGAAATCCTGAAAGATTGGTCAGTTTCTGCTCGCTGACGGCCATTCAACACGACATGACCGCAAGCAAGAGGCATTGATACTTACTGATAACATCTTGTCTGACTCTAGTAAGAACGAGAGAAACATCGTGTTCATTTAGGACCCCGTTAGAGCGCACTACTTTGTAGTTTCCAGAAAATGGTCCGTGTGGCCCATAAATCGCATAGTTGACCCGACTTGAAATTTGAAAACTGATACTCTTTTATAATCTCATAAACAATACACTGATATTTCATCAATAAATAGGGATATGATTCTCTCTTTAAAAGATGTTTAGAAGTGGAAAGTCATAAAACTCATAATGTATTTATATGATTCTTATGGTTCTTATGAGCTTATCTTAATTTAAGTTCAGAAGTTATTACCCATAAGAATTGTCGTATCTTTTAAAAATACAAAACGTTTTCATCTCTTCAAGTGACAAATAAATGCATTCAACAAGTAACTCGGACACTGAAGATACTCTGACAAAGGGACCATGATACAAGAGTAGTTTGAAGGCAAGGTTTGTGTCTATACAGAGGAGGTATGTGCGAGGGTGTACATATAGCCGACCACGCCAAGGTAATTGACAAGGCATGGGTTATAGGCATATCAGAGGCTGCCTGACCGTGTACCGTAAATGTGTTTCTATAAAACTCATCAGAATTTGTTTAATGCCTTTTCATCACAATGTATTGAGATTTATTCCGGCGTGCGCAGAATTCATCCAACGGTTTTGATGTGGTTTAAACAGCCTTTGTGTTCCTTCAAGCGAAACATATGATTCAATTATAGGCTTATCAGTTTTCCCATATCAGTGTATTCACTGGTTCAATTAACACTTACATTTATGTTTGCCTTCATTTGATTAACCCTTTTAATAGGTATGTTTTTGTCGGATCTAGTAGATTAAAAATTGGCTTAAGGTACTTTCAAGTTGACCAGAGGCCACCTTTTGTGGTTGATGTATATCATGAGAGACCGCAGGCTGTCTGTCAAACTGACAACGCTACTCGCTTCAGGACTAAACTCTTCCAGTTGCTGTTTTATGACCTCGGTCAGTTTATTTCATACAGGTGTGCTGTTTTATACTCACTTCATTACCGGAGTTATTTTAGCATTCTCTGGAGTGAAAATTCAAACAGCAGGGTATCTGTGATAAAGTTCCTTGTAGCCCTGCAGTGCTCAGATGATTGTGAGTAACTTTATATACGACCTGTTATAGATCACACCAGATAAACTGAGCACAAACATGACAGTAAAAAAAGTCATAAGCTCTGTCCCAAAAAAGGATTCAATCGGCTATCATCTACCACTTACCTGTATACAGAGTTTGTGTTCTTTTGTGTGCCAGTAATCGATCAAGTATCCGAGCTATGAGCATACAAATTGGGACTGACTGGCTGAGTGATTGATTGACTGATTGTAAAGATGGAGATATATGAACATATGTTTCTTCCCTTTTCATTTATTTAGGAAAACTAGAGTTTTAGAATATTCCGTTCATACTCGGATCAGAAGTAAAGAGCTCGTGTTATATAAAGCTTGCGCACAAATTCCAATGCGCCCTTATTAACGTTAAATTCTACATTATCGCTCAGGTTAATTCCCCATGCACACAAAATACATGTTTGTTCCTTGGAGCTGAAGGTGCTATTCTGGAAGGCGCCTTGTTGGAAGATGAGATGGAGGAGTTTCACGTGTTACACGCGGTAATCACCGACTACTTACCATGGGTTCCTTTGTCTTACATATGGCAATCTTAGGTGTATCTCAAGCGACCACCTATGTTACATACACTAACATCTACACGGACTATACAACAAGCAGATGTATACCACACGACTCTCGCACTTCACAAACTGGTGTGATCCCGGCTGATCAAAGACTCCAGACAACAAAACTGAAACGTCTCTGTTAAAGGTATCGCGTGAACAAAAGATCTTTTCTGTCTCATTATTTGAAATAGTCGCTAATACCATCTGGTGTATCACGGTTACATTTTGGTCTCAGAAGTACTGGCTCTGAAAAGGAAAGCATCCGTCACCTAGATATCATCCAGCTATCGCCTATAGGTATCAGCCAGCTTCAAAGCCCAGATTAGATTTCGGCAACAACCTGTTCCATTTTTATGATCTAAAGCCTGGAAATTTTTCCGCAGATCGAATGATGTACTAGCCCAGTGAGATACCCTTATACGCTTGCGTACTATACCAACACAGTAATACGGTAAGCTTTATAATGGTTCGTCTTCCCGCCGTAAAGCCTATTACCTGTACGATGTGGCGTGAATTGTGACAAATCCAGTGAGAAATGACACCTCTCAGACTTCTTCATAAACGATTGAAAAAACCTTGTAACGTTTTTGTTATTGCAGACTAGAAAATCGTAAATATAACCGTAACTTTAGCTTCAGGGCTCTCGCCCCTAGATCACTGCTTTGGATACAACTATTTGAAACAACATACATTAACCAGGTTTATTCCAAAATTAGATTTAGCTATAAAAACGCCATCAGATGCGATCGCAATCCCATTTTTACAGTACAAGCTTTCCTAAAGCTCGTATTACGAGGTTTGGAATGTTGCCTATCCCCGCAAATCCTGACTTCAGAGATACACTCGTAACCTGGCGCGTGCCAAGCACTGAAGCTGTAAACAAACACACGTTGATCCCTTTAATCCGACGACAGAAGCTCGTATATCTATAACTTGACACGCTCTGTTGTTGGGTGGTTTGGAATGTACCAAAGCCAAGCTCTGAGTCTTTGACGTATGGCTTATGGAGCTGGCAAGGCAGGTATTCACTCCATGCATATAGTGTGAGCATAGACTGTATGACCCACGTACAGAGAGACACCAGACATACAAAGTCATGCATAGAGGTACAACTGCCTACCGAAGATATTCTTAAAACATAAATGAAATAAATACATCAATTATTAAAAAAAAAATTATTCCATTAAGAAAGCAGTAGGATAGCTTGCACCTACAAGCATTCTCCATAGCCTTGGAAGATTAGATAAACTTCCTGCCATTTTCCAAACTTGATTGGAAAAGAATGGTAGTCTGGTGACATTATACTGACACCGGACTGTCTACCCGCCCTTGGTCTAACCTCCCAGTGCTGAGAGCCAAGCGAGGCAGCAATAAGTACCATTTTAAGTACCTAGAATTAATTCCGGATATCCTGACCTTAAGCATACTGAAGTTGTACACTGTAAATAAAAGGTGTTTGAAAATAAAACACTTTTTAAACACATCTCTGTTTCCACTTTAAAAACACTTAAGTTTCATGCTAATAAAGACTTAGTGTTTTACTGTTGAACATAGAGTGTTTTACTTTATAACATAAAGTGGTTTAGCTAGTCACAGAAGTGTTTTACTTTAAAAAACAATTGTTTCTAAGCTTGTCTCCACTTAAAAAACACTTTCTGTGTTTATAAATAACACTTTTCCAAAGTTTTAAAATAAAACAGCAATATTAAGCAGTATTTAAGAGTGTTCATAAACACCATATTTAGAGTTAGGTGAAAACTGGTTGAAGAACACATTGCAGCTTAAGATGAATTTACTCCTGAAACCGACCTAACTGGCACCGTAAATCAAGACGAAGACATCGGAATGAATATTAACTCAAAATTTTATTAACTTTTTCTTCAAGAAGTCGGCAAAAAGGCAACTAAACTTGCAAACAATATACAAACAGCTCACGGTCCAATTTCCATAACTTTGTAGGATGTGGTTAATTTTCTTCCACCTGACTTTAGATTTATACGCCTGTACTATTGGATAATTACAAATTCCTGAATCAATCACGAACACATTGGGAGGTTACAGGTGAAAAGCACTGTTCTTCGTATACTACATGTATCTTCTGTGTCACCACCCGCCACAACACTGTCGTTAAATGCGATTGATTCTCTGAAGCTCACGAATGTAGGTCCCTGGTCCACTTTTGTTTGATGTAAGTAGTATCTTCATGGTTTGGGGTGTCCTGCAAGAAATGACAATTTAAATAAGAAGTCATAAGGGGACACAATGCTCTTTTTATAGCACAGGTTTTAAAACGCAGGTTAACAACCATCTTAATTTTCAGCGCCCAAATGTATACCACTGAGACACTGACATGGGTAGATCACGATAGGCCCAATGAGGTCGAGCAAATAAACATGTATGTAATACACAAGACGTGTAACTTGTGACTTCATGGTGGATCAGTATTTCTGCATTTTATTTTGCCTTCATCAGGAGGGTGATTGCAATTTAAAAGCAACGACATACATACAGTGCACAGTCAAATAACAGTCATAAACTGGGTAACAGAGAATCGTAAGCTGAAGCCCACAATTTATATAACCTGTTACAAAAGAAAACACATCCATAGTCAGGGATTACTCTGGATGACTGTAGTGAGAGAAGAGTGTGGGGGAGGGGGGGAGGTTTTATAGATAGGGTATCACTGACCATATGATATTTGCATGTATATAGAGATGTATATAGAGTACGGTACCCTATTAACCCTATTAACCGCACCCCTCACCAACACCCCGTCTCTCCCCACAGCCATTCACAGTAATCTCCAACTATGGATGTGTTTTGTCTTGTTAATCATTTACTAATCAGTAGGTTATATAACTTGTAGCTTGAATTCATGATTTTGCGATTCTCAGTTATGACCGTTCATATGTTCTTGATAACTGAACATAAAATCTTTGTTTTCATCTTTAATAATTCCTGTAACAGTTCATATCCATGGGAACTGTATGTGTGTCATTGCTTGTTTATCATAATCACTGCTCTGATGATCGCAAAACAAAATGCCGAAATACTGAATACACTGAAACAATGAAGCGATTATTTTTCAGAGTTATGTGTTACAGTACTTGTGTTTTACTTCAACTCTTCAGTGGCACTACAGTGTAAATGTGAGTATATTCAGGAAAACATGTTCAAGCTCTAATTAATGCATTCAGCAATTTAACAGCTACAATAACAATCGAAAACCCTGTTCATTTCTATACAGGAAGACTTAATGATTTTAAGGTAAACACCTCAACCACCGGGACATTCTCACCTTCATCACTTAGTTATTTAGCCATGTATGCAAAACAAACTGAAGCAACTGCAGTCAGCAGAGTGCACAATTTTGTCATGGAAAATAGATATTTAAATCGTGATAAAACTGAAGGAATGATATTTTTTTTCTTATGTGCTATCATCTTTTATGGCCAAAATCAACTTTCCTCCACCCCCTCGTTCAATGTCGCGCGACACAATCATGATGCAACCAGCTTCTCATCAGCTTTCTGAAACATTAGAGGCAGTGAATTAAAGCAAATAATTAAAGTATTTGTACCACCATAAGGCCAGGACCAGCCCTTTGCTGTCAAACAAGTAAAGTGTTGCTCAGTTGTGCAGTTCTTCTAAGAGTTCTCAGGAAAGTTTTAGTTAATAATTGTGGTTAAAATCTTAATGGGAAGAAGCAAATCAGGAATCATTATCAAATGTTACGCCTCATACACAAAGGTACAGGCATATGAACATTGAAAACATGCTTAAATATTTACTAAAGAACAGTACATAAACGGTCTGTCACCACAGGTCACAACATAAGCACGTTTTCTCTTCGAATCGACATAAAAAGCACAAAGAAACTTACAGGCTTGTTTGGCCTGTACAGTGTACAAGCTGCATTCGTCAACTGGGTCACCAATACTCGAAGTTCGTCCCGACTAGAACGACACCTATAAAAAGGTTAAGGGTATGCATGTGACATTTTGCAGCAAATTTGTGGAATTGTATACATGATATTTTGTTACACAGCTCAGTATAATCAACCCATCAAATTGGCCCTCAGGATACAGAGAAAATAGAGAACATTATACACTAATTTAATCCGTTCTCATCACATCATTTCATTTTGTAAGACAATTACAAAGACCAGCATATGCAGAACTTAAGTGTTAAGTTAAGCGTTCGATATAACCACCCAGTGTAACACAAAAAATAAGCTTTTCACATTCGTGACAGCAGTTTGAAATCTATAATTCAGAGTTTTCTGTCTGTATCTGACGTATTTATCTGTCCAGTCGCACAACTCAGACATTTTCAAAAAGTATCGATGTGGTGCTCCCCATGGATTATGAGAGATGGACATTTCTACATCTGTAGTAAGTTGTTGTGAATTGAACATCTCATTCTTCGACAAACTGACGTCATATCCTATGCCACGTGATGTAAATATGATCGACACCCAATCTTTTAAGTCCATAAAATATTGTTCGAAGTATACACTTACATGACAAAATTAACAGAATCCCAAACTTGCCGAAAATGCACATTTTATGGCGATAGAGGTCTGAAAGTAAGACTGAGTAACATTGCACACTGTCAGATGATGCACAACATACGGGTTCCGCCTACCTACAACAGCAACGACACGGCCGCCTTATGGAACAAAACTACATTTTAGCAAGCGTGCGTAAATTAGCTGTCCTTTACTCCACAAAATAGCTTTAATTGTTTCTATTGGAACATAATCATTAGGAACAGTATTAAATTATTGGAGAAGTTTCGCAAAACCTAAAGATAATGACGTACCTTTTGTGTGTCTCCTGTCCTCAGGCCTTTGCCCTTGGTCAAAAAGCGCGCGAAATGAAAGCGCTTGAATGAATTTCCGTAAGCGCCCGGGGTCGACATCGAGTGTTTCCGGTCGTTTTAGAGTGGTCAAGAAAGCTGTTCTTGGACCAAACCCTTTACTAACTTGTATTTTATACATTTACATATATTGTATTTAATCAGTTTTTAAAATATTTTCTTTTTACTCAAGAGTATTTTTTTATTTCTAAAGTAATTTACAGAGAACAGTAAGATATCCATATAAAAGTCGCTGGGTTATCAAATCAGTAAGATAACTGATTGTTTGACAATATGGACAAAAACATTGATCCAATAACAAATAATCTATGACAATATTATAATATTACGTAATGCAAGATCTAATTCGTTATATAATAGGAAATTTATTAAGTAAATTTGTCTCATGTATTCATGCCTGTGGGAGACACATTTACACAAAAAATAGAACTTTCCCATGGTTTGTGTAAAAAGAAAATGAGTTTATGCTGGTAAGAAATTAAATAATCGCATCGATTGGTGTGAGGATAACACACCGTATTGTAAAACACTTTTACCGAAGTAAAGCACTCTCTCCCAGATAAGACACATGTGTTTTAAACACTATTACCATAAAGTGTCTTACAACCAGTTATAAACAACTTCTATTATACTTTTGGATGGAAAAGTGTTTTAAATTAAAACAGTAGTGTTTTATTTCATCACACAAAATTGTTTTGCTTATTTACAGTGTATATATTGCAAGTTTGTGTTGTAAGATACTGCCTAGATTTATTTTAGATCACAGTTACTTGCAACTAGGAGCTTTATCATGGAAGTATATCGGTGATCTTCTTGCGTCAAGTCCTTATACATGCATGGCAGAGTTTTCACCAGGAACTTATCGAATTCCTTAAAATCTGATCACATTTATATATACTGAAGCTGTGAGTGAAACAACAAATCTAATACATCCAAGAACTGTAATTTGAGCTCATCAAATGTAAAACCCAAATCAGTGTAAACCGGCTAAATTAATTGCTGTTATTACCCTCATTTATACATGTCATACGGGGCTTTTCAGTATCCTCAGCTTCTCCAACTCCAATCCGATTTTATCACGATTTTAGGCCAGGAGATTTCATATTTAAAAGTACTAAAAAATAAGTCAGTGTAGTACACTTATCGAGAACATGGTGTGTTTTTCAGTCGATTCAATCAAGAGATATATGTATCTGCAATTAATACATATTGAATACCCTCTGAAGTCCTTCTGATGTTTTGGGTCTAGGGCGTTTGAAAGAGGATACACACTCACGCTATACTCTGGATATGCTCTGACTGGGACCTGTAATTTAAGACTGACTACACATTCTTTCAGTAATACTGTCTAAGAAATGAAGATCTCAGTTTTCCTGTTCATTGTTCAGTATGAAATGTCCAAACAATGGATATTCGAGTATTGGTAAGCGGTGGAATGATCTGCTATATACATTTTCAGAATTAAAAGGAACACAGGAGAACTGAGAGCTTATGCCTGTATAGATCCTGCTATAGGATACACTCATACATCATACAGAGCCTGTAACGGTAAAACTGTATAAATATCTATGTATGTCAAAGTAAGGAATACATTGCTTTGTATGGTTATGTGTATGTTTTATCTATTCCGGTATGTATAGAAAGTCATTATGATTGTATTTCAAATATTTTGATATACAATGCTCCAAGCTGAAACATCTGAGAGTGTTGTAATTGTATGACCAGTTATTAATAGTGTATGCCACTGGTTGATTTGGTTGAAAAAGACAGCTTACCCTGAGCTGGGGTTTGACATCCATTTATTTCTAGTTTCATACAAGATCGTGACAAGACGGTACGAAGGCATTCACCGAAAACATGTAACTGCTATATGCTATAGAGAATAACCTGATAGTCGCTATAATACTGATTAGGAGATGACTTAGGGGGTCTTATTACGGGGATAAAGTACTAAACAAAGATGTATCACCGAGAGAAACGCAATCGCTCATATACGCAGCAAGAGGAAAAAGCAGAGCTGTCACTGCGTATAATAGGAGGGGTTGCACCTATCACTGGTATACTGTAATCCTATACCACCTTTTCTCGACCGGCCAGCGGATAAAATGCACATTCTTGAAATTTTTGTGAAATGAAATTTATAAGGATCTTCCACGGACGGTATCTTTGTGACTTACCCAATATCCCAGCAGTACAGACAGGCGTGGTCACGGGATAGGCTGATTGTCTCATTTGGACGGCATGTGTCACGGCTACAAGAGCATGTTATTTGTCCTCCTTTATATGAACGATTGTGAGACAGCGGCAATATGTCTCTTGTCATCCTAAGGAGCCATTTTGTTGTCATGTGTTGGCTGGTTTATATTGCCATCTTAAAAGGGACAGTAACCGTTATAGGAATAGCGCCTCTCGTTTCGCGAGGTATCTTTGATGCCGACTGCTTGTGGTTTCAAGTAACATACAATTATGTGAAGAGAAATCTATGCAAGGATAATGCGCATCAGTTTTATTATACATTGTACATATGGTTGATTTAAAGAAACACAGGTTAATTGCTGACCGCACCCTCCCAAAGCTGCAAAGGAGGATACCATTAGGCATGATTACGTGATGACCGAACTTTGGACAGATCCTTCTGTGCGAGGAAACCTATGGAAAGGACTTAAATCTTAAACGAGACAAAAAAAAAATGCAAGACTAGAACATAGGAAGGATATCGAAGATAGAATGAAAATGAGACATAAAAAATATTCGCGATAAGTGATTTTCATCGAAAACATCTCAGAAGTTTTTCACAAAGCATAAACTGTTTGCTTCATCTCTAGGTATACGAATGCAATCCAGGAATAATGGTCGTTTTCAGTTTCAAACAATATGAAATATGGGTTTTCAGAATTATACGTATGTTTAAGATAAGAATGAACATTCGACATAGGCAGTGTGTACATTTTTCAGCCAACAATATCCGATCCAAGTATCTTATACTATTATTTGATTTTAGTTAGTAAATTGTCAGCTTAAAATGGTACTAAACATTTATAGATGAAGAATTCGGACTATCCTGTAACAGCTCGTGTTGTTAATTTTCTGTTCAGTTGTTCCGCTGCTCATAATCTCGTTTGAAAATCTATCTGGCAGAGGCAGTTGTTTGTACAAGCCTATTCAATCGAGATGGCAGGATATTCCTTACAAAGTAGTTCACCTTTTGCCTGAAAAAGGCAGCTTATCAGTAAAGCTCTGGGTTAACTTTAAAAGTTTACAGCGTTAACAAAGGTGGTCTAAAATCAGACTTCAACAGGCGAAGACATCATCATTGGTTTCCTTGTGGGATTTTTTTTATGGCTTTGTAAACCAAGCGGAATTGGGGTTATTTTGATGTGACTCCAGTTCACCTGACACCAGTCAACATAGATATATAAGTAATTTTAGGAGTGTGGGAAACTTCAGCAAAATGACTGAGACGCGCTTAGTTACCCGGCCTCGTGGCGTTATGTGTCGCCGAAGGTCGATCGAGAGAACACCGCGATTAAACAGATTGTTGGTCTGCGAGCTGTAGCATATGCTTAACAAATCTTATCTGAGCGAATGAAACTAGGTTTTTTCCTTTATAAAATATTGCAGTTGCCTGAAGTGTTCTATTAAAATTCGTTTCACAAAGGAAACTTTCATAACCAGAAATCAGGAAAGATTGTGTTTTGTGTAATGGCCACAGATGGTAGTATGTACCGCAGGTGGCAGTGACACGAGCCAGAGGGAGCGAGCCGCGAGACGGAGAAAGGCTCACATACAATATTATATGCCGCCAGCTAGTCTCCCGACACGACCAGATAAAGGAAAAAGCTACTAACGAGTTTCTTACTGTAACATTCGTCAGGAGCCACTCTCCGTTGATTTGTGCGCTGAGACCCCGTGCAATTGACTGAAAGAATATTGAAAATTTTTTCCGCTCCTTGATTTTTGTCTTGTTTGTTCTCATTTCTTATCATCTGGTAAGAAACCTGGTAGCTTTTTAGAGTCACCTGAATGATTCCAGCAATTATTGCTACTTACCCATATTTGTATTTAATGGATTCCCTGTAAGAACTGTCGCTTTCTATGGAAATAAAAGCAATAAGAAGACAAAAAAAACCCGTCTCCAGGTAGGATGATGAGCAGCCGTACAGCATGCTCAAGAATTAAGCTCATATACAAGTGTAAACTGAAAATACTATTAAATTTAACCGATACCGATTGAAGCCATGTTTACTTTTAAGCCATTTGTACATTACGATCTGCATGTGTCACATGTACTTAACTTCATGAATACAGAACCTTAAATAAAATGAGCATTACGTGTAACAAACGTCGTAAGTATTGTATAGTACGCTGGAGCGTCGTATATGTCTTGTATTAAGGTCATTTATTCTAAGGCCATGTAACACAGGCTGCTTATCGGTGGGTACTTTCTGACAACTATCGTTTGCTATTATTTCTAATTTTTGGGGGGCTATAGCAGAGTAAGAGACAAAAGTTTCATTGGTATTGTTTCCTCTTTTTCATTTATAACACCCACATGCTAAGACGAGGTTTTTCATTCCGGGAATACCTCATAAATTCTTGCATTTAAGATAGGAGGCAAACTTGAAAACCCAATATTAATAAAGGACCCCTTGCAACTGGATTGGAAATCGTCCCCATGTCGCTTAGGCCGATTGCCAACCTGCTCATAGAGCCAGATCTACTGCAGCAAGTCACAAAGGCTTACCCTTAAAGCGGTTGAAGTTGTTATCTAACAGGTCTTGTGGTACAATAGCCCGGTAATAAAAAAAAACATAAAAAAAAACAAAAAAGGTACTAACCATGGGCGTCCACAGTGTCTTTTTACACAATAATTTATCCACTAAAATCTATTCAAGTAAGATTTATAAGAAGTCGGATTTAAAACAACTTTTTCCTTTCAAATTATATCGTGAATATATATGACTGGAACTTCGTACCACATTTATTAAGGTGAACTGACAAACACCTTCAGACGCCTTTACCCATAATGTAACTATTCGATATGCTAACACCTGACACGTGGCGCGTTGAAACGGACAGATAACGTTGACACCACTCGCATATTTTTGGCTGCATTGATCTTTCAGTGAAAGTATGTACCCTATGTTGTCCATGATTACTTATTATAGTTGCATATATATGTGATATGGAGCTGTACAAAATGTAAACAAATAAGACTTGTCTCTTGTCTAATTTAATCATTTTCTCCGTATAACTGTACTAAAAAAATGTAAGTGCAAACAAAGGATCGAACATCTGAACTCTGTAGATATCTAGACTGTTAGCCACTCCACTGTGTGGAATAGTGATTTACAAATCATGACCTGTTATGGTGAATATACAATTTCAATGCTCCTGGAAAATATTTTTTTTTCGATTTACAAAAATATGATACTTCGCAACCTGATGCACAAATGATTTGGGTTCACGTAATCATATTTTTATTACGACAGGAATTCCCTCAGCAAAACGCCCTAAAATAGCGAAATCTGCTTTTGACCTTACTTTTGCCTTCTCATAAAACAAAAAGTATGAATTACACCATTCCAGTTTTTCACAGATACGTTGCATAGTAATTGTACTTCACATTCAAGTAGATTTCTTCTTTCTCTTTCACGAAAAAAAT
Organism: Acanthopleura granulata; assembly: GCA_016165875.1. Lineage (NCBI taxonomy): Eukaryota > Metazoa > Mollusca > Polyplacophora > Chitonida > Chitonidae > Acanthopleura > Acanthopleura granulata. Next base: position 26,576,244 of record JABBOT010000080.1, on the reverse strand, counting down.
TACACCTGACTCCTGCAACTTAGTTGCAGGGGATCCTTTGTATCCTGCCTGGGATTTTGACATGGTGTTAAAGTGCTGACTCGCTGCGAATACCACGCCTTTAAAACCGATGATGTGTCGTGCTCGAATCCACTTCTTACTGATTTAGTCTCGACTCTCAAGTCAGAGAGGTGTGTCGTGTCCTTGCTGGAGGCTGCACGAGAATTTGCTCCACATGCTCTCTTCCACCGACCACCCTGACCAGGAAACATTAAAAGAAATTAAAAATTCCTGAGTCTGTTGGTAAACACCAATAAAAAAATAATCTCTTGCAAGTACATAGGAGGCGATTAAAAATCAGCTTAAGGAAGAGCCAGGGTATTGTCTTGCGTCTTACAGCTTACAATATAGGTAGCAATTAAACAGTGCGTGTGTGGTAAAGTTTAAATTGCTTTGGGTCTCAAACGCTAGCCTACCTTTACCAATTGGCCAAAACGTTTCGTAAACCTGGAAATAAATCAGAACACAGTCTGATGGATGTGCATGGCAATGACTGGCATTTGTTGCAGTGACACTCCTTTAGTAAGATAATGATGAAGTCAAGGCGTACAAGTTAAAATAAACACGCATTAAGACGGATGTAATTACTACTTACCATGCAATTTCATGACAATTATTTTGATGAACGCCGTGTATCTGGAAATCCAATATATCTCTCACCTGATCGCTATCTTCACTGGATCACGGGAGATGGCAGATCGGGTGGTGCTATCGCATGATTGGCAGACATTCACGACAGTCAACAGACGAAAGAGTAAGTTTACAGGGAGGGCCTTACGAAAGGAAATCCAGAAATTCCACAGCTCTCAGAATTGGGATCATGTTGTCCAGTTTCGTGCATTAGCTTAGATGTGACGAAATGTGTTTTCTGGTAGTCTGCCATTCACAAGAGAGTAAAAATGGCAATATTAACTTCTCTGCAAGATGGACACATTTATTCCATTGACCTGTGCTAATTACTCGACAAGCAAATCTTTGTCTAAATATATGCTAATATATATACATATATATTGTAGTATTTCAATGTTTATACAAGTATTTGTGGACATTTAACATCATATTATAGGAGAAGTCCGGATATCGGGCGTCGTGTGTGCAGTGCAGGTATTGGGCAAAGAGCTGCCAATGCTATGGAAACGATAATCGGTTAACTTTTTCCAAGGATTAGCCACAGATTACACAGCTTTGGCCACTCAGACTATACACAGCCTTGGTACCAGTTATACTCTAGGCGGCAAAAGGCTAACAGCCATTAAGAAGGTATATATATATATAGGAAACCTCTTCTGCTCTAGAGGAGACCAGCATCTCTAGTAAAACTGCGGGATTTATCAGTTTCTGAACTGATAGTCGGAATTTGGTGGTCGAATCACATGACATCCATCTACATACGCATCTGGCGAAATCACACTCACCGTGCATGAGTGTCGCTATTTTCCTATTCATGGATAATTTGGTGTTAATTTTTAAACGACTTTCAACACGCGATAAAGTCATTTACCATACACGGCGGTGGGAGACGACACTTTCACTGGGTTCTAGTTACAGTATGTCGTGTCGTCTTGTAAATGTGTCTCCGAAAACCCGCGAAGCTGTTAAGAAATTGCCAGTACTTACGATGAAATCAGATCTTACGAGTTCAATTAAGTCATACCGCGACCTCGCGTGCCGCCCTATAATGACACCAGCAGTAGCTAGTTCCGTTGTGAACCTTACAGCAGGAAAACTGTGACAAAAGCAAACATGCTATATCCACATAAGTAAATCTGAAGGAAGTAATTTACGTATCTGTTTCGATACTTGAATTCAGAAAAATGTCGAAACGGACCAAACTAGATCAGCGACAAGATAGTTGTGATAGTTGTCAGATGTAATGAAGTAAATGTCATGGGTAAAATGCGTACGAGATTCTTTGTACAGCGTACAGCTTTCACAAACTTTTTCTGCATGGACTACTTGTCCTTGCTGTTAGTATAAGTCCACAAGATATCCACTGTCACCTTTTTGATTACTAGCACATGTTGCTGGGGAGTGTAAGTTGCCGCTAAGTATGCGACTACATGAACGGTTAGACTAAAACAATCACTGAAATAAATTGGTAAGTATTTCACCGATTACGTATGACCATTTGTCAACAACCACCTGTCGTCGCTGCTGTGGTTTTACTCTCTGCCCTGTAGTTTTCTGTATTCAGCACGCAACTGGTATATGCGTTACCTTGCAGATACCATTATCAATTAGATTGAAGACACAGCTGTCAAAGTCTGTAGTATCCCTACATGAGCATATAAAAACATCAAATAATTGTGGGCAAGCACTTAAATGGATTCGAACTGAGCGATGGCGAAGACAATCATGGCAAGAAATTCATGAATGTGTTTAGATGTGATTCTTGGATTGCTTGCAAAGTTACAGAATATATGTGCCTATATAATAAAGTGTGCTTTTGACAATCATGACAAAATCTGAACAGTGAAGGTGACATAATTCAAACTCGCAATATCACAGTGGCAAAAACATTTATTTCTTCGAGGCTTCAATTCACTATTATTTTAACGTCATACTGAAAAGTTTTCTCTTATGTGATGAAAACGATTTGTTACGATACATATTTTTGGTAAAAAAAAATTCGTCTGTCCATCTACATTAATTACCTTTAGGTATACACCCGATGCATGTTCCACCATCGCACGAGACACTCGGGGTTAAAAGATGATCCTTTCTTCTGTATGAAAACTGGCTGACCAATGACACTTCTTGACAAATTAACTTTTCGACATAATATGGTCGGACAATGGAGAGAAGTAACTGGATGGTTGTGGCCTGATATGACAGTATGCTGACATCAGTCGTCTCATTTCGTAAACACCCGCTTAGTAACCCAATCCAAGAGCTTAATCCGACGACAATTCCATGTGACAATAGACAAACGGTCACTCTTACTTTCATCTAAACAAAATAGCCAGTGGTTGACAAGACACGGAAAGGCAGCTGCAACAACGTCATGTGTTAGAGGGAGCATTTTCCTTCGTTCATAACTTAAAGTTTATATTCCGCAGTGGTTTGGAAGGAAAATAATGTGGTAATAGAATTTCGTTTTAGTGTTGATCTTACGGAAGAACCATTGATTAAACTTGCGTCACATTTGCTAAGAAGGCCTGCGTCTGGACAGCGGCAAGCCGCAGTCGGCCAGGAGGGAAATGTGAGACCTTGCCTTGTTGACACTGAACTTTGATATCTGTCATGATACTCACAGGGATTATCCTTTCATAACATCCTCATAAAAGCAGCCTACGAGAACTGTTTCAATAGTGAACCACATGCGTGAGGTGAGGTGACTCCGACCATAGCAGAGAGAACTTGTGACACATAACCAATATTCTTTTTTCGACTTGGGCTGGGCAGCAAAGACATAATTCATGCAACGAGGGCTGCAGCCGTCTTTAGTCTGTCGGAAACAACTGGAAAAAACAATGACGTGTGCAAAATGGGTGTAGTGAGTTAATCACAGCATGAGCCTCTAGAGGTTTAATCACAAGTCTCTTTTCTTTAATCACTATATGGTTACATACGAAACCATTTTGGTCAAATGACGTCGGAAGTCTTCGTCTAATTCATAACATGCTTTGTCTAAACAACACCATGGACATATATTCCACAATTTGATCACATCGCAACGATATGGTGTATTGGTCGGATTTATGCATTTTTCTGTCTGAAACACTATGAACATATTTCTGATCTATTTGGTTACATCATAACGGCGTAAAGTAGGCGTGAGATACCTCATCCGGAATGTCAGAAGCACTAAATGGTGAAAATGCGACATATCTTCAGTCAGTTTGTTACATAGTTCGGGCATGCGTATGTCAAGCCTGTTGGTTAGCTTCATTGTGAGGCTTCAATTTTATTAATGAAACTAGTCTTTGAGAATTTGACTTTGGATACTTGTTTTACCGGTTGACGGCGTAAACTGATATTTAGATACTTGTTTTACCGGTTGAAGGCGTAAACTGATATTTGGATTCTTCCTTTTTTGGAACTAGAACAAGTGTGTTAACTATTATACAGATTTTGCTATCTGCCAAAAGTAAAAAAAAACTTATCTGCATGTATACTGGCCTTACAGAAACGCGATATAAATAAGCAGGCACATGAAGAATGTTGATAAGAAGGTAAATGATTTATATTTTAATGAATTGTCATATACCAAAGTTACAGTGCTTGGATTGTTCTGATTGGCCTTGATCAAATGCATATATCATATAGGCACTAGTCTTGTCACCAGGTTCAAACTGGTTGTGCAAGGCGAACATCGTGTGTATAAGACTTGTAGCATTTCCAGGTCAGGCATGTAAGATAAGTTGATATGTAAAGTTGCGTTAGGAGCTGATTATATTTGGCACATAAATTATGATTAAAAACTGCTAAGGCGATGTGAAGGCAGAGAATGGCTGCGGACATAAATCAGCCTTGGGTTACCATAAATTTTCTAATGAAAATTTAGACAATGCTGTCACCTATCACCGAGATAGCTAACAAGTGGAGAAGAATTAGTATATTAGGCCACTCAACCTGCTGATTGAGTGTTCGAAGCCAGTTGTCAGCTACGTCCAGGGGCACTGCTCTACAAGATTACCTCTATCTCAGACACAAAGTCCATAAGTTTCCGGTCATACAGAGATTCAATAATAACTTTCGCAAACATTTACAGGTATTACAGTCAATATTTTTGTCTAAAATACAAATTTCAATATTTGTAGACTGGTAAATTGTTTTTTTTTTTTTAACCAAAACATCAGATATTGCTTTCTTGGAGCTCAAAAATATTTTTTACCAAATCTACTGTAACAAAGTTTATCCGACGATATAATTTTCCCATGGTCTCACAGTAATGCAGGCCTTTCAAGTAGTTTACCAAGACCTAGGTATAGACAATCTCTCGAGTGTCACCTACCGTCATAAATTAGACTTGCTCAGTTCTTTCTGTTACGAGAGGTAAGGATAATACGGGCGTGGGAAAGCTTTAGGTCCAGCGTTAAGACAGATGGCTCGGGGGACACAGACTATGAAGACACAGACACACAGACCCGGCCGACAATCACAATACATCAACCTGTAGGCTTAGGTAGCTACTGAGGGCTAGCCTTTTGTCCCAGTACAAGAGGGGACATACGACTAGGATATTACTTAAGACACGCTTTACATCCTATAAATCAGCGTAACTTTATTCAGTGGGACAGGCGTATGAGCTCGGTGAAACATGAAGAGTGCATGCTCTGCACTGGATATACCTTTCTTAAATGTGGATTATCATAAAGCTTTATAGCCGTTCATTCTGTACAATAAGCACACACCTACATTACTGCGTTTTGATGTCTCACACAATATGAATATAATAAGAAAATTTACGAGCATGCACAGGTGATCCAAGCAGTGCTGGTTATTCGTGTTTGGCCGATATCCATTATCTTCTGTAAGCGTATTGTCATACTGATTTTTTTATGAAAACTACGAAATGTTTCCGGTATGGCAGTTCTTGATGGTTAACATGCGTTTGTCTACAGAAAATGAAGCATGTGTCTGACGTTTTACTAATTGTCTGCTAACTTCATTTGCTAAAGTTGATATCCGCTTCCTCGTGTGCTTGGGATGGTGTTCACGTCGATCAAGTCACGTCGGCGTCAGCTGCCTCGACAGCGACAAGGTCTCGTCCTCAAAAGTGATCTCCCTGGTATTCAGTTCCTCAACAGCAGCAAGATCACCACTTCCTCAGCAATAACAGGGCTTCCACGGCAAATAAGGCCTCCTTGGCCCCCACTTCCTCAGCAATAGCAAGGTCTTCACGTCAAACGTGGAATTTTTGGCCACCATTTAATCAGCAATAGCAAGATCTCCACCACAAACATGGTTCCCATGGTCACCGCGTCCTCAGCAATAGCAATTTCTCCACAGCTAATATGGCCTCCTTTGTCACCACTTCCTCAGCAGTACCCAGGTCTTCGAGGCAAATATGGTCTCCTTCATCAGCAATAGCAAGGTCTCCACGGCAAATATGGCCTCCTTGGTCATCCCTTCCTCAGCAACAGCAAGGTCTGCACGGCGAATATCGCCTCCTTGGTAACGACTTCCTCAACTGCAAGGTCTCCACAGCAAACATGGCGATCTTCGTTACCGCTTCCTCAGCAACAGTAAGATCTCATCGTCAAAGTTAGTCTGCTTGGTGTCCATTTCCTCAACAGCAGTAGGATTTCTTCTTCAAATATGGCTTTGGGTATCGGCTCTCTAGCACCGTCGTCAGAATCATTCAGCAGTATCATCTCCTCGTCAAACATTGCTATCTTTGCACCCACTTCCTCGCTTGCAGTACGATACTCTCGTCAAACATGATTGGGCCGAGTGGATACCGACTAACACATAACAACGACTCAGGAGCTTATCACCAATGTGGGATTTGTGAGTACGTGGAAATGCCTCCGAGTAACCGACTTGTGATTTTGTGATTTTACATAACCTGTACAATTCTGCCTTAAACAGAAGAGCGGTTCAGAAAAGGGAAAACGGTAAGAGAAACACTTTACAGCTTTGAAACAAATGGATGAGCACTTTAAATGATATCTGTCTATCCAGTGCGCCATCTGATACAAACTAATACAAAGCACAAAAGTACGACAGTCCTACATACAATTATGGACAAATGTGCCTGAAGTTCTCACTTTTGACCGGCTAGACTAGAGCTTACATTGCTATTTATCAAATCATTTGCCTCTTTTGTGTTAAGGGTCTATCTACCTTATTTTATTGTCCCCTAGGCAAGAGCTGTGGAATTGGAAGCTTAACTATGTATGTTCAAGTGTAAATAAACTGCCCCAGCTTATTTACAGGTGAAAATTGTGAGTTGCTGTCCATATCATCTGCTCATCCGTGTCAAGTGGAAGGAATTCATCTAATTAACTATCTACCGACATTCTCCTCCTCTGTACTCTCTATACACGAAGATTTCATTTTACATTAGTATAGATGATACAAGTGACAGCCGTACAAACCCCAATCTACCGATACTCTGATAGACACAAGCGAGTATCTGCTGAAAGCCAAAATTAGTTTTCTTGGGGACAGCGTTTGAGTTGATACAGGTTTCAATGACCGTGTGAAATAGATACGGGCTAGAATTGTCTTCAAGTATAACTGGGTACATTTACCTACCTACCAGTCAATATTTGCAGGTGTTTCCTTCAAACCCCTAACGCCCATGAACGGTTCATATAACAAAATCAATTGGCAGGAGAAAACGCTGTTGACAGTGCTAGAGGGATGTCATACTGGTCCTTTCTTAACAAATGATGCGAAACACAGCGACACCTACGGAGACTTTCTATTTGGTGATTTAGACGGCCGGCCTGAAATATATATCACTCTATTGTGATCATCCACCACAAAGACTTCAAAATCTCTATGTGTTTTGCTTTCTTTGCTCTAAATAAAGTCACCGAGTTAAAACGACTAACGCTCTACTCTTTCTCCTCAAGTGAGACTCTTCATGTTTTCGAGGGTCATATAAACTTCAGCTGTCATAGAATAAAGATAGGTACTTGTGAAAATGCTACACTGATGGTGGTACAGATTCCCAGCATGTCTTTGTGACAGTCACGTGTGTAATTCACGCCCGGTATATACATGTACACATAAATTGTAATACTGCAATACCATAATATATATAATATTATATTACATATAAATAAGGTTTACATGTATAGCGTCCTATCCAGTTTGTTATTTACCTCAACTTTTTGAAGGTTTTCTCTTATACCGGTGTTACCTTAGTAATTTGAAAATTCCATACCGTTAACCACTTGATGAAAGGATAATATACAGATAAGCGAAACAAACTCTAAACTTGAAAAGTGTTATATTTGTCCATTAAGATCAAAGGGATTACATTACTATAGTGTCTACCAACAGCCACATAATTTTGCAAGTCAAGTAACCATATGAACGCTGTTGGATTAGTGGTAATACAGCTCTTTTATGACAAAGATATAGCTTCTCTACAAGGTCTTTATAACCATAAAATCCATGAGAATCAAGATCCTGATTCTCCATGAGCTCCCAGGTACGAGCGAGGCAGTGGCATTAGTCAGCAAGGATATACGCTTGTATTAGAATGCCTGGTACCTTCAGTTAATGAACCTGAACTCTCCTGTCTGACAAATATGTTGTAGCATAAATATGTTCAGATATCATTTGACGTTTAGATAGACTTTAGCTGTTTTCTTGTTGTTGCATGCATGTGTTAAACTAATTCTGCGTCAGCCATAACGCTAGTGGGAGTGTAAGTTGTTACTTCTTGACCACTTACATGAACAGGTAAAATGACAAGAGGCCGGATTTCACAGCTTAACCGTGAGCATTGGCCAACTATCAAACAGTCCTTGCTTCTTTGGTTTTACTCTCTATGCTGTAGTTCCTTTATGTTATATTCATATATGGTCTTCAACTCTGGATAAGATCTTGAGCGTATACCACTTTTCTGATAGCTAAGTTGATATAGGGCGGTTCGAATACATATCCGTGAGTTCATTGCTTTCGGTATTTTAACTGAATGGTTTCTTCTTTGTTAAATGTTGCAATTAAAATTCATATCACTTTGAAACATTACACTTCAATAAAAAAAACTCTATACATCATTACTTTGGCTAGACACCATCGAATCAGTTCATAAAGGGGAACGCAGGCGTGTCCACTTCCACATATTCAATATCATAGATTAACCTGATGTGAACTGTCTTTAAGTTTAATCATATGTGAGGTGACAACTGTAAAGTTTTTCTGTCTACCTGACGCCTATAGTTCTGTCGTTTCGTTGTTCAGTCTCGCTATTCGCTCATTTATTCATCGATGGCTATTTCCTGTGCATCAGTATTATAAGTACAACCCTGTGATCATCACATTCAAAGCCGTGGCCCTCCCGGAAATGCTTCATTGAGAATTCAGGTACACACTCTTCGTCACTAACACGGGCCACCAACAACGCCTAGATAATTAGCTCCAGAAATCTTCAAGTATTTGGCTAAACTATTTGCGGTGTCGTCTTCCAAACAATCCCATTGTGCTCTAATACCCCAACTGAAGGCTTGCTGCTGGAGCGTTCCCGGGTGGTTCGTAGATCGCCTTGGGGACTACACGTGTTCCTAAGGGTGTACAGCATTGACGGACTGGGCCACAGAATCATCCCCTAATCGACGCAAATCTCCCATCGTATCCACCGAATGGTCAAACACGGGTATTGACATATTAACAATTACCATTCAGTCAGGTCCAAACCTTACCCTAATGCCTCTGAGGAGAAACTTGTGCTTTACAAAAGAAAAATGGCGCTTTGGGAAAATGAGAAAGAACCGTATCTTGTTTTTGCGATGGTCATTTATGTCGTATGAATCACGCGCTCAACAACAAATAATCGTGATAATAGTCGAGTTTTCACTGTCCGACTCAAGTGGTCAAGACAACCACGTGCGCACGAGACGTTGCAGGTGGCAGCTTGACCCTCCTTTAGGTCAGTGTCTTCGGAAATAAATAATTTCTCATGAGTTGAACTTTTTCAAGAGTGTGAAAATACAGAATATACGTATGGTACACATATGTCACATTGTCTAGTGTGATGCGATATATGTTTTTACTAAATAAGTGGAGTGTGGGGTATATACATGTAGAAGATTCCTTTCCTCAAATAAAGCAGACAAATCCACAAAAAGAATTCTCTCCATGGAGGTAAGGGGGAAAACTGTGCAATCAGCGTTGATTTCCGTTTTGCAATTAATGTTTGATTATAATGTTACAATTCATAAATGGGCGGAGATACAGTTAAACTAAGAATTCAACGAAAACATGCAGTGCAAAAATATTATATGTATATATATAAGTTAACTTATCATACAGTGTTTGTTCACCTCAGAAATTCCAAGTCATAATTAATGCAACTAATTTCAGAGTGATGATTATTCCATGATAAACCACACCTTGATCAACGTCAAATTTTAGATATACCAAACATCTGACGTGTGAAAAATAGTATCCATTTATATGCTAATTTTGATTGCTTGTTAATGAAATTAGCATTTGACTCGGGGAATTAAAAGTATATGTGCTGTGATAAACTGATTTCATGCGCTGATAATTTAATGAATCTCGATGTAGTGAAAACAGTTATTTATTTGTGCCACACTATAAACCCGTAATTTTTCATTTCTATTTTTCAGAAAAAAATGTACCAGTATTACTCCTGTGCTATTGATAAAAGAACAATAAGAAAACAATGCCCAAGATAGATTTCTAACTTTTATGTCTATAAATATTCATATAATATTATATCTTCTACTTGTTAAGAAAATTCATATACAATAACATTTTCTATACAAACCTCTAAAACGCTGTTCGCCAATACTGAGGTATTCCCTGTATAGTCATCAGGTGCTGCAATTCATCTGACATTTACACACTCAGTTCAGCATCTCAGTAAGCACTATTACAAATAAACCACCACCCACTAAATTCTAATCAATCACTCAACAGACATAAAAAAGACACCTGCACCATTTCATGACATTCTTATTCTCTGTGTCGATATGCATGTGCTCTGACACTGGCTACACGCATACATTTGATATCAACATATTCCTAAAAGTAAATAATTAATTGGGGAAAAGCTGTAGCCAACAATCTTTCATGAAATACATAAATGCAGTACTTGATGTTATCCTGGTGGTGGAGTGCATACTGGGATCGCATGCTCATGAATACACATCGGTCGGGTTTTAGGTCTAATCGTAAGGACATATCCTTTTCATTACATTTTAATATTAATAAGGTCGCGTCAAAAACAGATATCTGTGTATAAAAAGTTACTGTCGGTTTTTCTATTAAACACTCTGTGCTTGAATCATCCAGGGCATCAAAGAACAAACCATAACAGTCTTACAGTCTACACGTCTCTCATATAGATTTCAGTAGGGTAGCCATCGTAAGGTAACATGTTGAGTTAGGTAAATACCTGTAATTATAAACAGGGCTATGAAAATAACATCCCCTTATACCTTGATTCATAAAATTCATATTGTGTTTACCGTTATCTGGTTTTCCTTGCAGTATGTTTCCTTACTCAAGTTTTCCTTAGCAATGAATCCACGATGGTCTTTTCTGTAAGGGCTCATTCATGAACTTCATCGGGTCTTTTATGTTTTTGGTTACTGAACGCTATTAATACACAGTACGATTATTTAAATCAACCCCTCTAATTTAGAGAAGCTCTATGTATATGAGCTGAATGGAATTTGTCCAGTTGCGTACCTTAGGAAAATCCGTACAAAATCGACTGTGCAATTCTTCATTATTACTGTGTATCACCAGCATTAACAGCATGCTAGTTATGGCAAATTTATGGTGGGCATATTTTTCTGTTAGATATGTCCTACTTTTCAGACTGCGGTATTGTAAAAATATGCTAAAATGTCACGTCTTATTATGACAGTTAATGAGTAGAGATATATAGGATAAGTGGGCTAGCCATTGGATGCCATTAGTCATGCACGTTGCGGATATTGTAAAAATATTTATTTAAGCCTATAGTTGACCGATGTACCTATGGTTGAGATCAGAGGGTAGATATGTATATATATCCGCCACCTTACTCTGTTTACCTGTACCTCAGAAGTGGGTTGGGGAAAAAATTATCTCAGGTGAGATGAAGTGTTAGATTTGACACCCCTCGTAGATATTCCTACAGACATGGCAGTGTCTGTCAACGCTCGGAATACACGATCAACCTACAGCGACGACGAGATAATTGACTTCCAACACGAAAGCCGACCAAATAATTTGTATTCGGTGGACAGAGCCGTTAAATATATACAGAGTTAATGGGTAAGGTGTGAACCACTGCTTTGATATGTTTGACCAGAGACTGGCCAGGTATACGCCTAAAGCTTCAAAGGCTATTGGAGGAGAGCTAGTGGGACAGTTTCATTTTTTACAATCACGTATTTGAGCCTGTACTCAGAATCTCAACCAAAATTTCTCCAGGCTTGAGATGTAAAGGAATATCTTAATTATGTACAATCAACATTTCCTACACGCACGGTGGTAATTATGAATAATTAATTATATATTTAAATTAAACTTTGAATTTATCTATATTATATATTTATTTTTTGATATGTGTATTGCGCGCTTGTTTACACAAGTGGGTTTCCAGTTTTTATTCCGGCTGCAAACGAACCAAATGGAGATTCGATTATATAATATAAATGGTTTCATTTATTGGATTTGAGTTTTGCATCTTATTCCAGAACATTTCACTCATACGACGGCCAGAATCATGAGGCCACGCCCTTCAGCAGGCTGCTGGCAGACCTTCCCACGTGCGACCGTCACGGCGACATTAGGGATGTTTTTTGCGTATTCTACACCTGGGGTGCTGGGCTATCGATTGTAACAGAGTTAATATCCTTACCACTGATTTGAAGTTGGAATAGTTATAATCTTGAAAAAACGGTTCTACACGAAAACCACTCTCGGGACAGATATGTGGTGACTTCATGTCGACCCTTATATGAAGTCAAATCGGTAACGCAGGCCTAATAGTGATCAGCACCATGGAAAATGAAGCGGTAGAGAATGCCAATCCCAGACATTATTACAACCACACAGTTTTGTTCTTTAAGAAAGCTTTGGCACACGAACATAGATAGACAGGGTATATCATATACGGTGTTGTGGGGGATCCACGCCCTCACTTGACCGGGTGTGACATTGTGAAAGGCAATCTGTGGGGACCACCTATAACACACCAAACGCTATTGCCTCGCTCACAAAAAGCCCGCTGTGTTAGTCGAGCGAACAAAAGAGCAATCTAATGGGTAATTGCTTAGCTTATCACGCAAGTCGCGCGGGCCGCACCGGTATCATGTGCTGGACGATCGTCTAGGAACAAAACACAAATGACACGCTAATAGCCTGGCGATACGCCGTATTTGTGTTCGACGAGAAATAAAAGGTGGTAAATGGCAGATTGTATTGGAACTATATGATGAGATGCCATTCCCATGGATATAAAGTTTAACCTTGTTCTGTAAAGAACGGGCGCATCTCGTGCGACTGCAGTCAACGGCTCTCTACATGGTTAACTGTTACGGTTAAAGGTCAAAACTGGATTATATTCTGTTGCTCAGTCGTTCTTATGATCATGTGAAATCATCTTCTGTGGGTGGCAACTTGCCACGAAACAATAACACGAAGATCTCGCTGGGTTTTCATATCCGCATATACATACTACATGATACGAGCGCGCGTGTCCATAATAATAAGATCGATTAGAATTTTTGTTAGCAGACGCTAAACTTAAAATCGACCGTATAAGTTTCGCAATGCAGCAGGTTTACAAGTGCGTGAGGGCGATCCCTTTATATATATACTAGTTCGTGTGATTTTGTCGTAGCTTGTCGCTGCGTGAAGATTGTACTGGTTATAAAACGATATAAGAACAAAGAAACTGGCCTACAGGATATGCCAAGCTACTATGTCAAGCAGACGCTAAACTTAATATCCACCGTATAAGTTGCAGAAGGTTTACGAGTGCGTGAATTCGATGCCTTTGCATTCATATACTAGTTCGTGTGATTTTGTCGTAGCTTGTCCTGCGTGAAGATTGCACTGGTTATAAACGATATAAGAGCACCAGAACAAAGAAGCTGGCCGACAGGATATGCCAAGCTACTTTACTCTCACATTCGATTCAGAAGCACACCTGTGAAACATCACTGGCTTTTAAATGATTACTAAAATGACAAGGATAGAGTATTTCATAGATTACATTGCATTTATAAAAGAACATTCCAGAATTCTTTAAAACGAGATGCTCACTTAAGTCGTGAAGAATAAGAGTAAACACTTATTCTTGGACATTGATGTGAGTTTTGCGTTGCGCCTCCAAACAATCAATGCCTTGAGGTGCCAACTGGCTGGTACACGATATACTAGCATGGCTTTGAAATTCTCCTTCTATTCAGAATTTGATTTCTCTAGCAAATTCCAAACGAAAAGCGCTCAAACGTGTTGACACGTCTTTTTGTGACTCGGTTTCATTTAACTCTAAATTAGAACTGCTCAAGTGAAATGTGTGAAGAGGGCAATGTAAGGCTTTTGAGGGGAGTTCTATCAAATGCGGAGAAATGCTCAGCCACCTGTATGACAGACATTCAAACGCGCAATGTTCAAATAGATGATAACACTAGCGAGGCGCATCTGACGCAAAGCATCATGTCAGAGTTATAGGGCGTTGGGGGTTATACAATGACCAAGCAAACGCTGACACTGGCAATACACTAGATGTTGTTACTGATATTTGTGAAGTCAGCTTAAGGCGGTTGACATGAGTTGCTTGACCGGTCTACCTGTCTCCACGAAGCAGATCTACGATGGCCTCAGTGATACTGTTAGCCATTCTGTACGCATTGTAGCTCCTATTTCGCCTCCAAACCATCGCCGCGAGCTGTTGTTCGCTTGTTGAAAAGAAGTCAGGAACAATATCGCGGTATGTGAGGGAGATTTAGACATTCGACGTTGAAGGTGGGAACGTTACAACTGACAAGACAAATATGTGTAAATGTGATAATTATGTGTTAGGGTGTCTGTCAGCCCGGCATGCCGTTTTATTCGACGCTCTGTCTATAATTATAAAATCTTCTTGGAAATTGTCAATTGTCACCTCTGAGTGGCACAAGCTGAGCTAATGGCAGAGGTCACCTGTAACATTGGATACGCTAGATGAAGTCTCGTTGGCGCACATGTCGAATTTCACCGAAGACAGATATCAAGCTGAGACGTTTTCCGATTCACTGGTATCTAGTTATATGGTGATACCCGGTTTACTTCATCTTTCAGTGACCACATGCTGAGGCCTTGACAAGGTTTGGTCCTAAATATTTTTAGACATATCCGTCACCGCCTTGTGCTATGGTCATGTACATGGGGGGCATATAGGTACAAGAGAAAAAAACCGCAGACACTGATCTATCTGGTACATGATAACCCTCAAAATCCTGACCAAATCCAGCAAGTCTCCGATTAAAGAAGACAAGTCAGAGTTTTTACTCTCCCTAAGGAACTGCTGGGAAAGATGTCAAATGCTCACCCTATAGATTTCCGACTCATTTATCAAACAAAAGTACACAAGGTGCCATATGTATTATATTATACATGGTAAAGACTTGCACATCACTACATGGCTCAGAGTGGGGTTTAGACGTAAGGGTTTATTCTTGAAGTAATGTAGTTGTGTCTAAATCTACAGATTTCGCGATTGCTCTGCATCAGTAGATAAAGATAGCAACACTTACACTTTTACTGTGTAACTAGCTTAATTAATTGCAGGTATTTTCAAGTTTCACGAAGTTTTAATCAGGCACCCAATACAAGCATCACAGTTACACATGCAAGGAATTGACACTTTCGACAAAATCCTTTCTTGAACATTTTCGTAAGTGTTGTTTGGAAAATTGAACAATTGTATCTCTTTCCCTCAAAATCTGCCCCGAATGGATATCACATATACCTGAGTGGGATGTAGCAATGAAAACTGGTAAATAACAAATTAACAAGCTCTCTCTCTCTCTCTCTCTCTCTCTCTCTTTCTCTCTCTCTCTCTCTATCGATCTCGATCTCGAGATAACTCTGATGGCTAAATGCTATGACCTCACATTCAGCATGCAGCTCAATAAAAATGATGGTCGTACCAACTGGAAATTTTGATGTGTGGTAGAGAAAATTACAAGGTGCATACGGTTGTATGCCATATATCGAACCACGTGAATGTAAAATGAATGTGTCAGTTAACTTTGAGGCCAACAAAATAAACTAAAACAGCATTAAAGAAAATTGTCATTTATAAACTTCTATACTTAAATATTTATAAGCTAGAAAATGTCAGTGTTAGCAAGATACGTGAAACACAAAAGTAAAGCCATTGTTAATGTACCGTCATATGGCTATATATGTTCCCTTACATTACCGAGTATATAGCCATGTAAGCATCAGCTGTTATTTATTTATTTACCGGTATTTGAATGGTGTTTTTACGCCATACTCAAGAAAATTTCACTTACAAGGCGGCGGCCAGTATAAAGTGGGAAGAAACCTGGTCGAGCCCGGAGGAAACCCTCGACCATAAACACGATCACTACGACATACATGTATTGTTGAGTGCGACATATAGAACGCCAGTAAAATGAAACAAATAAGGTATAAGAATGGCAGATGTGAGGCCATGTCTATGAAGGTTGTATACCCATATATACCTGGATGTGCACGTAAACAGGTCGAGAACAGGTGAACACACGCACATGTACGTGTGTGGGAAGAGAAATCGCAGATTTAACCATTTAAACTGTTGACTTGACAGAAGTAATGTCCTCTATTGACAAGAAGGTGACAGAAATCTTTAAGCTAATGGAGATTGGGCACTTGGGGGCATTCACTGCGAAACCGTGTCTAGCCCTCACTGTTCATTTTTCCTCCTCAGATCACCCGATCTGTACGGTCAACAGCAACTGAGCGACCCTCCAACTGAACACTTAGATCTTCAATACAGTTCTCTTTCTGAATCCTGACTACCCACAAACAGTCTGATAGAAGTCAGTGTTTGTACTGAACCGAGGACTGTGCACTGTATAATACAGGCGCTTGGTGTGAGGCATAGGTATAGGCACGTCGCCACATTCTCCGAGCCGAATTCGGCTTTGATCGCCCACGACTAAAAACTGTCTTTGTACGTTGCGCTACAGTTCTCACTCTCGCAAAAGAATACACCTAGCACAAAGTTCAGCTCAGCACTGACCGCAAAATATAAACGGATGGAAAAATTTCAACCACAGGAATTTAACGGCTGCTGTTTTATACGAGCAAATAATGTCCCTGTCCAAGTTTTACGCTGATGCAGGTGTATGTTGCTCTATCCTTAATACATATTTGTCCGCTTAATAACTGTTCACTGAGACTAAAAATCGTGACCTCAGAAGAGAATAGGTAAAATAATAAACAGTTGCTTCACTCTTACATATTGGATACATGCACATAACTGTGCCTATGAAGCAATTTGGAGGCTTGTTGGCTTGTGGGATATTTTAAGGTGTGGGTAAGCGGGGCTTTCACAAAAAATCACCAAAGGCTATCCATATAGTAAGCGCTGATTTCTGGTAAAATCAGCATAGAGTAGCCGTGTAGTAAGTAGGTCTTTCTGTATGGTAAAATCACTACATAGGAAATTCATATATATTAAGTGGGGCTTTCTGGTAAAATAGGTACAGGGTTGCGATAGTCTGTTGCTTTTAAAAATATTACAGAAGAGATGGCCTATCTTGCTTCCAGTGACTATAAGACACATCCATTAAGAGGTGAACCAACCCCAACTTCGGACATAAAATTATCGACTCTCTCGCATCCATACACTGTTCGCGGGGCCTTGCTGGCAATAACAGGCTGACAGCTATGGCTAGTTTACATGGCCCATGTCTTACTTTGACAGCCCCTTCCACCAATATGTCACATATTTTGGGCACTTTGGGCACTCCATATTCCACCATTCGTGGAACTGCCTTCGTACAGAAACGAAAATATCTGATGGAGCCTTAAATTTCTACAAGGAGACAACATCAACCATCAGATATCATCGATGTAGAATAAATTGTTACACATACTGAGCTTTTACACGCTTCCTTGCAACGAGACAGTGGCATATTGCCACCCAATTTCGTGAAATTTAAATGTTGAAAATTAGGGTTAATCTAAGTACGTGTGCATCATGCAATGCACACTTTAACCATCAGGCACACACTAATGGTAGTCAAAACGGACGGGCAATTCCAGAAAACTATTTATGGTGTTTTCGTTATATTGCCCTAAGAAAGAAACACTTGAAACAGCTGTTATATGCGAATTATTTTTTGTTGATAGTTGTTCACTGATTACGTTTAATATTCTCACCTCTCTCGAGTTGGGTGTATTTGGCTCTACATATTTTTGTATAGTTCATAAATTTTGGCTTTATTAGAAAAAATATTCTCTGTATTTATTTGTTTATTACTTGATTCATGTTTTATTCCTTACTAAAGAATTTTTCGCTCATACGACGGCGGCCAGCATTATGGTGAAGGAAACCGGGTTATTCAGTGCATGGGAGTTGGAAAAGACGTGCAAGTGCAATGGAACATTTGGACACGAGAGCGTCACCTAAATTCTTCACATCCATAACTACTCGTAAGGATTTTAGGTCCTGACGGAGGTGGTTTAGACACCTGACTTTTCATAGCTAGGACACACGACGTCTGAGTTCAATATAACGGCCTTGGACAGGCAATTTGTGGTATTCCCATTTTTACTTTTCCAGGGGCTTTGGTGACAAAAGCGCTCTTGTGGCCGTTTGCGCAGCGTAACAATATAGTGTGCTCACCTGTACGTCACACGTGGGAAAGTAGCCAAACGTCAGTGGTTTATCCCGGACAAAAAGATTTCTCCACCTACAAAATGAGCAAGTGAAAAGATCTAGTGTATGCATTTACTAGTTATTAGTATATACTTAGAAACACTCCTTGTAAACTCACATTTCTCTTTTTACTGTTTTCATTGTATGTTTTTAATGTATAAAGATTTCCAAATTTGCTTGTCAGCACCAGTACGTCTGTATGTTTCGAAAAATGTCTCCAGTAGATCAGTGACGATGCTGTTACCTTTAGCGATAACGAAAAGTGTCAGATGACAACTGTAGATTGCTGAATTCCAATACAAAAGGGAGGTAACTCTTCGGACTGCCCCTTCGGCTCGCGGTTGACACACTTTCGCTTGTGCTGTCGCATGACTCCCGTGTGCCTGGTGTGCGCGCATGTCGATCTCCGCGCATGTCGATCTCAGTTCCAGCCCAGACCGCTCTGGGTGAAAAACCAGCAATATAGCAGCCACAACATAGTCATCTCGTTGTTCACAGCCTTGGAGATCCTCGGGAAGCTGGCGTATGTCCCGCAAACAATTCACCAAGGATACTTACAAATGAGAATTTAACATCCAACATACAGTTAAAAAAATATGCCAACTGCATCACCATAAAATAAACATATCCATAACTTTATCTAAACTGAAACACTAGTCAGTAGTCAAGATCGAAGGACTACTCTTGCATGTGTGGTTTTATTTGTAATGTGCAATATATGTTTTACACGTTCATCGTTTACACCCAAACACACACGAAGTATTGTTGCGTACAGACATGTTTTTTTTTCAGACTAAATAGTTTATTTATGATTGATATAAATAACACGGGATCTATTCTTTGGACCACGCTCCTTCACACGTATGTGAAGGTATGTAAGACTAATGTAGGGAGATGTGATGTAATTCGTCAGGTTACGTGATTCGGTTAGGTGGGCTGGGATTGTACGGATAGAACTGGCGAGCCATGTCGTTCACCTAGCCTGCGCTCTGACAGACCAGCTGAGGAGACGCTAGCTAAGCCCCTGAGTACATAGGTAAAGACTAAGCAAACGTAGGCTGGGATTTTGTCGAGAGCCGCTGATGTTGTTTTCTATACGCCTCAAGCTCGAGCCCTGCCACGAATGACGTAAGGCTTGGCGGTCGCCGCGCTGTCACCCTATTTCTGCTATCCACGTTTCCCACGCCGCAGTGGAGGTACATTTCCCCACTCAACTGACTTAGCATCGCGATAACCTGTGTCTCTATCGGTGCAAGTTTGTTCTTGTTTACTTTACAATTCGGCCTCGATCAAGGCGAAGTCGCATAATGGGGCGGGGTTTTCTCATGCAACCTTACAACTATAAGGGGAGGATTTGGGCACGCGCGAGCCTGAAAGCGCTTGTCAATCACGATGGATGATTGACGTCACCACGCTTATGACATGTTGAAACGGACTGAAATATACAAGGCCAGCGGGCCAATCCAGGCTGTTTGGTCGCAAGCCCTAGCTCGTGACACCGTGGAGATTCTTGCCGGCGGCGCCCGATTGGTTAAAGGTGAGCGATTTTGAGAGCGTGGGAAAGGGAAGACAAGCGGCTTCACACAGTGGCGTAGAGCATTGAAGCGGTCCTATAAAGTCATTACAAACTCGGTCATTTATCAAAGGAGACCGATAGCTGACTCACCCGCCGCACTTTGCTCGCCTGCTTTGGAATTTATCCCTCTTCCATTCCTATGCATACACCATTTCAAATCCAGTCGTCTCCTGGCTAGTGTCACTATTTCTACATTTACTATACTCTGTGATTTACCTGGCCACCATGGCTGATACAACAGTATGCAGCTCGGATACCTCTAGCAAACCAAGCGACCATAAGGCATCTATTCGCAAGGTACGTCATGTATACATATACAAAATATTTAATTACTTATTCTGTTTGTTTTAATCTTTTCATGATGGATTTAAATTGATCATTCGTTTTATTCCCTTTGATACCAATCGGTTTACAAAATTGTTTCTAGAGTTTATAGCGCTCCTGTATGTTTGATGTCACTTACTGCAACAGGTGATTCAACAGGTTCAAAGGTCATTGGATATTGATTCTGTAAAGATTGGTTATGCCACTGACAAAATATTAAAACCACAGTCACATAAAATGTGACACTAGTTATCATATGGTTGTTAAGTGCTGCATGACATTGCCTGTCACTCTGGTTTAACATAAAGTTATTAAGTCACATGGTTTTGTGCATCCAATCGCCCTTGTTTTTTCACACCACACCTTAGCAATTATTTTTACATCATCATGTAAACAAGAGACTATTACGGTTTTGATTTTACACATCAGTCAGTCATATGGTTCATTGAGTCTGTTCTTATCTGTATTTAAAACGTACATGATAAACAGTTATCCAACAAAGACGTTGTGACGAGAAACAAGTGCCATGTAAAAAGAATACATGCATGTTTGTAGACCTGAATCAATCTTCTCAGTCCAACTAATCGCAGTCAACAGTTAAAGACCAAATTGATTAAATCCATACATACGTTGAAGAGCGTCTCTTATATTAAAAAATCAATGATTTCATTTTTGTTGGAGATGCCCTGTATGTAAAGCTTTCGTTTTTCGCTTGAACGTTTTTCACTATAATAGGAACGGTATCGATTTCAGTGTCGTTTTTTATTGTTTGATCAAATCGTCTTGATACGATCATAATCTGAGGATCTGATAATTAAGTCAGATGCCTTTGAACTCTCATCTGATCAATAATTTGGGTGCGTGCCAATAATTTGATCACAGATCAGCTGTGAGATAGGATTACTGCCTTGATTTTATCATACAATTGCGTCTCTATTTGGTACTCACTAACTTACCTCTGTGATTGAAATAGCGACATGAAACTTATCAATTATCTGATTAGCAAATCAAACCACCTTTGATTCATCGGAAATTTCTTGAACTCATTGAAGCGTTTAGCGGGACTGTATACATCCGACAGTGGTAAAGCTCTCTCGTTTTGTATGCCGTCCTGTACACAAGGATGTAACCTAATTACTAATTATGTCCCGTAAGCATGCTTATTTAATTTACTTACACATATATACCTTTTTCTGTTGACAGAGTAATAAGCCTTTAATGGAAAAGAAGCGACGAGCCAGGATAAATACATGCTTGGGACAGTTGAAATCATTGGTTCTTCAGGCCTTGAAGAAAGATGTGAGTGTAAGCAGATTGTTTGTATGACATGCAATGATCTACGTACTAATGAAGCAACCACAATAAAGACTCTTTCTACCACGTTTGACTGATATATTCGTTTTGGCTTTAGCGTGCAGCAAATTGGTAAATAATCCTGTTAGACTTATTTACACGTGTAATGTCTTACAACAAGAACTAAAAAATACGGAGGGACGTTTAATAAGCACTGTCGTTTTCTCATTAACTTTTAATTAGATTAATCTTTTGCTTATTATTTAACGTTATACTCTTTTATTTAAATTTGCCTTTCTCACTTGTGTTTAGATAACTTCTGCTCATGTTTTCGTTTCTTTTTTTCTTCTTGTAGACTTCTCAGTTTTCTAAATTAGAAAAAGCCGATATTTTAGAAATGACAGTAAAACATTTAAAAAGCATTCAGCAACAGCATATGTCAGGTGAGCTTACTTTTCTTGTTGTTTTCTTTTTTCTTTTTTGTTCCTTGCTAATTTTACTTTATATAACATGATCTCTCCATTTGTTTTCATTTTATGTGATGTACAAGGCTTGAGGTATAATTTTAGTGAAAATGTAAATATGTAACGTCTCTTTTACAACATTTGATTAACCTCATAGGAGCAGACACTTACGAATGAGACAGTAAAAGTATTCAGCTCTCGTATTGTTACATGCCCCTGATTCTTTTAGCAAAGAATTTTTTGATTTCCTCTTGCAGTTGCTATGGCCACGGATCCAAATGTGCTAACTAAGTACCGAGCGGGATTTAATGAATGTGCAGGTGAAGTGATGAGGTATCTGGGCTCAGTGAATGGATTAACGGACGACACACGCACGCGCGTTCTCAACCACTTGGCAATGTGCATGCAGTCAGTCAACACGGCCGCGTCTGTTTCATTGGCTAACCAAGCTGCTGCCGTAGCGAACCCAAATTCAGTGGGAGGTCACATGGGATCGTGTGGAATTCCTGCGTCTTTGTTTCCCGCCTTTTCCTCTCCACCTCCTCAGCCGTCGGGTGCGCATGTGCCGCCTGTCTCGGCATTAACTATGCCTCAAGGTAGTGCAAACATACCTACCCTCAATGGCTCCGGTTATAGAGTCGGTCAGACCGGAACTGAAGTCAAACCACAGACAAGTTGCCCCAGCTCTCTCCAGTTGATTCCGGGGACACTTCCGTCCGGTCAACTTGCATTCTTCGTGGCTTCTCCCGCTACTATTCAAACCCCGATTCAAGCGATACCCGTTTACACAGCGCCATCTAGCGGATCATCAACACCCGTCTCAAGCCCAGAAGTCAGTCCCAGAGGCGTTGTGTCGGAAGGGGTCTCTTCGACAAACACATCCCCACATGGTTTACCCGGCTCTTCCGAAAAAACAGACACTCAAGAACAATTCTTTGAGGCCAAAAACTCGGTTCATAATGGTAGAGTCGCTGAAACTTTTGCTATGCCCACTCGATGCGTCAGTCCTGTCCCTGTCGCCTCACCACTATTCGCTCCGCCAAGTCCCAACCGCAGAAATTCCTACCCACAGAACCGCAGCCCAGAGTCCCGGCAGATGAGAAACACAGACCCAGAAAGACCCCGTGCCGACCAAAACGACATGGCGGAGGAGGGAGAGGACAAAGTGTGGAGGCCGTGGTAACTGGACCAATGAACTCCAATATGTCTATAGCCTGTGAAGCAAAAGGCCGCAATAATAGTAAGACGCTGATTGGATCAGAGGACACAACTGATCGCTTTAGCGATAACATTATATGTGATAACGTCGACATCGAAAAGCTCTTGTGGGCCTCAATGAATATGGTGCTGGCATTCCGATTGATCGAATTGGTGTATTTTTTTTATTCCCCGACAACAGGAGTGTCATTCAAGGTGCTATTTTGTCTACCAGCGCTAATATGCAAACACGATGCGCAAGCGCGTGTCACGTGATCTACCCATTGTGATTCCAGATTATATATTATATATATATTAACTCGTTTTGAAATCAAAGTGCTTTCTATTGCATGTACGTATACGTTAGATATTTTAATCAATTTTTGCTAACAAATGAAAAAACTGAAAGTTAAAGGCAATGGTCTTGTTGTTTGTTACTGACATCAATCTCATGACCGCTGTCTAAGCTGACAGCTGTGTTTCCTTATGTCGTTACACTGTTGATATGAACTCTCTGCCTCCTTCAACTAAACCCACTGTTCTCTCCTCGGCCAATCACCTGTGCCCTTGGTGGCAGGTTCAAACCCAGCTCTGACGGTTGTTTGGCTGCCGCTGTAAGTGTTTGTCAGGTGCCAGGCAAAGGTGGGCAGTAGTTCACTCAGGTCACTCAGATTTCCTTCAAGCATATAGCTTACTACCGTCTTATAAGCAAACAACATTTCAGCACGACATACATGTAGCTCGACTACCAGATGATTAGATAATACCGCTTTGTGGATATGTTGGCTAACATCACGCGTTGGAGGAGTGTTAGATGTTGAAGGCAATAAGTAAGTTATGTAATGTATTATTCTGTAATTTGAAAAACTGCATTTGGAGTATCAACACCGACTCAACTTATGCACGCCTGGGTATTTGATGATCCATGGCTGGGGTCTTAGGGTCAGTAGTAGCTTGGAATCCGATGATCCGTGGCTGGGCATCTGATGATCCATGAATCATCATATTCCTATATGATAATCCGAGGCTGGGATCTCATGATCCATGGCTTGGAATCTCATGATGCATGGCTTGGAATCTCATGATCCATGGCTTGGAATCTCATGAGATTTTCGATCCATGCCTGAGAATCTGATGATCCATGGATGGAGATCTAATCATCCTTGGCTGGTGATCTGATGATCCATGGCTAGGGATCTCATGGTTCATGGATAGGAATGTAATGATCCATGGCTTGAGTTTTAATGATTCATGGCTGAGGACCTGATGATCCATATCTAGATATTTGATGATCGTATCTGGGAATCTGATGATCCATGGATAGGGGATCATTTCTGACTGGTCCATGTTTTAGGTATTGATAGCTAGCTTGTTGATCTATAGCTAACGTAAGCGTGGTGATCCATGTTTGAGGATCTGATGAGTTTGAGGATCTGATGATCCATGTTTGAGGATTTGATTTATGGTATATTTATCCATAGCCAGGGAGCTTATATTCCATGCTGGATAAACTGACGATCTATGGCTGGGAATTTGATGTTCCCTGCCTGAGGAGCTGATGAACAAAATCTGGTGATCTGATGATCATGTGTGAGGATCTGATGTCCCGTAGCTGGTGAGGATCGTATTTTGGGATATGATAACGCAAGCCTGAGAATCCAAATGAAGGCATCTTATGATTTGTTGCTGAGAATATTATGGTTTGGAATGAATAAGTTTGTGGTCGTTACTAGGTCTGGCCATAACTCTGAATGAATCATGTTCGGTATAGCCGTCAGGTGATCATGTTCTCCGATCTCTCTCTCCACAGACATCATCGTGACATAATGTGTTCATTATAGCATCATGGCGGGAACACGTGGTCTGGATAAACATTGACAGATCGATGAGATCAACCACAGTAAAACAAGACGATTAGAATTCAAGTGTATAATAGGAAAAACCATACACGTATTGTTTGTCGTCTTTTTTAAGCGAAAAATAGATCATGGAGAGATTTCTTTTTTTCTGTTTTTTTTTTTTGTTGTTTGTTTTTTTTTCCTAAGCTGAAAAACGTGTTTTTGCGAGATTTATGACAAATTTCCTCAAAGCTGTCAGACACGAGTAGCGGTTACCACTAATTATCTTTACACCTGCATTTTTTGTGTAATTCCTCTCGGTCGCGTTATTTTAGCATAATAATGAATTTAACTCCACGGGCTTTTTAAAAGCCGTCTTGTATTAGACAGTTACCAGGGAGGTGAGAGGCTGTAGGCACGATCCTGTTCAGGTCTTAATTACACTTCGGCGTCGACACGATACACGCCTGTCGATACAGCTTCCCGGCGTGCCTGTCGTGAAATGACACTGTCCTTCTCTGGCCACGGAGTACGCGCATGGCAGAAGTATGGAGCAGATGTTATGCTACCACAATAAAGATGTAAAGAAGTGCGTCATTGCATCTTTTGCTCTCGCTGCTTGGAGAACTTATCAACCAATGTATTGCCCAATTTTCCACAAGATCTTTAAACAGCGCTCATTTGAATAAGAATGAACAGCATATCTGAAGATAATGTACGAGTTTTTAATGGCGGAAAATGACAGGTGGTTGTCTGGGCATCCGTGTCTGAGTTTTCTGATATTGTTTTATTCCCCGAGAAAATGGTGTTTTTCTGTTTCGCAGAGCCTTCACATATTTTGTTCATAGGAGGAGTCGCTGATATTTTGGGGCCATTAAGGTGTTTTCAGACAGAAGTCCCGCCACCGTCCATTCTGAACTGCCCTGAGCATATGACTGCATGGTCCAGCCAGTGGATGAGATGGCTCCAGGGATACAGCTGTCCGGCGACTGAACGTCACTCCTCAACCATGAATACCTGTTATTACAAAATTCATTAGTCCAATTTACCCGTGACTATAAGAAATCTTACTGATAAATAAAAGCTGAGTCATGTGCATGGTCAGTAAGTGAACATTCTAAGGTTCACAAGTGAATCCAGTTACCGCCTGCATATCATAACACCTATACCTAATATGGCGTTAACTTAGGCCTTTTTTTTTTTCAATGGTCCCCAACGAAGGCATTTGATCGCACGAGTTATTCCGTGTTTCACTGATTTTGTGACTGACTGATCGTGCTTTGGTTGTTTAACTTGTTTGAATCTAATTAATCATAGGTGCTTTCTTCAAACCAACCTTGATCATAATTAAATTGTGTCGGATCCACCAAACACTGATGATGTAAACATTACCAATATGGTTCAGGGCAAGTATGCAGTGAATAGTAAAATTAATAGAATTAATAGAAAATTAATATGTTAGTCCTTCAGGTAACAGTGCCAATCTTGCTCTAAACACATAAATGTGGATATACAGCCGCCTGTGTGTAGTAAAGAAAGGCATGTATACTAGTGTTAATGCATCCCGCTAACATCATCCACGACTGCAGGTGTCCAGGCCGTCAACTGGAAAAAGCAATGTCGAATGCCAACTGCAGATGGATCCGTTTGAAAGAAAAGTTGGAAAGTTTTGCGCGTCAGTTTAAAACCTGCATGAAAGATAAAACCAGTCAACCGTCCTGCTTTGATGACACACAGACACCAACATACTATGTACCCATGCACCGCGCAAAATCTGATACGATGTTACAAACGAGGAAGCAAACGTCTAGTCTCTGTACAGCTGAAACTGGTCACACGATAGTTATGCCCCCAGGAACGGATTTATCCGTTACATCGAGGGAAATGCAATCCGTGCTACCTCAAATAACGGATTTGACGGAATACTTTCTGATGGCAGTGTGGGACAGATAATTAAATTGAGTGGAAGAACTTTTGACAACTACACTGATGATTTGCCATCTCGTTGAACATTTATGCAAGTTCATGTATATACCCCATGCCAGCTTTTTAACATCCTCCACATGAGAGTTATCATGTTTTGTTTACTGCTCAGCAGAAATCAGCGCAATTGCAACCAGAGCTGATTTCAAAAATTGCACTCGCGCGTAATTCTATTCGCACACAAGTCTAGAGAACTGGTCAAGTGTACGCTTCGGCCACAAACCACATATTTAGATTCACATTTCAGAAATTGCCCTTGGTACAAAGGCGAAGACAGCGCATTTAGAACAAAAAGGGCCCTTGACCTTGAATATAAGATGTTAATTGTTTCGCGTAAACCAGCAAGGGAGTCACGTGAGCGAGATTTGCTGTTATACGCCCAAAGTAAACACGAGTACCTGTCAATGCACCTTGTCTGATTTGAGAAGTTATGGTACCGTGTAACCCCCTCATATACATGTAGCCACAGAGAGACTTTTACTCGTATGTGCTGTCAAAGAAATTGCCGTAATTTTCCCAATATTTTACCTTTTCGTTATAATGCACAAGAAATATAACCCCTCCCATGAAATCTTAACAAATACATAAAACTTTATCCTTTACTTCACGTGATTAAGAATATAGCAAGTTTTAACTTTTCGTGAAGAATTTATATTAATTGCCCTTTCCGTTGAAGAATCCAACAAATTCATACTATCCGCTTTCTTCTAACACCAATAAAATTATTGCAAATACTATTCAATGTTGAAAAATTGGAATATCTATTTTACAGATTACTTTTTGCTGGATATATGTGTACGAAGAAGTACCGCATGCCAGATTCATAATGGCCAGTGGAAGCACAAGAAAAGTGTTTAATTGGACGAGTCAAGAATATCGGGGTGTTCACATGGCCGTTGGGGAACTCTAGGCCCTAATCCGCATTAATATGCGGTGGGAATGTGTCTTCACATTGTCAAGCCACTACAAATTGTCTATCTGTTACATAGACAGAAGGGAGATTTGTAAATCGAGTGGGAGCAATCTCCGACAGAGCATGCACTGTCACGATCGTTGAAAAGCCGGCTTGTGTACCCCTGTAATATGTACTGGTAAGTTTCGGTGTTAAGTGGCATTGAAAGGTCCGTCTCTTTTTCTCCCTGGCTCACATTCGTCTCCACTGCTGGAAGAGACTAATAATTGAATACGACCGTGCCATGTCAGTTTGATTCTCCCATTCAGAAGAGGCGAGAATATTTAGTCTGACACTTCAAACAATTTATGACAATTTATTCACCTGTCAAGTACTTTCACTTTGTGTATTATTGAAAGAATGTCAGAAAGATATACCAGTCTCTCATACCCTCACATGCCGTATATTGGATTTAATTTCGCATAACTATAGGTAGGTTGCCCATATCGAAATGCCGATGTCAGGGTTAACACTGTACGACCAAAATCACCAAGTATATGAGAAATTAGATATATCAGTTCTTAAAATCAACGTACGTTCATCCCTGAAATGTTTGCACACGTTGAACTGTGTTTCTATAGCTGATGATCTTATACTTTCAATTTTTTGCTACTGAACAAAATATAGGACAACGTTAACTCAAGTCTTTTTGATGCGACATAACACAACATTACAAGTATTCAAAGATTGTTTAAACAAAACACTAAAACAATGCCTATTCCATCATTATTTCAGTCATGTAAAGCTTATACGTCTGCTTTTAGCAAGACGGCCGAAAGAAAGCCATATTTATCTGTAGTGCTGCCTCAGTGAGTGGACGTTTCGGACACCGAGGAAACTGTGGACTTGGTTGTGGTCGGGACATCTTGCGTTCGTCGTCAGGTGGCATTCCAAAGAATTGACGAAATAAAAAGAGAAATTGGAAAATCTGTATTCTTTACCACGAGCAGATGCATGTTGGCTTAAAAGTAACAACGCATAAGAACTTGAATTTTTGAAACTTCTATGCTTGACATGTCTAGTTAAGGTACTGCTGCGTTTGTCCCCGGTCCACACATGCCGTAGTAGAACATGTCACCACTCACATCTTGGCTAGGCTCATATAGTAATAAAATGCACACTTCTTAAAGTATTGGTGCATGTGGTAAAATTGCAATAGGCCCCCCGTCATGAAATTTAGTGAGGCTGTAAATTCTATAGTGACAGGTTTCGGATAAACTTAGACACCCTTCTCCCGCTCACCCACACATACATATATAAACACGCCCCCACGCATAGAGTTAACCTCGAGACGAGATCATATTTTAACTGAATGATTTTCACGTTCACGTCAATAAAATCTGCAATACTTGTCACTTTCTGCAAAGCTACCTTGCGTGGGTCTTGTGTGATTCACACAAGTAACTGGCGGGTGTCCCGAACAGAATCCGAGGCCCCTATCCAGACATCCATAAAAAAACAAACTTTACGGCTTTCACCTGCGTAAAATGACTGATTGGAGCAGACCTGTGATACTAGCATATATATCTTAGCCTCATTCCATTCCCACGCCAGCACAAAGACAGGCCATATAGGTACGTACACAGAAAAACTAAATAAAAACTTTACTTCCCTGATCTGTCAGTGCTTATATGTGTGAAGACATGCATAAAGCTCTCGTGTGCCTTTCCCACGCCGCTCACGGGAGGCGATCCGGGCACTGGGCGACACTAAGCCAGGAGGCTCCACAGGGTGGGGCTGGCAGGTCGCAACGTGCGGTAATAAATTCAGGAGGCAGTAGTGGCTGATAGGCATAGTTTACGAACGCGCTGACCTCGTGTTGCCCTTAGGCCCATAAAGATGACGATCAAAATTAAATGTGCATGCCTGCTTGTCTAATAAAGAAAGAAATTCATGAAAATGTAGCCCGCTGTCATTCGAGCCATAGGTGACCATTTATATTCTGTTCATTTGATCAGCATAGTTTACGGATCGATCATTGAAACCAGTGCACAAGTTTGACAGTGTGACAACGATGTGATATATGTAAAACACACAGTAAAAACTGAACCATGCTAATAAATCCCTTAATAACTTCAGACGTATAAAACAGTACTCTTGCGCAGTTATGAATGCCGTATGCAGTCACAACTGCCTGATGAAACAAAAAATTAATAATTACAATACTAAAAAACTGGCTCGTAATAAATTTAATGCATTTTCAATTTTTATGTACAGAGGTATTTTAGTATATTTCATCATGTCAAAATCTTTTGATAGCTAAGCCACTCAGAAAGTCATACTTTTCAAATGATGAAAATGTAATTAATGTCATTGAAGAGAGCATTAATCTGTTAAAGAGAAATGTCATGGTTGTCAATAATTTTATAGTACATGCTGGACTCTGTGTCTTCCCACCCTTTCCCACTTTACCTTAAAATTTTATCATCGAGCTTATGTATTTCTCTGTAGCCCCAATTTACACGTGTTAAATCTGTCAAATCCTAGTCAGAGTTACGAGTCATATACATCTGAGACTTCTCAGCAAGTGAAAAGCCATCTTAGTGCTCTTCAACCATTGTTCTTCTTAAATGAGAAAGCAAGTGAACCATGAACACGCGTGTTGTTCTGTTAACCTCAGCCGCATGGATCTGACAGCCGTGGAATGCTCGCCATGTTCGCTGTACACACGTCACAGACTGCCGCGCTCGTGCCATCACGTGGTGACTTGCGCAGGCGCGTGACTATACTGAATGAAGTTATATGTAACAAATATCCTGAAGCGAGCTCTAGTTATTGTAATAACTATTGTTTTGGCCTAAAATCGTCACGACTGCTTAAGAAAATGTATACACTCTAATTTTTCTTCTTCTTAGATGACAAAATAAACCATGAAAAAGGAACTTTTCGAAATGTAAACTCAGAATGTGGTAAACAGATGCATGATAACCCAAAACAAGGGTTTAGAGATTTTG
The DNA here is from genome assembly GCA_016165875.1 of Acanthopleura granulata. Taxonomy (NCBI): domain Eukaryota; kingdom Metazoa; phylum Mollusca; class Polyplacophora; order Chitonida; family Chitonidae; genus Acanthopleura; species Acanthopleura granulata. Next base: position 26,545,092 of record JABBOT010000080.1, on the reverse strand, counting down.
TAATATTATGGAATGTTCGATCTCTTATAAGTTAAGATGTGAGTCAATGAATGTGAAGCAGTACCTCCCAAAGCAAGGGTATCCTGGTCACTGAGAGGTCATGTTGGCATACCAAAGAAAAGTTTTATTTATTTATTCATCTATTTATTTATATATTTATTTATTTTATCGCGGTTTAACGCCATGTTTTAAAAATTTGACTTATTCGGTTATAGGTGGATGAAACCGGTGTGAGTAAACCGCCGACCGTTGGCAAGTTACTAACGATCTTTCACACACGTGAGATGTAGATATGTGCAGAACATTGTAGATATATTGGTAGAACACAACTGGCCTTCAGCGAACGTTACATTGCCTAACGGACAACAAGGGCCTGGTGGAGCGCTCATTGTCACCAGGGCTTCCGTATTATAATCTATTTATTTATTTGATTGGTGTTTTACGCCGTACTCAAGACTATTTCACTTATACGACGGCGGCCAGGAAACCGGACAGACCCCGGTGGAAAGCCACTACCTCCATATTATAAAGATAAGTATTGAACACAAGTATAAAACTAATGTCCGATTCCAAAATAAACGGTACAATATTAAAGAATTCAACCAGGGTAATATCTGAAATAACAGTTTTACCTCCAGATGACAGCTGTTGTCAAGAATTATTTCTTAACATAAAGATGTGCAAAGTTTTTGCCATGACAAAATGCTGTAGGCCCACATTAGCGATTCTGTTCATCGTGCATCACCAAGTGAGTTTAACAATTTTATTTCTGAAAGGATTTAATTTTTAGGCTTGTAAATAAGAATTAAAAAACGAATAGACCCTTTTTACTTCAAAAGGCTTTTTATCAAAACTGAGAGCAGGGCTGGAAATATGTTTGTATACGCGTTCTCCTCTTAATTATGTTGTCGGAAAATATACACAGTTTTTACATTACGATTAAGAGATGCCAAATTTAAATACATTACGTAAAAAATGTTTTCATGTGCGTAATTTGTCGAAATTATCCAATTCACGGCGACGGATAGACGGGGCAAAGTTATATTTGGTAAAACATAAAATGACGTCAGAAAGTAATGTAACAGTCAGCACGTGCGCTAAACAAAAAACCGAGACCTATTTCAAATCTGGGTGATTGCTGAACCGGAAGTTTTTACCTAGGCGGTATGAACATTTTGTCCCTGACCACGTAATGCAAACCCTGGCCCGTCCCACGGCACCGAAAACGATGTAAAAACGTGCTATTTCCAGCAGACGTCTCTCCATGTCGAACCAGTAGTGTAATTGGACGCCCATGTCGTCTAGTCTCAAGGAAATGCAAATGAATTAATTACAGGAAACGGATATTAAATCTAAAACAATTACATCATATTTTAATTATGGTGATGTGAATTTCACATGCTGCCTGTTGACAACTAACACAAAAAATGTCCACTGACATGAAGCAGGGAGGAAGCTTTGCACAGGATGGGTGCAAGCGCTATTAGAGCCCCTATTGTGCAATCAGGGTGCGATTTTTGTCGGCTCATAAGTTAAGACAGAGGGTATAACGACTTCGAATATACCGTACAACCCGTAAAAAATTTATTTTCAGTGCAAGTGCAACATTTTGTGAATATTTTTGGTTATGATTTCACATCGAAGATTCACAACGGATGTTCTTCTTTTTTTTTCCTTCTTTTATTATTGTTGTTGTTATTAATATCATAATTATTATTGTTGTTACAGGTGTTGTTACTGTTATTGCTACATTTGCAGCAAGTATTGCAAAGAAGTGAGAATTCAGTGAACAGCTATGCATATACCAGAGCCATTCGTTTAGCTGAGCATGCTGTTAAACCATAGTAAAAAGCTGGCACATGACCATCCATGGATTGAGAACATGACCATCGTGGCTATGACATAATCGATATCATGGCGATGATATAATTTACCAAGTAAGACTTCGTAGCAATGGCGCATATTTTTGTCATATTACAGAGGCCATATTACATGACGCTCATTTACATGTACAGCCCGTGGGAAATGCTTTTTAGGGGTTCGAGCCATTCAGTCTTGAATCCCTTTTGTTTTCGTTCGCATTATTATTATTATCATTGTCAGCAATTTTTTCCCGCGTTTTTTGAGAGAACGACGGATCACTCAGTTAAGAAACTTCAGTATGTTTGTCGTACAGACCTGAAGTTTGCACTTAAACTTTTGAAAACTTTTGCTCGCGTGACCTGGCGGCCATATTGGCTTTCAGTGAAAACCTTTAAAAGTCTTCTTCTCACAGACGCCTGAAGACATTGTTCTCAAACGTGGCATTGAGTATCTCCAAGGCTATGCTCTTGAAGTTTCAAGAGAAAAGTTTGATTGGTGGAAAATTCTAGAAGTTAGCTATTGGGTAATTATGTCATATGACCAAAAATCTTTCTCAACTGTGATGAATTTTACTGTCAGAAATCATTTTATCTGATGGAGTTTGGGACGCTGATTCTGAATATGCAAATTTTGGAAAATCGGAAGTGACGTCATCAAAATCGGAAGTGGGTGTATCTCCATAATAAAGGAAGTTTGAGACGAAGTCTTAAGGCCTAATATCATCCCAAGGCAAGGAGACAAATTTGACAGAACCGGAAGTGACGTCAGCAAACCGGAAGTAGTACATACCCCCCCAAAATCGCCTATTTTACAAGTTTCAAAATTGAAACACTTCTGCGGCTAAAATGGCAAGGAAGAAGTGCCCAAAACTTAGGTAGGTAATAGGCCATTTTCTTTTGTGGATAAAAGTTTGGATGTTCTCGGTCAAATGACTTAGCTACCATATTGGGTTGATAAGCAAACTTTTGAGGGGCATTATCTTCCGAACCCCTAATGCAATTGACCTGAAATTTTGCACAAGAAACAACTTTTGCCCCCGGATTACTTGGACAGAAATAAATGCAATGTGTGGGCAAATAACTGGAACCGGAAGTGATGTCATGTGAAAACAAAAAATTCGTATTTGAGTTGTTTGAATGTTCTACCCAACTTAGTCTGGCGTCCTGATCACGAATCTGGTTTTACCTTTCTTCCTACAATGCATACTTTTGTCGCAAATTGCGATCATTTTCGAAAAGGCACAATTTTCCCCATATTTGCAGGTTACGTGAGAGAAGATGGTTAAAGCTATGAAGCTCAAGATCGCTCAATGGAAAGCGCTATATATGTACTGTATGTGTGTTGAAAATCTTTGAGCTGTCTTAAAAATGGATGTACAGGGCTTCAAAAGTTGACCAAAGGCCGATTTACTGTATTTGGTACATTTTTATCCATATGCTGTATTATGAATATACAATGAATCCGTGTTTAGGATGAGTGGACAAATACCGTAAGTTTGCTACCCGATGTAGTTTGACGTGGCCTCAACTTCCCCTATAATTGGAGGTCATGTAAGTTAAATACTTTACACCCGTAAAGCTAAAAATCACCAAGTACAAATCACTACATATGTACGATATGTGAGCCTAAATTCCTTGTGCTGTGTTAATAAATAGAGGACTTACAAGGCTTCAGATATTGTTCACTGACCGATTTACTACATATGGCATTTACATCTATATATATGCTAAATAGTGTACATACAATGTATTAATGGCTCCAAAGAATGTCGGCTTTCTAGTTAGGTCATCCATGTGATACAGCATGAAGACACTCTTTAGTTAATACACACTGTCGACACATAGACCGCTTGAACCCCGGCATTGCTGCTTTAGCAGCTACATTTTTTTATATGAAGTTTTACGCCGCACTCGAAGGTGTTTCACTCATACAACGGGCGGCCCCAAAATGACGGTAGAAGACCAGGCATAGCGCAGTGGAAACACACATCCTTAGGTTACTGGCAGATCTGCAAATGGAAAATATATTTCTGATATGAAAAATTTCTCAGCAATGCGTACCGTGTACAGTTGCTCATGGGAAATGTTAGCATTAAACGCTAGAGTAGAAAAGTAGATAGCCCTTTTTCTCGTGCGACATCGCGATATTTAACCTGGATAATGAAAAGACATTGATACCAAGAACACGAAAACGTAGAGTAGACTTCCGAAGAAATAGAAAATGTAAAGACATTATTTCAACGTTGCAGGAAACTTCCATCTTGATTTATTTATATATAATATATGTATTTATGTATTTGATTGGTGTTTTACGCCGTACTCAAGAATCTTTCACTTATAGGACGGCGGCCAACATTATAGTGGGAGGAAACTCTGCGGAAACTCACGACCAGGTGGTTGCTAGTGGACCTTCCCATGTGCGGCCGGAGAGGAAGCCATCATGAACTGGACTTGCACTCACAACCACCACATTGGCGAGAGGCGTCTGGGTCATTTCGCTGCGCTAGCGCGCTAACCTACTGAGCCAAGGAGGCCCCTATATATAGCATATGATTGTCGTTTAAGGCCATACTCATGAAGTCACCACATAAAAGGTGGCGTTCATCTTTACTGGAAGAGGTAACCAAAGTGACCGGGGTGAAGTATGCATGGACAGTTTGCGAGCTGTTACACATCACTGACTTCTCCACATGTGACATGTCTAGCGATTGAGGTCATGCACCTACAACCTCTCGGCCACAATCCACTTTTCACCTTGTTCTTGAGTGAGCTTTGAAATTTCAATCTTAAGATTACCACTAAAACAAAGATGTCCATACCATGACAAAGCATACTTTTCCCAAGCTAGAGCCTCCTTGGTTCAGTCCACCAGCGCGCTAGGAGCCTGAATGTGGTCGCTATGAGTTCCAGTCCAGCTCATGCTGGATTCCTCTCTGGCCATACGTGGAAATACCTGCCAGCAACGTGCGGATGATCGTGGGTCTCCCCGGGCTCTGTCCGATTTCCTCCCACCATAATGCTGGCCGCCGTCGAATTAGTGAAATATTCTTGATTACGGCGTATAACACACATCAAATAAATTAATAAATTTTTCTCAAGAGTACGACAAATGAAACAAAACTCTGAATTCAAAGCACAACTTATCATATAAATTGGTACACCTCACAAGGTTAACAATTTTAAAAGAAGGTTACACGCCCTCAAAGCAGAGAAGTGTGTCGTTAAAGTTGATTGATGTTGATTTTTTAAAATTTGTCATAGATTCCTCTTTTTCTGAGAATTTGAAAGGATTTCTATACATTGATTGTGTGAATTATTTACACCCGATATTACACCCGGTACGGTAGGAGGTTTGCTGTTCACAGCGCGTGGCACTTTTATCAGTCTGGCAGGTGATGAATCCAAGCTTAAGGACAATGTTTCACAGTTACATATTTACTCGGTTCACTTCGTCAGTGAGCAGGGCAGCCACTCGAATGGATGTCAAACATTTAATAAGGTTAGAACCGTCAAATCTGTATGAACTTCTCACGCCCTATCGCCTAAATTACCTCCCTTTGTTTGTGTGCCCTTAATCGGCGATGTTGCCGTGTTGCCGGCTGTTGACAGGAGTGGTGGCTCACACACAAACAACAGATCACGTTCGACCAACGTCAAGCACGAGCCAACGTTCGATTCCGCGAAGTACAAACAATGTTTGTATGTGCATCACTTCTGTCGACACAGTGCAATGAAAAACAAGTGTGGCTAGATTACAAATCTGTCAAACTGAACTTTTTATTGCTTATCAATACTTCTAGTTTTGTTCAAATATCGCTCCGTGACGACGTTTGCCTTCGTCAAAAATGATGCTTTATCGCCTGTCAGCTTGTGAACCCTCTGTTATACACTTTAATACTGTCTTCCGCCATTTTCCTCGAAGGAAAGATATATGTGCATATCAGTTTGATTACCTCTGATTACCCCGAATTTTCTACGTGTGGTCATTCGAAAACTTGACCAATCATTCATCAGTCATTTTTCTGAGCGTTTATTGTTTAAAAACTTGTCCAATCATGATTCTTTGGCTACATCTATTCATCACTAGACATGGTACATTTGATTATCAGCCTGGGACAATATATATTTACCACTGTGAAACATGTCTAAGTATCCTTCACGGATTGTCCACATTCTGGGGCTGGAATGTATGCAGTATGTGGGGCTGTACGTATCCTGCATTCTAGGGGCTATATGTATTCATTTGGCCATTGTGAGGCTGTATGTATCCTGCATTCTGGGGCTGTCTGTATTGGTCAGTTGCTCAGTTGGTTAGCGCAATAGCGCAACGCAATGACCCAGAAGTCTCCCACCCAGAAGTCTCCCACCAATGAGTTGAAGTCCAGCTTATGCTGGTTTCCTCTTCGGCAGTACGTGGGAAGGTCTGCCAGCAACTTGCGGATGGTCGTGGGTTTTCGCCGGGCTCTGTCTGGCTTCCTCTCACTATAATACTGGTCACTGTCGTATAAGTGAAATATTCTTGAGTACGGTATGAAACAACAATGAAATAAATAAATAGCTTGTATACCTTACATGCAGGAGCTATCTGTATTTGTTATTGTGGGACTTTATGTATCCTACATTCTGGAGCTATCTGTATTTGTTACTGTGGGACTATATACATCCTAAATTCTGGGGATATCTGTATTGGTCCATGTGGGACTGCACGCATCATGCATTCTTGGGTTATCTCTATCGGTCATTGTGGGATGCATTCTACATTCTGGCTGTACCTGTATTGGTCATTGTAGGACTGCATGCATTCTAAAATTTGAGGGTATCTGTATTGGTTATTGTGGAACTGCATACATCCTAAATTTTGAGGCTATCTGTATTGGTCATTGTAGGACTGCATGCGTTCTAAAAGTTGAGGGTATCTATATTGGTCACGATGGGACTGCATACATTCTAAATTTTGAGAGAAAAACAATTCTGGCGCAACCTGTACATCTATCATTCTGACTTCGTATATGTACAGTTCTTCATCTTGTACAAAGACATGTGCGTGTAACGTTGTCCAGCTTTTTACAGCCTTCAAACATATGTAATGCAAGTGTGCAATTTTCCAGTTCTGACAATTTAACATGTATTTTGATTCCACAGCCTAGAATCATCTGCTTTTCATTTTCTCTCAACTTTTGCATGATATACCTCATATTTCAAACAAACTGAGCAATACTTGTCACCGTCCCACATCGTTGTTCTGCCTAGTTTGTTTTCAATGACGTAGCAAAGGCCGCCTTTGTTGGGGTGTTAAGATGGTCTTAAAGAGAGGCGTTTGCATGCTGGAGGCAATGTAAAATCTTGAGATCTAAATCCTCCTGCGGGTCGCTAACTTCATCCTTCTTAGAAGTGAATAGAATTTCCGGCTTTTGAAGTATAGGTAAATGAGAGTAGGATAGCCCATGCCTGTAGGGGAGCAAGACTGACTGTTCACGAAAAGTAAATGACCACAGGAAATGACGAGGAACATAACATTAACTGAATGTTATGGAACTTTCATTTACGTTTTTAAGGATCTGTGTAAATTACGGTAACGGTTTGGTTTTGGTTTTCAGTGACGGACCTGGTTCAGATGTTGTCATTATATCTATAAGACATTCTGAATAGATACAATCTGAATTATGTCATCATATAGGGTATATATGTAAATTATTGTCTCACTGATGCTGCGTGGGACATGTAGCAAGCTCCCTACCTTGACACACTGATAGATATTGATATGGCTTACAAACACATTGTACATATCTTCGTCATGAAACAAGAATCAATGGAAAGGTCAATAAAAATCTATTGGACAAGATTTACATGCATTTAACTGAGCAAAAGTTTTATAGAACAGACATACCTGGGTCTATTTTCAGATACAATTATAATATCTGTTCTCTGAGGGTGACCATTGCAAACAGAAGGAATCATTATTTTTCTGATACTGATTTTACTAGCACTGCTATCATGTTTATCAGACTGATGTACATTTTGGAGGACATTTGGACACGTGATTAATACCTTGCCCTTTTCTCAACTCCAAAAATGGGCATTCCACTGCACCTCAATGAGGTGTGCCTAGTGAAATCCTTCCATTCCTTACAAAGTGGCTCTGAACTGATTGTATTAGTGTGCATTTGGCAAAGTTCACAGACACATCATTTATATTCATAGTTGGATTAGAATTCAGCGAAAATGGTTATTTTGTCTCTTAAAATAAGCCATGGATCGATTTCAATTCGAGAACAAAATTACAAATTTGCTGGTAAAACTTATTAATTGTGAACGATTCAAACGAAAGACGCTAGGACATTTGACCCACACTTTCCAGGCGGAGTTGACTTTATCGGGCAATACAGGCATCCCAGCGTGAAAAATTATACAAATATGTATATTAACAAACAAGCAAATATAATACAAGACTATCGAGCTGTTTGCTGGAGAGCAATCGACATGTTTTACAGCTAACACAGCATGTAATTAGCTACATGCTAATCGTTATCAGTTATCAATTTCGTTGCAACAAGAGAGTGGCAAGAGCCTTGACCACGTTGTATGCGCATTGCCCGCAGAGTGAAATTACCAAACAACTCGAACAATGTCACGTGCAAAAGTTTGTCTTTGACCTATATTCAAATGGCATTCATTAAGATTATAATATCTACGTGAAATTGCTAGTTACATAAACTACAGGTATTTAAAGTCAGTTTAACAAACGTATAAACGTTTTTGTTTATGTACAAGGTTTTTTTTATGAAACATCACGTTCTGGGGAGTGAATGTATGTATTTCTTGTATACATCAGGTAATCGCTTCTTTGCATGAGATTAATTAAAGGGAGGGTAAAATAAACCAATGTGCGAATTCAAACTCTGATTTCGACAACATTTAAAAGACTTGTTCCAGAGAATCTCGACGCTACCGTTCATGCTGGCCGTAGCGCATGCCCCTGTTATATGCCTTGTACACACACTGCCACACGGAAGAAAACACGTTTGTTCACTGCTCGAACAATTGCAAGCAACTGCAGCCATGTTCGCCGAATTCATCAATTTCTATTTTATTTACTACACAGTGTGGTTATAGGATGAAATGTGATCCTCAAATTTATCTGCTCACAGGACAAACCAAATGGTATGCACATATCATATGTCAGCTGTTAACTACTCAAGGGACAACCTGATCCTTTACAAATATCTTATTTCAGTTTTAGTATAGATAGTAGTATAGATAGATAGATATATATATAGATATATGTCCTGTGTCAATTTTCAACTGTTCACAGGCCAAACAAAATCTTGTTCATATAACGTACATGAGTTCTAATCTGATCGATATACAAACCAAATCTTGTACAAACAACCAATGTAAGTTTTCAACTATTCAGTTAGAGACACCAAAACATGCATCAAATACATATTAAATTCTCAAGCCTTTAATGGACAAAACACATATTAAAAACACGTGTAAAATAGCAACTGTGTGTATATAGAGCCTACCTAAATCGTAGTCAAAAATTCTCGGTAAGGTATTAACTGTTTAATGAACACATAAACTGAATACAAACTCGCGATTCAGAGTCATTTAAAACAAACTCCAAACGTCATATCAGCGGCCAACACCAATGGGCAACAATTACAACCCATTTCATAACCAGTTTGACTTCATACTTTAGAAAAATGGTATATGTGATAAATATTATCGCAGAGTTTTGTCGTGCTTCTAATTCTACGTCATTTGAAAGTGTAGATTTTTAGTCATCAAAGGAAAGCATCGTGGCCGGTATTGTACAATTCACCGATAGGCTGAGGGGGGAAAAATACAAGCTTCCTATATTTCACACAGTTAACCAGCCGCTTTGATGGGAAGGGTGGGCATTCTAACCAAACAAGTAATTCCTTTGTTACAGGACGCACACGAACTCCTTGAAGTTTGCTCGGTATAGTTAGGAGTGAAGATACTATCGCCTTTAAATCAATGTTCTTTACCGGATGTATTTAGTTGTCTCCACAGAAAACGGCCTGAGGTGATGCCATATAATTGGTACTGGCAGCGTTTCTCTAATACACGCTCTGGAAATCTCTAAGGATTGCGAGAATGTCCGTAATTGTGTAATTACCCGCCATCAAGGTGATTTTTGAGAGTTACGAGTTATACAATGGAGCCGTGATTGACGGTGCGAGCGTGTGGCGCTGTGGACGTGCAGGCGGCGTCTTAGAAGATGAACGATTGGGACAAGAGACTCCGCAGAACTGATCTGTATCTCTGGACACTCGTGATGCTGACAAACCGTTCTAAAGCTGCTTATTAGTAATTGAAATCAATACGTCCTTTCATCTCAAACCACACCTGTACCGCCACACAGCTCCAATTTTAACTCACCGATAACCTTCAACTAAAAAGCCTCAACGCGTGCTGTTATACTTATAACTTTACTATCTCGTTGGTGAAATATTATTCACGTGATGTTCTAAAATCGCATCAACAGTTCATGTACGTGAACATCTATATCCTGTACCGGGCAGAGAGGAGTCTACACTGATGAGCTCATGGGGGCTAACCATACAGATTCAATGAATTAAACAGTAAACTGCCATTTCCAATGGACAAGTTCAGAACATATAGTTCTAGTGCTCAACACACTGAAATCGCAAAATCGATGTTTCCCCAGTTTTATTATCTACCGTTTCACACTTTGCATACACACACATTAACTTGCCCATTTAAGTCATGTTGGAATGTATATATGGTCATATCTGAAGTCAGGAATTGCAGGAAGTCTCCGGTATTAATATAAGAGTTGCTTTACATGTAATGATAACCTAATGCGTCTATAGCCTCAGCAATGTTAAATGTAAATAATGATCTCTGATTGCATCTGATGTAATGCTGTTTGGGAATTACTAAAGAGTAGTTACACTCATATAGTTTAATTCATATAAACATGTTTCACTAAATTACTTCCAAGCATTGCTGGTGCTAGTCTCAAGTTTTACTGTATGTCAAATGCCATGGAATTTGGCGATTCGATGAGGGTGTTGCGTAAACAACCATAATTATATATGCTGTTTGATGACCTTGATTTGGTTTGGTACACTGCATTCTCCCAGCGTTTTCCATTCCCTTCTGAGACTTTTGAAAAATTTACAGAAATTGTCATGACTGTCTGGGTAAACCACACCAAAGTTAAATCAATTAACAGGTGTTGCGGAGTTTTATAGCGATCGATCGCAAGTAGAAAGATGATGGCAAACCGTTGTGTCAGTGATGTAGTTCAGAATCAGGATTTGTTTCAGATATTCGTTGAAATGTAAACATTTATTTTTCTTGGGTGACAGGATTTTCCCCAATGCTGCAGATCTCCATTCCGGTCATACCCATACAATGCCGGCAGTTTGCTTTCAGCAGACGTGATGGACTGGCTTGCCTTTGTGATTGCTGCTGCCCGCAGGAAAAGTATTCTGGGGAAGTTGGGGGGTTTTTTCCACATCTAAACATAAAATACCATTTGAGATGTTTTCAACATATGGAATTTCTGGAGCGAAGCTTTCCGAACGCCTCGTGTGTCCAGTGTGACACCTATAACAGATAACTATGCGCCTGGAGCAGCATAACTATACAGCAATTCCTTTCTCGACCATCTTCACTTTTGATTCGACTGCCAGATAGAACAGAACTTTGCATAAAACCGATCGAAATAAATCGATGCTAAAATTAGCTTCGCTGATTGAACTTCAACGGAATGAGCGTCCTGGAGATATTATCTGGAGCAGGGCTGTTCCGTTCTTTAGATGGCCGATGAGATATGTGAGGTCCTGTCCAAATAGCCGCCAGGGAGACTCAGTAAATATCATTCGCACTGCTTTATTCCACGTGTCAAAGGGGAGATAAGGCAGCTTGGTGGTGGATTACGGAGGCGTTACACGGTGACTGGCGAGTGTAAATATTGTCCCTGAATATTACATGAGTATACAGATGCCATTTCACACGGCAGGGGTGCTTTCTGTGGATATCTGTGTTACCGTCTACTTCGAAAATGTCATGCTTGACTTTTCAAGTGCGAAAGAATAACATGACAGTTAAATCGTTTCTGCGGCCAACCGGATCCTACAGAAAAAAAAACGCCTTTCACTTCATTCTTGAAACATTCAACACTTTACTGTAAAGAAATTATTGCTCACTGTTCCATTCTAAATGGACAATGCATTCTGAATACATCAGCTAGAAATCACCCATCATATGATTATATTAATATTGATTATGTATTTTTATTAAGATGTATGGTGCAGTTAACTGCATTGGAAATGCACATGTAACTAAGCTTAATGCTCAAAGACACGGGAAACACTAAAGTCATACAGTTAGGTACAAATAATTTTACATGCTAAGACAGATGAATTCCCGTAACTGTTAGCTGGCGACTTTAATTGGTGCTTGTTTTCTAGACGATGTATTAGCATGTAAGTGCTATAAAGGAGACATAGAACAGTTAATACTTCGGTATTTAACGATCGGAGACACGTGGTATGCAGATAAACATTATATATATCGACTACAGCCACTTTGAATCAAAACATAAATTCGCAAAATGTTTCTTCATGAATTTTTGCTTCGTTAGTTTTTTTCACCTTGAAGAATATGATCAGATAAATGTGACACGATTGTATACGTTTCTTTTAATTGGCCCTGAAACTGAGGATGGTCGTGGATTTCCCCCGGGCTCTGCCCAGTTTCCTACCATCGTGATCCCACCGTCGTTTAAGTGAAAGATTCTTGAGTATATGGTAAAACACCATTCACATAAATAAATAAATTTAATTCGCCTGCGAATGCATGCAAGTTATTTATTACATGGAACCCAACCAACAACAACAACATAATTTTGAATTAAACTTATTTGATTTTTTTATAGGCTGCTTGGTCTGCAGTTCGTCCCTCTTCTTGTTGAGCAGTCTCGGTCAAGGTTGTTGTAATACAATGGAAGTTGGCTAACAAAGTAATTATAATACAGTAATATACTTTAAAAGTGACAAAACCATCAGGTTCTCAAATTGTACAATAGAAGACAGAATCTAAGTGTCATGTCCAACATTTGTGTACCAATCGTAAACCTTAAACCGGCTTAAGTCGAAAATCGCAGGAGGCATTTCCAAAACAACTTCAAAGCATCACACAAAACTGATGATATTTAAGACATGGTATGCAGCCATCAGTTTTCAATGATGCTGGCAAGACAGCAGGTATTCTAGGCATAAGATCCAGTTCAAATTTCAAACTCGTAGCCCTTCTATAATTTCCAGGTCGAATACAAATTTAGGTATCTCAGTCACGCTTCCGTTGCAGCTGTTGATAAAAGCATCATTTGGGTGTAATAAACATGTATACTTATGTATCCCCATAAACCCGGGTTAAGGGAAAGTAAGTGCAGTGTGGCAAACAGGAAACATATCCTGAACTGTGCCCATACTTGCCAACCATATCCTGAACTCAGCCCACACTTTCCAACCAGAGTGTTATACTTACTGTAGAACTTTAGAAACTTTAGAGTAAGTGAGTTTTAATGTGTATCCTTTATACATTAGCGTTTAAATTAAAAACTTGTAAAGTAGGTTGAAATCAATGTCACAAGATGTATGTTGACCTTGATGAGGTGGTCTAGACAATATGTTTAACGCTTCCTGTTTCGTGCAGGCGACGGCACTTGTTTCAGAAAAATCGTCAATCAAGCATCCAATGACTGACTCATTAAACACATAAATTTGTATCCGGGAATTTAATTCCACCCAAATGGATACTGATCTTACACTTGGTACCAGATATACACACACGATTGCTTATTTATATTTTAGAATTATGGAGTTTCAGTACATATACTCGCATCTGTAGCAAGGTCATGCTGGTGTCGAAAATCATTCCAGCCAAAAACATCCTTGACTGTTTCTATAGCAATTCATATGTCTCGACATTGTTGACACCTGCGTTGAGGACAAAGCCACCGGCCTGAGATTCGACTTAACATGAACCCTTCGAAACACAAACACGCGTGTGCTAAATAAAAGGAAAAACATATCGTGTGTCTCGTACCAGCTTGGCGGCTCATTGTAGACGGCAGTCGCACTACGCAGCATTCAAATGTCATTCTCTTCCTATTATTTTTTTAAGATTCCTAAAATTTACCTTTACATCGCTATTTGTTTATAAAGAAAACATCACTATCGTCTTCGATTGTTCAGTTGACGATAAAAAACATGGCGATGGAAAACTTTACCAAGTGTTCACGGGCTCACGCGGGCATCAGTTTAACCAACATGGCGGCATCTATGATGGCAGAGGCCCTCCGACCTTATCAAAACAGTCCAACATACTTTTTCGTTCGTGCTGTGTTCTTTTTTTCGCCTGTTATTAGGACCTTTAACCTATTGGTAGATGAGGAAACAAAACCCGTCACTGGTTGAATTCTTGTGGTATCATGTCTCCAGCTACATGTGTCGGCAATAGATCAAAGCACAATTGCTCACCTCATTCCCAGGTGTTTGCGCTAATGAGACAAATTTTGGGTTCCATTATTTGAAGTAAATTAAGTATCTCTTATTTTTCCAGTGATAAATACGTGACAAATTCAATACAGATTGGCATATCCTTGCACTCTGAAGCCAAAAACCAGGGGACGCTCGGTAAAGTAAGAGACATTACAAATTCCAGCGCCATTGTACGGTATAACTCTATAGTCCTATAGACAAGGATATCGGGTACCAGCTTTTGACACTCACGTAGTATGTTGTACCATTTCAAAGCGGTTGTGCAAACCTGAACATAACGTTACAAATAATGTTGGTAATCATGCAGTCAGAGATCTAGGTACCCGATACACGGGTCGATGGAGCAGGAAAGAACATGATAACAACATGCTGAAATATTTCTTTGAAGTTATAGGCCCAAAAAGAAAATGTTCCCCAGATATAATGTCGAGGGATTTTGCTTTCGGAGCATACTGACACTTCGGTACTTCTGGTACATAATAAATAGACAAAATCCATTTCTTTGAAGAGCCATATATCGTCCGCGACTGTCAGATAAAAGGCAAGGGTCTATGGAAACCATGTTCTCCTTTTTCCTTCCTATTAAAGGCTATCCTTTTACCTAATTTTGTCGTTATATTAGACTGGTTTTTCCACGTCGCTTAAATGTTGAAGGTAAATTGTGACTGTCTTTCAAATGTTTGCTACGCACTTTACGTGGAATGTCAGATATTGTGTTCTAAATATGCACAAATCATTTTAAAACTAAAAAAGAAAATTAAGAAAACACATGCGTGTAGCTGGAACAAAGTGGTATTAGGTTTTTTTTAGTACAAAAAAAGTTCCCCCTTGTGGGCGAAAATGTACATATATGGAAGTCGTGCTTCCTTTCTCTGAGATATACATATCTGTTGCTCTATATACGCCCTGCATTATTCACATACACGATGGCTGTCACTATCATGGGCGGAGGAAAGCGGAAATCCACTGATCTTTGGGAAGTTACTGGCGATATATGCACACCATACTGGTGGAAAACAAGTAATCTTCAATAAAAGACTACGCAACCCTCATATACCATTTAATGACGCGACTGCCTAACAAACATTGACAGCGTGGCTCGTTTAAAGAAAACGGATAGTCAAACACCTTCCAATGTTACTTTGGTGCACGATGCCAAATGTTCAGACAGTTTTGAACACAAACGGCAGGCTAACTGATATGAACTCTTTCAGTGGATGAAAAGGTATCTAAGACTTTCCCTTGTCCGACTTATTTCCAAAATATTTTTGCACACTGATTAAAACGGAAATTGAAGGGATTGAGTTGTCACGGCGGAATTTTTGGACCATTCTGAAGCACAGTGACGTCATAGATTCTTTTCTTGTCGCTAAACATGCTGTAACCGTAAATGTTTTCACATTAAATATAGATACAGGTGTCGTAATACATATATATTCAAGTAGAACGTAGACACATCGCAATCAGAAGATGTTTGACAGCTAAAAAGAATTATGTTGATGAGAGGAAACCGGACAGAAATCCACAGTCATACAGACGGACCTTCACACGTACGACCGGAGAGGAAACCAGTGTGAGATAGACTTGACCTCATTTGTGAGAGGTACCTGGGTCAATACGCTGCACTAACGTGCTAATCTCCTCGGCCACGGACATATCCCCCCACCCAGCACACCTACCAACGCTATTCCGAAGTCACTGGATTAAGTATTCTGACTTATACCAGTCTTCATGAAATGCTTATATTTGAGACCAAATACCAAACACCCATGTTATGACAACTCGTCACAATTTGATTTCCGCCCCAAAAATCTAAAGAATACAGTCTTCATGGGTTCAAAACTGGCCTTGGGTGGGTAATTTGTAGATTTCCACTCTCAGTATTCGCATGGAGGCCTTGGTGACAATAAACCAACAAAGATTCTCTCAAGGATGATTGCGCAAACAGACTAACGTTCGCGGTTGGAAACCACGTGTCTTCTGCCAGTATGGGGTTGAGGCATGTACATCGCACGTGAGAAAGTTTGTTATTAACATGTCAGAGGTCGGTGGTTTTCTCCTCCACAGAAATTGATACCCATCGTGAATAGAAAAATTCATGAGTTTGACATTTAGCAACAATCGATCAAGCAATCAATAAACAGTTTTTAAGAGTGAATATAGCGCCTGATTCGAGTTGCTCTGCGTTTTGACTTCAGTGTATGACAAAAATTCTTCACCTTCTCTCTACACAAAGAGGTAACCCAGTGCTGTACGATTGAGAGAACGTGTGAGGTACAGGTCAGATAATGCGAGATCACGTTTATCCGCGAGAATTTTATCAAAGTAACAGGACTGAAGTGTGAACAAAAGTCTGTCTGATAACATGCAAATCTACAGCTCGATCTCGCTCCACATATTTCACGTCCTGTACATAAACAGGAGATCAATCCCCAGCTAGCCCATGCATGTACTTGAGACCTTAAAATCGCCATATATGCTTGGTACTTCTTTGTCTGAGCTTTCGGTATATAGGTGATCGGATGCAGGGTTATGAAACAAAATAAAGGTAATTCCTAGAGCTGTAGTCATAATATAATCTATATTTCAATCATTATATGTGTAAGTGTGGCATCGTCAGGAATCCATTGGCCAAAATAGTTGCCTCAGGTTATATCTCCAACATAAGTGTCACCCTGCCGTCCCGGTGGCTATACCGGGTGGTATTCCAGTAATGCAGAACTATAACACAAGCATAAAAGTTTTCGGTTCATCACCAGGTGATCTTGTTACATCAACTAAACTTATTTATATATTTGTTATGGAAAAAGGGTTCAACAAAATAGAATATCTCAGCAATTATATCTAATCTGATTTAATAGTCTTTTTAATATGCAAATCGCGTATTATTTTAGGAATGTCCAGATTTTGGACTCTGTACGACTGAACGTTGAGGAATGGTTTAACATCTCGTCGACAAAATATATAGTACAAACAATGTCGACGTGACCTAATGTCACCATGACCCTTCTCATTTTGCCCTCCAACATATGACATGAACATCCAGCAGTCGTATAGTCACTGGCTCAATATTGACTCTTGTTTGGCACGCCCATTCTGGCAATTCCGTCACAGATGACAGGTCGTAAACGAACCGTGTCCAGTCATTGCTGGCTTTCTCGGGATAATACAAAGGCCTCGGATAAAATTAATCATAACCGTATTTGTTCCAGAGTCATTTCGTCGTTTAACGTCAAAATACTTCACTTGTAAACACCTTCACTTTTGTATATATCCATGGCCATTCAGTGAAGTCTAAGTCACCAATATGCATGCAGATGTGTTTCATCAAATCAAGTTAAATATATTAATTAGCAGAAATCCTGAAAAGTGGACTTTCGACTTCACACATTTACAAAGACGCCTGAATATTATAACTAACAATAATAAACAAACCCGGTGTATGATTTATTACTCACAGCGGAATAATAAAAACTATTTTCACCAATTGAGACTGTGTGTACACAAGAATATGAGGTAAGAAGAGATCACTAAGTAAATCACTCAGTCATTTCCTCTCCATATTGTATTTTCACTGACATTAATAAGTGCGTACATGACAAATCTTGCAGCTTGCATGAGGTAAAATGAGTTCCTTTATCGCCATAACGCCATTTCGTTGGAAATATCGTTTTCTTAACATTTTCACCGTGATCACAGCACTATATTTTACTTCAGACTAGTCCGCCAGCAACCAGAAGATGGTCGTGGGTTTCCCCCGGGCTATGTCCCATTTCCTCCCACCATAATGTTGGCTGCAGTCGTATAGGTGAATTATTCTTGAGTACGGCATAAAACGCCAAGCAAATAAATAAATAAATAAATATTTCAGACTGCAAAAAAATAGAATGAAAATGCTGTAGACCTTGCAAGAAGCACGACGTAAGATACAAACTGTATCTGACGTTGACATGTGCCAGGAATGTTAAGGGTGCCGTGGGGGAGACACCTTAGCCAAGGAAAGGTGACAAACTCGAGCGTGTTCACGTGAGAAGGGGGTGGGGTTAGAGGCTGTTGACACGACATATCAACGTCCACATTCTTCAGTCGGTGTGCTGAAATATTGCGTGGTAGGATAACAGAATTGAGAAAACATGGGAATTGAATTGCACTCGCTTAGACTATATCCGATAAAGTTTAAGTGGAGGGCTAGGAGGGTTTAAACCCTGAGGGCATGGGAAATATATAACCTTCTGGCCCTGTTTATAGGGCGGAATGCAAAGATTTGTCAGAGACACCAAGCGACCGGGTGTAAACCTCAAAAACCTTAACATATTGCTACGTTATATTTTTTTAACTTTCTCAGATATGTTGCAAATTTTGAAAACTGAAAGCTTTGTTTCTATTAAGTTTTCATTTTTCATGTCCTTTATGTCACGTATTTTATGGACAAATATATATTTCATTAATCCATTTACAGATAGCATCTTGATAAATCTAAGGTATGCGTACAGTCAAGACCTTTTTTCAAATATCGAAAAATTTACGTTTACAACAAACACATTCGAATGAGTCTCTTCGAAGCAGATCGCCATTACCTGGAAAAAATTAAACAGATCGTTGTGTAATCGCTGCTTAGCATACCACATGTATGTTGCTGACCTGTGTTTGCACCGTTTGCGGGGTTGTGGAGACATCATATCTGTGATCTGTGTGGATATCGTATTTAGTGGCTTGTAGTGGCACCATCTCTGATTCGTGCTGATGTCACATAGGTGATTTGTGTTGACACCATCTTGGTGGATTGTGCTGATGCCAAGTCTGAGATTTGAGCGGTGTTTACAAATAGCACAGGGATAAATCTAAGGAAGACGTACTGTTAAGGCACTTTTTTCAAATATCGAAAAATTTACACTTCGGCACAAATTCAAATTAATTCGCTTTAAAAGCAAACAAACTGAAGCATTACTGCTACTCTAAAACGATGTTGCTCTTATAGGGATATCATCTTCCTAATTTGTTCCGCCGCCATATTGGTGGTTTGTGTTGATTCCGTATCTGCGATTTGTGCTTATGTCATGCTGGTGATTTGTGCCGTCACCATGTTGGTGGTTTGTGCTGGCACCATGTTGGTGGTTTGTGTTGACTCCATATCTGCGATTTGTGCTGATGTCATGCTGGTGATTTGTGCCGTCACCATGTTGGTGGTTTGTGTTGACTCCATATCTGCGATTTGTGCTGATGCCATGCTGGTGATTTGTGCTGGCACCATGTTGGTGGTTTGTGCTGGCACCATGTTGGTGGTTTGTGTTGACATCAAAGAATGTTTACAGGTTAAAAATAATAGGTGATGCTTCAGCATGTTTAATATGGTCAAAAGCCAGGAGTGACACCAACACGGAAGTTAAGAGTGACACCAACACCTAAGTTAAGAGTGACGCAAAGAGTGACACCAAGACGCAAGATGAAAGTTACACCAAGTGTGACACCAAGAATGACACCAAGCTGGAACATAAGACTGACACCAAGACGGGGGCTAAAAGTTACTCCAAGAGTGACACCAAGGCAGAAGCTAAGACTGACACCGAGACGGGAGTTAAAAGTGATAGTTAACGTCATGAATGTGCTCTCTGCACACTCTAAGTATTTACTTGCTCCGTAACATTGAAATTAAGTGATCGGTGTACTACAGAGATACGTCTCCATGGTAATTATCTTTGATGAAGTGTTACATCCCCTCCGTAAATCGGATCCCGGATTGAGAAGCCAGATTTACTGCACTTAATACATATCAATACGTAATGTAACAAATATTTTAAACAGCTGATTATTTTGTTAACTAGTTGATAAATAAATCAATTCATTTGATATAGTTTACTTATAGAACGTTATTAATGAATTACAAAATTAGTTACTTTTTTCGTTAAGTTCATTATGCCCCGCTGAAGTAAGTAAACAAGTAAACATATCATTTCATTGTTTTAATCCAGTAGCAATTTGTGCACATTGCGTAAGTACAGTGAAGCCAAGGGAGGCTTTCAGAACATTACAGTTCAACTGAGTGTGCGTGAGGATGATACATATTTTTGTCCACAGTGTGATTTTTGGTGATTTCGTTTTGAAATTGAGAAGTTGTCGTTGTGAATGACGATGTGCACAATGGAACGGCAGGAGAAATCATGGATACTCCGCCGGATGAAATCTCGGCATTTTCAGTTTCATGTCATTGTTAAGTCTGCCTCGTTCAGCAACACGTACGTCGATATGTCCGAGATGACACTTGATCATGTCAGCCAACATCTCTAGCCGAGCACGGGAGCATTCGGATGGTGATTTCTGTGTATGATCCAACAGTTCAAAGGATGAAGATTTACACAGCGTTCCATCCTGTTTTAGGACCTCCAGGCAAGATAGGCCCCTAAGTGTTCTAGGACTTCATCCAAACTTTCTGGAGGGAATTGGAAAATCTTCTGTCTGCACTTTTCAGTACGGTAAGAACGAACTGTTACTGTAGCATGCTGATGTGATTATTTCGTATTTTCGGAAATAACACTTACTACTTTTGCCAGAATCCTTTTATTAATGCCAGACGTCAAAAGCTTTTTCTTTTTTCCTTACGTATGACATGATCAAAGCAGACGACAAAAAGTTGTTATTGCTTCTGTAAAGTTATCTCCCTTTTTGTTTACATTTTGCGTCGGCGCGTTTTGCCTTGATTCCGGGGATGTATATAATCGCGCGTGAGGCCTTGGCTCAGAAGATATATAGACACAAATATATACTCCTGGAAACCTGTCACATTCGGCCTGGTATGGTGAGCTTTTCAACCAATCAAACCACCAGAATTTTTTCTGGATTTTTTGTAACCTTTTGCTTTTTAGTCCGATTGTGTTCATTCCAAATCCCCTCACTCCGGTGAGTGATATCCGCATGATTTTGGCACTCGGTGCGCTTTGCTTCAAAACGAACTCTTCTGCCTGTGCTGAATATCAGTGCTTCGTTAGTAATTGGTGTTTGTGACCATTACTTCACGTTCCGGTTTGTGTTTCTGTGTAACCTCTGTGCTGATATAAAAAGCGCTCGCCAATAAAAACAATAATAATACATTTACCAATGGCATTTTAGCGTTTCCTAAAAGTCATAAAAAGGAGAACTGCTGGAAAGAATCCCTGTTGTAAACCTCACGATACAGTCAGTGCGTTGAGTGAGTCATTGCTACAAATATAGAGTACAAAATTTTTAATGGCTTTGTCTACATAGTTAGGAATATAGTAATACATTATATGTACATTTTAAATTACCCACCAGATATACTGATTTAACAAGTCTTTATAACATTAAACTCTCCCCATGTCTATGAGAAAATAGCATTCTGTCCGATTATCCGAGAACATTATAAACAGAAACTAGTTCGAAAGAGGAAAAGAGTTGTTGGGGAGTCTCCTGTTTCATTTACACGTTTTGAATACTGAAATATTTTGGCAATAGGGTTTTCTACACTGTACACTGACAAAGTGAGTCTCTTTATTACAAGGGAAATGTATTTACGATATATGCCACAAAGGAAGCCACAATCCGTAACGTGCACAAAACGACACAAAGCTCTCTCCCCTATTATTTGGTCCAATGATCTCCAAACCCTCCTCTTTTCTTATCTTCGTCCGTTCTTACCTGTAACCACTCACAATATGGTGCCTTTTGGTACTGCTGATTATCGCCTTTAGAGTCGGTGTGAAAAGTACAGGGAGGTTTGGTATACAGAGAATGGTATAGACTCGACTCGAAGCGGCCACCTACAATTATATAATTGCCAGGTTAAACGCCGCGCTCGCACCGTTCCATTTTGCGCACATATAAGAAAAAGTTAATAACAGGTCTAGTGGTTAGAACAAGCTTGCTTTCCACTGGAGCTCATTACTGTTTCTCTTATTGCAACAAAGGCCCGTTCACCCCGGGGAGAGTTCGATAAGACAGATGCAGTAATAAGTCCGTACAGGTATTCTGGGATACCGTGGGAACGGGCACACACGCGAGATTCGAAATACAGTTATCTCTGTTTTTTATTATCTCTGTGCCCTCGGGTTATGTGCTTAGATGACAGTCTCTTAAACAGAGTTAATTGAAGTTAGCCAGGACATGTCACAGTCTAAAACTGGCAACCGCCCGCTTAACCGGAGCCACGTGCATGGTGGTGTTATTAGAAATTAAACGGGCAAGTGAATATTAATAAAATATCAATCTGGTCTAACGATGGTGGTTAACATGCATAGTTGTAAGTCTGTATGGCTGTGTCGATAGACAAGTACAGAATCTGAAGACATAGCAGAAAAAAGACACTAACAGTTCGGAAGGAAATATTTTATTTATTTATTTATTTCATTGGTGTTTTACCCCGTACTCAAGAATATTTCACTTATACGACGGCGGCCGGCATTATTTTGGGAGGAAACCGGGCAGGGCCTGGGAGAAACCCACGACCATCTGCAAGTTGCTGGCAGACCTTCCCAAGTACGGCCGGAGAGGTAGCCAGCAAGACGGTAGGAAATACATCTCATATTTTATACATGCATGAAGGTCTATTTAGGAGCTCATTTTCTATCTACATGCATTTAATGCAATGTGTATACTGTATATTAATGAATTAACAGCTCATTCACTGGTGGTTGTTCAATTGTATTGTTTCGCAATTGTTCGAAAGTGCACGAAAACAAGCCTGAGAGAAATGCAATCGTTTGTACTTTTATTCACGGTGTACTTTAAGAAATCCTATTCAGAAAATACACACACAGTGAAGCTCTAAGATCTGACACAAATGTCAGATGAAAGATGGAAAAGAAGTCTTAACAAAGGAATTTATTATTCGGTGGTACGTTTTGATGGCATGAAAGAATATCTGTTCAACGTCTTTGACAAAAGAACGGTGCGGTTCCTCAGTATTTGCCTCAATGTGTGGCTCTAGTCTGACCCTTCGGACGCATGCGCTGACAACTAATTAGCCGCATTGCACGGCGTTTTTAGCTTTGTCTTTAACTGGATCCTTGCGTGGAATAGTGGGGAAATGGACAGGTAACCAGGGCGGGGTGGCATAGTGTGGGGAGGGAAACTAGGCGGGGATGATGATACAAAACCTGTCAGCCTGTTCAGATCCCTCCACCCGTGATTAATAAGGTTTGAATGAGGGCCTTCGCACTTCAAGGCAATATAACGAGTCTGTAAGAAAATTCTGCATTCAGTCAAATACGTATTTTAACCGCAAATCAGGACGAATCCCCCTTCAGTCTATTGTGACGATAAGAATGCTTGTAGTATAACAGCTCTTCGCTACACATTGGAGGTTTTGACGAAATTGACCACGACTTTGTGTCATTTACCTTATAACACTGGACCGTGAAATGCTGAATAAAGCGTTAGTGTGCACAGCCAGCCGGACACCACCAGAACTTATGTAATGGTTAGCGTTGTTATCTGATGGTCAACATGGTTAGCTCACCATCAACATTGTTAGCTCAAGGTCAACATTGTTACATAGAGCTGAACACTGTTAAACTTGACGGTCAGTCCCATTGTGCAGAATTCCTATTGTTGCCAGTCTCTAGCCTGTTAGCGTTTTGTTGTACGCTGTTTCCAGAATGTCAACAGTTAAATGTACAGAAAAAGGTGGAGAATTGTTCATCTGACTGACCTGATTTGAAAATGATTGATCACTATTAGGTCATCGTCAACGGCCTACAGTTTTGGTTTACTTTAGTCTGCATTTCATTGTAGCAGTATATCTGGACACTGTGCCTAGGTATTTCAGAAAAACATTTATACAATTTTCAAATTCCAATACAATAGTGAAACTTTGATCACGATGCATAACTGCAATTAATAAAAGTAATACCTAACAGGCTTGATTTTTTGTGTTGTTTTTTTTTTGTTTGTTTGTTTTTGTTTTTTATGGGGGGGGGGTTCTTTTCTTTCCTTTTTTCTCATTCATTCATTCCTTCAATCGTTATATTTTGGAAGAAGTTTGTCTGATTTCTAGAGGAGAAGCCGCTGTTACCGCGTGCTTTGATAAAGATTTCACGTTGTAGATTGTCGATTAATTTGAAGAGATCCACCTCTCTGGTAATGGTAGTGTAGAAAAGGATAGAAATCCTCGTTCTGGAATAATTTATATTCAGCATCGTTATCCAGTGCAGCTGCATTATTCGATAATTAGTGAAATTTCACAAAAGTGATGTGCCAAATCACTATTACGTAATTTAGATATCAATAGATGACGGCATCTTAATTTATTTATTTATTTCATTGATGGTTACCCCGTACTCAAGAATAGTTCACTTATGCGACGGCGGCCAACATTGTGGTGGGAGGAAAGCGGGCAGAGCCCGGGGGAAACCGACGACCATCCTCAGGTTGCTGGGTGGGGTGGGTGGGAGGCTTGCCACGTACGGCCAGAGGGGAACACGGCATGAATTTGACTTGAACTCACAGCGACAACACTGGTGAGAGGCACCTGGGTCATTACGCCGCGCTGGTGCGCTAACCTCCCTTTTCCACGGGGGTGGGGGGGGGCCCACGGCGTGGATAGAGTTATGTGAAGTGGGTCATGTTAAGTTACCATACAAGCATACCCAGATTTCACTCAGAACAAATGTTTGTTTAGCGTATCCACAGAGCCTTGTCCAATCTCCTCATGTCATCACTTATAAATTTAATACAGAATCTCCTTGCATGATAGATTTGCTCTTGCTGGCAACATGTGAGGTTTTATTTCAGAGAATCATCGCCGAACACAGAGATTCATAGTCTATAAACGGCCAGTAATTGGAGAATGAGTATGCATGATTTTTAACTTTCATAAACTGTGATGGATGCTTTATGTAAGTTATCACACAAAGTGTTAAACATATGCAGTAGAGATATACTTTTCTTATGGCGCATGCGTCAAATTTTCGCCAGTCCACACACAATTACAGATCAACCAATTTGCGGTGTCTACAGGCGTGGAAATAAAAGGACAATGTGTATATGAATATATTCTCTCTCACGCAAAACACATTACTTTACTGTTTGCTTTACGAGCGGATGTTGACTTGCCAACACCTGGGCGAACGAATAGAAATGGACACAGGGTCGAAGGTCATTTGAAAACGAGGCTGTCAACACTTGCAGTGAAATTGGGGATTAAGCTTTACAAATACCCATTTTTAGTATCGACTTCAAAGTACATATCCATCAAATGACCTTTTTTCCTTATGCCCCTTTTATGAGGCCGTCAAAACCTGAATGAAATTTTCGAGGAATTAGCACCCGATCGAAGTACTTCTTCTTGCGGATTAAGTTTTAAAGCTGTTTCAATATTGGTGATTTGTCGGTAAATGGGTCTCATTATCGTTACTGGGCAACTGAACCAACTGCTGGCCCCTTTTTGAAGAATTTCACCGCCTCTTGATCATTAAAATTGAAATAAATCGGACGAAGTCTCCTCGCGTAATCCCACCATTCACGGGAATATTGACATGTGTCAATGCTGTACAGACGTGTCACCGGTGCAGATGGGACAGGGGAAAGGCCTCGCACATTTATAACTACGAATCTCAGGACATCTAAAGTGAATACTGACGATCTAACTACCTTAATGTCTGGCTATAACCTTGGAAGTAATCGATTCACTCACAAACCAAGAGACCCACCGTATGACTGGCCTATTGGCGCAGTGACTGACTTAATGAATGGATGAATGAATGAATGATTGATTGACTGATTAAACTGACGAATAAACCTACTTCACTAGACAACCATCGCACCTCACAGACAACTGTCTGTGGGAAAGATTCGCTGTGTGCCGAGGTACATATACATACTGTCTGCAACTTGCCTTTGGTCTAGCTCGTTACGTTTTGAACACTGCTATACATATCACCAGGCTCTACATGTGTACCTGTACATGTATCTTACTGCACCTCTATGTTCTACACATTTTATTCGCAGATGTGAGCTGCTATACCCAATAGTACATAAAAACACACATCCAGCTATATCGGAAAACAAAACTTCTCAATTCTCATTCGGCTATGCACCTTGTAAACTGCAAGTGTGTATCAAGCCGATATTGGGCATCATCGTTTGTAGACCTGGCTGGCATATGCCAAGGTATGAAAGTATTTATTTTTCTGTGCCGTGATCTGGGTTCATCTGCTGGCCAAGAGGCGTAGACAGCCCCCTTTCGGGCAATTAGCCTTTTCAGTTCAAGTGAGTTCAAACCGAACTCCAGAGTGATGTTAGGTCGCGGCCATGGCAAAGTCTGGTTTTAAATTAAGGTAAATGTACTTACATGTAAGGTACTTCCACTTAGAAACTTGACCAGCTTGAAATATTCTTGACCATCTCGTGAAACGTTAACAATATCAATAAATGTGTAAATAAAGCAATGCTATATTGCAACCTATCTCAGAAGTTTCTTGATTGTTTTTAATATAACGCGGCCATTTAGTCGTTCGATTTGTTAAGAGTTTACCCCAGTGCAGCAAAGTAGTGGAAACAATTTATGGCGGTACCTATATATCCATACCTATATTGGCGTCAATGAAGAAGTCATGCGATATGTCTCTGAAGTGAGAGCAGTCAGTGACGTCACACAAAGAAACGCAAATTGTACATTTAGCCTTTTCATGCTCTCGTGGTATCGTTTTTCTAACCCTGTAATAAACAGATTTACACTTGGTGGTTAAGTAAGACACACACATAGCCGAGGCGTGAAAGAGAGTCACGGCGGAGAAATGTCTGCCTTTTAATCTTACAGATGGCCTTGTACTTGAAAAACAGACATTTACCTTCTATTCTCTCGTTTTTTCATTTCGTAATTTATGCCCTTGTTTCGGTAATGATAGGGTTGAAGATCCTCACCGAAGCACCCGGAGATCCTCTTCAAAATAACAAGTTAACAAGTCTTTTATTACCGCCCTGACACAATTCGGAATTGCATGCACACAGAGTGCACCTGCCAAAGATGTACTCTAAGGATTCCTCCCTTTTTATTCTACCTATACATTTGGGGTCGGCTAGCTTTTGTCTGGAAATTGTTCCCCGACTTGAAAATCCGCCCTATATCATCCCGGCTAATATCGGTGTTTTCCTAGGCGTTTAGCAAGGTGCTACTTTATGTCCTGCAAGCTATATTTCACGCGACGATGTATAGAATTGTTGTTTTATTTGTTACTGTGACTTGCACGATAAAACTAACGAAGTTAAATTGGAAAGAATTGGCAGGTTTTGTGTAACCACGGAACACATGGAACATGATGAGAAAATTTTTACATTCATTTATACTTCTCTCGTTCCACACCTGTCATCCTCATCACTGTAACACAACCTCGTAATGTAAACCTATTTTTATTTTAACATACGTATGGACAAAACCCACACCACATGGTCATTATTCAATTAACTGCTAGGTTCATGGTGCATGCTTGCAGAACATATTTGGTTTTGCGCGCAATAACTAACGTATAATTTTTACGTTTAACCTCATTTACTTCGGAGACTGAAGACAAAAACACACAGCTGTTAAAAATGTCACTCTTTGTGAGAGAAACGGGTATATATGTAGAAAAGCTCATAGAGAAACTACAGAAAGTCATTCCACATTTTTGTCATTGTTGAACCGTATATATGCACAAATGGACCAGAGCAGGAATCTGAGCGGAGAAACACAGAATATATTCTCGTACGGGGAAAACTAAAACTTATCAGTTTCGACATGTTGCTGGTGTGAAAGTAAATGCACGAATGACCTCGTGCTGGTATATTAATTTTAGCAGAGAAACAGACTATATAGAGCAGAAACACGTAAGTCCAGATAGCGATACTATAGAGATTAGAGATGCTGTCATCTTGTATGACAGTGTTCATGTATAGACGAAAGACAGGGTTGTATAGGAGTTACAAAACATAGACGATGTCCATTCAAAAACTACAGATCATATATACAGGCCTATATTATGACACCTTCATGGTGCTATTTTCTCCACACGTGGAGGAATATAACAGAAAAATAGGGGCAAAATCCATAGAGAAACTTACTAGGGTTAGAAATGTCGACATCCTGATGGTGTTAATGTAAGTATTTCAGTGGAGAAACATAGACTCCACCGAGTTACTATATGGCTAAAAAAAATGTAATTTGAAAGTGTTTGCAACTTTGCAACTTTGTAATACCTCGTACAAAGGTGAAGGGTGAGAAGATGAATGGGTTCCTTATAAGAATGTTTATTATCAGAGGTGAGTTCTCACCTTATATGCCTTATATGATAGTTATATCTAAACAACTATCCAAGTTACTTGAAGCACCCAGGATTTTCTCACTTATACACATTTCCATGATAATATGAGTCTACAGAAGTTCATATCGAGTGAATTTTGATTTGACACGAGTTAAGGTTCAGCACGCGCGTCCCTCCCCACCCTGTCGAATTCCACGATAATAAGGATAAGTTCGGGCCAGTCCCAGCTAATATTTCAGTATAGGCTTTGTCAGCTCGGTCCTCGGGCTGTCACTTCGTAAAAATTTAACCGATTATAACCCTTGTGTGGAGATGTCGTATATGCACACGACTGTAAAGGGCATCTTAATGTTAGTACAGCCGGAATAAACTCCCAATTAGAGACACAATAGGCGGCCGACCATTTCCTCCGGAGGCGTTCAGCTCTGAGCGTTTGTGGTAGAAATGACATATTTCAGAGGTGATCAATGCCGGTTTGACGGACAGAAAGACTGCAATCATTATTTTAATGACCTGTTTGGATTTCACAGAAAATGTCGGACGCTGCCAGACTACCATGGGAATATTTACGGCCTATTGTTGGCCCGATATCCTCCGAGTGTCAGCCATATTGAGTATGACCGTTTAGAGGGTCGCTTATTATGAAATAAACGCTCGAGTCTCGCGCCTACGTGAGCGCAAAGAAAAAAATTCCGACAGCGTCACAAAGCTCTATCTTTTCGAGTATACATAATTAGGGAACTTTAGCACAATTAAATCCCCTTAATAGACCCTGGTAGAACATGTCTCCCTATACGGGCCGCGTTTCTGTAGTTTCTTTTGTGGACTTTTGACAACTGCAATTTTACGACTGTTACTTTGGCCCAGGTTTGACCGCACGTGGGGACTCACTATAATAGTTATAATAGCCGGTCCACTATAATAGTTACCCTGTTATACTTACACGGTCATGCCTCGTTTCAAGCTCAGACAGACAGAATACATTAGGAACAGTTAGTTATTCGTTAATAATATTTACTCACTGACATTTTACAAAGAATATCTGACAGGTTTTTGGGTATGGAGTCGTTTTCTGTCTTTATCAATGAATACATGTTTAAATACTTAAATACTATCATAAATAAATTTACTGTCGATTCAGATATATATGTACATGCATATAATATGTCGAATTGTTTTTCTGCTAATGTCATGTTTCAAATAAAAGTTTTCTTCATTCATCTTGTGACAATCAAAGTGAAAAATATAATGTGTTCGTATCTTGGAATGTTTGTCACAGTAAAATATTTTGGAAATACCCCCTACAGGACATTATTTCAGTAATTTGTTTGTATTTGCTCAAATTTACAACGGTAGTTAGCACTTTCAGTGTTTGAAAGATAAATTAAGCATTCCGGGTTGAACTCCCTGTAAGAACACCAATCATTTCTAGGAGGTTTGCTTTGGAATGAATGAATGATGGTGGATTAACGCCACTTCAGCAGTATTTCAGCCATATTGTGGCGAGAACATGTTTAAAGCGGGAATCAGTGATTTGCTTTGGCGTAGAACCGATATATAGTCAGTGTGTCTTTTATACACATGTATACTAATGTGGGTCATGCAATTGTAAGTAAGTAGGGTGAGTAACATGTTTAAACACAGCGTCTTGGATTTAGAGTTTCCAGGGAAGCAGTTCATTTATTACTTTATTGGACCTCGGTGATCAGAGGAAACCTTTATCTTCGCAAATAATTTTGAACACACTCGCGGAACAAGAGTCAAACGAATAAGAGTTTATCCAGATCGGTGTTATAGTTGGCAAATGCGCTCATAACCGATTAAATCCTGACACTTAATTTACCTCAGTTTGGATTTTATTCTAACTGTTCATGTAATTGTTTAAAATGTAACAAGTTACGCGCCCCTGTATACGTCATCATGACCTGAACAGAATTTGGTAAGAAAATGCATTAATGTTAATTAATGGCATTTTATTTGACTACATTGCATTGTCTAGAACTATTCAAAATGCTGTGCTGTCATGACATTTAGTATACATTCCATGACAGCATGATTTACTTCATATAAGTTTGGTGCAATACGCAGGGGTCAATGTGATTGTTGCTAGAGGGATCTAATCCAATTACGCTAACGTTTTTCGCGTCACCGGGTTACATTAGAAACAGTTCTTCGCGTTCTTATCAGATTGGAACACGAGACATGAGAGGTTTGTGGAACGTGCAGCTTTCGCTGTGGGGTGGCATTGTTGCGGACATATCCTCTCATTGGCCATGTTGCGGTTTAATACTTTCTCATGGCATTTGCTGGCACGCCTTTTGATTCTCACCACATTGTTGGAGTTCGACAAGGAGGCCTGCTGGCTCGTGAGCTGTTTGAGAACACAAGAGACAATGTATTTAAAAGCATCCTTTCTCCAGCTTTCTGACAGTTTGATTCTGCGGTGCACAATGACGCGACGAGAGAGTCACATTTTGTTTTTATAGGAAATTAACACACACCCTGAAAAGGTATTCTCTTTTGGATCTCAGTATCACTCATTTGAGATCTGGAAAAACGAAAGGGATGCCAAATGTCAAGTCGCTGTTTCCGAATTTAACACAAGGTCCGATACAGAAGATCAACAGTCCTTGGGTTTCTAATCAAACCCAATTATTCCTCGAATAATCATTTTAGAAGTTATTTTATTAGCAGATGGATATCAGTTAACAACGCTTGACCCCTACCTGCTGCATGGATAACAATGGACATGGCGATCCTAACACTCACTCCACCAATTTGATGGCCTACTGTCATTTTCGTATTATTCTGCCAAATCGTGTGGATATAATTTATAAACCGTCTGGATGTGAATTTTAGCAGCGCATGCATGAGCTAGATTTGACAGGCAATGAATGATTTACAACTTGGGTTACTATAATAACATCTTGCTAGTGATTAGCCACAGTTAATACATAGTGCTAATATGAACCGAATCACTATGAAGACTCGAAACCAGCCTCCTGCTGTTTCTATTGTTGGTTTGAGATAAATGATTGTTCGTCAATATATGAACCTCCCACAGTTACATATTTTACACCATCGTCCTTAGAACAAATATTTTTAATGTTGAGAAGAGTTGTTTTAATTACCTGTATAAACAATGCCTTGTAGAATGCAAAATCTTTCTTAACACAAAAAGGCGATGACCAGTATGGTATAAAAGTTGTCTGATTGTCGGTATATAATAAACAATTGTAATACATATAAGCATCCTGAAAGGCATTTAATCTAGTTCCATTTTAATGTACTCTAATTCTATGTCATAATTCTATTTAGACAAGCTATCATATGCGTAAATATGCAGAAAGGTCCGTGTGTTTTATCATCTAGTTCCATTTTAATGTACTCTAATTCTATGTAATAATTCTATTTTGACAAGCCCTTATGTGCGTAAATACATAGAAAGGTCTGTGTCTTTAATCAGTAATTAGTTATAGACCTGGTCTACTATTACAACGGATAAGGCATTGTCAGAATCAGATTAATGCTGTATTTTGGGATAAACCTGAATTCGATTTATAGTGAACTCGCTTGTGACCGTCAATGTAACCATCGTCGCTTATGTAATATTTTTCCAGAGGAGATAATAGAAGCCTCTGTAAATCACTCTCAAATGGCCATTTTAACACGGTCAATTCTATACATAACATGCTGTCCATACAACTGCGCGGGTCGGTCACGTTAACCGCATGCAGCTTTACGTGGTCACAAGTGGCCTTACACCGCCAGATCGGGAATGGTAAGTCCGTCAACTACAAAGGGCCAAGTCGTGTTATGTGAACACCTTTCGTCAAACCCTGGGAATTTTCGCTTGGCAAATAAACAGTAGGGCAAAGCGCTATAAACTCAGCAGGTTGCCATTTACAGATTCTGTGCATAAACCTTATGCATAGTACACAAATATAGCAGCTATTCTAGCATCCTTGTTACAGAGGTAATCCTTCACTCGTCTCCGCCTCACTGATCATTATTATACATTGAGTGTAATGACGGGAACTATGAACTGAAAGAATATATCAGTTCTGATATACCTGTAATCTTTTCCATCAAGGTTTGTTTATGCAGTTTTGTTCATTGTGCTGTTGGTCGTTCTGGTGCGAGTTGGTTGACACCTATGGGAGTGATTGTCCCATGGACTGGGGGCCGAAAATGTATTTAATTTAGGTGCATTTCACCAAGCTTAGAGAAAAAGAGTGATATTCGAATTAATCGAATGAAGGCCTTATCGACAAAGTCTTGGTGACTATGCAGGTAGTGTGCATATATCTGTTACTTTACCTTCCTATGTAGTACCTTGATTGCCAGACTGAGTGATCATATACATCGCTTCCTCTTCACTTATACGTGCGAAGGTTTGCCAGCCACCTAGGGAAGGTTGTGTGTATGCCCTGGGCTGTGTATGTTTTCTTCCCACCACAACGTTTAACGACGTCGTATAAAATATTCTTCAGCAGGGCGTGGAAGTCCAATAAAGTAAAAAATACTCCCTCGCAAAGCTTTAGTGAACGTGTTCACGCTATGCATATCTTTTCCGCTTCAATCATTGATGTTCCATGATTGACTGAATGATTTACGAATGGTCTTAATTACTGACAAAGTTTGTGTGAAAGTGGGGGTGATTTGATTATCCCTCAGTGTTTGCCTTTGATGTACTGTGATTGACTGATTGGCCGATTCACTGAAAGTCTGCGTGAAAGTGGAGGTGATGTGATTATCCAATAGTGTTCGTCTTTGATGTACTGTGATTGAGTGACTGATTGACTCAATGGCAAAATCTGCGTGACCGTGGAGGCGTTGTGATTATACCTCAGTGTTTGTCTTCGATGTACCCTGATTGAAAGAATGACCGACTCACTCACAAAGTCTATGTAACCTTGGAAGTGTTATGATTATCATTCAGTGTTTGTGTTTGAAGCACTACGATTGACGGACACCCATTCACTGACAAAGTTTGTGTGACCGAGGAGGTTTTGTGATTATCGATTACAATTTATCTTCGATGTATCACGATTGAAAGATTTACCGACTCACTGACAAAGCCTAGGTGATATGTATATCGATTACCTCTACACCTACATATATCGTGTGATGTCACCTTCTTGGTATGCGGAAAACTTGATATCTTTGTTATACAGTACATATTTTTTTTTTACGTAGCAGCGCCTGTACTAATTCTATAGAGAATAGATGTGGGCCGAGAGTATACCCCAGGCGTACACCTGTACAGTATGACCGCAGTCGGATGTTCGGGAGATTAACATGCAGCCTATAACGTCCACTTATGCTCACAGGTATGTCGTTAATTGTTTTGTTATCCGCCTATCCTTTCTGTACATCAGTTGAGGCCTTTTCTTTCATGATGTGCCTGTCGTGATTTAGATGAATATATATACGCGCTGTCCATACATTGCTGGAGTACGCCCTCTCAGTGTATGCATGTGCCCACGTCACCTGCATGACACGAAACATCACGTGCGGAACATGTTTCAAGTTTTCATTGATTACAGGTGGGTTGATGCAGACACCACACTTATGTATTCATATATATGACCATATACATGTACGTACAACAGCCAGATATTATTTAGTGTACTGAACTGGAAGTTGGATGGTGCTCAAGGATAAAACAATATATGAAATTCACAAATATTCTACAAATGTGTCCAACAACATTTATTTCTCGGTAATTCTTTTCACATTGCGTCAACCCTGCAACATATAAGAATATGTTGTGATAAGACCGATCTTGCTGCTTATGTTGACATGGCGATATTTACATAGCCGTTTTGTCTCCACAAATAAGTAATGTCACTTGAAAAGTGACATTAAAGAACATTCATACTTCCAAGTTCCAGCTGCAAAGGTCCACACATTGTATCAGTGTACAAACACGCGAGAACAGTTCACTCAAGGACTGATTGGTTGGTTGATTGACGGATTTATTGACTGATTAAGTGGCACTCAGTACTCGAGAATTTTTCGCCTAAATGACGGCGATCAGGTTTATAGATGGTGGAAACCGGAGTGCCGAGAATAAACTACCGACCTTCGACACGTACTTGATAAACCTTGTAAGTTGAAGCTGCTGCGCAAAAGTGAACATATTCATGTTTACGAATTTGTGCCCATGAAAAGACAGAAACTTACCTAAGAGCATAGGTTTAAAATCTCAAAAATGTCTATCGTTAAAAATTTTTCCAGGATGACTATGAAATTAGTGTATGTAGCCCTGGCCTTATACCCCGATGTGATGTCCGTAGCTCTATGAAAAGCCGATAGTGGTTACCACTGACACCGCAGATCACATATATATTTATCTCCTTCTTAACAATGTAAAACTATTTGTTTTTTTTCTTTCTTTTTCAATCATATCAGGTTTAAATGATATACAAAACATCGCTCAGATTTGATGGCGCAGTACTACATGCCTAGATGGAAAGCCTTCGCGAGCTCCCTATTCAAGAAGTAGATCCGAGAAACAAAGCAGAAAGGAATATTGGCGCACATTTTTGATTAATTTCGAATTTATAATCTAGAATATACGTATACTCTGATTTTCACGGTACATGGGTGAAGATCTTTGTCCGTATGCCTTCTTGATACGACAGCAGCCGTGCGTAAGGAGATTCACGAGGAACATTGCTGAAGACGGTGTTCTCACAATCGCTCTCTTGGTTTCGAGCTATCAGCGCCATAATATTTACCTTCCGCCTTAAATTAGTGAATAATTCTTATGTGTTGTGCTTCACACCAATAAATTATCAAATAATTTTTTTTGTATGCGTGATGATATTATTTGTGCTAATTGTGCTGACGTCTAAGAATTAACTGGATAAGGCACTGAGCACGAAGGATTCCACCTTCATCCGCTTACCAGAGCTGTCAAAAAGTGTTCGCCAGAATTGTTGCCAGTTGTCTCCCTTCTATCACGACAAGAAAGTCAAGTGACTGGAGGTCTGCCGCCAGTCAAAATAACCGGTCGACGTCAAACTACTGGGTCAGCTCGCTGTACGTTGATATGTACACACTACCTGTGACAGTCAAGGTGCAGTTTTAACGTGAGCAGTTTCGCTTTCGGGGATATCTCTGCGAAAGATAGAATTTCCCAAAAATTCACTCAACCAGGAACTGTTTATAGAGATGTAAACCCTATCTACAATCCGGTAGGTCCACTGATAGCTTTAAAGTATTACAGAAGTACAGGTAACTCCGAAAAAAGAAATCTTCACTGATGGAGCTTCGGATGGCAAAATAAATTGCTGATATTGCGTCAGAAAAAAGCTTTCGTTTTAATCTATATCAGTATAACAAATAAAGCATGCAACTGGATTTATATTCTGCGCCATGCTGAGGAAGCCCAGTTCTGATGTATACTGGTTGCTGGTGTGGTTTCGCTGAATAGTTGTGTCGGACAGTCAATTCCTTGTTTCATTGCCGATTTTACATGTTTATTTATCTGAATATTTGCTAGATTTACACCTGCACATTACGGATGAAACCTAGCAGGCAGAGGACGCAAGAGCCAATCCTAGAAGGAAAGCACCTCAAAGTACCTGGCAAACCTTTCGACATACAGATCCCTGCCTTGGAAGCCAAACGCTCCGAACAACAGCCAAAATATTTTTTTTTAATTCGCTCCCGCCTCAGAAGTCATGACTACAGATTCATCGCCACTGAGCTGAACGTCATATGGTCATATTTCAGCCCTTATGTTAGCGAACTAAGCAGGAGGTCTTTAGCTGAACATTCATCGTTCCCGCCTGAAACACGCGTCATGTTGCCAAATTACTCGGAGTGAGGGTAGACCCACCACGCCATGCACGCACGAAATTGTATATAGTAGTAATTAAAGAATGTGGACTAAGCTAAATTACAGATTGATATCAATGTGTTCATTTACGTAACAAATATGATTCTCGGCCCAAGCTATAACTGACATATGTATCATGAATAGTTATAACTTCATAGTTTTAAATGTGGCGTAAACGTGGTGTTCCTTTTTCTTTTCCTACGCATTTCTCATTGTCTAGTAATTCCGTCATGTAGAGATGATATTCCTAAAAGTGATCATTTTAGTTTTCATTGGTGTAACACAGTTTCTCTTACATGACAGCGGTGAGGTTTACTTGTAGAAAAAATAACAGTACCCGGAGTAAACGGCCGGCTTAAGCCAGAAGTGGGAGTAATAATGACGTATGTACAAACGTAACGGTCAGAGAGGGAAAAAAGTCTTCCCACTCCCCTTGTGTAAAGTATCCTGAGAATTTTTGCAATAGTAATAAAATTGTTTTAATTAATGAAACATTATTATTTTTCTTTTCTAATCTGCCAAGAAAACAGGGTTAATGTTTTCATTAGTGGTTTACTGGTGCACGTTAAACTCCCCACAGTGGTGAGTTGTACCACTGATTGGCCCGATAACGACAAAGTGGGGCTTAATTGGGGCCATTTATTTTGATATCCGTGATTTATGTGGCTGGTATGCGGGAAGAAAGTAGAGACCCAGTCCGAGGGCTTATCTGTCAATTAACTAAACTGTCTCAGGGTCAGCAGCCACAGACAAGCGTCTCTTCGGACAGGACACTGCGGCCATTCGCTTGTCAACGCGGGCTGTTTCTGTGCGATAAGACGGCGGGCGCGGGCGGGACATCGTCCGGTAATGGTCCGTCAAGGCCCGTGACACGACACGTGTTTGAAGGCGGGAACTTCGTCTTTATGGAAAAGAGATTAACATGTCGTCAGTAAGTCACGGATGTAGAGTAATGGCTTTCCCACAGGTACATAGAGTACATTACTTGGCATTCATGGAGTTTTGGCCCTTGGTGGTCTGTCAAATAAATTTTGACTTCTCTGTAGAGTAATAGACAACATAAATTGAAGCCGTGGCTATACTAACATAAAGCGCTGAAATGTCATAAAAACATAATATTCACTTCTGCTTAATTTGATTGCCGAGAATAAAATCAATTCTTATATTTGGCTTGTAACGTGGGGTTTACGGACCATACATAGTTAAAGGAGGAGGCTCCTTTCATTGTTCTTCTCTTTCATATTGTACGTCTGTCATATATTTCGGGCAAGAACATCTCATCGTGTCACTGGTGCACATTACATATTGCACTTGACACATATTTGATCAGTTCTTTTGAAAAAAAAGGTTTTGTTCAGTCACAGACGCACGGCAATTTAAATATGGTCGCAAAGCCCATCTCGCAATTCAAATATTTAAATGCATTCAACTCTCCTGACGAAAGTCTTTGAAGGTAATGGTGGTGAGTGGTGTGTCTCGTTACAACGACTTTGATTTTGAAGTGGTTTTTTTTCCCTTTAACTTGAATCTGTGACCAGCCTTATCAGTATAACTCGTAACCGCCAGTGTTGAGTGATGTAACCGAAAATTTGAACTTTGATCTTAAACCATTTGGCTGACCTTCGATTGTTAGTGACAACAGGCAATAGACCCAAGGCATAACAGAATCGCGGTACATATCTGTAAGATAGCATACATTGTCTTTGTTTGAAATATTATCCGTCGCGTGACAGTGGATATCGCTGACTTACAGGACGACAAAAACAACCTCATACACTTTTTACATCATCAGTGAACATATGAAATGTGCTTCGCAATAAGAAATAATATGAATACAATCATTTTCAGAAAGACTAGGTCGTGCGTTTTGAGTAGGTCATTTGTTACTTTGGTTGTTTTGTTAAAGTTCCAAGGAGCCAAAGGAACTGAGACTATATCGGTACCTCATCTATACCGGGAAAGGTGTATCCCGCGCAAGCATCTCGTTGAGACTGAGACTCTCTAGATCTGCGCATGTGTGACAATCCTGGTTCCAAGTATATATATCTATGATAAAGGAAGAACACTTGGCATGCGTTCTTTAGCAAAGGTATTCAGACTGATAAATATGTTAAAGGAGTGGTCGTTAAATATTTCTAGAAACGGGTATGGGACGTTCCTCGTTGTATCTAGTCAGATATTTCAAACACAAAGTAACCAGACATTTGGAGATATTTTCGATAGCCAGTTGATCGGTTGATTGGTCATTAAACACCGTGTTCAAAAGTATTTCTCTAATGTCAAGGCGAGTACCAAGTATAGCCAGGTGTGTTCCGAGTGCTGCAGGGTAACCAAGCGGAGGTATTTCAAGTATTGATGGATTAACTAGGTACCATAGGTATGGTAGCCTGGGCATTTCAAGCACTGCTTTGTTGGTATACATATGCAACGAACAACAGCATTTGTGGCTAGCCAAGTGCCAAGTAGACTTAATATTTGCTTGAAAATTTCCAGATATCTGACACCAATAACGATTCAGGCACATGGTCGTCCTATTACGCCATTAATGGCGGCGAAATTTTTGCGAAACTTGAGTGCTTCTTATATTGTGAGCAATGTCGGCATAAAAGAATAATAATGGCGAGTTGAATTCAATCTATATATTTACAGACTTGAAAATTACTTTTCTTTACGCTAGATGCAATTCGAAAGAAGCGGCTTTGTAATTTTGTTAAATGAATCGCCTCTGAAGAAATGTTGAAACCCTATCTCTGTTAAAGAGAATTGGTTTCTGCCATCGGTAAATGTTTATGTAAGATATGTCACTAGGTGACAGTTGAGGTGGAGTTTATTGCAACCGTCAAAAGCGCGAAAACATTTCGGGTCCAGATTTGTTTTTTGTTAAAAACTTCGTATCAAGATTCCATCTAAATGTGGAAACAAGGTGGTTGTTGAAACGAGATGCATAAACACATTGCGACGTGAGTAGCCTTGCGAAAGGCGATACCACAAACAAACCGTCGCATGAGAGAGTCGGGATTTAAACCAGCTTGACAAGATGAAATTTACAAGATCCCTCCGCGGATATGTACATCCCTGACAATCGTGCCCTCTTTAGCGATAAGTGGTTATCGCTGGACTTAAGAAGGTTTGGCGCGAGCCCATAAAGTGACCAAAGACTCAGCAATACGCCACCCTGTGGAGAAAAATGCCCTGCCCAGTGTCTGCACCCATGGTCCCGATAATGAGATAAACACTGTATGGGTCGGAGAGGAATGCGTGTCTGGATGCCGATAACTCCTAATTACTGGACAGTCTGACAAGCGATCAGGGTGGTGATATCCCGACGACATTTCACCCTGAGTAGGAGAAGTGTCAGATCTAAGACAACAAACAAACCCGCGCCTCCCATAGCCGGCTGTCTGAGGGCCCGACCCCTCCGGAAATTCGGGGCTTTGACGAAGTAATCAAGTTACCAAACATGTCCACAGTACGGGCCGGCACCCTGGGTGAAGGGCATGATGATATCATAACACGTAAAACAAGCCGCATTGCGCGTCTGTAAGTGGTATAACGAGCCTAAGAGAAGTCCTCAATCGTGCGCCTTAAAGGCGTTTCAAGACTAGGGCATCAAAATGAATAAAAGAATGAGTAATAGAATAGTAAACATTCAGCGGATTTCCCTTTAATATATTTCAATGTAATCCGATACAGCGTGATTATTTTTTACAAACAGTCACCAAGTCATGTGATCTACTTAAAAGGATATGTACATAAAGTATTTAAAAAAAAAAGAATTCTCAGTAACGGCAAAGTGCAACAAAGGGGGAACGAAACCTCTGCACAATCGGCTGATTTTCACAAGGCATGACTGGAATTAAGAGAAAACTCGAAATCACTTTATTGTGTTGCGAAGATTTGAAGTAACTTAACTCAAAGTCTGGTGTATGTACACTGGATGCATCCCAACCAACCTTTCGCAGCCAGAGGCTCTGGGTTCTCATCCACACAGGAGCATCTCATGGAGAGGGGATACATCTAACCTGTCGTCTTGTGTAAGACCGGCCGATTCTATCCATCGGTTCTAGTCTAGTTGATCTTGATTTGTATGTAAATATGCGACTAAGTATCCTTGTCGGGATTTCAAAGTAAAACATAATCTGACAAAATGACATTTTTCAAAGAACCGTTTGTTAACATGTTATTGCTAATTTAATTAGTTATTTCCACTTCATCTTGGGTTGAAAACGTAGGGTTTAACTTGAATGTAAGGGAAATGTGCTACAGAGCAACACAAATCTGCGTCTCTGTGTCTTTCGGATAGGTGTTTTCAGCCCCGTAGTGTATTTATAACATAATGTGATATTTTGCTTTCATACAAGCCGAAGGAGAAAAACAGCATAACAGACCGTCTTTCTACCTATTGCCGATTGCACATTTCTTCTTGTATTCATAAGTTTTTAGATGTGTGGCCCGCAGTAAACATTAATATTTACTTTCCAGTCTTGATGACAAATTGAGAGAATCAGTTCCTGTTGATGTCCAGACATCTTTTCGCTAGTCCTAACTACCAGCTTACGGCATTGCGCCTGCGTTTTGTTTTGATATGGAGAGTGGGAACTACCACTGTGCAAAAGGTTGGCGACTTCACTATTGCTGGTAAAATGCTACACTGACTTAACAGTCCACAACTATAATTGTTCCCGTGATCTGTCTGGGTTCAAGGGAGACAGTCTTCACGCTCAAATAAAGTCTTCAATAACAGCACGCGAGGAAACTTCAAGTCAGTCGTCCATCTATTGGTACATTATGTCACGTGACCGTCAGCCGTTAGCCTCGATGTCGCGCCAGTGACAGAGACTGACTGTATCAGTATGCGCAGCGCGTGACATATCAGGCGTGACCACCGTCTGTATACATCAACCCCAGACAAATGTCGCCCTCCTGTTTATCTACACTGTAAGAGGATTTTAGTCTGAAATTGATTTAAATTGTGTCCGACTTGTGAGATCCGTTATGTTATTTTAGACCAGTCACCAGACAATCTGTCTACCATGCCTTTTCAGCATTTATGTAGTGGACATCAAATTGGGCTGAATCCGCTGAGAGCAACATAATGGATCTTGACAAAGTAACATTAATGGCAGAGATCTAAGCAAACACCTTTTGTGAAAACCCACCATGGAAACATTTTGCATTATCAGTTTATGCCATAAAACAACGCGCATATTCATCTGATCTTATTCACTTGCAACCCGGCGATATGTGGCTGAGAGATGGCGGGGCACCAAAACAAAATCATTCATTTATATCGTGCCTGCAAAACTAAGTGATTTTTTATTACATCAGTATATACTGTAAAATATATCCTAAAAGATAAATGACTGACCGCCTTTCTTTACATTTCCCCGATTACAGTTAGTGTGAAGTTTTTAGATCTTGGCCGGTAGTGAACACATTAATCTTTACTTTCCAGTTTTGATGACAAATTGGGATAATCAATTCCTGTCGAAGCCCAAACATCTTTGTCATTGGCCAACATGGAGTTTGCTTTCCGAAACCTGTATCCCTTAAAAAGTGTATTCTGTAAATCTTCAGCCTTTTCAACCACTGAAGTCCTTTTTCGGTGGACTTTATGCATACAATGATTGTGAAAATGACTCTAAAATGATTCGTTAGTGTGATTAAAGCTTCATAAACCTGCAAATTATTCCATTACAATCCATAGTTCTGTCAGAATGTTTCAAAATATTGGTTACAGAGGTGGTTAAGAATTAGGGTACATTTAGTTTATGTATATAGAGTGCTGTGGAAATACCAAAATGGAATTTGAAGTCAAGAGTGGGGTCTGTGTGAAAGCCACCGGGCTTAGAAGTTTGCAGACTGATATAACTGCCTGTATTTTATATGTATTTGACATAAATCCTGATCAAATCAAGGCGGCGCCTGGACTAACTTCACAGAGAAACACGGCGACCCGCCGTATACTCCATGTGGCCATGCATGCGCGGCAGTCTTTGAACAATAACGGATTTCCTTCGAATGGAGAACATCAAAAACACTAACTCAACACAAGTATAATGACGTTAAGCTTTCACTAAATTGGGAACTTCACGAGGATAAAGGACTAAAAATTGCCTAGTTTACCAGAGAATCTATCCACTTTATGAAGACAAACAACACTTATTGTTCTGGTGATCAGGTATGTAGCGAAACGGAAGGACAACCCAAAATCCTGGCCTCAGGTTCAAATGTGTACACCCATGTTTGAGTCTAAGAAAACTGGGATTTAAAGGTGATTACAGAAAACGGTCTGTATAAGTCTGTGATTGAGACTGTAAGTGGCCTTTCAAGTTCATTGAATATCAGTCTGCCGCTACCTGAACACTGTAACTTCTATTGTATTGATCATTAGATGACCGTCAATCATGGTTCGATCATACCCCTTGACATGATCATTGTGATGTTACGTAACGCTTCTGTGGTTTCTCCTAAGCTAGAGTGGTACAAGCGTGCGTGACAAAGAACTTAACTATAGACTATCAAGCGAGATGTCCGACATTAAGATTTGCTCGATCGTCAATTCCAGTTAGCACAAACTTTCCCACACTTTCCACACGTTCTTTTATTGTCGAGCTAGAGTCAAGCGTAACTTAATACAAATATGTAACTCAGCATAAATGTGCAAGAAAAATATGAAAAGGTGTACAAAGCTTGAATAATTCTGGACATTTGGGTCTAATTAAAATTTAAAACTTTATACGGGAACAGCAACTGATAAATAAAATTGAGACATATACATCTTGGTGAGGGATATATAAGTGAGCTTGATCACCTTACATCTGAACCCTTCAGCTCCAAGGTTACCTAATATCGACTGCATATACAAGCAATTAAAGGTGCTGAGTATAATCTTGATATTTCGGGCGTCGATATTCAGTTCGTTTAATGATACCAATGACAGATGGCACACTGTCGTCCACCTGTACGCGTAACTTGAGACGGACTATACATGTGTTTAACATAAGCGCAAACATGCACAGACATGTATTTCAAGGTGTTTATGTTAACTATACGATTTTGAGTTCTAAAAGCATATGTAATGCAAACAGTCTTTACCGAGTGTTCTGGTAAAGCATGCATACAAAATACATTATGCTGCACACAGTAAA
This sequence comes from Acanthopleura granulata, assembly GCA_016165875.1. Lineage (NCBI taxonomy): Eukaryota > Metazoa > Mollusca > Polyplacophora > Chitonida > Chitonidae > Acanthopleura > Acanthopleura granulata. The sequence continues at coordinate 26,501,412 of JABBOT010000080.1, read as the reverse complement.
TTACACTGAAGGTGCATTTATTTTGTATTTGGTGTTCAACCCCATCACAGCAATATCGAAGTGGGGGCAATGTATTGGTCATATTTCAACTGCAGGTCCTTTCTGGTACAGTGTGCAGGTCAAAGTAGATTTTGATCAGACATGTACTAGGTTGATTGATTGATACCCTATCACTGGGTTTGACTGAATATTGATCCCTTGAATAACCATCGATGTAATGCACTTTTGATAGATTGATTAATCGACAAGTGGCGGATTGGGTTATGTTTTGTGGGCCCTCTCGCTACCCTAATTCTCCTAATTTGGGGGACATTTGGTCTGCCCACTTTATGCAGTATACATGTGACTAACACCAATATAGAGTTTCCTTTTCCTCATATGGATAGTCCGCCTAATGAACAACATATCTTTATCCTCACTTTTCCGAAAAAGTGTGGGAGAAACGTAATAATTTACTTTTAGCAGTACTAATATCTGTCCCAAAAATCAGAAGATTTAGGATAATCCTATACATCAGCGCCATGTAAAGACATAGAGCTATTCCTTTGGTGGAAAAGGCATATTCTTCCTTCTGTCTGATGAGGAATGATATCAGACTTATGACTACATTTTCCTATCATAGCATTGTTCAATGAGACAATCCGTCTCATTCCAAAGAAAGGTGGGGGCTTATCTTAAATGTATGCATATTTATCTCAATTTGATTATACTTCATACTGGATTTTCGTGCGCTGACTGAAATTGGCTAGGTAGCTGACCTTTTCCCTTTTCCCTTGTACATAGTCGGTGACGTCTTGGTCAGCACTATAAAAGAGGTCAATAAAGTCTCTAGGGTTAACTAGCTAACGAGATAATTTATTCAATTAAAGGCGGAAAACATCGCCCTTTGTTAGCTGTCCCTTTGATCTGCTCTGACCCACCGGCTCGCTCTTATCTTATAACATGTGTTTGCCCCGCTTACGTCCAATGTTTAACTGGCTACAGACGGCAATAGACACAACCGGATTTGCCCCAGGGCTGCGGACGGCGGCCATTGATGTTACAATTTGGACTAGTCTTCCGAAGAGCTACCATCTGAGTAAATTTTGACGGTATCTCTATCATTATTAGCTGGTTTACAGTGGCTTCATATGGTCGTTAATCATTGGCCACACACAAGTTGTCTGTCAAGTCCCTTTGTCATTGCTACAGATAATCCATCAAGTCTGTGAATATGGGAGACAAGTTTCCCAGGCTATGGGTGTCCTAGCGATACCTTGAGACACATCCAACAGGTGAAAATCAGTACCGTTATATCACAGTGCTGAATCAGCCACCATTAATATATGAGCCCGGTATATCAAAATTCAACAAAACGTAAACATAAGTTGACAAAGCATGGGTATATTTGTTACCATGTAAACTTATGTTCTTTTCATTAATGAACTGGGTAGCATCTTGAACGCAATAATAAAACATGCCAAAACAAAAACCGTACATAACTGTACTGTTATCAAACCAGAATCATCAATTGTATACATTTTGTCTCTCAGAGAATGTATGGCCTAAGAAACATTTGAACACTGGATTCTGACGGACTGATTTATCGATCAGTTGGTGTTGGAAGAGACTACATACTGAAGATTATTGGCAAAAAAACTAACCACGCAAATCAAGGGAGAAGTTGAGCTGTTATTTTAGAACAGTCACATAATTACCTTTCATAAAATATGACCCTCGTCTATGCATAGGTTACAATTAGTTAATAAAGTGCGTAAAGTTTATAATGTGTTCGTTTTATAACTTTTTCAGACTTTAGAATCATTCTCATTTTGATACTATATATGGCTATCAGTACTGAAGGATCTGTCTGACATTTTCTGAAGGGCAATAATTTGACATATTCTTAGTAAATAGAGAAAATTCGATTTGTTTACGGAATGTGAATTTTTTGCCTCTGTCCCTGGTATATCCGCCGTATATGCTCAAGAAGTTTTAACTCACTGAGGAGGGCGAGAGCTGCATGGATTCGGATCCATGACGTCACAGGTCAAAATTTCAGTTAGAATTAATGTATTATTCTACATGGGGGAGACGGCTTTAGCTAGTATTCCTACAACTTTTCGTCCCGTTTTTCGGTGCCGGAGATGTGGTGGATGTTTGGGCCGGGTATTCATACACCTGCCACTTGCATCTAACTCATCAGGTGTGCAACTGTACCCTATATATATATATATATATATATATATATATCTGAAGACACATGTTGTTAACATGTTTAATGTGTAAGTCTATCATATAGGTGAATTCTGATTTCAGATCTTAAGCTTTGCTCACCTATATGAGTGTATCAATCAGTATATGGTACATAGGTACATAGGTACATTCTACTATGTACCGTTCTACAATCAATCAGGTGTCCGTTCTAGCGTTATATATGTCCCCTCAATATGCGTCTCAATGTATATTTAACTATGTTTGATCTCATTATATTCTCATTTTTCTTTCAATTCCAGCCAAAAGGTCTGTGGACTTTTTAAGCGGATTGTATAAATTATCTGTCTCATTATTCCCTCATTTATCATATTTGACACCAGTGACCATGCCTGACAGCGTCATCGTCGGTCTGAGGCGCATTACTGACACTTGTCGACAGCCTATGAACTCAGTTTACAATAGCCATTAAAGGTAAAAAAATGCATGTTAAGAATTTTAATTTCGAGTTAAATTATGCAAGAATGCGACAGATTATTGCAGTAGTCTTTTTATCTGAATATTCAAGTAGAGGGTTCCCGTTTCGAGGATCATCGTTTCCAAAAGAATTGACGCAGTATATAAGCAATTATTGAAATATCAATCGGAATCTTGGTTACCCAATACTCATTTCCCAACCTAGGACTAGAGCTCAGATATATGTGATGATTTCCTATATACATATATATATATATATGCTGTTTCGTCTGTATCAGGATATTACGTGTACAAATTACAACATTATATATTTACCATTGTCCATTTTCGCTTGAGATGTGTTAATTAGTAGCCTGTAATACGATGGTTTAAAAACCCGCCTGGCTTCTTTATAGTTATGCATCAAAGCACTATGTAATTACTGATTCTTTGTTTTGATGTTTACCGCCAAGTATACCCAGGCTATCCTCCCCAGTCACGGAGACTCCAAACCAGGTGAGTTAACAGTAGCCTATAAACAATACAAATATAATCAGTCTGTGTGACTGTACCCGACACTAATTAGACAATTGCCTTTAATCCAACCAAATCCAGTTGATTTTTACGGTGTCCATTGTTTCGTAAGTGGCTTGGAAACAATACATCAAAGGCGGAAGTAAATTTTATCTGAAATCTGTTTAATTCTGTTAATCCTAAATATAACAGTATTAGTATGTATACCTCGTACATGTAGGGATGTATGCAATTTACACTCACATAAAGATGAAGTAACCGTTATATGGAACACCTGTTGGAACTTTGATCTTCTGTGGATAGCTCACCAAACATCCAATGTATGCAATCACAGATCCTTTGATTGTGGGGGCATAAAATAACGATTACTGGATTTTCAACGAATGCATTTATGGGTTTTGTGCGTGCCGAGAAAAACCACTCTCCTGTAGAAATTATCGACTGGATAAATAAAAATTTCGTGGCGAAATATACTTATCCGGACATCGTATATACTATAAACCTGAACTGATGCAGTACCTGGGCAGTAGTATTGTAGCGTAATGAATTAGGCGTTGTATGCTGCTGATGCAAGGTCCAACAGAAGTCCATTTGAAAAACCCCGGGTATTTTCCTATCCGTATTTAGATGCTGCCTAGCCTGTAAAATCTGTATGTTCCTCAGTCAGCAATCATTATCCGAGGGGATCGCAGAATGCAGAAGTTTTTAAAACCGTTTTGTTAAGCTCACATGGCTTGTTTTAGGGAGTAGCCTCATCATAAACTACTTGCTGATAGCTAGACATTTTGTTCACAGAAATTCTCCATACTGTGGGAACTCGGATTTTGAACTACCCAATACAACAGTGTGAATCTTGCATCGAAAACTCCACATCACGGAGATTACCGGATTCTCTTGATGGCTGACTAATCATGGCGGACTGCGTGAAGTTTTGACCGAAGCAACGCTCTAAAACAGCTGATATGACCCTAACACAACTGTTTTAAAACCGCTATGGCATGCGATCCCCTCGGCTGATCATTGCTGATTGGGGAACATACAGATTTTAAAGGCTAGGCAGCGCATAAATACCGATAGGAAAGTGCCTCTGGTTTTTCAAATGGATCTCTGTTTAGACTTGGAATCCATAGCATACAGCGTCTAATTCATTCGGCTATAGCATTGACACAGTGACAATACACACCTTAAACTGCAGGTCACATGCAAATGTAGGGAACAGTGCAAAGCGTGACATGGAAAATAAATGCCCAGTTGTCAGTCCATGGCTTAGAAAAAACAAAAACCAAAAAAAAAATCAAAAGGAGACAATAAATCTCTCAAGTCTTATTTCACAAAATATTGTACAGTTAACTTTTCCATGATTATTTAGAAGTGACGTCCAAATTATCAGCGCGTGGAGTTCGGGGTGTTACGTGTCACTGACTACAGGCAATTTTGGTAGCGAGAATGAGAGGTGAATATCAGCGATAAGTTGAAAGAAACAGAAATTTTACTAGAGTTCTATATGCAGAGCTACACCAAAATGACCTTGAGCTTCGACGACTAGAATGCGTGTCACTTTATTATTAAGTGTATATAGCATCCCTATGTTACACACTTGCAAAATATTGAAATCCGTTATCAGCGTTTAGACAACGGTCAGGTGTCCAGGCTTATTATTTACCCGATTTGCACACAGGATGTGACGAAGTGTGCCACTTCAAAAGAAGTACGCTACCCATCGAGGTGGGGAGAGAGGGGAGGTGGGAGAGGGGAGCTAGGCCATGGGAAAGTGCGCCGGGGCCAGATACGAGCCGTCAAATTTACAAGCTTAGAAAAAACAGAGGTTGTAAAAAGAGCATAATACATTAATATTTGATAAAGCCGGAAGGTTTAGCAATTGAATAGCGGCTTAGATAAAGCACTGACCCCACCCACTCGAAGCTGTCAGTCAGGGTGAGGCGATAAAACGTCTCAAGAAAAGTTAATGTATACCGGAAGTATAAAAGGGGCTGGGTTAAGCGCCCTAGGCTTAAGTTCCTCTCCTCTGTCCGGACGGAATCTCACGGAACCCCTCACTCTGACACGTGTCCAACTAAAAAACCGTAGAGAAAGGCATCTTACGTTCCACTTCCGCTCTAGATAAGTATGTTCCTACATCTACAGATACATATCAATCAAGAAAAACACGTACGGTCTTGAATTCTGTTACAATGGCGTATATATACTTCAAATTGGAGGAATGCCAGAGGCAGTGTAGCTCAAACAAAACACAGTTTTCTCTCGTGTATTAAATTTTTCAAGTCTACTTATCTGGATCAATACCATAGTCATCACTTAGACACGGTATATCAGCTGCTGATATATCCCCGAATACCAAGTGGAGAAACCAGTGGAACTTGGTCGTGATTCGTATACATCTGAATCAAACAGCAATTACGAGATCGAATCCCAAGCGTGTGTATTTTCTCCGATCCCAAACGAGTTGGCCTATTATGCACAGGATGCCATATTGTTCTCTTTCACAAAGTATAGCACATTTGCCTGACCCTTTACAATTACCCGAGAAGGGGGTATTTAATATAAATGAAAAATCTTCATTACACGTTAATTAAGCAACTTATTAATATCACTGAGAATAGTAAACTATATACGGACAAGTTTTAATATTGATTCAATCAGCTAAATGCCAAAAATGATTAAGAAATGGGAATGAAAATTTCGGAGTGCACAGGATTCAGTAGCCTATTGATTATGCTACCGATACAACGTCTAATAGAGGTCCATTTACAAAACGAGGGGTATTTTTGCTATCCGTATGTAAGGGCATTTTCATATCATTAGTTTAGACGCTGCCTAGCCTTTAAAATCTGTTTGTACCATAATCAGCAATAACAGGCCGAGGGGATCACATGTTGCAGCGGTTTTAAAACGCTTTTGTTAGGTCCATATCGGCTGTTTTACACCATTGCTTCGGTCAAAAATTCCCGCAGTCCTCCATGTTTAGTCAGCTGTCAAGGGAATCCGGTAATCCCCGTGATGTGGGGTCGATACAGGATTCACAGTGTTACATAGGGTAGCCCAAAAACCGAAAACTCCCACAGTGCGGAGAATTTACGGTGATCAAAAATGTCGAGCGATTGGCAAGTACTTAATTAAAGCAAGCGATGTGAGCTGAGAGTACTTAATTATGAGGCCGCTGACTAAAGCAAGCGATGTGAGCTGAACAGAAGAGTTTTAAAACTCCAGCACTGTGCGATCCCCCCGGACAGGAAAATACCCCTCGTTTTGCAGGTGGACCTCTGTTAGACGTTGTATCGGTAGCATAATTCATTAAGGCTAAGGATTCAGTGATACGTCACTCAAAATGCGTGAACTGCGGTATTGTCGTGTTTTGATGGTTACACGATGCGTATGCAGTTAACTGGTACTTTGCACCGTACACTAAAGAAAATTTTGCTCTTATACATACAGCAAGATTTATGAAAGCATGAGACCCAATGCAGTCGTATGGAAGGCCATGTGCCTCTATAGACAACAGAAAAATGTAGAGAAACGCGTTGGTGGCGTGGTCTGGATTTGAACCCACGGCCGCTCCAGTCAAGGGCTAGTGGCACAAAGTTGACGCTATGGAAATATCGTTATGAGTCGTGTGGAAGAAAAAGCGGTCTGTACTTGCCGCAAAAACTCTTGAGTTCAATTTCAATGACACAAGTTAAACATTAGCCGAAAAATGCATGGTGAAATGCAATTGACAAAAATAAATCTCCACACAAAAGTTAGTTATAATGTAAGTCTACAAATCCGAAGAAAAAAAAAATCGATCCCATCTCATTTAAAATATGGAGGCAATTTTGAGCTTGCTTGAACAAACAGCACATTACTCATCGCCTTTACATTTTCACGCGATAAAAACACGACCATATGTCGTGCGGCAAGGGGGAAATCCACAATTCTGACCCCGCGACCTATTAATGTCAGCTTGTGTCATAGAAACCACGAGACATTGAAATCCCGTGGCCTCCCACTCAAAGCAAGACCGTGGGAACGGATTTACCGCCCGTACTTTGTCAGTCCTGCCAGGCGACGATCTTGCGTGAATACAGAGTCGTCACACAAAGCTGGAATACCGTAAATATACAACTGATAGATAGCGGCCACATAAGGGAGTGTTCTGCCCACGCGCTGGTGGCAGGACTTGAAAGTCCCGGAGATGGGATATTAGTAGGCATGCGCGGCTCTTTGTAGGTCTTGAAAATAAAATAAAATAATGTCAAAAGAATGGGATCAGCTTTAATTGGGGAACACTTATTGGCCTCAAAAGACATCAAAGACAGTAAATATAGTTCGTGTATTGTCTATTTACTTATTTGACTGGTGTTTTATGCCGTACTGAAGAACATTTCATTTATATGAGGGCAACCAGCGTTATGTTGGGAGGAAACCCAAGACCATCCGCAGATTGCCGGCGGGCTTTCCAACGCGCGACTGACACGAAGCCATGCAGCGTGAGCTGGGCTTGAACTCCCAGCGATCGCACTGGTGAGAGGCACCTGAGTCATTGGGTTGCACTGGCGCGCTAACCGCTTCGGGCCAGGGAGACTCCCATCGTGTATTAAGCAGTGGTTCTAAATACACAAGTCTCCTCATAAAATAACCACGAGTTTTTGACACACATGCAGGACAGACTTATATTGAAGCAGATAACTGTAGAATTTGACTTTTACGAATAATTCTTCGTACCGTTATATATACTTTATTATTATTTGTTTTGTGCTTACCGCCATAATATACTCAGAAGTATTTCACTTCTTCAGGCCTAGTGCCTGATGATCCCATATGATTTATAATGACAAATATGGATTAGATTCCCTGTTGTAAATCTTTAACCTTCATGCATCGGCAGACCTATTAAGGAAGAACGTCAAATGTATCAACGTGGAAGAAACTAATTAATAATTCTAACCTGTCGAGAATTAGAATAAAACAGAATTTGGTGTCCTTTTCAAGTTTGCCTGTCATCATAACGAGACAGAAAATTGTAGTGCTGTTCACGTGGCAAGCACGAGCTCCAGCATGTAACACGGGACGACGGGCTTTGCATGGCAGAGTTACCTCCCATATATCGCGTGACCAAGCATGCCTGGCACAGCGCCTATCACGTGACCTCGGTAAGCGTGCCTCAACAGGAGTTTGACAACCCGGATTCTCGCTTCGTCATTGCGATCGTCTCATTATGTTTTCACTTCCCCTAACGACACCACTTTAATAATCAATGCCGTGTAAAGTTCTACTGGTACGACTTAAGTGCTTCCTTATTTCACTTCAGGAGAACTTCAGTCTACGTTGGCCTAGGCTAAAATATAGGTCTGTATTCGGTGTTATTGTCTTCATGTATATAAATATATATGTAGATGTATTAGGTACTGGAGCGAAACGGTTTTCAGGGTGCGGTGTGCATCTTTTCTTGTCTATACTGGAGGAAAATAAAAATAGCACTGTTGAGATCGCCATTCGATCGAGATATGGTTACCAATGGTTTGACTGAATTTTGGTCTATCAAATGACTGGCCATAGGCAGTGGTTTTGCCTGGCATTACCAGGTTTCCTCTAGTCTTACCCGTAACTAGGTTATATAAATGAAACTATCCATTGCGCAAAGTTAAACAACAATCAAACAAATGGATCAGATTTGCGAGAGGCACCAAACTTACACCAAGGCAAAGGTATATGACTGATATTAATACACTTGAAAGTACCCCTTTAGAAGTAATTACGAACTACAATGACACAAACGGCTAAACACAGCAACAAAGACAGATATGATGGGTATTTTTCACTTTTATATCACCAATAAATTGTAGCATACAAAATGCTTGCACCAAATACATGTAGCGAAGGTATATAATACTTCAAAAAATACAATAATTTTATATAAAAATATAAATATATACATAAACTTTGGTCCCATAGATTTGAGCAAATAAAACGATAAACGTCACATAATGTTTATTTCACAGCTTGGTCAGTCCATTTTGGCACTTCGGCTAGTACATTGTATTGTCTCATTGTTTGCATTTCACCACGGTCGCCATAACTGCTCGGATTTGAGGTCGACATTCGTGGGAACGGCCGATTTCTGGACCCCCTGGGCAGCAGTGTGTCTCACAGATACGGCTGTTTGGCCAAAACTTGACACTGGAGAGCTGCCACGGGATGAGGGCGGTGACAGTGGCATAACGAAATTCTGCTGGGGTTGCTGCTGTTGTTGTTGTTGCCATGGATGCTGAACATTGACTGGTGTTGGGAGGACAACAGCGGACGGCATCACGACCAGAGCTCCCTGGTTATGTGGACTGGATGTGGACACAGGTGTTGTGGTGGGGTAGCTGGCGGTATGAACTCCTGGAATGAGAGGTGTCGTGTTCGGTATTTGAACGTATACAGGTTGGATGGATGGCTGTGGATGGGCGGCTGGTGGCTGAATGGTATTCATGCGATGCGACAAGTGATTTAGCACACGGGATCGCACCTCGCTGTCCACGCCTTTGACGGACCCTAAGTATCTCCCCACCTCGGCAGCACACTCTTTGAAGCCGGAGTTGTACTTGGCTATGGCACCCATGGTCTCCTGGGAAGCTGCCCGGGCTTTCTGCTGTGGCACGGCTTTAAGGAAGTTCACTGTCATTTCCAGAATATCGGCCTTTTCTAGTTTGGAGTATTGTGAGCTCTGAAATGATATAAGACAAACAACGATTAAGTTCGAGGTCGGTTAATACACTTACATTAAAATAACCACAAAGGCTGGCTTTGTTCTTCTTAGCCGAAACCATTAACAAGTGACACTAAGCCTTATTCATTTGACCCAAGATCCCATTACATTCCCCCATACAACTCACTGAATTGCCTCCCATTAAGTTTGTCACTATGTTCAGACATGGCAGGTTGACGCCGCCTGCGGCAAGGGATTAGGCAAGGAGCAAGGAGCACATTAATGTCAAGCTCTTCTAAATTTAACGACGTGGACAACGTTACCCAAGGAATTACAGCAACGACATGTTCACAAATACTTACATCTTTATTCATAGCTTCCAAAACAAGGCTCTTCAGCTGGTTCAGACATGTGTTGATTCTGGCTCGTCGTTTCTTTTCCATCAAAGGTTTGTTTGTCTGCAAAATAAAAATTCACAAAATACATAAATCAAATATTCAAAATGAATGCAAATCACAAGACATGTACTTGTATAATCATAAACATAAGCAAGACAGACTTATACTGTTCGTGAAAGCAAAGCAAAATGATATGAACTTTCCATAGTTTTTAAAATTTAATTACATAAGTTACGGTAAAATTCTAAAACACAAAAGATATGACCATATCTTACCTTTCTTAGTTCTTTTCCATTAAGGGGAATGGATCGGTTCTTTCCAACTGTTTCCACCATCTTGCTAGATCAATAGAGTAAAGTTCGCAGTCCGCTCTGTGGCTGTGTATAGGAATTCAAAGTGCAGCGGTATCTCCGATGTAACCTGTATGACCACGCGAGTCGTGTGGGGGACTACCGCCGATAGCAGCCCTTTATACTCGTGGTCACATGCCGGAACGCGTCTGTGAAGCCGAAATGTTGAAGTTTCCCACGGTCGCATACTGCCGCCGCCAGCCAATCAGATCGCAGCTGTTGTTCTGAAACCTGTTGAGATTGCCTTCAGCAAATGATCTATGGCCCCAGTCACGTGGGGTCGTTCTAATCGGGTTGTTTCGGGCTGTCAATCACGTCGCGTCGCGCATACCAAGCAGCGCTGTCGCGTGCCGTATTAGTATCCCTGTACATTTCCGGTCTACATTGTTTGTCGTGCCCGAGTTGGCGCTAAGACCGAAGTGTGGGAAATCTCCTCCCACAGTGGACTTCGATGTAGACAAGCGGGCCGTTAAGATTTGATACTGATCAAAGATTGTCATATTCAGACTTGAGGCGGCTAAAATCGCCTGTCTCAGGATATACGATAGAGACATTTTAAATAACAAGCGCTTAACAGTTTTCTGTGCTGGCATCTTTCCGCCCTCCCGCCCGCTCTAAAGCTGTCCGTATGTACCCTCGGGTGGATACATATACAGGCCTAGCCAAAGTTTATATTTACATATTTGATTTTATTAGTCTATTAATTTATTGATTTCGGCTATGGGAAACTTTTTAGATTTACATAAGCATACATACAACACAGGCAACTATTTTTTTGGATGTCATAAATAATGCAGGCTTTGACATTCTTTAGCAATGCTTGTCATATTAAGCGGAATCAAAAACAAATCCCGCCACCCACAAGGTATTAATAAATTAACACACTAATATTGAATTATTCTCGCCTTACTCACGCCTTAGTTAATCTGGCCAGGCCGAGTTTGTTTTTTAAGCTGGGTTTTCTGCCTGCCCAGGACTCGGGCGCCTGGCGCGGGGATCGTGCCCCGTTAACAGTGCTGCTCTGCTCGCTCAACCCACAGCACTCTCTGATCAAGTGGCCTGCAATTTTAATGGCACACATAACTCAAGCTTGACAAAGCCCGCCCCAACCCGGGCTCGCGACTCGGGGGCTTAGCTGACACGAGTCATTGTGTGCTGGAATGCGGCTTGGGCCTGTCTCCACGCTCGAACAACACCGGGTCCGTGGGAAAGCTTCTCTTGCTTGACTCACCAAGAAAGAAACACAGATATGTTTTCGTTTACTTTGTCCCTGTAGCCCCACACCTGGCGGAAGACAGGCGGCTTTTTTGTAGGCCCTGAGAAACTTAAACCACGGACACGAGCTATTCAAGTCATGCCCTATAACGTACTTTTTTTAAATGAGTCAGTTCCTAACTGATGTGACCTTTGCGTGTTAAAGGAGATTCGATTGCTTCGATTCAGAATCCCCATTTGTCGACAATACGCCGGATAAGCGCCGTAATTCGGCTGAAGTGAGCCGACGTCCGTGAGCACGTGCGTGCAATCGATCGATGACGTCAGTGAACCTGAGGCTGTTCTCATGATAACAGGTGATGAAGCGGCGAGCGCGTGACGCGACATGTCAAGCTCAGCACGTGACACCAATTTATCGAGATGCCAAAACATCCTTTAGAAACCTGTAGCTGTTGTCCCGTTATTGATGAGAGATGCAGGTCGCGCGACCATTGACTGCCACGCCATTTTAGCGACATGCCAACATATCCTATACAGGCTTGAGGCTTTTGTTATTTTATTCGCCATTCATGAAGATCGCGCTAGCTGCCAATGTCACCTTATTTTATCAAAATTCCATCACATCCAGTAGAAAATTAATTCTCTTATTCTTTTATCGAGAAAACAATCCACGTGACTGCCAATTGTCCACTTCGAGATGCCACCATATCTATGCAACTGAGACTTGGTTCTTCTGTCATTTTTGTCAATGATGAGGAAACTAGCCCCACGCGACCTACCCAAGGGAAGTGGCAGCATCTTCTGGATGGTCCTTTTATTTTAGTCTTATTCCAAACGGATTAGTCGCGCGACTGACCACTGGTGCACTATTTCATTATGATGCCAACACTACAACCATACAAATGTTTAATGTCCTTTCTGCGTTTAGTAATGTTGGGACCTAAACATATTGTAGGTTGTGAAGCCGGACAAGGTATTATCACTTTAACACAATACCAAGATATCCATTTGACACGTATTACCATTAAATACGAATTATACATGGGAAACTTAATCCAAGAAAATATTACCAACACATTGTTTGTGCAAACGAGTCAAATGCTTACCTATTCCATAAAAGAACATTTGGAACTCATATGAAAAGTGAATCGACACTAGCCAAACTTGTATTTATAAATTACTATATCCAGTCTGGTGGAAAGAATATCAAATCAAGCATATAATTCCATAGAATATTGTTTGATCAGAAACAGAACGGTGCGGTGATGCATGGATATAGTGGTCAAAAACCACTGAAACCATTACTTTTCATTAGTAAATAATAGTGTAAGAATCGAGGCGACCGTGTGTTATATGATTTAAATTGCCCGGGTCAGTAATGCACGATCTGTCTCAACTGAAATTAATCATAAGTTTATAAAACAAAAATGATGTTCTATGTGGTTAATACAGCACTGTACATAATCAAAGCACTGGCTCTAAACAATAATAAAATAAATAATTTAAATACCTATACAATACATCAGAACCACTTTAAGTAATGGTGTGCATGTGTATAAGAGGAAATGAAATATAATCACCACGCTGAAATATTCTCTCTCTGCTCCTCGTGTACCAGTCTCAGTAAGCCATTACATAATCCTGTCAGGCCAAAATGATACAGTTGTTACAACAGAGACAAACACGGCCTTTAGGGCAGGGTCCACGTCGGATGCTTCCAGTTTCCCCAGATAAAACTGACCACAAAGGAAAAAAATATTTGAGCATAAGGCGCTAAAAAAATAATCAAATAAATACATAAATAAATGGGACACCTCATCTAACCTTTCATGTCAATAGTTGGTTTATTAGTTGTGGGTATGTAAAAAATGGGTTAGCTTATACTTAACGTGTGTCGCCGTTCGCATAAATCGGTGGACATAGGTATATATTGTTTTTATTTCACTTAACGCGGGTTTTTGGCAAAGTTATTCAAATAGAAGATGATGTTGGCATGTTAATAGGACTGGCGTTTACATCAGCCTCCGATTTAACCGCCTTTACATATGCATGATTGGGCTGACTCTATTACACACACAGTACAACAGGTTTTAACAGATAAGATGTGTTTTTTAATTTCGTCTTATGAAAATGTTATTCTGGGACCGTGGGAAAGGAGCTAGCTCCACTCAACCATGACCGGCAGATTATTCTTAGGCTCGTGCTTTTTTCACTCCGATCGCACGACTCCCGGAGCGCCGAGTAGCACCTCTGCTGGGCGACAATTCCGCGAGGGAAAAAAACTGTGGAAATAGTCCCAGTGGTTTCCACAAACTGAGTGAAAGCGCAGCGGGTTTCCGCTAAGACTCGCTTTCACTCTAACTTTCACATACATCACACTGTCTTTAGTCACCCACTTAGCTTATGCGATCCGATTTTTCTGCTGAACCTCTGTATTCCGCCGAGAGCTTCAGCAATCCGTGTCATACGCAGCAGAGGTGACCTTCCTTGTCCCTGTGAGGAGTGTGGGTAGACCTCTCCACCTGACATTCAAAAACCACCTGTCTATCTGTCTGACCGCTATTCGTTCGCTCACATCTACCACTTTATCTATCTTAATTATTTACCCCGTTTTTTTTTTAGGATGTATTGTTGTACTTCTATATACCCTTGGCTGTCCGGCACGTGACTCATATTTACTGCCTCATTTCGTGTGGGAACAAGTTCGTTAGAGCAAAAACCGAGTCATAATCATGACATGTTATTCCTATTTCTTGTTGCGTCCGCCACACGCATTTGTTTTGTCTCGCGTACATAAACATAACGACGGATCACTCACAAATTTGTAATTATATTTATATATACATGTACATAGGAAGTCAGCAGGTAAACTTACAGTACTAAGTGCGGGTCAAGAATTCGATAACGTATACTGAATGCATATGGTGTCGAATAAGAATGACTTAGTTACACGATAATGGAAGTATAGATTTGAGTTAGCTTCACTTCTGTGAGGGTTTTCTAATGTAGAACACAAAACCACCTTATCCATGTTACTGTTCGATTCCAGTCCCTGCTGCGGCCGTGGCCTTCACAATCATCATGGAATATTGTCAACTTCCTGTGTGGGTTAGGATTATGGGATCGGGATGCGATTGAGGTGGAGTGGAGTGCTGTGGTTTTGGGTACTCCAGAAACTTCTCTATATTACCCCCCGCCCATGAACAGCCGACAGCTGTATAAGATGCAGGGAAAGAAAACCTGGGTTTAGCGAGGATTGTAACAAGCACAGCGGTAGTGAGGCGAAAATGCGTGACGACGGTCCACGGGAATGAAATGACATGTTCACGAAACAGCCTTCAAAGCTAAATGGGCGAAAGACAGAATCGAACTCCTACCCTACGTTGACGAGTTAACATGCCGTGAAAACGTGTAGCTTCTGTTACATATTCTGTTTCTGTTAGTGCACATAACGTATATAGGCCTATGTGTAGCACACAACAACCAGAACCGTAATTGTGTTAATATACATGTCTACATGTAACCTATATATTTACATGCATATATATAAGAGGCACGTGCAACAGCGCAATGTAAACCGGTGCACCAAGTTCTTTATGCTTTGTCCTCAGTAGATAAAGTGCGATGGCACGAGCCTGTAATTTTTCTCGCACTCATGTAGGTAAATGAAATCGACAAGGGGAATAATGAATACTTAACAGCCATATGGCTCCAGGCAAGCCGAACGTGCGATAGCCTAAATTGAATCGAGGGCATCCGGTTTGTTTTATTGTCTTTACCTGTTCATGAATTGAAATGTATCACACAAATGACGAACAACCACATCTGAGAATGTGCCGTTTTGTAACAATTAAAACAAGGTTACTGTAATATATTAAACAAAAACAACATACGATCCAGTGAACCGATCAGAGATAACTTGTAACTGAAGTGACCTTTGTTGCATTATATGTGTGTTATTTAAACTGACTATGCAGGTAATATATGAGCAAATTCAGGTACTAGTTTTTAATATTCAGTAATATTACGGTGAATCGTACAATATTAAGTAATAGTCTCTTGAGACTTTATGTTAATTCACAAAAATTGTCGTAAATAGTGATATTCACTAAGATTTTCCTAAATCGTAAGCACTATTCAGTAATATTCGATATTGTAATATTCTGTAACATTTTGCATTAATCATAAACTTCACTATTTTTTCTGTAAACTATTGCATCACATATTTAAAGACACATATTCCGTTGAAAGCCGCACCCTGAAGTCGTGCATTATATACCTTATGTTGTATACATACTACGAAGAATTGTTTAATTTAAATTCATTTTTCTAAAGGACTCGAGGCATACATGTGGCGATAGAACTGTAATTTTTTTCTGAAGTGACTTTCTATAGAGTATGTCTGGGAGGCGAAAGTCCCGTGTACTTTCCTGAGAATTTTTTTGACACTTTAGTCTAATGTATCTATTTTATTTTCATAGGCAGTATATAGAAATCTTCAAAGGTACGATGCGCTTTGTGTCTGAGTATGACTCAGGCCTGCTTAAATATATACGAGAAATATAAAAGGTAATAATTCCTGAGAAAACCACATGGCAGTTTATACCACCTACACAGCTGGCCATGTCTAAATATATACATACTATAGCTGCGGTGAAATTCCGGTAAATGTGAAGTTATCGATGGGCTGTACTATTTCATGCGTGGGTGTATTTATGAAACAAAAGTCGAGTGTTGTTCATGAGCTGGCTGCGTGGGGTATGTCTCTGGTCAAACCACCCGGAACTGAATTGAGGTGCATAGAGTTGATTCGACCCTTTGTGTAGGATGAACGCATATAAAAACACAAAACCTATATAGATATATATATATATATATGTGGCATATACTGTTTATCTAATTGTCATATTTCAACATACCTTTCCTGCGCGGTAATGAACTTGTTTGACAGGGATTTTTGCGCCATTTTTTGTGTGTGTGTGTGTATTTATACGCACGTATTACATGCACGTGTTTTAATCAAATTAATCTCTAACGTACATAATTACATATCAAATTCAAATCCTGAGATTTTGTTGTTTCAAACTAGGCATTGTAGAAGATGGTCAAATCATTTAACTCTTAATGGGCTAAATAAACCAAGTTTAACGAGTTTTTGATTCGGTAGGGCCTTGTAGTTTATGACTTAAAAGTTCGCCTATGACTAAGTTTTTCATTTTGCAACAGAACTGGGAAATATAATTACGCCTAGAAGTAATATTTTATTATATTTCTCTGCACATTTTTGGTGATTTACAATGCATATATCCCGTATAACGGCTTTGGTGGCCGCCAAGCATTCACATCCAACCAGCACTGTTTAACTGAACATCAACCAGTGTCAATAAACTTACGTATCTGGCCAACCCCGACGGCACATATACATATATGACACGTAAGCAAAGTTAGGCGCATCGAGGGATTAAGATGAGTGTACCAGCGACCTATATTATGACTTATTCGTATAGAGCGTATCAGTTACACGGCGCGCTGTTGTATGCTAATCTGTTGTTTCTATAGTGGTTGTTGTTGTTTGAAACCACACCTGTATATAGTATTTCCTAATCTCATAGATATATCTTTTGTAAACAAATAAACAAAACGAGCAGTCAGTAATCCCACTGGCGCCAGAACTATTACAACTTCAACAACAACGTCTGTTCCCCCAGCCAAGTAGGCATGCATACAATATTTAAATTCGCGAATTCACCTGCCAAACCAATACTATAATCCGTTTGCTTGTATGTATTTGAACAAATCAAGGGCTATAACACTTTGCATAAAAAATCGTTTGGCAATTAGATGCATTTTGTCTCACGCGGTGACATGTGCTGACAAGTTTGACAATGTTGGTGACCCTCCCAGTCAAGTTTTATCCATTTGAAATGTTAATAAAAAGCAAACTGTATTTCGCCAAAATAAAACACAAAACACAGGACCAATACTAGCGGTAGTGTGTGTTAGCTTGTGTTCAAACAGATACATTTATAAATTTCCTCGGAATTTGTAAAAAAACTCCTGAGCAATATGTCGTTCTAACATGACAGAGATTCTTATGGATGTACAATTTCTATGTCTTTGTAGACGACGTTTCGATGTAGTAACTAACACTGTTATCAAGTCAGTTAGTTACTACATCGACATGTTGTCTACAAATATATAGAAGCTGTGTATCTATAAGAATCTCTTCCATGTTATGTTATTCCCAACTTCTACATGCCATTGAAAGACTTAATATGTGGTTCTGTTTTTGGAGAATTATCCGTTGTTTGATTATAGCAACTGATCAAACGGTTACTTTGACTAAATCAGAATAATAACGCTTCGTAGCTACCAATTTAGCTTCTGGCCGAACATCGTAGGAGTCTAATTCTGCTGTTTGGACATGAAATGTATATAATGTAAATTATATATGGTTACACATTGATTTCAACCAGGAATGATTCCTGAGGTACACTTGCTCTTGAGTGTTGATGTTGTTACGCATAGATACCTTGACCCCTGGGGTGCTTTCTCGGACCTCAGTGTAATGTCATGGTGTAAGCTCTTCCATTTGGAAGGATTATCCGTTAATCACCCGAAAAACATTCAAAAACTGATACAAATCGCATGGATCAGCTCAATCCATCTGGCGCCAGCAGAACCACGACTCCATCAGCTACGTCTGATGTAGATGTCAAGATGACTTATTTCCGATACTATGCCCAAACTATAAGCCAGACACGTGCCAATATATTTGTGATATGTTTGCAAAACTGCTGGAAATCTAATAAATATCTCATTTCAACAATTAAGATTTGTACTCGCTATGGATTAGACAGCATTCACCTCACTGCATCTTTTAATCCATGTCACAAAACAGTTCCCGTCTACGTCAAAATGCATGCATGACGTCTTCAGTGGTTTTCAAGACAATTCCTGGCATCCACTCAATGTGGCTGTAACAGATGTAATATAGCGTAAAGCCGTGGTCATTTATTCAGTGTTCCATGTTGAAGACAGTATCTTCTTACCTTATCGTGTAAATATACATGAATAACATAGGAGGCAATGATATTTTTTTCAGATTTGATGTCCCCTATAAAATCAGGAGAACTTGTCCAAATGCTTATATTTATTGTTATCATATTTGGATGCATATGTATTAACTAAGTAAAAGTTAGCATTTATTTTTGGCGTTGATGGCATATATTCTTCGGAAGGTTTAGGTTTTCATAGTCTGGGCCACATGTCTGATGTCATAGAAACACAGGATTAAACACCAATTAACGACCCAGCATCCAGCGTTAAATCTGTTAGCAAGTAAGTTCAGACTTATCCGCTCTGCCAGAGGTAACCGCTTTTATGTTACCGCGGCTTTGTTTCCATATCGGATCGTGCTAATCCCCAGCAAATCTTCATTCACATACGCCATTTACGATACAACCGCTCTCTTTCCGTTGTATATGACGTAAAGAGATCAAAATCCCAGATAAGTGGGGTTTTAGTTAAAAAAAGCTTCTGAAAGGTGGAGTCCTGGTGTATGATAAGATTCTATCTTCTACAAGGAGACGACTTCAAACTTGTAATGAAAGCGGAAGCGAGGCTCACATCCGGTGGGTCAATGGCGCGCACGCATAGCCTAATGGTGAAAAGCCCCGAGCCAGAACAGAACGATAAGCCCAATGATCGCAATCTAATAGACACATCCTTCGTTTCATACTGTAGATATTCACATCTGCCATTTGCTTTATGCAGTGTGAATAAATAATGAA
Source organism: Acanthopleura granulata (assembly GCA_016165875.1). Taxonomy (NCBI): domain Eukaryota; kingdom Metazoa; phylum Mollusca; class Polyplacophora; order Chitonida; family Chitonidae; genus Acanthopleura; species Acanthopleura granulata. The sequence continues at coordinate 26,481,782 of JABBOT010000080.1, read as the reverse complement.
CAGGATATTTTGAAACCCATTTAATAACAGCGCAATGTAATCAACCAAATGCATCTGTTCACCTGGCTCAAACCTTAAATAAAAAAGACAATCTTACGGGCTGATTATATGTATGACATCTCAAAAATGGAACTATTGGAAGCCAGAACTGCAGGTGAAATAAAGTATGGTTACATAACTATACATATCCAACAGATTTCAGAGGATACACATATATAATCGTCAAGATCTGAATCTCTGACACTTGTGTATTAAGGAGTTTGTCAGTACAGGTAAACAGTTAAATTGTGTCCAGATTTAGGCAACCTGCATTACCGCAACCCACAAAAGCTGACGTTCTATTTTTATTGCTTATCTTTACAATAAACGAGGGATCCAAGACCCAGTTTTTAGGAAGAGCTAGTTGAAATGAGATTCTCCTCTCTTACATCAGTTAATAACTCAGTACTTCTTTTTACGAAGAGCGATGGTAACCCCGAGCTTTTCGGTGTCTTTTGTATACCATAAACTTCACCGCCATCATGATTAAATGAATATTTTTGATTATATAAAGGTCATCAAACACCAGTAAAATCCAAAAAGTTTGTACCGAAGTCGAAAGTGCCGTCAGAGACACGACCTTGTTCTTGCCAGCCAAGTACATTTATGGACTACATTGGTATAATAGTTTAGTTATGAAGTGATGGCGTATTCTGGTTGTTCCCTAAAGGGATGTTAGTACAAGTATATTTTCAAAACACAACCTCGTTTTGTTCAATCTTGATTATCTTAACTTACTACGTCCTTATTCAATTTTTTCACGAATAATATTTCCTTATTGCCACGACAAAAACAAAAGCTGTTGAACACGTTTCCCTTCTGAACAGATCTTTTCCGTATCAGAGGTGTGGATTACAAAAGAAGGAAATGGCTTTGGTGACAAAGATTGTAGATGCTCCGCTAATAGTTAATGTGGAAAATCGTCATTCTTACATTTCCTGGTTGTAATGGGATTGTCATATTGATTTTTAATAGTAAGGGCCGATAATACGTGAAATGCATATACAGAAAGTGGGGTAAAAAGAGTAAGACAAAGACAGAGAGGCAATGGCCCCTGGTGCGTGGCCGCTGGGCATGTTTGAACCCCGCGGGTGTGTTTGCCTGTTAAGTCCTGCCATTCTCTGGCTGTTTTATCAGTGCTATTCAGTGCGGGTACATCCATAGTGGAAAAAATTGAATGTATGCTCTTCCGTTACATGTCCCGGGGAGTATAGGTGGAGAAGAGTCACGGAGACCTTCTGAAGCCCGATCCCTCCGGCATGGGCCCTGTGTGGGGTGTGGCCTTCCGGGTGAGTGGATCGAGGGAGGGGCACACTTACTTCAGGGTGGGCAAATACTTCCAGAGAGAACAACAGAGAGGCGAAAGTGCGTCTTTGTTAAACAAAGGTATTACGAAATGGCTGGGCAGTTAAGTGAAATTAGTCCCCTTGTCGTCGCGAGCGTGCTTTCTGGTAATGGACTGTTGATGGCAATGCCTCGTGCGCGTTGGATTGGCTCACATGTAGGCATGCATGCATGACTCAACATGCCTAAACAAAAATCAAGCAGATGCAGGAACAGTTGTCTGTTTATACTTGATTTTATGTTATACAACTCTGACTGTCGTCCTCTCCGGTCGTATTTGTGGGAAGGTCTGCCAGCAATCTGCGGATGGGCTTGGGTTCACTCCGGGTTCCGTCCGGTTTCCTCCCATTATAATGCTGGCTGCGGTCGTAAAAGTGAAATATTCCTGTGCACAGAGTAAAAAGCCAATGAAATAAATGAATAAATATATTCCCCTGTAAGACAACAGTTATGTTTATGGGAAACCGGAAACTTGTGACGATTTATAGTTCAGAAAATCGGGAACAATTTAGAACTCATTCAATATTAGGAATGTAATCAACTTAGATCATTTCCCCAAGCAAATCAAACATAGGATACTTTATTCGAAACAAAGTACAAATCTTCCGCAGATATGAGAAAAGAACATATTATATAATAGGCAGGTTATCTCCAATTGAATTTTACGGAGAACAGAACTTTCCGCCATGATATATATTGGACAGATACGTAAGATACTCTAGCGCACATACATGCATGTAGTAGGAGTGACAAATCAATTGCAAGCATTCAAAAGCATAAAGTTCAATATATGACACTTTAAGTAAACAGTTATATTGTCATGTCAACGGAGCAAATAATTCTTATATTTTGTTTATTATAAACGTGATGCCAAGTCGAAGCTCAGTCGAGGTTTGGAGAAATTTGTCCCTCTGGTCATTTCGCAGTAAAGCTGGCTTTACCGTCACCAGAGCAGCAATATTTCTTCGCATACTTTTATGCTTTAAACACTAATATATACCAGACAAATAGATTACATTGTTAATGCAAGCGGATCCTCTAGAAGTGTTTTCCCCACCCACATTTCTGATGGATTCCTTTTTTATTCACAGGCAAGCGAACCTCCCAGGGAGTGAATCCAAAGGGGCGTTCTGTGATCCTAGCAGGGGGAAGAAAGGCACTTTCTCTGACAGAAGATGTTTTGGCGAAAAAACGATTCCCGGCCAGTTAATACCCCGGAGGTCTATTCTATGGGACGATAATAGGCCGCATGCAATTCCGATTTCTCTCACTTTGGTCCCCAGGTCTTTATAGAAGACGATAAACTCACTCAGACATGTCCAAACATCTTGAGCTAAGATGTTATTTAAATTTCGCAGATGTGTAAAGCATTGTGATAGCGACAATAGCGTTATTCCACGACCGAGGGACGGGAATCTGGAACAAGTCACAACAGGGGTGTGCCTATTCTCATTCTGTCATCGTATATATTAAAATGTGCCCTCTCTCTTTCACGTCGATTTCCATACGCTGTCAGTTTGACGAGATTTCTCCTCGATTGTGTAAGTTTCACACACCATGTAAATTTCATACCACAAGATATATAATCTATCACTTTCATTGCGTCACCGCGCATAATTCCGTAGGGTCAGTTCATAACCTTAGCAACACAGCTGTGTTGTTGTCTGAAAGCTGACATTTGATCACACAGAAATTCAAAGTCATGGCTAACAGAGTGAACAAAAGCCCCTTACTGGGCGACGCGGTAGGTGCTTATCAAAGAAGTCCTGAATTCGAACCACATCCTTTGCTGGTTTGAATGCAATGTATGGATCATATATCGATGCTTATGGACAAAAATTTACCAAATTCTTATTGAATTTGGTAACCTGCTCACTATACTCCGATAAATGAGTGATTGCTATATATAAAATATAGAAAACTGACATATATACGCTTGCAAAACAGCGATCGTTTCCCGGCAAGTGCCCGGGCAAATAGATTAAATTACAAAGAGACATGCACTTGCCAGAATCTGGTGCGGTAGTTTCCACTGGGCTAGCGCTCTGCCGGGTTTCTCCTAGGTTCTCGTGGTTTTTACTGGGCTCCGCTCGGTTTCACATGGGCTCTGTTTGGTTTCTGTTCATCTTTACGTGCATGGTTTCTATTACGCTCTGTTTTACGAACATGGTTTCTTTTGCGCTCTGTTTGGTTTCTGCAACGGACTGCTTGGCCTGATGGATTGTCTCGTTTTCGCTCGAGCTTATCTTGGGTTTTGCCCAGCCTTCTTAGTTTCTTCTGAGTTCTTCGTGGTCTATCCCAGGTTCGTCGTGGTTTCTCCAAGAATTTCTGTGGTTCTTGTAGGCTGTCTTTGGTTTCCAATATGTTAGTGTGGTGTAGCCCGTTTACTTATTGTGCCAAGAAACAATTTCGGTTTCACCACACACCTCACCAGAAATCAGATGACTTAGTACATTTATGGATTTCTGGAAATAAAAATAAACATGGTACGCTTGTACAGACATAGCCCACAAAAAGTCAACTCGCGCGTCAAAAATCACACGATGTGATTGCATTGGTGAAAGCTCACTGGGGAAACCTGCAGAACAAGTCTGTCACACTCCTTTTTGACTCGAAAGCAACCATGTCAGCGTTTTTCTCAAATATGTTATGTCCGTTGACATTTCTTCAAAGGGATTGATTAAGAGTACAAGACATATGTATAAAAGGTGTTTACAGTGTGCATAATTTCTTTACAAGAGCCATACATGTAGATCTTCACCACAGTGACAAACACAGATAAATACCTTGTTTAATCCGGTAAACTATTCATACACACTAATTAATATATATAACCAACATGTTAGATTCACGTGCTCTCTTACTTTCCATGCACAGTCTGTCAACCCACATATGTACTTTGTATAACAGGCTTTTATTCTGTGCTGTGTCAATCAGACAAGAGACAATTACGCTGTTGTTTTATATTTGTAAGTGTGTAATCATCTACAGTATCCTTCATGATTAATGGTTTAGGGGAAATACAATAGATACATACAGAAAATGTAGTGTAAGAAAAATATTTCCACAAAACTGTTACGCAAAAGCCCCAAGCACCATGATCGGTTTAGATTTTGCTTTCCATGCACTCTTTATCCGGTTGTGTCATTATGATTTTCCTTGCAGTCGGTTGGTAATTCTGACATTACCGCGCCTTGTCTATGGCACCGGACATGTAAACCGTCACAGACCTATATCTGGCATACCCGTTACCTACATGAAGAGTCAGAGGAATGGTGATCAAACTTTATCAAAGTAGTATTTTATAGCTGACATATTTACACAAGCTGTATTAATCAGGGACCTCTTTAACAAAACTGCTCATAACAAAGCTTTTGTCACAGTATTTTTTTGTAAATCAAGTTTTCTGCTGCCTTGAAGACACATAAGGAAACAAAAACTTAAATCTTTGCAAAGTTTTGTGAATGTGGGTTCATGCATAGTAATTCCGAAAAGAAATAAACCATTATATAGCTGTCAGTATTTGCGTTCTCGAGAGGGAGCAAAATGAGAATGTGTATATGGGCGAATCATACAGATACAAGGAATGCAAGTCACTCTAACCACATGATATCACGCTGGTTTTGGATGAGACAGGGTGGGGGTTCTCGCGAACTACCGTGATTTCACGGAGATTAATAATGTTGTTGTTGGGCGCGAGAGCCCCAACTTGTCTCATCCAAAACCAGCATGATCTCGACAAATTTCTGCTATGCTGATTCGGTTTATTTTCCTGCAACTATGCAAGTTTGTTGCAAAATGATTACACACGTCTTAGCGTGGAAATATTTTTAACTGAAGGCACATGTAGACTGTTAAATTGCTCCGAGTGTATATAATATTCTCAACCACGTAATGTCCTCAACAATGAGACAGAGTAGGTCTGGCGATACATATGTAAGTACATAGGAAGACTCCGTTATTGAGTAAACGTCATTACAACCCCCCGCCTTATTGGATGTAGGGAAGGGGTGGAACACACAAAACAACCTACACGCGAGTTGCATTATCTCCATATGGTGTCTCATTTAGGCTAGATCAAGAGAATCACCAGCAATACTTATGTTTAAGAGAATTAGGATGTACACGTAGTCGCTTATTCGCTCTTAAACGCGGATTAAACCGTCTTTGTGTGCTTTTTTGAAAGCTTTGGTGGAGGAAACAAAGTTTTTATCCTGGTGAAGCGAATCGTGGTTATATACGGTATTAACGCGAGCATTGTAACAGCATGAGACTAAAACCTGCTTGTGTTTGTTACCAGAAGAAAAAAAACGTGCTGTCGTCGTAAGGTTGCGTAACGGTTTTAGGGCCCTCACGGTGCAAGAGTTCACATTGTGTCCCCGGCTCTGTGCCCTTAACCACCGTCACTGGGAGGGAGGGAGGAGCGAGGGAGGCGCGGCTAATGGGTTTGTCTATAGCATAATTGTCCCGCTGTTTGTACCTCGGCCACAAATGTTCATTGTGAATCCCGTAAGATATATTCAGCGATTCTCCACGGGCTTTTTTAAGATGATGTAATGCGGGTGGAGTTAAGATGGAATCAGCTCGACGGGTCACGGTTATCCAGTTCTATTGATACAGGCTTTCTCTTGTGTCTCTCTTGTGTGGACAAATCCAAATGCACAGTAACTGGGAACGATTTCTGTGACCCGTTACTTGTATTCGTTACTTTTAGTTCGCCTTGCAGGCTCGTGAATAAATAACACTTTGGGCTCCATCTTTGAAATCTAGGACAAGTTTGTAATATTAAAACATAAGTTTATAATCTCTTTTGTTGTATTTCCGGAAAAAATTTATTTTTCAAATTACCAAGTCCCAGAGATAAAGCTTTTCGAACAAAATTTTTCTGTCGTTTCCACGTTGCGAACAGAGCCGAAGATTTTGTTTTTAAGAAATTTTTCAGTTATATCGGTTAAATAGTGTTATTCTTGAAAATCCCTTTGAACCACGGTGTTAGGTTTGTTCCATTGGATGTATTTCATATAATTTTAATATTTCTAGCCAGCTTCTTCTGTGACCAGAGTGGCAATTTTACGGATTGGTGAACAAGACCTAAAAATATCATACAAATGCGAGTTATATAACTTCTTCTGTAAAGTTACTTGACAGATACACACACAAATAAAAAGCGATTACGATATAACCTCATTGGGGAAGCACGCTGGCTCCCTCCCCGGGCGTACGTGCGAAGGTCTGCCAGTAACCTGCGAGTGGTCATGGTTTTCCCCGGGCTCCGCCCGGTTTCTCCCCACCATAATGCTGGAGTGAAATATTCTTGAGTACGGAGTAAAAATCAATCAAATAAATAAATAAAATCATTGATGAAGATCCAGGAAGCCTACCAGCAAAGCGGTCTCTGAGAGCTCAAGTCCGGCTCAGCCTCCCTTCCTCGGTGGTCGTATGTGGGAAAGTGTGCCAACAACCTAGGGGTAGTGGTGGCTTTTCTCTGGGTTCTGCTCCCCATCGTAAGAGTGAAATATTCTTGTGTTCGGTGTAAGTCCAACGACACCCAATAAATAAATTTTTCGCAAAGGTATTAAATGTTTCTTCTGTTCACAACTCATTTTTCAAACGGGTTGAATGTTGATTTTGCCTTAATTTTCTTATACAGTGCATCCAAAATCTTAACCATTTCTATTGTCATGCATGTATGTATATGTGCATATATCGTACGAACGTGTGTATTCGTTCGGCTTATACGTCAATATTCAATGATCAGAGACACGTGTACATATATATATATATATATATATATATATATATATATATATATATATACATATATCTATATCATACAATAGCATCCCAGCTTCAAAAACAAACATTGGATGTTTTCTGATTTGCCAGGGATCCGAGGCGCACGAATCGAAAGATGACGCTAATTTTTATGCGCGATCACGAAATGTACAAGGAAATGAACATCACACCTGTATAGCGGCATCTTTGATACATGGCAACGGGGGACATAAAGCTTGATCTCGTCTTCTTGTTATAGGATGTTTACTGAGCGAAACAACTGGTAAGGCAAGTTTGGACAGGCGAGAGAAGTTACAAATTAAAAGCTGACAAAAATGAATAAGTCATTGCCGGCTTTAGGAATTTATTGTCCCGAAGAATCTCTGTTAGCTTTGTAGAAATGACGCCCTTGTCGGTACGATGCATCCTGGAAATTAAATGTCAACAGGAGAGGAGACATGTCGAAAGCAGAGAGCGGGCTGGACAAAAGTCTCACAGGGCGCGGGGATTGTCCATCGACCAAACCCCCAGTCTGCTTAATAAGTCATCCTCCACCCAGCTACCATTTCATCATGTCTGTACAGGAGTGCTAACTCTCATTTGACCACAACAATAAAATAACACCATGTTTTACTGCTTTCCCAAGACTCGGCCTGTTTTATGCTGTGCGACATAACTAAGACAAATTTAATGATTCGGACAAAACATTAGGATTGAATTGGAGTTCCATCTGGGTGTACTGAGTCCGGGTTCTATTTGAAGCACGTGCATAATTACATGGCTTATTACAGCAAACTACTAATGGGTTTGCCCCCCGCGGGCTCTGTCAGGTTTCCTCTCAAAAATGCTGACCGGCATTGTATGTAGTCTAGTTTACTACTTATCTACATCAAGGTTTTGATTGTTTCATCACATCAGAGGCCATATATTACTTTTTGTACTTTTTCTTGCTAGAGCGGAAATGAGGCTTGTTCTCTATACACATGCATCATAAAAGTACTGTGTTTCTGCGTGGGTTTTCTGTGGATCTTACATAATCGGAGGCAAGATTTAAGTCTCATCCGAAATGCTTGGACTCTTGCAGCTTTGAACACCCTCGCGGCCGACAAATCTTCTTTGGGCGATTTCTTATAAAAACCCCAGGTAGATACAGCTGTGTTTAGATAACTCAAGAGGATCCACTCACATCCAAGAGTTACGTTTGAGGGTCTTTCCACACCCCACTCTACCTGGAGCAGTTTCTATCACCTATTCCACAATCAAGATCTTACTTGTTGTCTTGACCATTGCACAATGACCAGTTCTGATTGATGTTCCGCTGATGTACTCCACGTGCGGCTGTTACGTCAGAGTTGCGTCATGGCTATAGAGGGTTTTGTAAGAACGCTATGCTAACATCAGTTAGCCGTCTGGTACCGTTCCGGGGATGTTTTATATCACAGGTTTAAGCCGACGGTGTGTTATTCTCCAGAAGGCACTGTTTTTGTTCGTGAAATCCCGTAGGATGTAGAGATTTTAAACAACAGAACTCACATCCGTTTGCTTTGATCACTATCTATGGATTCTGGTTTCTTTGCCCATTTGTTGGCTACGGCTAATTGTTAGCTGGGCCTAAGTTTATTGGTATAGTCTCCTACAAACCAGCCATGGTCAAATGATAACACATGTAAACACCGGTTTTAATATACACGGTCACTACTTCAATAAGAAACTTTAGTGTTACTCCAAACAGTTACAGTTACTTCACATTTTTTATTAATATTAAATTAATTAATATTAAATAGTACTTCAACAGATATTCTTCCTGTACCAAGAAAATCCAAAACATCAAATATACACAACAGTGTACGAAGGCCGTTTACCCACTACCGGTATTATTTATTATCATAAAAACCATGTAACATACATACATACATACATACATACATACATGCGTACATAAATAAATTAGTTTACATGGCGATTCCATTCCATGGAATGAGTTCCGCCAAGGCAGTAAGATGTGTTTCAAAAATTCAGGCTGATCTAATCAACAATTGCCGGTCGATAGAGGACTACTGCCACAAACCATGTAACGTATGTAGACTAACATGCTAACAGATCAGTGGATGTCTTTGGCGTGTGCCATCTGTCCAATGACGTTTCCAATTTGCTCCAACACCCTCTCTTCTCAGGCAGGTCTGTTTTATGGGAAACTGCGTAAATGGGGAAGCAATTTATCGCATCCGTTATTCGCTCATCTGCAGATGTATAAGTAAAGGAAATCTCCTAATGCAGCGGTGAACACTACTTGGCAGACTGTATGGTTTCGTCCACAAGACATAACCATATCAGCGATGTGAAAATGAATAGTATAATGCAGAAGTGTGGAGTGAAGAAATATGTGATAATTTGTCTACGAGACTGGCACATTTATCATTTGATATTAAGCTCATTCTCTAGTTCACAATTCAGGGGTGTCAATGAAATCACCGTTAAATCTTCGCCTCACTTTGTCCCTTCTTTTGCTGTGGCATAAATCTGTTTTCCATTACAGCTGCATGAACAGACTAACTTAGAACTTGTCAGAATTGTTACGTGTCGACTGTTTGCCAAGACTTTTATTTGTTACCGGTTCTTCATAGGGTTAAAACCTGACACACGTGCTCCACACACGAAACTAATCTGCAATGATAAACAGACGATTAAAGGAAGACGGTATGTCACAACAATGATGCCGTAACAGTTGACCGACAACAATATACCATGGTTACCACATCAGAAACAACGCTAATCGGATTGGCTGGAGACAGCTGGCAAACTATATTTGCCCTGTCATCATTTACCGCCATCATTGTGATTCCATGTCAGTTTTTGGAGGTTCCAACAGCGACGCGCGTTATTTTTATCCTGAAAGTAATACATGTTGAGGCGACGTGAAAGCCAACAACGGATAACGGATAACGGATCTGAACATATTATCTTAAATTATGGTAGAGAGTGTTACTTTGAAGATTCAAGACATCACCACAATCCCTTACAGAGTGCCTCCAGTATCTGCACAGCTACGCCCCTTTAGGTGCCAATTGTATCTACATGTGTAGGTTTTTCGTTTATTCCCCATGCCTTTGAGGAACGAGGACCCATAGTACTGCAACCCATTTTCTCATGATACTGCAATGATATGTCCCTCGGCATACTGTATTGGGTTGTATCATTCATACTATACTGTACTGAGCAATCACATGGAACTACATTGTGTTGATCCATGTTTTGACTTATCCCATAGTTTGGCATCGCTTGTCAAGTGGTACTATACATTTGGTTGTCCTGTGGTACTTTGTCAACTTCTCACATGACACTGCCTTGGGTGGACTGATTAGGGATGTCATCATTCCATACAAAAGCTACACACCAGGCTCGTCGTTCTGCAGAGTTGTAACTCTATTCTTCTGGCACATCTCTACATTTACTGATACATCACAGATTATGTATTTAATGTCTATAAAAAGAAAAATGTATTAAATGCACTATCTGCATGCTGTGTCTTCTAAATCAGGAAGGTAATGAATGACAGTTCCAATCACTCGCTTATACATTCAAAGATCTGTGTCAAAAATTGCATACATGTCCATTCATATGATTATGCATTCGAATTTTCATCCCTTAAAAAGAAGTATTCTTGAAATGACAGACATTTATAATGGCTTACTTATCTCAATTTTATACTCCAGACTTTTCGCTGAGAGAATATTAAGTGTCTAAAATGGGCGTTTTGTGATAGTCAAATTTGATTTATCAAATTTCTGCTGTCAAATGCCAGCAGTTTAATGAATAGCTTGTCAGACAAGCTTGCGATTATAATCTGGTTTACAGACAAAATAATGTATGAAGTACCTCAGATATTGCAACAGAGACTTTCGATTGGTCTATAATCTGGGACGCTGTACGACCATCATGGCTAAGTAACTCGCAAGCATAGATAAGGGCTGCTGAATGTCCAGTTTTGTTTAATCCTAACATTCGTGGTTTGTGTCTGGAATGGAAACTTGTTCTACCGGCCATTAAGGGCTCGTCCGCCGATAATATCGCTGTAAAATCCAGCTCATGGAAATTCGCTATCTGCACTGGTCATCTGCACGTGCAAACACACCGCTTATATTTGGCTGAGACCACACAGTGACCTGTGGGGATTTAATGAGGACTAGACTAGGCCGGCAGTTAGGTGCTGATAAGGGCTGGAGATTGGCCCAGGGTGAAGTACCGGCCGCTTGGCGCTGGTAAATGAATAAATACCTGCTAAGTAGCGCGACACTGATACACATCTCACAGCGAACAGACCAACAGTTAGCGCCGTCTGGTGAAATAATGTCAAGGGCAGTAATAAATCCAAGACTTTATAGGCAAATGAACTTATACCATCTCATATGCGTGGAGAACGTGAATATACCATCTATCCAACGCAACATATACCACATATTCTTGCCATGGACAAGAATGTGTACAATTACTGTCACTTTGACTGATTGTCTGAAGGAAATAATAATTTTTGTAAATATGTTTAATAGGCCCTTAATATTTTGCATATCTGCATGATCTTGTGATACATACGCATAGCAAATTTAGAGTAAATACATATCTCTATATATAGCTAATTATGCATGCCTCTATAGTGGTTTTACCATAATGATATACGCAATCACGCGACGGCAAAATGAAAGCAAAACCGACAATTTCCTTCCACAATGACAGAGGATGTACAAAGAAGAAATACAGGGTGAATGAGTGTACAGTGTGGATACAGACTTGTTTTATCCCATTGTTGAAAAAAAAAACATATTCAACAATTGTCGGACTTACGCGAGATAGGACTATTCTCTTCTCCGGTTGGCAAATTAAAATCGTGTGGTAGAAACCAGTTACCTACCTATCTCTAGATTCCTGTCACAGATTGGCAGGTATTGTGTGATGATGTCATGTGATGGATTATCAGCAATGAAAGATGAGTTTACATATATGCACTTCTATATCATATACATATATCAGTGGAATATTTACACAACGCATATAATATCAGTCGGGCCAATGAACCCTTAAAGAGTATATACATTCTGTGCTTACAGTGTTATAGGTATAGAGGATCAAATATGAATACATGATTTCCTTTACACCACAAGAACTGATTTACTTAGGTTAGTTTCTGAAAACTGGTCAGCTTCAATGTTATTCATAACGGGGCCTTAGCACTCTGAATCGCGAACGCAGTGGCAATGTCCAGGAGGCCTGTATTAATTATAAACGTGGGCGTCTCAGTGGCCGAGGGATTAGCCCGTTAGTGTAGCGTAATGACCCAGGAGCCTCTCACCAATGCAGTCGCTGTGAGTTCAAGACCAGCTTCCTCTGTGATGTTACGTGAAAAGGTTTGCCAGCAACCTCTGGATAGAAGTGGGATTCCCCCGGGGTTTGACCGGTTTCCTCCCACCATTATGGCCGCCGTCGTATAAGTGAAATATTCTTGAGCACGCCGTGAAACACCAATCAAATAAATAAATATCGTGGTTGAATGATATGTACAGGCGAAATGGTGACACTCTAAAAGTGTGGATGAAAGGAAATAGACATCGTCACACATTGAGTATGTTAATCTGGTCTGAGGATTAACTGGAAGATTTGTGCCCAGTCGATTAAATGGAAATGGCCTTTGATCTTAGTGTGACTAAAACTCGGTCTTGTCGGTTAAAAGGTATAAAGCTGCCATAAGTAGGTCTACGGTATAAGTCGGTGGTGTGAACACGCCTTCGCTAAAGCCCGTCATAATCTGTGATAATTGAGTGCTTATTAACATCAAAGGTGCCGCTACGTAGGCATAGGAAGGAAGGTGATACCTCGAGAAATTGTAACACTTCAGCCCCGAGGGACCATGCTAAGAGCGAACAGGTAGTATCAATGACAGATTTAAGCTTCACACCATTTAATCAAATCGCTGTATAGAATGAGCTATAGTATTTTGAAATCCGCCCAGGCTTGATAGTTTATTGCAGTCCTACTCGATGGTCCATTGATGCCTGCAGACTTAGCTGGAGTAAACAGAATAACCCGGTACGGCCTAGCACCTTCCGCGCTGTGACTATTGTCCCAGAGAACAGTGATTAACCACACAATATACAGATCTTATAACGGCATTGTTCTAAATCTTGCATGTTTCCCATACGAACTACAAGCATATAGAGAAACATATATATACCAAAATATACAAATAGGCTTCTTATGTCCTTTTATGAAACTGGTGAATGAATAACACACAATTGTCCATGCAGTTCATTCGAATATGCTTTATTGAAGTACTTACCATCATACACATGTTCAGAATTGATTCTAACTTTACAGGAGCATGAAAGCAATGAATGATATTTGCTCTTGTAAATTTCCTAATATTCAAGAAGAGCGCTTCTGATTTTACGAATTATACGCAAATCATGACTGACTATTTTAGTTGAAGGTGCTTTCAGTTTCGCTATGCACATTTTTAAAAATAGCCTTGCGTGATTGTAGAGCTAGATTGAGGATGTGACCAGATTCCTGTAACTGTTGCCAATAGTTACATTCTCGTTCTAAAAATATTTCTAAAAATGTTGGCGAACTCTGTACATGTTAGCAACGGTCGGAAAAGTTAAAAAAAAACTGACACTGTAAAGCGGCCATTAGCTTTTGTCCTAGTCTAAGGAAATGCACGCGTGGGCTTGGCTGCTCAGACGCAAGTGGTTTGGTGAGGATGCACGTGCGCCTGGCGTGTTACCACGCAAGCGTTCGAAAGTGTCCTCACGTGTGTGGGTGTGTATGGTTGAAACTTATCTATTTTCAGTCAAACAAAGTGTGCTTTGTTGTTGTCCCCTCACTCCTGTCACACGCAGGATAATTTTGTTTATAGTCTCCACCTTATATACGCATGTTCACCGATTTCATATATAGATACAAGGCGCTCGAAATTGGTGCAAGTCAGACTGAATTATACAGGTCTTGGTTTCATAGTTTTTCTTAATGCCTCACGAGAGAAATATGAAAGATCCAACACGTAAGCTTCTTCTTTTCCCAGTTTCACAAATTGTTCTCACTGTATTCAGTGTAGCTATATAAAACATGAAAATTAAACCTTGATCTTTCTTTTTACTGTTTGGTAAACTTTAAAAGACCGCCGACAATACAAGAGAAATGATTCAAGTGTCCAAAAATATTTTTTATTTGTCCCCAAATTCCAGAATGACACATGGGAGCTGCAAAGGAGCTTTGCCCGTGTTGATGTTATTTGATGTGTGATGTGAACTGGTGTAACCGTGTATAGTTACTGGCTGGAAATATAATTCTAGACGTCTGTTTTAAAATAATGCAATTTTCACGTCTCTCCTAACTCACCTGCGTCTCCGTTTACCTAGGATGGATTGTCGACTTTGACGCAGGTCCACCGAAGGACGGGTACGGTCCGATCGGTGGGACGTCACGTCAATATGTAGCCCCTTTATCTCATCGGTACAGAAGATCCGTCATCCAGACACCGAGGCGTTGCTATTCAACAGGCGACAACTCACTCGACTTCACTTCATTAAATATTCTGCCGTGCGATTGGAGGGAAAGTATCAATATATTTCAAGTGTGCTTGTATCGGATGAAAGGAGTCGTATCTCTGCATGAGTTAAAGTACAATCATCAAACGCATATTTCAGTTATAAGATTCATAAATTAGGACAAGCAATTTCCCTCACATGATATCTCCACTTTGTAGATTGTGTTACCGAAAAGTCAAGAAAATCCCAGAAAAATGTCTATAACTACATACCATAGCCGCGGAATATATGTTGGCATCTACTCGCATATACAAGGCTCAACTGTTAATGGGAAGGTTTGCTAGGAACCTGATGATCGTGGGTTTCCCCCGGGCTCTGTCGGTTACTCTCAACCATAATGCCTACATATAGTCGTCGTATTATGTGAAATATTCTCGCGTACGATGTAAAACAGCAAATAAAATAATACAACGTTCCACAGCTTCAAAAATAACAACTTCCGCTTTCGATCTTCATTCTTGTCGACATTTCATTTAGATAAATGAATGTATCTTGTTTTAGTAGGTAACAGACGATGAACGGAAAATGGTGGATTCTTAGAGCTAATTAATGACTTACACTTTTCTTTATCAGTACCGCAGTAAATGGTCCATCTGCATCAACAAGTTGTGTATAGTTGTGTAGGTGTATACAAACAGACCATTGTAGTTGTTGTGAAAATAGTTGGTGTTTATTTATATATTTAAACTATTCAAAACATAGGACTGATTAGAACACATAACAAAATTACGCTTTAGTTGTAACATGATAACTACCTATATACCTGTAGATATTTAAAGAGGTTGAAACCGAAACCATTTCTTGAGTGAAGGTCGATACGGTTATGTGTGGCCACAAACTGTATTAGAGCAAATATACAGGAAGTTAAACTCCGTGCCAAAACGTGCTTATTTTTGCAACAAAAACATGTACAGGATCTAATCATAAATATTCATTAACCATTATAAAGTTAGAAGACAAATGACTGTAATGACATACCACAGTGATATTTCAACACAGGATGGAAGACTGGATATATAGCGGTTCTGGTAGGGCCCTATATATACGTCATACCTTAGTCACCCGTTGTCACAATAACGAAAACAAAAGTCCTATTTGTTGATATTCGGAGATGAGCGTCAACCGATCAGCGTGGGTAGGGATATTTCGATACCTGGGACTGTACCGTGAAGTGTTACTCACAGTCGACCTAAATCTGGGACACACGGACCCTCCGAAAACACATCCTGCTGTGCTAAAATAGTCGGCCCTTTTTTGTTTATTTTGACATCATCGACACAAGCGGGACCCTGTTCTGGTTATTCTATAAGTGGCACTCCCATACGGTCACGTAAACCTAACGCACGTGCCTTATTTGGAATTTCCGCTGAATATAATTGCACGCATGTCCCGCTAAACCCAGTGCCATTGTCATATGCATGTTGACGTGAGCAGTGTTCTGACGCGTCGAGCTGCTCGGCTAAAGGGAGAGTACTCAGAATCAGAATGGGGAGTAATATTTGCATTTGTCAACAAATGAACTAAGTTTTATTATCATAGGTAATTTAATATATTTTTGAAGAATTCATATCCCTCAAAGTAAAACTACGACGTAATGACTACGAAAAATCAGCCAGTAAAGCGTTGTAGAGTTTTGATGGCTCGATTTGCAGTGTGATTATGGTCTGGCGTCTGAGGGATATTCGTCCCTCACTTCTTTCATATTATATAATATAATGCTCTTGACATGAATGGCGAATTGCGCGGTGCCCAGATCCAGAATATTCTCTGTTATCCTTGATACATCATACATAAAACAGCTGGCAGAAATAGTGATTCGCCACACACAGGTCTCTGGTCTCCGATCCTTATCATATGATTCATAAAATTGGTATTGACGAATTGCAGGATATACATATCATAAAACATATAATAGATGGAGCTAAAATCTCTAACATTAGACATGTATACCAGGAAAAACGCCTGCTGAGAGGTGTTAGGCCTGTGCCAGCGTGAGCCCCGTTCCAGTCCGCCCCTCTCGGGAGTGGTGGAGGTAACTGAACTCGTGGTTGAGGGGTGGGGGGTGAGGGAGCGGATGAGGAGGCCTCTCTAATGGACATGTATGTTGAGTTTCACAACATACACGCTCTCTTGGAGAACGAGACTTTTGAAACTAAGCTAGATTATGAACACTTCTAGCAGAAAATTAAAGTATTTGCTTTAACTATATGTTTGCCGATGTCTCATTTATCTGTACCTATTCTTATTGCAGTTGTCCAACAGAAATCCTAAAAACCGAATCTACACTCCAACATGTATTTCTTAAGGTGTCATCTTTCAGCCCGAAAAGATTCTAAACTAGTCAGTCTGTTTCTGATTTTCAGCCCGGAGAGGCTGGTTACTTGATCAGTATCATGTCGTTCCTGTATTTCCCCCGAGGGTAAAAGAGGTTCTAATATGCAGATGTCGTGTTAATTGGCCTAAGTCGCATATAATAAATCATTCAGACCAAATGGATCAAACCGTCTTTGATGAATTAAAAATGAATTTTAGTATTTATCTGGAACTCAGCATGTTAATGCTGATATCAGATGTAATATTCAAACTCCTTTGTTTATTTATTTATTTATTGTCGTTTGAAACCATGCAAGAATTTTTCACTTATTCGATGGCAAGCATGTTCGAATTTGTAAAAATCACTTCATAAATGCAAGCGTGCCAATAACGAAAAATATCCATAGAAAATCCATGAAAACTATTTACAGCCTACATATGTAGGTATATTATTCCTTGTACCTTGAATTCAACCACACTAGTTTCTATATACAGCAGAAGACCATTAAAAGTGTTGTTAATAAAATTAACCTCGAATTCCTTTACATTTACGACAGGTCCTGTTCATCATTGTGCTTGGCTTCCATTCATTCACTGTATTGGAATGTAACGTCCAAGCAGGCGCACATTCTATCCTTAGCCATATAAACTTTTATGACATTTTCAGAGGCTATCCGATAATTTAACTAGATAGGTTGTGATGAAATCCTAACTGTCAGATTTGACGCCATTGAAAACGCATTTGCGGTACTGGGGGAGGGATATTCGCCCTTCGATTACAAATAACCGCGAAATGTCATGTACGGGAATGCTGGGGAGGTGCTGCCGGCGTGTCACGCTGTCGGGCCGATGTTAATGGCAGCACAATGTCGCTCAGTGTCAATGCCCGTTGACCTGCAGGCGAGAGCCTCACGAGCTATTCACGGAAATGGACACGCCCTCCCATTGGTCGGATGCAAAGGCACGCGCGTTGTTTGGTTACGTAATGGAGAGGCAGGGCGGGAGTCACGTGCGGGTATATAAGGCAGGAGAAACGCGGGTAAACTCAAAGACAGCCGGAATTCGGCGAACAGGTCAGTGGTCACGGTCACGGTAACTGACCAGCGGATCCACGCCAACACGGACTTTACCACAACAGCTGACTGACAGAACACGGCAGACAGCACGATGGTACAGACACCTAAGCGATACAAGCCTAACGGAAATGAAGACAGTTATAAAGTGGATATGAACTCTTCATCGAGAAAGGTAAGATTATTCAGATTTTCTCTCATGATTTGATATAGCAATGATGTGGATTATGTACTGCTATCTACATAATAAATGTAGATAGACATACAGTTGTCGAAAGTTCACATTTAACATGAGCATTCCTGTGTATATCGCTGGGTGTTAATTAGTTAGATTGATAGCTTCACCTACAATTAAAATATTTTGAAAACTGTCGTGTTCTTTAAGGCTTCCATGTAAAATAAATTGATCCTTGGCTGTGTGTCAATGAAATTGATCGTGTTTGTTCCAGTGATATAATTGAATGAAGGAATATTTGTTTTAGTACACCCCAATATGTGAAAGCATAGATGTGAACATATCATAACATAACTGATAACTCCAATAATAAATGAATTATAGATCAAAATCTCCGAGTACTAGTTGAGTTATAGTTACTCTACCTATGTACGGAAAATATAGTGAAATAGCATGGATGTCACATGAGTTAGACTTGGTGGGTTTCGGTGTTCTCACGCCACCTTTGTGCTTGTTGTTGCAGTGTAACAAACCGTTGATGGAGAGAAGGCGGCGTGCACGCATTAATGACAGCCTGAATCAGCTAAAGTCATTGGTGCTGCAAGCTAATGGAAAAGAGGTAAGATAAAGCTTTCCACATTAACGCATAACACAGACAAACTGGTCTACGAGTAATTATAGAGCAATAGTGAAATTATTTATTACGACATATAAATTCTAAAGCTGGTATTGCCAAAGTAGCGTTAAAATGTACCCCCCGAAACAAACCAACGAGAAATGCTTGTCAAATCCGTGTCAAGAAGTCAAGGGGAGATTACCGCGTAGGACATGAGTGCACTAGTAAATTACAATTAACTGGCTACTATCTCACACGAAAGCCACATACCTCCATTCTATACACGCATGTGCCCACTTCATATCACCGTTATACTGATCAGTTGTTACTTTTTGGCATTATAGTATATAACAGACACATCATACACGCATATTTTTTCCATCTTCAGGAATCCAACTTCAGTAAACTTGACAAAGCCGATATTTTGGAGATGACAGTAAAGCACATCGCAGCTATACAGCACAATGGTATACTTGGTAAGTGTTTCTCCTCTTAGCGAAGAATACTGCATATCACTTCTAAACAGTTAGGGTGGAATGGTCATCAATCGGTCAGCCGGTAGTGTATAAAGTTCTGTGAATTGCAAAATTACTGAAGAGCAGACATGCTTGTGTCATTTGTGTTTCTAGGATCTTTCTTATCTTCTTACATCACAAGCTTAAAGCTTATAATTGTTGGCTATTTTATGCTCTTCAGGTTCACCATCATCGCTGAGCAACTCGAACAATTTCGCGGGAGGCTTTAGCGCTTGTGCTAAGGAGACTCTGGGCTTACTGTCTACACTATCTGACGTAACAGGCACGTCAGCGGCTCTCCAAGCAGGACTGTTTAACCACCTGGTTCACGCGCCGTGTTCTCCCAACACTGGCACTGTGTCGCCAGAACGCCACAGTCTGCCCAGTTACAGTCAACAACAACAACAACGGCCGCACCAGCAGCAGAATCACGTGATGAACTCGCCATACAACAGGCGAATCGCAAACGCACACCACGTGGCTACATTACGCGAGGATCGACGGGCGACCTACCCCGCATCCCAAGTGGAATCAAACCCGAACTTAAGGATGCCGGCCTTACAAAAACTATCCAACAACACTGATACAGGACTTCCTGTATCATGTGGTGCCGCGCGTTCCTGTGGTTACACGGTCTCAGTGACGAATCACCAGGCACTGGAATCACGCTCCAGGAGTAGCATATTTCAACCAACCACGAGTGCAACATACAGTCAAGGTGGAATCTCGTCACCTGTCCAAATCAAACAAGAACCGGACACTGCGCGAGATTACGACGAGAATCTGCGAGATTTTAGTGACAGTGCTAGTGAAGGGTCAAGATCACCGAGTAGTGAGGACACTTCTCCAACTAATTCCAAAACCGCCTGGCGTCCATGGTGACGTCATGAAGCACGTGAATCGCGATCAGTTTTGGTTTAAACATTCTTGTGCAATTTTGCTTGCTTGTGTGAATTTATTACTAGAACATTATATTATACACCGATACCTTTTGATTTTACTTGTATAGATCTTTTGTACATAGCAATAATTAAATTCAACGTAATCGAAATATTCTTATGTTGTTTCTTTCACTCTGTTGTATAGATCAAAAGGGTGAAAAGGTACAAATTGATCCCTCAATCCATCTCGCCCTATCGCTATACCGTTCAATATAACAATGTGTTGAAATTGAACTATGGCCGGAAATTCTTAGAAAGCGCCAGATTGCACCCACAATTTATGATAAAGCTTACATCTGTCTTCAAGGATTGCAAAGCGGAATTATCGGTATAATTTAGCCACAATACAATATATTATCACTAAAATCCTCTTAGGGTCGAATTTTCGCAAATTTATACCTTATATTCAGAAAAGATGAGAACGCTGTTACATCTTGGTGCGAATTTTCTTATGGATAAGGGTTCTAATCACAGATAAAGTACAGAATTTTTCTAACTAGCCACATTGTCTTGTGGCACATGTGCTACCCAAAGCTGATAATTAAGGCTGGTGCCTCGATCAATACACTTGCAGTTTCTTTTTTTCTCACATTTTCCAAATTTGTTATTTATGAGGCTCACGTTTTAATATTTTCAGAAAGGAATGTTGTGGTAGGGTTTATGCACCTCCACAATGTTTAGCGTCAAAACTAAACCAGAACACGTGCTCTTGGTTAAATACACCCTGCTATTTAACGGGCATGGGCATGATCGTAACCTTAGCCACACCCACGTCATACGTCCATAATTGTTACGTTGGCACCACTTCTGGTGTATAAAACCTTCCATTAAAATCAGAACATAGCGCTCGGAACCTCACCGTTGTCTGATGAAATTGTGATAAAAATTTGATACTTTGTCTGCCCTATTTAGCGAGAGGCACGATATTGGTGCGATACCATCACCAGTTGCCTTACCGTAAGTGAATTTCGGATTTGATGTAACTCGGTGCGACATAAAGGAAATGTCAGTGCGATAGCCACGGAGAGTTTGCATTCACACACGTAACCTTAGCTGAATAAACCCAGGCGAAATGGCGGGATTAAATATCTGCACGGAAGGACAGACATTGCGACATTTACTCACCCACACGACCTCAAGGTTACCTATAGCGAGAAACCGGACGTTTCCCACGCTTGCTAATTTCGCAAGGTCAACAAGGTTATCGAACGTCGCGTGCCAAAGCATCAAATGGAACAAGCAGACGACAGGAGGCCACGGCTTTCGCTTTGTTTCCCTCGGTTTCAGACTTGTGTTCTTAGCAATGTTTGGCCTCATCACATTAAATACCGATACAAACAAAGGGATAACGGCAAAAGCCGATGAGCGCAGTGGTTTTGTTTAATAATCTCACGTCATGTAGAGACTAGACATGAGGGATGTAAAGGGACCCGAAATATAAACACAAAACAGCAGTCTGCTGGGAAATGCGTTTTGAATGTTGTTTAGAAGCGCCTAATACAGACTATATTTTACACCAGGTCCTTTTGATATACATGCTGCCCGAGTTCGTCTGAGCGCACTGTGAAGGGTGATGTCCATGTACACGTTTGTATACCCAGGTCGCACTTTCGAAAATTTACGTAGGCCTACATAAGTTTTTTTACCTGACCATGGTTTTCTCATTACAGCAAGATGCCCAGTCGGGTTAGAACACATTAATGCAAGGTGACGGACAGTAAATTCTTATGATTTTAAGTTTTTATTCCAAGCATTTCGCTGAAGAGAGATGACAGAAATTAATACTCAGAGCAAAACAATACAAACTCTTTACGTAAACACAGATATGTGAAGCACACTGAGTTTTGCAGCACGGATGATTGATTTATCTAGCCATTGATTAATTAATTTACTGATGTATTGTTAAATCGTTGAGAGAGTGATTGCGTCGTATACTGATTAATTGTTACAGCGTTCGTCGTTCAGAAGAACCATTCTAACGCAAGTTGACACTGTAGAAGCCGTATTAACGTTGAAATCCAGTTGAATACAGGAAATCCCTGTGCCTGGTTATATAGTCGGATGGGCGTCACGAAATGATTCTAGTAGCGTGAGAGAAAACACGTCTCAGACTTAACCTGTCTCTTGCTTACGCACGTCTTAATTAACGACACATGTTCTTCAGTGAACTGTTATCTGTGTCACGTGAACACCTTCAAATGTCCGCGGTATTAACTATCATATGAGGGTGTTAGGAACGTCAGATACCATCTCACGGCTCCTTACAAAGTTAAATCCTTCACTAGATTTAGAAAATCCTTCCAAATCGAAGAACTTGATATATACTTTTTTACTGCGCTGTGTATGTCGTTGAAACCCTAAAGCCGATCGAGTCGTACTTTAATCTTGTGAATCTAGCTGGTAGGAGAATTTGACCCTTAGTAAAACGCCCTACAGCTTGACCTGCGACTGAAACTGAAAGACGAGCCCATCTCCGATTTCTGTATTGACGTTTGGTCGACGCGATTGTCCGAGGAACGACTAACAGTTGAATTTGAACAAAGCCGTTGGGGCAGCGAGTAGCGTGATAATGCTGTTAGACATTGTCCCAAACACATCGCCGCTTCCCGAGAATTTGGCTTAGGGAACCAAACACAG
Organism: Acanthopleura granulata; assembly: GCA_016165875.1. NCBI lineage: Eukaryota > Metazoa > Mollusca > Polyplacophora > Chitonida > Chitonidae > Acanthopleura > Acanthopleura granulata. Next base: position 26,458,756 of record JABBOT010000080.1, on the reverse strand, counting down.
TAAGGTCCTTGTCGTCGCTCACGTTTTCTTCTGCTTTTTCCTTTTTGTTAGAAAAGGCTGACCAGCTGCAGACTTTGAGTAGCTTTAGTATTCAAATAGTCCTAAAGTTTTTTTTGTGAACGAGAAGTAATTTTTGGTTGCCTGAGTTTCTCCGTACAACGCTAATGAGAACAGCATAACGGGATAGAATTAGAGACCATCTGCTAGTGTTTAAGAGTACGCCCCTCTGACACAAAAAATGGCATTGGTACAAAAAATATTAGTACATGTGAACACACAAAAATTTTAGAAAGCGGAATTAAAACCATGACGAGCAAATTTTCTTCATTTTGATCTGGGCCACCCTCTGAATGGTATGTGGTCACGCAGAGGCATTAAACTCAAAACTGGAACCAAAACCTACCTCAATGCTGTTCCGTAAATGCCCCAACTAAAAATACCTGAAATACAAATGGAATACTTTGTTTCTCCACCCACAGCTGACATGACCGTCGTTGGACGCGTAGAAGTGAAAAATTCATGAGTATGGTGTTGAAGAACACAGCTAAACAAAAATAATTTAATTAATTCATTGGAGCAGTTTGGCATACTGTTTGAAATAAACATTATTATTTACATCACAGGACGAACAATGTCGTTAACAAAGCATCACAACAGATTTTTATAAGGCTGAATATTACGTCATGCACTCAGCTCAACGGGCTTTACAGAGCATTAACCTCTGTGTCCCGGCGAACACCCGTTGACATTTTGAAATTAAATGTAATCAGGCCATCTGGTCGAGCGTATATAACGTAGACTAGTGTATGTAAAATAGACGTTCATTATGTATGTACCAGGTGTAAAGAGAAATCTTCAACAAAGCTTCCCTTTGGTGGTGCATGCGAAATGATGTAAACGTATCGGTGCCTAAATAATTTTCGGCCTCTTATCTATCAAAGGGCTCTACCTATAGACTGGATCTGATAATAGTGAGGCGCTATGTAAAAATACCCAGGGGCTGGAGCCAGTTCACGGGTCTCCCACGACCTCCGGTGACATTATACCCGCTCCACAGCAGCCTGTACACATAGTCCTACATACATGAGCATACCTCGCACCTCAGAGGACAAATATATAATACACAGACATCTATATATATACTTTCTAGTAGTCGGCCTACATTCAGTTACCTACATCACTGCGGACTGATTTTTCACCCCTGTATACACACAATTAATATACAAGTTTAGAAACTGACATTATATGTAACATTCAATTTTCATCTGACTCTATGATTGTGGCGGGCCTTCCCTCCACCAGGAGTTCGATATATAGAGATGGCTAGTTTATAGTTCACTGTCATATAACAGGTACTATGACATACACAGAGGCTATGTACAAAGCACCAATACTAGAACTCACTAATACTAATTTCTCCCCACTTTCTCATCATAATCTAATTTCGCACAGATCTAGGAAACTGTTCACATATACCTTTACAACGGATTTAATCACACAAAACACATCACTGGAAAGATAGTAGCAAAATAACATATGTTTAAGTTATCATTCACTTATCGAAGTACATAGCACCTTTTTTCACATTGTCTTTGGTATATCTCTTGGCCAAAACTTTGATGAATGACATGCCCCAGGAGCACGTGGGTATGCATACTACATATTACAGTTGCTTTCCTATCACAAAAGAGGAAATGCGGGTTCGAACTCTCGAAATGGCATGCTTTGCCACTAGGTTTTTATAAACACAACGCTCTACCTATCTCGACAAATCATCGATCAAACTGTTCGTTAACTGATTGCATGATTGTTGCATAGTCTTATTATGAAGCGTGTCTTTGTTGTCTTTATTACATATAGCGTATACATGTGTGTTGGTTGTTTGCTACATGAGGCAGTATGACCATTATACACTATGTACTACATAAGCATGGCTTCTCACAATATTTAATTTAATAAAAGCCAGAAAGAAACAATACAATGAAATGAAACCTTGATTACTTCCGTGTCCATGCAATGTAGAAAGGGGTGTTTTCTTTTGGGTAATTTATGTTCATTATACAGTGTGGATGACATCGGGATAATGGATGTGCATTCGTAAATATTAAATAAATAATATTTAATGAATTTATTAAAAAAAAATATGGAAGAGTATTTTACTGAATGCTATATGTATACAGATTTCTGTACTAAAGCCAGTGTACTGTGTAGATCTGTAACCAATGTATGAAAATAATTATGAACTTGCCACAAAGCCCTTTTCTTCTGAGCCCGGATAACATACCAGCACTCCTGTATTATAACGACGATCCCTTATCTTCATGCTGTACGGGGAAGTATTTTATTGACACGACCGAACAAAAACGGGGACATGTATCTTATCTCGGGACAGCCTCTCCCCAGTCTTGAGTGATTTATTCTCTGAAGTGAAATTAGGATGTTGCTGTCATCGTTGGATAAATGGATGTTGAAATGTACTGTTATGTGCTAAGAAAACCATCTGGCTGCTGTGTCCCGATAACAATGGTACAACTGGGAGGAGACTACTGCATCGAAAGGTTAATCAACCTGTGATGGCATGTCGATTTCGACGCCTCCAGGGGAATTTGGGAGCGTGGGCACGCAAAAGTCTGATAGATGCCGGTTGTCTCACCTGAGTCCACCTGCGCGTGACACGTTGGGAGAGGCGTGTGCATGTCGTGTCAGCCCGCGTCCCTACGCCCAGGACACATGCATGCGCGTCATTCGGGCGGAACCGTTTCACCTGTATGTAACGGTATTTCGGTCATCCCTATTGTCTTGTGCTGGTGCCGCCGCGCGCTCCATCCTCACTACGACCATGTTAACAAAGGCATGGCGGGCTGCTGACTGAAGCCGTACAGTATCGGGTCAGCCTCTCCTTGTCGCCTCTCCCGCCTTACCCCAAGTCTTGACACTAATCGCCCCCCGTCTTTCAATGCCACCTATCTTCCGTCCGCACAATAGAACCACGCTTGGGTAAGATGCCCCGAACAAAAGAAAACGCCGAGGCAAACTTCTCCTCCTACCTATACAGTGAGCATGCCTTGACACTTGACGGTCAGCTGGAGGCAGTGCGCTATGGGCTGGCCCGGGGGGAGAAACAGATATACGGTGATTACCTCAACACAACCATGCAGGTATTGTAAGCTATACCGGCACTCTAACGGTATTCAGATGTCGCCTTGGTAGTTCAATGCCCTACCCGCCCCGTCCAGCCTCACCTGTACTCCCCCCGAGCCGAATTAAATGTTATCTTTTTACCAGAACCGATATAACACCTGGATAACTGAGCAAATACCGATAGCCATTGTCCAGGTGTCAAACTTGGGAGCATAATACACAATAGATAGCCAGTTGATTGTGGAATTAGCTCCACGGTAAAGTCTTTTACTGTTCCTTAATTCGCCATGCAGACGTCAGGCCGAGGAATTGCTCTGATAACGAACCTAATATTCTGCTGACATCTAGCTAATTGCCTTCTAATGCCCAGTAGGTGTTTTAACAGACAGAGAATACACAACAATTGTTGGATTTAATAGACTCAGGTTCTCTGCTCATTTCGCTTAAATGAGTGTCCATGAGAATGAATCTTTCGCCTGCTTGGCAAAAACGAGAAATCAGTTCAGGCGTATGCAAGGCTTTGTGTAAATTTTAATTAAACGAAGGCTTGATTTCAAAGCAATTTAACCACAATTAACAAACGTGCCACCGTCCGTCAATGAAATGTCAGGCTTTCTTTGTCCAGTAATCTATTGCTAATTATTGGCGCCAAAAAAAGTTCCTGTGATTCAGGTTTTCACTTCATTTGACTTCATTTTGGTACCCCAATATCTCCACTGCGCATGTCCTGTCTACCTGTCTACCATGTAATTGAATAGGTAACTCACAGAGACATGTAAGTGACACACTGTGACATCACAACCTCCTCCACTAAGTACATCTCTTTCAGCACAAACATCATATATAAATATACCTACGCTTATGCTGAGAGGGAAGAATGGCTTTATACACACAGTTTACGTATTATGTAGTACTGAAATGTTTGATGTATATCTTCTGTCCTATATAAAATGCCCTTTAATCAGTTATTTTACGTTATATAGGAACTGCAGGAATTCAAACGCGGACACATTTTAAAATCCGGAAAGAAAGGAAATCGTTTTCAACCCGCGATGGGATGTCATTCAACCATTTAACACACTGTAGCTGATCAACCAGGAAGATCACTTTTTTTCTTAACCGAATCTTTTAAAGCATAATTTAGTCCCTACGTATGTCTCTAAAGTAGACAAACCCAATTAAGTACGATAGTAATGCATGAGTATCGAGAAACATATTCATCGTATCACGAAATGCATGACGGCCCACTATATACAGCGCCAAAGGGACACATGTTTAAGTAGTCTAAAGGATACACAAACAAATTACAAATTATTTGATCTGTCCAGAGATTCATTTTATGATATTCTCAAACATCCACGATACTCGTGTTTTAAACAAATACATCCACCTGTTACTTGTTTATATGTCCCTTGAGTCGCCGGACCCACCACTGAATGTAATCTGAAACTCGACAAATTTCTTAAATAAAGTTTTATCTGTAAAAAAAGCAAAGCTCTGTTCGCCGCTTCTCGCCCGCTAAACTTGACGGTGGTCTCCGCAGTTCTTTGACCACAATAAAAGATGTGCGATATGATAGCTTTACGATGACACTAAGTCTACAGGGAATATTTAAGCAAATATTCGCACGTATCCTAAACTTTTGACCTGGAGCCTGTGACCTGCCAAGGGCAGGCTGGCGTGTTTACCTCTGCTTTAAGTTACGGCGACCCTTTCCGATAGCTGAGACCATCCTACTGGGTTCATGTTTGTTCTTATTAAAAATAATCGTTAAATTTTATTAATAAGGGCACTAAGCGTGTGAAATTCTGGGTAAACGCCGGGGCACCCTTTAACCCTTTCCGTGGCTGCTGCTGAAGAGAACGAGGTTTCCAGATTCTCTCCGAGATAAAATTTTATTTCGTCTTCCTGGGTTATCTCCGAACTTTTGTACTGTCACTGTTTACCTGACATCGGCACGTGTTTACTGTCTATCTTATACACACACTCATTAATCATATAGATGGAAATTGTATTACTGTAGACTATATACAGTGTAAGTCTACATACATGTCCTATATACTCTACGATTTGCACCTGGTGCAGGCATGTGACGACAGAAGGCCCCCATTTTAACAGATTTCTTACGTCATCGTGCCTAGCTTTGCAAAGTAGCTTTTCTGTCTTTGAAGGCAAAAAAAAAAAATCACGTAGATCACGTAATGGAGGGCTTCAGTGGGGACCCCATGTCTAGTTCTGATGATAGTGGGCAATCTGTGAAAGGACAGGATGCGCTCTCAGCCTTCAGGACATCACATTCAGACACATTTTGGCAGCCTACAGCCACGCATGTAGGCATGATGTGGCCCTATAGTACATCTCAAACTCTTCCTTTTTAGAGTTGGCTTTAAAAAAACTTAAAATCCACGATTTTCACGATGTACGAACATATTTAGCTGAGACTTGAAATGCACGTTAATTAAATCGTAGGGGTAAAACCTAAGCACGCTGACGTCACAATGAATATTCAAGAGGAGGAAAGGAGGATTTTCACTGGACAAGTATAAAACATGGCGGGACTTTCTATGTGCCCCGAATAGGTGGATTTTGTAATAAAAAAATATGACGATGTTTAAAACAGTTTGTCTCTTTTACGAAACCTTTAAAAAATGTTATAAAAAAAAAGTATTCCACACAGTTTGTGTTGCTCTTTCATTTAATGTGTAGGTTATATAAATGTGTTCTTTTCTTTTAATATTAGGCTTATCGGTTGATACATCTGTACAAAGTAGATTATTGTAACTACTCCAGTAAACGCAATACATGATTCAATAGTTGTGTTTTATTTAAACCATTTTCATTTTACAATACTCTACTTTGTGAAGCTTATCAGTGCAAATATATATGTACAAGTTCAGTAAAAAAATAAACCTTATACTTTCCGGTCATTTTTACATCGGGTTCTTTTTTTTAGCAAGTTATAGGCGATGCGATGATACATATCGGATCCTGAAAAAGTAAACACAACATTTTGTCTACATAAGATAACTCTGTACAAGTAAAATATTCTATGGTAAGATTTTCCAATGCCCAGATCAAATTGTTTTAATTTTGAATGCCAAAATGTAGCACATGTATATAACAACATTTGAAAGCATTGACGATACTCTACATTCAAGTGAATGTGTAAAATAGAGCAGTCATTCAACTGTATAAATGAGCCTTGCAGTTCGAACTTTGACCATTCAGTCGAGCTCTGCACACATAACGGAAACATTGAAGGTTTAAATTAAAACCTGCAACCAACAATACTTTGTATACATCTGTATATGTACCTGTATTTGCCAGGTAAGCACGATGCGGAAAATGCGACAAGCCTTTCACTACAACGTACCCATCTAGACTAGTGTGTTGATCGTATGAAAGCAAAAACACTCTCTCTCTGTGGGCAGAGCTGTGTAGTCTATCGTTCAATCCCGCGTTTACAATGACGTTTCTTTGGGCTCGCTGCATGATAATATATTGCTCGCGTGGTACAAGAGAACAACAGTCAAGTCAGCTTGAGATTGAACCGCCATTGCGCGGGAAATGGCATCCCATTGACTTAGCCACAAGTAGTTTCGTGACATTTGCCTTTTTGGGCGAAGAGAGAGGGTTGGACATGTCTTCCGCCTTTGGTAGGTTATAAGCCTTTCGATCTTTCATAACTATATGCATTTGTTCATATATTATTATATTTTAAAAGATAATATTTACGTGGCCATGACAGTTTATAATAATTTATCCAAAATAATTAATTATTTAAAACAGTAAGACAATTGGGTGTTTGTTGTTAATGCATATATTCGTGACTGTTTTTGAACCGGGTTTTGCAGGCAAAATCAAGAAGTCAAATCATAAACTGCTAAACAATCGTAAACATTTTTGCCATGTCTTTGCTTTCAGCAGATGCCATTTCAAACAGACGTGTAAGAAGTGAACCGGTTTGCGCACAAAACCTCTTGACCGCTCAGAACAGTGGCACTAAAACCATGTCATCCCGCCTTCCCGGCGTGTCATGGTGCCCCCGAAAGCGGACAAGTCGTCGTAAATTGCTATATAGGTTTACTTTTCTGATAGTTGCTGATAAGACAGCAAGGTGCCCCTAGTACCACCCCCGGGATAAGCACAATACCCTCAGCATTTTTTGTGCCCCAGTGTCTTGACTTGCCATCTATCTAACAGCGTAGTGTTAGATTACCATCGCTGATCGGCCTAAACTAAGGGACGTCACTCCATCACGACGGCTAATGGATGATCAGCCCCGCCTTCACGATGTCAGAGCCGGGTTTTATAACCCCGTCTTGAAAGACAAGAGCGGCATAGCAATTTTGGACGGATACTAAAATTTCGTATACTGATCCTAATGACCAGGTAACAGAACAATGAGCCTCAACACGTCCACCCACCGGTTCTGGTTATCGTGGGAACTCTTGATCCGTCCGTGTCTGTAGGTATTTTGTAGCCCTAAATAGGCTTATACCGATATATAACGGCAATCATATCTGTGTTTAAGACAAGAGCTGATTCGTTTCAACATATAGAGGTATCTTCACTAACCACAATGTAACATAAACCCCTATATATATTAATATATAGTTGACTAACGTCTGCACAAATAATGGCTTGACTTACTCCTTTCCACACATTTGTTACCGTCGGCAGTTGTACATGTTCTCTCAAAATTGTGTAAACGTATAACAGTATAAAGTAAGAACTGCTGTGTTACCATCCTGTAGTATCCTCTAAACCAGAGCATAAGGTAAGCTGACATCTTACATGCAGCAAGTGATCAGCTGACTGGGTATGAAAGAAAAGCCTACTTTGGAATAGCGAAATTAGTGCATATAGAATGTGAATGTATATATGATGTAGATATCTACATATATACACCAACGGCGTCTGTCATAAACATGGCCTTCTGTAACCGAACGAGTAGACTCCAAGATAAAGTTCGATTGATAAAGTCATTGACTGATAATTACTGATATCGCCCGTTGTTCTATATACGAAAAGTTCAGATGTTTATATTTATACATTATTTACCGAAATCGCACACCTCCAAAAACTGTATATATATATATATACGTACACTAACATTATACAAACGCTTGTCGACAACATTTATATCGTAATCGTTCCACACATGTTGTCACAGAATATTGCTAGTGTGTTTGCTGGAGGTTGTTACATGCATGCTGTAGTATACGTTTGCGTTGTAGAACAAGGGGTTGACCAAACATGTTTGTAAGCGAATAGTAAGCCATGTTTGCTTCGGGCCAATATAAACATGCATGTATACAAGATCCATTCCACTCGCGTGACTATGTAGTGTTAGTTTGCATGTAGTGGGTATATAGTGAGGTAGTTTATATAGCTGGCCCATACGTGTCATACGAGGAATTCTCGGTTACATGCATGTATTTGTGTCCATGGCATAGTACTCAGGCTCACAATTAATGATCACAAGCTGTCCCGATTCAATCCCACAGTGAGTCACGCCACGGTTCTTGTATATCTTGAGGCAGGGGCCTAACTATTCGGTAGACCTTCATCAAAGATCTTCAGGCCACTCAACGTGACCCCATAAGATGTGCGTTTATATACTGTTACAGAATGAAATATCATACATCCGGTGTCTTCCATATCAAATACGACGCTCGTTATTCTTTGTGTGACACATATAAACATTACTAATGTATGATAACAGTGAAAGTACATCCGCTAACATGGCAGCGGGTTCAAACAGTGTAGCCAAGCGACAGGCACCGTCTCCCATGTCCAAGATGACGGGCGCAGAAGCGAACGAAGGGAATTAACTCTAGGTCTACAGCCGTAGACAGCAGTTCGTATGGCGCACGTACTCAAGTCATCACAGTCAACGTTAGTTATTTTCTGGGTATTTTCCAAATACAAAATATGTATTTAAAAATATAATTTTGTACTTCACATACTATACCTGGACTTCGAGATTTTTGAGTGAGGAGAACCCCGTTGTCAACAGACCCGAGTGCAATGTCGTGCGACTGCCATATACGCTAAACAGCCCTCCGTGGCAGAGTGGTTTATAAGCTAGTGAAGTGCCATGACCCAGGCGCCTCTCGCCACTGCTGTCGCCAAGAGTTTAAGACCAGCTCATGTTGGCTTCCTCTCCGACCCTACGTGCGAAGGTCTGCCAGCAACCTGTGAATGGTCATGGTTTGTCCCCGGGCTGTGTCTCGCCTTTTACCAACCACAATCCTGGTCATTCTTGAGCGCGGGGTAAAAACTCCAATCGAATAAATAAAAAAAACATATACCGTACACGTTTACAGGGTGATCTCGACCGGAAGACTTTGAAGATTCGACTTTGTTGTTTGTCTTTCAGTACTATCCAACTTATATCACCCTTGGGAAAGTTTGCCAGCAACGTGGCAAAGATCGGTGGTTTATCACGGTTTCCTAAACCTTTAGAATTTTATGAGCCTGGCGGATCCTAGTTATCAGCCCCTTTCCTCTCACTAATAACTGTATTTTATTTGTTTATTGGTCTTGATGTTTTACGCCGTAGTAAAGACGGCCAGTATTAAGGTGGGAGGCACTCAATAACTGTAGGTGCTTATTCAGCATATATGTTCCACACAGTCGATGAACCAGTCAGAGTGCTAACCGTTAACATCATAAATTGAATTTGTCTGTTTTGTTTGTTTTTTTTTTGTTTGTTTTTTTTTTGGTTTCTGATTTTGTTTTTTGTCTCTTTTTTTGACTGCTTGTTTGTTTGTTTTGTTCTACTGTTCCCATTACACTATGAATTATCCGACTGTTTAGTTTGGTTTATGAGTGGCAGAAATCTAGCAGATACCGTGAAATAGCACCACGCCCAGCAATCTACCTGATAACCCTCCTCAACTGAAGCTGTTGATTATCTATAACAGGGATCCGAATTTGCCGGGCCAAAATGGTCACGGAATTTATTTTTTTATTCACTTCATTTGTGTTCTACGTCGTATTCAGGGATATTTCACTTATATACACGATGGCAGCGGGGGAAAACTGGGTAGCGCCCGTTGTATACCCATGCACCGTCATCCAGAGGTTGCTGTCAGACCTTAGAACCTGCGAGCGATGAGGAAGCCAGGATAAGATAGACATGAACTTACAACGACCGCACTGACGAGAGAGAGGGTCCCGAGTCACTATACTGCGCTAGCAAGTTAACCACTCGGCCACGGCGGCAACATTGCATGATCACAGGAAGCTTCAAGGCCGCTTGGCCAGTGAGAGTTCCCATTAAACACTACCACACCTTCCAGAACACATTATAATGAAACTTAATTTGGCCATAAAAATAAAACACTGGAAATCGTTTGAGAGACAAAGTTTAATGTATGTTAACAACAACAAACAAGCTTCAACATAATATCAAACAAGAATGAATGTGGGAAAATATACGTAGCAAAGACCATATGAGATAACAATTTAAAACTTGAGCTTTAAACATTTCAGAGCACCTTTTTGATAATACTGCATATAGTATAAAGATATAAAGTACTTTCACACATTGGTACATTTATGAAGTGTAGGGTGGGTTAAATAGTTCCCGGTAGATATGAAAATGATATTCGACAAATATAGCGGTTATCTATTTTACCACGGCCGCCAAACTGACTCACCTACGGGCTTATTTGATGCAGTGGAACAACCTGGTGATGGCCGTTGTTCGGGAGTAGCCATTTTGGGGATGGAATGACTTTGCCCTAACGACCAGCTTCCATCGTCACTGAGTCGGCGTTTAACTGCCGTGAATTTTCCCTTAGTTTGTGAAGACACAAATGGGGTAGTTTTCCTCATTTCGAAAGGCACAGGAGACAACTGAACGCCTGATGCCATGGATGTAGATGTCGTTTTAGTTGCCGTGGAAACAGGTGTTGAATTAAATGCAGATTTCCTCATATAGCTTTCCCTGTGGTTAGATACCCCTAATGGTTCTGTTTTCACACCTTCTACTGAGGTATTCGCCGTGTGTCTCAGCGAAAGGTTCTGTGGTTCTAACTGGCTATTGGGTTCTAGTTTCACAACAGCCGGAAAGACACTACTTTCGTGATTTATTCTGAGTGAAGAAGGCACAGGGTAACGTAATCCGATAAGCGGCGCTCCAACACGAGTGCATCCGATTGGTTGATGTTCTACCGGAAGCGACTGAAAGTTGCGCATTGCCATAGCTTGCGATTGTGCCGTGTGCACGTTGAACAAACATTTGGTCAGGTGGTTGGAGATTCTGTTACGTAATTCCTGGTCAACGTGTTGATTCTGTCCCAGGCACAGCATCACCTCACGTGCACACTCCCCATACCCCATCTGATATTTGGCCATCACCGTGGATTCCACGGCAGCCGTTGCCATGGATGCATTCTGCACGTGCCGTAGATATTTCACTGCCATTTCCAAGATGTCCGCTTTTTCTAGCTTCGAAAATTGTGAGTTCTGTGATAAAATAGTAACGACAGAATTAATTAGGACATCAAATTTATATTTTGTTATATTTCTAAGAGTTGAAAATTGAATTCTTTCGTTTGCAGTTAAAGCTACAAAGAATCTGTGACTTAATATTTGATAGCTTTGTAAAATTTCTTCTTTATTTCTCTCCAAAATCTGATATATAAAATCGTTTTCGACATTCACAATTATAGGTGGAAGTTGACAAAATAGTTCAAACGGTCAAGAAAAGTCGCGATAAACAGAGGAGTGCGTGAATATCTACCTTCCACGTAATACACTGAAATGTATACAGTTATAACATATCCGTATTCTGTTAAAGCAACTGTTAAATAGATTTCGCTAAATATAACACGCAGAATAGGTTGCTATAAAAGTACAAGGAAGTTAATAAAATCTCATTAAATGTATATATATATATATATATATATATATATATATATATATATATATATATATATATATATATATATATATATATATATATGCTGATATACAGAAGAGCAACTTTTGTTAAGGCCATGATCTCCATAGTTCATATATATGACCTATCTGTTTTCATTAAAATCAGACTCACGTCTTTGTTCATAGCCAGGAGGACGAGGTTCTTCAGCTCCCCCAAACACATGTTTATCCGAGCCCGTCTTCTCTTTTCCATTAACGGTTTATTTGTCTACAAATGAAGAAAGAAGAAGAAGACGTCCACTTGAAAATTTCGTTTAAAAGACGAAAAGATAAATAAATCAAAAAGAATATCTGGGACATGGTACTGTGCTGGTATGCTGACCACTTCAACCAAGGGGACATTATGTTTGTTATGACATAAGTGAGTAACATAATTCTGACGGGTATAATAAAATCATAGATTTTATGCGAGTCCTGTGATTAACCCATCCTTCAGTCAAGCAATCCATATATAGTTGCACTTGCCAAGTAAATATGTTAAGACACATATATATGCAAAATTTACTTCTTCTTCATCAGTGCATGTATGTGAAAAGGGCGAGAATATCTGATACAGCACTTAACTGATTTATGATTCACGACGAGGCTTCAGATTTCCTGGAGAAAATGGCAACCATAACCGGTTTCGAGCAACGCGTAAACAAGAATTCGGAGCGCCCGAGCGACCTTTCACAAGTTACTGCCGAATAGCGAACTTCCCCCCTAGTGGCGTACATACGTGCACACTATATTTGTGAAAGACAAGTATTAACAAACACTAGACGGTGCAAATGGTCACACAAGATTCCTCGGCCCTTCATAGTCACCAATACCCAACAAAGAGTGACAATGGGAGAGACCAAGAGTTTCGCCCAAGGCAGGGATTGAACCGTCATCTCTGACTGTTCCACGAAACCCAGTCTATCGTACAGGAGCCGTGGCTAAGACGGGGGGGGGGGGTTAGGGGTATGACAAGAAAAACAAGCCCAGCCAGTCTAATCAGAAATCGAAACATCTTACAAGATATGAGCAGAAAAACATTAAACAAGACAAGTAATTAAAGGCATTAAATCCTGTGGAATACAACACTATGGATGAGCACAGATTTTGCGGAGGGAGGCTAATGGAATGAGTCTGTGCCATTTGACATCCAGCCAGTTTTAACAAGGGCGGCTGAGGTACCAATCAGGCTAACAACAACCTCGATAAACAAAACCCAGAAGGGAGACACGTGTGAGAAGTAATATGTGTACATGTAAAACGTGAGACGATGTTGGTATGCGGAATAAAACATCAGCAGAAAGCTCGATGCGGGTGGGCTTGCTAAATCTACCGCATGCACATTACTACGGTACATAAAGTAGGTCTTAAACTTAACTACGTTAATTAGAAATGCTAATTTATAAAATGTGCGCTATTCAACGCACAAGTTTTTCTAGTGAAAACAAAATCTATTTCCAAATCTCGGAAGGGTCCTATCTCAATACGGCAATGAATAAAACTGAAATGTATACTCCCTGCAAAATGGCACAGGCTCGTATCAAATGTTAACACCAGATCATGCTGCCAATGGCGGCGATAAAATCTCTTTTCGCTAAATCGGCTTCGTCCTAAACTGACTTCAGTTTTCAAAATCTTTCCCCAAAACCTTCCTTCGCTTCGTTTTACATACCCGTCTCTGTCCGTGCTCAGCTTTATCCTCCATTTTCAGCTTTTCTATCTCTCCGATTACTCCAGCTTATGTTGTTACTTCCCCGGTTTAATGGGAGATACTGGCGGGCGATATTTTGATTATCACCCCCTGGATATGCTCACTCTCCCCTCCCCCACGTGCTTATGGCACTTATAAGATGGTATATTGTCCGTCCTCACTCAAGCGGCGTCTTCTCGGAGCAGATAAGCGACTTGTGTGAAGCTATGCTCTATTACTTTCCCACGATCCCGTGCCGATGCTCTCAACCAATCGTTAGACAGGGATAAGTGAAGCGCGCCTGTTGATTGGTGGAGCGGCGATCAGCTGCCAGGTCAATGATTATGTTTATTTCATGTCGCGTCAATCAGCGGGCGTCCACAATCTCGTGTCAATAGCCGCGCGTGCCGTGGTGATTGTGTCTCTGGCTGCCGTTAGTGTGGGAAATCCCCGCCTTACGGTTACTTTCTGTTTGAGGGGACCCAGTAATATAAACAAATGCGCCAGCCGGGCATTCCGTCAGTGAGGCGGTGTGAATAGCTGCCCACCTCGGACCCGCTACGAACGTCTTCCTCCAGCATTTTGTCTTTTTTATTCCCCGCGTGGGAAAGATTGAAAGTCAGATAGCTCCCCGGGTGAAACACTGGATACGTCAACTTGCCTCGCGACAAACTAATTTTCACAGTGTCGATGTGGCTTTTTTATTCAACCAAATGTCCTTCGGAACACGCAGTGTTGTTGTCGGCTTCACTGAAGGATAATAAAAGATAATCAGAATATTTGAAGGGTACATTATATCAAGACCCGCGGCCTATTATTATTATTCATTGCTTCCTTATAGCTTTCGTTTCCCGCAGAATACAAAAGTCGCACGACAATTAAGACGATAAAAAAGGCGCAATTTAGTTTTGACTTTACAAAGTGACGGTGAAAACAATGACACTTTGTCATCTACAAGTCGCAATTATCCTGCGACTCAGGTACAAAAAGGAGGTATTTACCCCGACGATCTTTCGATACGCATGCGCGAGGAAAGGACATGGTTATATATATGCGTGACTTGTCCCTGGAGATGTAAGCAAACATGGACGGTAATTACATAAATGACACCAAACAAAACCCGAAACAATGAACTAATGCCCGTGTTCTAAAGTTGTCTGGATGGTGAAAAGGGGAAAAGCATTTACAGAAGGCAACACTCGTGTTTTTCATAACGGGCTTGCACTTTTATACATGGCTGTTGACGGAAAACAATTGCTTATTTCAGACCGATTGAAATACTTAGGTCATGGGAAATGTCACTGAAACTGACATCGTGTCTGATATCAAACCGACCTGCCGCATATGTCGAAAAGACGTCATCCACTGCAGGCCGCGTCAAAAATGAGCCCTTTTTATTACGCGGTGATATCTTGTTTTTCATTAACGCACGTTTCTATCTAGATGACATTTCAAGCGAATATCCGCTTACAGTTATGGTCGGAAACATGTAGTTAATCATTTAAAAACGATTCAATTAAACGCCACCATGTCGGCTTTGTTTATAGCTGTATAATTGAACACAGACATATATCCAGACATCACCGCGATTATATATTTCCATATATTTATATGCAACTTGCGTTCAAATTATCGACATGAAAATCTGCCCCTAAATTTTATGAACTCCTTATCAGAAGTGATAATATGACTGCATACACCCGAAGTTTTCTCTCTTCGGTCATATTTCGCTTCAGATTTTCCATACATTAATTATCAAACTTTTCCTGGTTTCCCCCAACGTTGCTATCATGCATCAGATAAAATCTATCACATTGTAAATATCAAGCATACCTCATCCTGGTAGATTATAGTTACAAAACGTGCGATCACAAATCAAAATTACTTTGTCTAATTTGGACGCAAAGAGCATAATTTTAAATTTTAGATCTGAATATAGTCTCTAAAGGAGATAAATTATCTCAAACCAAAACCTGTCTATATGAGTTGCCCCGGGCAGTACAAATGACATAACTGATAACACATTACTGATCAGCTTAAACGTTATTTATACCATCACGCCGAAATTTAATCACGATAAGCATTATCTTAAAAACACAATTTAGAAATACATAATCACTATATCTGGATTAAAGTAATACTTTATTTATTCATTTCAGGTTCAATATCATTCCACTTATACCCGCAAGGTTTTGGGCTTGAGGGAAGCGCGTTTGTTAAATAAGTCTGGAGCGATTGATTTTTCTTTTCTGAACCACATCCATCATATCAAGAAATATACCACTGGTATCAACCCAGGGGCCGCTTCTTCGTTGTTTTATTACCTGCAACTACCGGAAATTTCTCCCGTTCCGAGTTCAAATCCCTCTGAGCACCAACTAGGACTACATATAATTGCTATACTGGTAAAGTACAGTCGTCTCTCTGAAAATGTTATCCCAGAGTTAATGGCGTGGATTTTGTTAATACATGTACCTTTCATCGAATTCTGCATGAATATGTAGATACCAGATTCTGACGCTAAATGCTCCGTCTGTGGTGGCTAAAATTCGACGTAACGCCATGCAATATTTATTTATTTGTTTGTTCGTTTAATTTCGTGTAAAACATGTCAGTCAGGGTTATTGAGGAGGAAATCGGATTGCTGAGAATGAATCACCGCCCTTCACCAGGTCTCAGACAAACTCTCCAGCTCAAGGTCTCAGCCGAACCCTGAAGGCAGAGCTCGATTCGAACCAGCGACCTCAGTGGTACTTATTTATTTGTTTGATTGGTGTTTTACGCCGTACTCTAGAATATTTTCACTTATACTTTCGCTTATATGGTGGTAGAAAACTAGGCAGCACCTGGAGTAAACCCACGACCATCCTCGGGTTGCTGGCAGGCCTTCCCACATACAGCCGGAGAGGAAACCGGCATGAGCTGGACTTGAACTCACAGCGACTGCACTGATGGGAGATTTCCGCGACCTCACTGATAATGCTTGGGACTGATATGTACAGCTTTAATCCTCCGATATTAACATTAATATATGATGTCATATGATGCATAAAGCTTACTGATATTTCACGTGCATTATCGCTTGAGATATATTTTTAGACACATAATTAACTGCCTGAAGAGGGTTCGAATTTCCATACCATTAATTAATATTTATTTATTTATTACGTAACTCCGTACTCAAGAAATTTCCCACCTATGCGATGTCGGTTACAAAGCTCTGTAGGTGTAAGAAACCGGAGTGCTCGCGTTTCAACCACAGAACTTAAGAACTGTGTGAGATGTGACGTAGAAACACGCAGGTCGTTTTCATGTAAGACAAGTGTCCAACGAAAGTGAGGTAACGAGAAGTGCCCCACTATATAGCCTTGTGGAGCCTTCTGCTTCTTGCCAGCAAGGTTGCAAGCACAATGATGACTGGAAAACTCTGTCTGTCAAGTATAAAAATCGAAAATACGCCGACACAAGGCCCGGGGGAGGTGGGGGGGGGACGCCTAACCTTGTCACGCAAACGACGTCAGACTGATTGAAATGTCTGTGCTTCTTTGATCATCATTAACGAGCTTCGGAGTGTAGGAGGTGAGGGCAACCATGTTCGGATACATTATCACTCTCTTGTTTGTCAAACCTGAGATAATTCTAAAAGATGGCAACCAAGTGGTCGTTCTGTAATATACACATGGCACCATCCATGACCCTGAAAACCGGCGTGTGTCCAAAGTCCACTTTTGCGCCGGGATTTAGGCTCACTTGATATCACAGCCATAAACATTTATGCAACACTGATGGCCATTGTAATCAATATTCATCGATGCTATGGCTTTCAATGTGCGATGGGATCTTATTAATTGTGAGTACTTCAGATAAAGACAAGTATTAAGAGAAACTGGGGTTTAGACCGAATTTTGTTTTTCCTGTCATCACTTCATCAGCGTGACTCCGGTGAACCTGGCGGACGGACTTAATTTCTGTACCAACTTTGCGGCAGATTCGCTGTAGGGAGAATTCCCAGATTGATAGGCTCGCCATCTTTACTTCTGTATTTTCCTGTACGTGTTTCAAAATAACAAAAGATTGGTTACAACGGATGAATTGGTCTATTACAGCAACAGGTGTTGCAAATTTGGGGCAGTTTGGCTGTAGGGACAATTTCCAGATTGACAAGCTCGCAATCTTTACTTCTACATGTGTTTCAAATTAATAAGATTGGTTACAACCGGTGAATTGGTCTATTAAAGCAACGGGTGAGCGATTACAGGTGAGTGACTACAGGTGAGTTACCACATGTGAGTGACTACAGGTAGGTGACAACCGGTGAATTGGTCTATTAAAGCAACGGGTGAGCGATTACAGGTGAGTGACTACAGGTGAGTTACCACATGTGAGTGACTACAGGTAGGTGACTACAGATGAGTGATTTTAGGTGAGTAACTACAGGTGAGAGGCAACAGGTGAGTGACTACAGGAAAGTGACAGCATGTGAGCGGCTATAGCTTAGTCACAGGTAAGGGATTTCAGGCCAATAGGTACAGGCGAGTGACTGCAAGTCCCACAGGTGGTTGACTGCTGGTGAGAGACAACAGGTGAGTAATGTCAGACGAGTGATTTCTGGTGAATGACTGTAGGTGAGTGAATACAAGTGAGTGACTGTAGGTGCGTGACTACAGGTGAGGAGTGACAGGTGAGTGGCTGAACGTGAATGACTACAGGTGACTGGCTGAAGGTTAGTGACTGCAGGTTAGTGCCTATACCCTTTCAGATGTCTGTTGTAGGCTTTTGTATCTACGTGCTTGGTACCTGTCGAACTGAGGAGATTTTAATCTGCATCTATTTCCATTAGCCGCCATATCAGCCACCATACAATAAAGACGGTAAAATATAAAAAGGTAACTTAAAATAACGGTAACTTTAGCCAAGGTTAGATTCATACAGCTTTTGCAGGGTAAAAGTAACTTAAGTTTGAAAAGGTTAGATCAGTTGTCCGTTTCATAAATTTTACGAGGTTTATAGCCGATTTTTGAACGGTGACGCTTGCACAAGTGGATAAGGTTGTCTGATATTTTGTGAAAGGTACGGCAATTATTCCGGCCATTCTACAGTCACAGTAAAAATTCGATTAGAATTTTACACAGGTCAACCTTACCAAAATCTCCGGTATCTCTTTACAGCACACCAAAGCCAAGAACTCCAAGAAACCCCCCAATAAAGCTAATTACCGAAATAAACCTGCTTCGCTTGTTGTTCCCGTTAGATGTGACTAGTTCACCATATCAGACTACTAGCCTTGATTAGCGAGGTCTCACAGCTTCCCAGTGTCACCATGACGACAGCGATCTCCCTTCAATGGACAGCACTGTATGGGCAAAAAAAAACCGCTGAATGGTACGTCGCCAATCTTATACATGTGCACGAAACATACAAAGTTTCTTGGCAGAATTATATGCCATATATATATATAATAATATTTAGCCTCTTCTTGGAAGATCTATGACATTGTGTAGTCTTCGGTTTGAACTTGTGAACTGGTTCTTTTGTTTGTTGTCACTACACCTTTGGTGTTTCGATAAAATTACGTCAGACATACAACTTACTTTGTTTTTTTACGCACATTTCTTCCCATTTGTAATCAAATACAGGGTATCTTAGACTTGGACCGAAAATATATAAGCGAGGCCATGCAATTTATCATCAATACCATAAGGAAAAATAACATACATTGTCTAAGTCAGTGTTTCTAAGCGTTATGTGCAGTCAAGGTAGCTCGTCGTGACGTAACTCTGCGTCATCCCAAGACTGCTGATTGATTTACCGCATCCAGTTCCGCACCCCCGGGAAACCTAACCACGCCCCCATCCGCTGGGCAGAAAGACATCATTGAGAAGCCTTTTGTTTCCACCTGATGGAGAGCTGTTAAATGGGAGGCGGGGTACATCCACCCCTCCTTATGAAACCCCTGCCTTGCGGATGTAGTCAAATCACCTTTTGACAGTGGGAGCTTCGTCTGGCTGCTCTTCAAATTTCAAAAGACTTTTTAAGGTTGGTGTATCGTATACACAGTAGGATCCATTCCCCGAGACCATTTAATTCGTTCCCAGGTGGACGACATAAAAGAGCACGGTAATTGGATTAAAGGGTAAACAACAGAGGTTGCACAAAAGTAGTTTTCATAGCAGTTAGTGGACAATGAAACGCGTTTTAATGTATTTGTAACGGAGTTTATTTCAAACTTAGCTTTAACATATTGCCATGTTTGTACATGTATCATCAATAGACTGGACATCTTTCAGCTTATTCGCAACATTCTAGTAATACTATTATCACCGCTGAACGGCTGAACGGAACGACTTTTACTGCACTGTTCAAATGCTCGTAAGAGCAAACTTTAAAACAGTTTAGATGCACTTCTTAAGGTGCTGCCGAGACATATTTTTTCTGAACAAATCATTACTATATATGATAACATAATTAAGTTCGCATACTGTTTTATACCTTTGACTTAACTTGTGACATTTAAGATACACACTTTATGTTGAAACACTTTATTGTTTGTCAAATTATACCGTAAGCAATTAACATTTATCGTGTGACATCTTTTGACACCTATACAGACCCAGAGATCCCCAAAATAATTATTTTATATAACCGCTCTCATTAATATCACATCACAACGTGTTAGGAATTAATGAGATCGCGGGACGGGTGAAAACTCCGAAAACCGAATTCGTGTGAACAATGCGTCACACGTAAATTCGCATAACCACATAGGGAAAAAATTCATTTTCATTTCTAAAATTTGAGAAAGGGCAAACAAAAAGTACATTTCACGATAAGTGTACAGTGATCGCACCAGCTCACGAGTCGTACTGTAGGTTCCGCCTATGTCACGATGAATGTGTCAAACAATTCACGGTTAATTCGGTAGATTTGTTTGTCGAGGGGGTAGGCCCTGTCAGTGTAATTGTCAACTGTGGTACATGGCCTTGTGACAGAGAAAAGCAAATACATTAAGACGGTTGTTAATCGCCGAATCACAATGAAGTGAGCGGGTTTCATGGCTGTATCTTATTAAAAATTTATAACGGTCGGCATACTTACTTCCCGAGGCTATGTTAACGTTAAATGAATGGCTAAGTTAGCTATTTACATAACCGATCGCGTTCTCACGCTGGGAATTGAACAGCAAATATGTGTGGACGAAAGGGACAGAAATGAATTATCAGTCAAGCGAAGGTAGCAGAATGTATAATTCTGCTGGATTCAATTTCCATATTATTAACTGAAAAGAATATTTCTCCGGGAAGACAAGGTAAGCACTGTAAAGAAATGAGTTTTTACAAGATATATAAATTGGTTGAGGTATACATAAATTGTACATGTATTTTTTGTACGCATATGACACTTGGAAGAGTTATTTAGAAATTTGTATGAGTACATACTAATGACTTTATTTATGCGCCCATACAGTATATGTGATTGCCTTGACAATATCTTCTAGCCTTTCGACCTCAGCAAAAGGAATTTTTTTTTTCACAAAGCTCTAAACAAAATGGCTGGCAGAAACGAATCCACTCAGACTTGCCAAGGAAAAGAGACAATAGGCAGACATTGATAGCTAGTCAAGGACGTCAAAAAGAGAGGAAGTTATCTGAAGAAATGGCAAACCACAGACCGGTATTTACCAAATACCGCCAGCAATGATCACGTACTGTTTCACTCTGTGCGTTTGGTAATTATGTTTTGTTAATTGATTTTCTCGTAAAACAAACAAGTGTTGAACTTCTCCGCGGAGACTGGCGACCCGCAGTAGCACCAGGGAAGGACGACGATCCGACGCACTGACAGCCGGTGTGTGTGGAGGTCTGACAAGCGGGCCAGGGTGGAGTGCGAGATCAAAGCGGCCTTACTAACACTGACAGCGTACACATACCGCGCTAAGTGACAGAAATCAATACAATTCAACATGTACGGCTTTATGCAGGTTATAGACAAGTGCCCTTGCTACAAACCCATTAACCTGAGCCCATGTACACGATCTTCACAAATATATGCGATCATGTCAATCGAGGAAGACGCCTGGAAATCAGCAAAACTACAAATCAACAAATAACTTTCATATATATTATGTTTATTTCTTTATTTGATTGGTGTTTTACGCCGTACTCAAGAATATTTCACTTATACTACGGCGGCCAGCATTATGGTGGGAGAAAACCGAGCAGAGCACAGGGAAAACCTACGACCATCCGCAGGTTGCTGGCAGACCTTCCCACGTACGGCGGGAGAAGCCAGCATGGCAAATATATATTATGTGATCAGTATATTTTCACATAATGGTAAATAGCACCACAAAATCGCCTCAGATAATGTTTTAGCATACTATCTGGTATGTGGCTACCCGGATGGGTAAAGAATTCGACCCAGAGCTATTTGTTGCATCTTCAATCCGTCTCACTTTTTCGATAAGAGGTTCAGTTCTTTACACTAGTGTAACTGTTAAGATTGCTGTGAAAATAACACTAGGCATATTGCTTGAGCGATTGAATGAAAAACATGACCAGGACACTGACAGACATGACCATGAAACTGACATGTATACATTGAGCATAGATTGATTTTCCCTACACATGCTAGATCGAGTCCCGGAGTAGTGCCTTTGTTTTCATTACACACTAGGGTAGACTGATCTGTTTACTCTTTTGCATGTTTCTCGTTTCATGCACATCCATCCTTTCCATACGGCCACTGGGTAGGGCCAGTAATAAATCTCAATGATAGTTAATCTCAAACCGATTTAACTGAATATTATTTTAAATGGCCCTTAACATGGACAACATATACTTCAATTGTGTGTGTTTAAAAGACAAATGTTATCAAGTGAATATAGGCACAAAATTTAGTTGTACATGTTTTAGGGGACACTAATCAGTTTGGAAACCTTCCTTAGCCAATCCTACAAACATCACCTATTCATAGCAGCCGATAAATTAAATCGCTATCATGTAAGTGAAATATTCTTGAGTATGGTGAAAGCAAAAATCAATTAATCACAAATAAATGATCGCCATGGTATTACAAGTAAACAATTCAATCAATCAGCTAGTCACAAATAAATTCTCAGACACTGTGCTAGCATGTTACTAAGGTCAAATACCCAAATTATTAAACGACTGAAGAAACGAGAACAGCCATTGAAAAATAAAGTGTCCTTTAATATCAAAACAAGAGATCAAATTTTTCAGTCGAACACAGTTCGACCCAATGTGTGGGTGAAACAAAGCACTTGTGAAATAGCACCGGTGATGTGTGTAGAGAAGTGTCTCTCCTGCCCTCGTCTTGTACCTTCATCAGAACTGGTAATGTTCTCTTTCAGAAACAAATGTTTGTTCGTAAACTTCTCCGAAGAGCACACAGGCGCCAGTCACCATGGACAGGAAGATGTTAAAATAAAAAGTTCTCTTTCCTTGGCACTCAATTAATAACGTCAAAATAGTTCTGGTGGGTAAAAGAATTAGATCCCATGTATATTTATTATATTTGCAGTCCTTTCTTCACAATTACCACGGTCGCCATACGTTCTCCTCTTTGCACTTAACGTCGGCTAATTGCATCATGGCCGACGGTTGAGGTTCGAGATGTTTACGGAATGACACTTCCTGTTCTGCTGCCGGATGGAGATCGAGTTTTGGCGTCGTCCTGGTGGGAGGCGTCCCGCTGGTCGAGGACCTGTCGCTGTACGATGGACTAGAGATGGGTGAGGAGGAAGGCGAAGACGAGCGAGAAGAGCCCTGAGAGTATGGTGAGACGAACGGTGGAGATCTAGCGCCCTGGTTGACAATAGACGCCATCATGGGATGCACTTGAGCCTGCTGTTGTTGTTGGCTCCACAGGAGCATGTTCTGTCGGGCTGCCATGGCACTGGCGGCGGGATTCGGGAAGTCCTGTCCCCCGGGAACGCCTCCGTTAGGCACCTGAACGTATAGGGGCTGGAGGGGCACTCTTGTGGGCTGGGCTTCGGGGCTAGAGTTGACAACCTGCATACAGTTTGCCAAGTGCCCCATAAGTCGAGAGCGGACTTCGTCGTTGACGCCATGCACGGCGTGGACGTAACGTACCACTTCGTTAGCACATTCGGTAAATCCTGCCCGGTACTTGGCGGCCTGGGCGCTAGGGTTGGTGCCCATCTGTCCACCCATCTGAGACCTCTGGATGCCACGAAGATACTTAACGGTCATTTCAAGTATATCGGCCTTTTCCAGCTTTGAGAAATGTGAACCCTGTGAAAACAGTAAAGAAGTAGCATATGAGTACATGACGAAACAGGACATACATGAATGATATCACAAAAATAAACAAACTCATAGCCATTTATAAGAGAAGCAATAAGAAATAATTACATTTCAGACAGAGCTAGCAATGTGGTTTACTGTAAGACATTTGGTACTGATTATTTAAGAACAAAAAGTCACGATTAACAATTGTTGTAGAATGTTGTTTATGCTGTTATATCTGGTGTTTACTACTCTGTGATAAAATGTCACAATTATAATTCGTTTATTACACTTACATCTTTATTAAGGGCCTGCAGCACTAAAGTCTTCAGCTGGTTCAGACATGTGTTGATCCTCAATCGGCGCCTTTTTTCCATAAGTGGCTTCTTACTCTGAAAGTAACATGAAACAAAACATTTACTTATATGACAAAAAACAACTCGCACCACATGTACATATAATAGTCAACTTCTGGAGGGAGGCGGTCATTACTAAATAAAAATGTGTGTATAAATTATTTTATAAACATGTAAAGCAGATGTTAAATTACTAAAATTTAATTTGTCAACAGGTTGATTGTTGACAATTGTCATCTCCACCAAATGTCGTCAAAGGCAGATATCGGGCACAATTCGCAACTGTTTTTCTTGAGATATGACTTTGAAACCACAACTTACCTTTCTTAAGCTGTCTTTGGAGACCATGCCGATCGATCGCCTTGATAATGTATCCGCCATTGTGCCAGTTCCAAGAAAAAACAGATCAACAGTTGTTCAAATATCGTAGGGATTTACACCAGACAGACTATCCAGTGGTAGGTTTAACGTACTCTCAATTTTTCTCACTCTCTGACAGTATTGCCGTGTGTTCACCGTTCAGCGGCAAGAGCGTAACTGAGCTGACAGTCATCCCCCAGTACCTATTTATATTCCACAATCACACATGCTGGAACGCGTCTGTGAAGATCTCGCCGAGCTCTTTCCCACGCTCGCATACTCACACTCTCGACCAATCAGCGAGCAGCCGAGTGTTTAGTTGAGTGACCTGTTGACGGGTTACGGCCGTGTTTGACTCGCCTGCCCCGAGCCATCTGCCCTCGGGAACACGGGGACGCTGTCGACCGTTAACGCTGTACTGGGGCTCCGCTAGGTCGGCGGTCCACTGGCTTTGGACTGGTGTTTGCCACACTCAAGTGCAAATAACGCAACAACAACCACGTTGAACTTTATCGGCGTTGTAGTGAATGCTCAATTAAGGCTGAACGATATGACACGACTGGCGTGAGCTGTTTGTCTTCACACAGGCTTTTCCTAGCAGCGTTGTTTATTCTTCAGGAAAAGCTGTCTTCAACAGAATTAGAAACAGTTTTAAAAATTAAGAGTAATTGGTGACCCTTTTCATCTTGCTGAATCTTGATAACATAGACGATAGTAACAGTATATGAGATTTGAATGCCTACGTATGGGTCTATATAAATTAAGTAAGGATTATAAATGTTGGCCAGTCTGATGTATTAAATAACAATGGGTACTCTCGAAATGCTTTTCAGCAATCTTAAAGGAATATATTCATATGCTTGTTTAAACTTCACAGTATAATTAATTGCAGCCCCTTTGTGGGCCTCTGATAAGTGTTCATTTCTTGCTCCTCATGTCTGTCAATCACGCGGTCCCGGATGCTGAGGGGAAATCGGCACGCGCCGGGCATATTGTGTGTTGTATTTTAGGCCGTGTGGGAAAACTCCGCCCAATGCAGTAGCTGAGCAAGCTTGAGGCCAAATAAAAACACAAAGTGCCGGGAGTGAACCAAGCCGGGCTTGCTAGACGACACACATGCCGTTGCACAAAAGTTGGAGCACGATGGCTCGCGACACCGGCCCACATGGTTCACCCTATTGGAATGCAGAGACCATTATATCTCGGCCGTGGGAAAGCTCAACTCACAGGCCCGCTTTTAGAGAGTCGAGCGGCAAGTGACAAGTTTTATTTCTCGAACACCTGCTAGAGTTAGCTACACCACCCACTATCATAACAGGAGACCGATCTAGCGGACCGCTCGCGAGACGGCCATGCGGCGTGAGAACGTAAACCCTGCTTAGGCGGGCGTTTGTCAATAGCGCACACGTGGTCGAGAGTTGGCCCGTCCGGGTTGTGACATGATCCAGGATAACTGCTGGCTGAAGATGGACACAGCTCGTGTCACGCTCCGGAACAATGCCAGATTACAATTACATAATAACTGAAACCGATTCGCCAAATGAAATAAAACTGACAGAAAACAACGACATCAACATGCATAAGTGTCACAAGAGATTTGGGTTTGTGTGGATTCTAAAAGCAGTGTTTTGTTTTTGTTCCCGTTACAACACGGTATAACACTCACACCAAGTTCTGTTAAACATTTAACTGACTAATTAGTCCCTGATTTATACTGGCGCCGTCTAGACGGACTGTCACACGTCAACGTGGCAATCATGATAACGATAATCCTGCCAGATTGAAAAATAATCGGGCAATATTGAACAATGGCAAGGGGACAATGAACAACTCGAATGAATCATAACTGGAAGATTACGGTATAAGTATAGTGTCCTTGTAAATTGTTTCTTAATTCGTATTGTGTACCTATCCATCTGACAAGAAACTACATAACTGCTATATTACATCAAAGTATGTCAGGGGAAAGGCGAATCTGAAAAAGGCATTGTACGTACTGGAATAGGGCTGAAAATAACTGACAAGAAGACCTAAAGTCAGGAGACTGTGTCAAACTCAAAGGGAAGAAAAATGACTTGGTAGGATAATTATTTAGACCCCTACGACGAGAAATAAACTGCTGGTAAATGCTCTTGAATATTTTGGACACTGAAAACGCCAATGGACAGTTCGCATTCTTCTTAAATTTATCTGATGCTGATGGAAATTGTGTCTGGTAAATATATGTGATATCAAATAATTGTTCTACATTTCTTACATTTTCATTTACTTTGGTTATTCTTGGTACCTATAGTTAAATCATATAGCAGTTATAATATCTTTTTGTCGACCAAACAGGAGTTTCGTTGATGTTGGATCCTTTCCTGTTTCTCGAATGTCTCGGAGTGAACTTTCTTATTATACTAGAATCTATTTTTACGAACTGGAAGAAGTTGGCATTGAACTCTAGTCTCTTGCAAGCCGGGCGGAGGGCTACATGGACTTTCTCTCCTGAGGCATGTAGAGAACGAATTCAGAGGCAAACTTGTTAACATAGATCTAAATATAATACTTCAGCCCGTGACATTGGAAGCGCTTGAGACAGCGTGATGTATGAAGAAAATGGAGGTATTAGATTTCGGTGAAACAATGCACGTATACATTTTTATATATCCATGTTTAAGATTTAGCATGTATGTAAAACGCAGAGTGTAATTTCGATTCTTTGTTTGATTTTTTTTGGTAATGTATGCCTTTTTACATGTATGAATCGACATGTAAAATTGTTACGAATGGTGGAAATGAGATTTTATGCATACTCTAATTCAAGTTTTAAAATGTTTATTACACGTAAGCACTACGCAGCAAACTGAGTACTTCCAGTGCAGCGAGTGGCGTCGCTTAAATTGCAGTTATCCTCACTGCATTTTATTTACCTAACTTCGTCTCAACCATGGTGCACTTGTAAGGGAAGTGCATGTTCATATTCTCTAAGCATTTGCACAAACAGTGATAGAATGAAAAGCAGACTTCAGTAAACCGGCTAGAGGCAGAATCACATCGGTTACTTGCGGCCATGAGCCAACCATTACACCGTCGTTAGTGCTCTGGGTTTAAAAGCTATTTTGTCGTAGTTTGCTTTCCTCAGTTACATCACGTTTTAACCTGCTCTACGATATGACTGACTTCTTGCCAGTATGAAATTATAGCTCAGTCACTCATGCGGTTAGTCATTTTGCTAGGGAGAGTATATGTGGCCACTTTTTAAGCATTTACACGAACAGTTGAAACAGAGCCCTAACTGATATAAACTGACAAGAGGCCGAATTTTACCGCTTACGTTGACCATTTACCAACTGTCACACTGTTGACGTTACTCTTCCTATCATACTATGTATTCAATAACATCATAACTCCTAATAGGTGTGGTCTTTTGTTGAAAGTTAAGTTTATACACAGACCTCCTTTCGAAAAACGTATATATTTTGTATGTATAGAATTTACACAAACAAAACAAAACAATATGATTTAGAAATAGCCGCTAATTTCTGAAGAGAAGCTATGTATAGATATTTTTCGCCATCGGTATTCAGTGGGAAAGACAAACATGGCTCCACATGAGCGGATGGATCAGATTCTGAGTGAAACGTTAATTTCAGGTCATTCTCATGGAAAACAAGAGGCGTGTGTTCGTTTCACTGGGAGTAAGTGTGCCTCTCGGAGATTTGCCCAGGTGTGGAGCTACGAGGACGTGACTAGACGTGACCAGGCCACATTCTGACTCGTCCCCTGTTCAGTTCATATCATACCCCGGGGATGGGAACTACTCCCCCTTATCAATGGGATAACTGTTCCTCCCCCGCCCCCTACACACGTTCCTGCTGCACTGAGAGGCCATGAGAAAACTGACCTGCAGAATTTTTGCTCCACCAGGGCCACTCATTGTTTTAGCTGATGAAACGTGCGGGAAAGCAGTTTGGACCTTTGCTTACGGTGTTAAAAAGGTTGCATTTATTTATTGTGACCTTGACCTCTGTACCTAATTTTTGCAGCCATTCACCTGAACATCAGTTACCCTACACAAAAAAAGCAAAGCCTCTGACACTAATCTCGCGAGAATTTTTTTTTGACTGCTAAATTTAGTAAGTCTTTGCGGTTGGGAAGAGATCAATGTGCACGCTCTTGGAATCCACACCAAACAAGCCAAACGTTTAGAATTAACTGTTCCGTGGTTTGTACACATATCAACGGGTGTCTCAGAGGCCCCTTTTACTGACCGCGATATTGGGCCCTCCCGTCATTGCATGGAATTATCACACTACCTGTAATTATCACACCTGGGGGAGGGGCTGATAAAGATCGGAGGGGCGGGGAGCAGCAAACACGATTACTCGTCAACAGGGCGAAGGGGTAGGGCTATGGAGTAATTTAGATCCAATACCAACTGTGTGTCTTTGAATCCCCCGCTATACAGATGTGCTCAGATAAACTCGCTGGGGTAGGGCATTTCCCTGTCAAGGGTGCGGCTATAAGGAGGAGTCATCCAGGTGTATGAAGGCTCATTCCGGGTGTTCAGACCCCGGGAGATCTTGGGCGGACTGAAAATTGAAGGCTTGAACATATACTTCTGGTGTAAAATTACATGAGCAAATAATTAAATTAAATACTGCAGGTCTGTAATTTTTTCTGTGGCAAATATATTGAAAGTGGGAAATAACAGATGTATATGTAGAGAGCGTAACGAGGTCTTTTAGAATATATAAGAAATGAGAAATAATTAAGCTTTGTGACAAATTTTACCTTTGTGAGTAAGAACCGTTATACTAGCGTGTTACACGCCCTTGTTTGCGGCATTGTTCACAGAATACAGTGTAGTGCCCATCCCAGAGATTTCTAACTTTACCATTGTTTGAATTTGCACGCTATTTTTTGGTACAGAGATTCGTTACTTTACAATTAGGAATTATATGCCAGAAGCTCATTTATTGCCGCGAAACCCTATTGGAGATATATGAGAAATGTAAGTTTTGTATACAAACCCATCGTGTTGCCCGTTGAAAAGATTTGCATAAATGAAGTCGACCGGATGATCGGTGCGCAGATCGAGCATCAAATGCCATACACACAGACATATATACAGACACGCAGTGATTCCTCTCTCATACTTAGACTTGTTCTGATAGTTTATGCTTTCTCACAGAATATGGCCGTAGATTTATTTATTTGTTTATTTATTTGATTGGTGTTTTAAGCCGTACTCCAGAATATTTCATTTATACAACGGCGGCCAGCATTATGGTGGAAGGAAGCCAGACAGAGCCCGGGGGAAACCCACACCCATCCGCAGGTTGCTGGCAGACATTCTCTCACGCCGGAGAGTTATGGCGGTAGATAGACAGTGACTTGTTGTAAATGTTTATGTATTCTCACAGAATATGGTCCTTGATAGCTATCGACTTGTTGTAAGCCTAATTGTTTATGTATTCTCACAGAATATGGTCCTTGATAGCTATCGACTTGTTGTAAGCCTAATTGTTTATGTATTCTCACAGAATATGGTCCTTGATAGATATCGACTTGTTGTAAGCCTAATTGTTTATGTATTCTCACAGAATATGGTCCATGATAGATATCGACTTGTTGTAAGCCTAATTGTTTATGTATTCTCACAGAATATGGCCATCAAGCATATAACACTGAGTGTCCTTTGGTGTTGATGTGACCCTGGCAATGAGGAAGTGGATGAAAATGCAAGGAAAACGTAAGACGAAGAATAGTTAAGTTGGACAAAATCAGCGATGACAACAGCCTGTGCTAATACGACAACCCTGGCCAATGCACAATCTTTAAGCAGTTACACGTAATCGTTTAGTTAGTTTGTTACCTCGTCGGCTTTGATCGCTGGCCCGTGTCTCCTATATACCGCTACTAATTAAAGCCCCCGAGGTAGAATGCTGTCATTAGGGTATACGAATGGGCCGTGTGGAGAGATCTGAAGTAGGCTGGTTAAGTAGGTTTCAGCAAGAACAGCGCCTCGACAGACCGTTTGTCTCTCGGGGAGGTTATGTAAGTAAGACGGATGTTGGAGGTGAAATACAAAATTAAAACCCGTCATTACAGGAACAAGTACCGCTTAACCCTGATTAACAGTAGAAAACAGGATGTTACTCTATAGTCGCAAGGTGTATTGCAAAATGTACAAGTGCATACTAACATACACACTGGAAATACTTTATATGAGATTTATTTTAAATTACGATACATATAAGCGGGTAAAGAAAGTGAGTTCAGTGCCATTGTTTAACGACAACAGATCATAAATGTTCACGCACACGGTTCAGAAATGTAGATACGGGTCTATTCACTGACATGTAGCCGTTATATAGACTTATACGACGTGAATTTGATTTTCAAAGCGGCAGTTTTAAATAGGCCTAAATGTTCAATACACAAGGGAATTTATTGTTTTGTTGTTTGTTTGGGGGTGGGGCGGGGGTGTTTGTTGGTTGTCATTTCTTTATGTGCCTTTTCGCGCTGAAAAGGAGGCAGAAGTCAGTAGAGAAATTGGTCAGTGTGACTGTGGGGACTAATTTGGCTGCTTTCACAATAAAAGAAGACTTGATAATCGAAAAATGACTGCGATCTTAATTCGTGTGACATGTAAAATTTTATGTTAGGGACTTTGCTAATTGTTCTCGTTTAGAAATTGTTTACTGCATTGGGTGGAAAACGTCTTAAGGCGGGGAAATAAGGGACCATCAAAGACGCCGGGAAGAGCATCCCCTGGGTAGAGATCTACGACTCATCAAACAGTTGTTTATGTATAATGTTACAAACTAGTGTCTTGCCCATCTTGTATTTCTAACCCTTGTGTCCTTTATGTGTTACACGTGTGCTAATGTGATTCTGACTAAAGTCGGACTGCTTTATACCCAAATCACTCGCCTTTTCCCCAGCGAGTAATCTAAAAGTGTAAGGCATCAGCAATTTTAGCCCATTAGTGTACTGAGGCAATCAGCAAAGCACCTAAACCGAAGTGGCAGCACACAGGTGCTATCCCATGAGGACACCATTTGCGTTCTCTTCAAGAGATGATCACGAGACTTCCATGGCGTGCAGTTGTAACATGACGTCACAGCCAGCCCCGCCGCTCAGCGCTTTGGGACTATTTCACAAAGCCAGTTTTTAATTAAGTTAAAATGTGATTTAAACGCTTATTTTTAAACTACGTCAGTTAAAACTGGAAACAAACTTGAATTTCTGGGGCCATAAACTTATGGAATCATATGAGGAAGTTTTGACTTTGGTCAATCGCCCCCAGGGCCTATAGTTTGTGACGTAACAAAACTTAAAATGGCTGATTGATAGGAACTGCCGAACAACGTCTCTAAATGTAATTGTAAACGCGTTACTAAACAACCTCTCGCCGCTCGACTGTTTTTAATTCTCATACGTATTGCATTTAAGGAAGTCTTCTTTAACTTGGTTCAATACTTAAGGACTGAAGTTGTCACTTGTTGGACAGTTCACAGAAATCAAAGAAACTTGCTTAACACTAGGGATTGTACTGGACAAATAGAAAGTTTCACACCTATTCGCACATGAACATCTGACACGATTTCTCATTTGGCTATATGGTTTCATACACCATATATAACACCAAATTTCATATACTGAATATTTGAATAGTTTTATACAGTGTCAAACACATATTCACCCACTATATATAGGGATTATCTGAGACTCCCAAGTCCCATGTTTATATATCTCCACATAATGTTACACTCATTGACATGGGATGTGCCTATAGTTTCATAGTACGCGGGAAGATCCGTCAGCAACCTGCGGGTGGTCGTGGATTTCCGGTTTCCACCATAATGCTGGTCGCCTTCGTATAAATGAAATATTCCTGATTAGGCCGTAAAACACCAATCAAATAAATAAATAAATAGTTTCATATAGTGTCACTGATACAGTTTCATAAACCATATATGACACGAAATCCCTTATATTTGAATATCAGAAGAGCTTAATATTTTGCCATACACATATTCCCCCTCTAGGTTTTATCTACATGGCAGATAAAATCTCATATATTTGTTATGCTTCATTTAGTGTTACACATATTCACATAGGATATACCTATAACTGAAACATCAAATATCATATACCAGTACTTGTATATAGTTTTATGTAGTGTCACACACATGTTCACCAAGATGCATTTGATACATCAAACAAGCTGAAGTGTGTCATTTTGATTTAATGTCTGTATGTATATGGTTCATTAATGGTGAAGATCTGCACGGTATACCAGACATGTTACCATGTACCCTGGCACCATTACCAGGTAAACACCCAGTTAAATCTAAGTTACCGAAATTCAGTTACAAGGGTTTTGAAACAATTTGATCCAGTGGTTATAGGCAATGAAATTGCCTGTTATGGTTATTACAGTTACATACCAACTCTTTATGATGTATTATATATGAGCCCTTAGTCCCAGTATATATGGAAGCGTAAAAAGCAGTATAATCAAGAACTTTGTGTTTTATGTAGTATGAAAATTTCAAAGTTCCTTCCATCTTAAACGGATTACTCGTATTCAACTGAAAGTTGCCTAGCTTTCGAAGTTTGTGTTGTGGCTATCCAGCTGTTACTACAAGGTATAATTAAGTTTCTTCGCTACGTTTGTTTGTGATTTTTTTCTGTCCATGTGTTTTTTGACGTGCCTCAAAGCATAGGGTTGTGCATTTCATTCTAGACTTAATAAAAAAATAACTAAAACAGTCAGTTCTCGGTTCTTCTAGTACTACCATTTCTATTCTCATTCATTTATTTACATAGATTTTCACAACCTCAGAAGTTCTGCAAAGCGTACAAATATAGGCATCCCTTTTTCTAGACTTAACAGGAACAGCTCAAAGGAGGGAAAAGGGGCGGGCTTTTGCCAGCCGAAGGACAATCTTGAGCGCCTGGGAGACACATGTAGGTAAGGCGAGCAATCCGGAAGCTAGTTAGACAAAAATCAGTGACAACTTAGAGTGGAAAGTACCTGCCACCACGTGGGCATAATGAACCACACCAGCGGGGGACACGCGCTAAGGTGCGGGACGTTACACCCTTATCAATGATATCATCGTGCGTCATTGATTACCCTAGGTTAATTCCAGATGGTGAGGAATGCCAGCAAGCACCAGGGTTGGGCTTGACGCATGCCTAATCCTTCCTGTATAACAGATACCATCATGCCGCGAAATCAGACCGTGCTTCCCGTCATCAACCCATTGCCTCATAATTCTATTCAAACCCATCAATCCCGCTTTCTATAATGAGAATGGCTCGTACATTGTGTTTTAAGCTATACCATGTTAGTGAAGTTGTACAGTGTCATTGTTGGCGTTGTGTTGGCAAATGAACTTTGTCTAATTATTATACCAACGGCTGGAATAACACAGTCACTGTTGTGAAGATATAGCAGGCTTAAGGCAATTCATAATAAACATGCATAAATTCCGCTGGAGAACGACGCATTTTTGTCAGACCATATACCGATGTAAAGAAACAATAGATCAGGGGTTATAGCGGTATCCGCATATACAGTCCATAGATTTAACATGTGATGGTGTGTAGTAGTGCATTTTAGCTGTGATGAAAAACGGACCATGTTTGTGCACTTCATAGATGTTACTTACATGTCAACTTGGAATTTCCCTTCATCAGGAGAACTCTGACTATGAAAAGAATAATAGTTATTCTTAAATAAGTCTGAGAACTTATTAGTGTTATGTGTACATGTACGTCTTATTTAATTGATGTTTTTTCTTGCATCTCAGGGTATTTTGATTAATAACCAGGACTGCGTTGGCATGATTGTTAGGGCGTGTTCCCCCTTCGGTGTAATTTTAAATGCGTGCTTCAAAAGTAATGAACTAAGAAACATTTTATTTATTTATTTATTTATTTATTTATTTATTTATTTGAATGGCGTTTTATGCCGTAATCAAGAATATTTCACATAAGACGGCAGACAGACTATGGTGGGAGGAAACCGGTTTGAGCCCGGGGGAACCCACAACCATCCGCAAGTTACTGGCGGTCCAACCAAGAATATTCCTGATATATATAAAAACTTATATACATTTATGTATATGGTCATGCATGCTACTCATGGTAAATATTGTAGTATGAAAAGTCACGTAGCACATAACTGTGCACTTGTGAATTTGTAAGAATAATTTAAATTATCGGTGTACGTATTTTGACACTATCATACGTTCACCGCCTCACAACACGTTCTCCATGACCGTCAGTCTACAGGCCTGTCTTCATGTTTGGTTACGTTTACATTCCTCATATTTCAGGATGTCCTGTAGAGATAAACGGGCTCCATGGTTTTCTGACCATTGCTATATTATCATTCAACAACTATAGGCTTACACCGACATTTGACTCCTTAACGCTTTTTCACAGTTATCAGACAAAACTCCCTCTTGTCTCTGGGCTTTTCTTTTAAGCTTTATGCTACATGGACGTTCTATAGCAAACTACCTGAGTTTGCCGGCAAAAATAAGGATATTTTATGCAGACTTCTATGTATACATTAATGCAGTTTTGTTTTGCCACTAGAGAATATATTTAGTCAACTTTAATTGAGGGAAGAGTTTCCACCAAAATGAACAGTAATGAAGAAAATGTTTTGTATCTCTATAATTCCTGGTTATCATTTCAGCGGCAGAAGGAAAATTTTACAAAAACTATGGAAGCCGATAGCTGCCATCCGTGCCAAGAAACACATACTGTTTTTCTAGCTCCGCGCTAAACAGTATTGTTCATTGTATACATAATGATCATTTAGAGTGATGAAGTAAAAACATTTTTACAACTAACTTTTAAACTTTCTCACAACATGTTTGTGGTTTACTCCATGCAATGTAAACATTTATATTCAGTTCCTGGATGGTGTTCATACAGTTTTAAGAGAGTGTTCCAAGTAAATGATGCATTTCAATATTGTCACATCATGTCAAATTCAACTAAATTTGTGTCTCATTTTCAAGTTGCGTCTTGAGCATAGAATTTTTAATTCTGAGCTATCTGTTTCCTTGTTGCTATTTGCATGTTTGTCAGTCAAGTTTGTTTAGGTAATCTCTATAACTAACATCAGTTTTCTATATAAGTCAAGATATACATATGTATACATATTTTAAAGCCTTTGCCTTCTCAATGAAACCCTATTTACAAGTTGATTTAATATATAGTCGACAGTAAAGCAAAAATTTCTTGTGGCACGTTATTTAATGATGCTGGTGCGTGTGTGCCCCTTTCATACCACTCTCCTCATTTTATAAAGATGAAGAAGCAAGCATTACCCCGCGTTTTAACATTTTCTTGTCTATTATGCACAAACGTGTATCTATAGGCTTTTATATTCCTTCCCCTGAAATAAAATTAAGACACGTACGTTTAAATCTAACAGGATAATATATGGGATGCATGTCGCGCTTTATGTACCGTTGAAGTTACATTTTCGACCGTAATTAAGTGTTTAGAAAGCAAACAGGATGTGCGGTTTTATTAGTTAAATATATTCATAAGAAAACAATATACAATTCATATGAATACCTCCGCACGACATTCCCACAAACTCGCCTTACCTAAAACTGTCTTTTGTCGCCCAATAACACGTGGTTCGTGCGAATCATTTAAGGACAAGGGCCGTGGTCTAGTGGTTATAGATGCTTGCTTTTCATTCGCTTGTTGGAGTGTGCATACGTTCTGACACGGCCTTGGACAGGGAGTTGGTCGATTCCTTCACTCTCTCCGTTCATTTGGGTCTTGGTGATGATAATCGTGGTCTGGGACGCTCGTGTGGCTGTTCGCGCAGTCTAAAAGTTCTTTGAAGACAAATGGTGTGCATAGGTGTGTATCACACGTGGAAAAGGCGGTCAGTAACTTGCAAAAGTACGGAGGTTTTACTTCGGGTATTCCTCCGCCCACAAAATCGACCATCATATACTATAGTTATAAACTGCCTGGGTAGTTATTTAAATAACAATCAACTCTATAATCCTTTGCCACTCTGGAAGTGATCCGTGCAGTTCATGAAGATGAAAATCAATATAAAAGAAGACGCTTTGAAACAGCCGCAAAATATATTTTGAAATCCTGCACGAAGTCGATGTCGCCCTGTATATATACTATTGCTCATCGTTACAGATGAATTGTATGTATGTATATGTACTTTTTTACGGCATACTTTACAAATATTTAGTCATATAAGGACGAGTCCTTAGTATGTACATGTATACCATGTTTTCATAAGTTGTCAGGGCGCAAATCCATGCCGCCATAGTGCACCTGCCACTGAAATTAACATCATGCCGAAGACATCAGACATGACACGCCGCACCCAGTCACATTGCACTGACCAGTGTTGTTTCCATGCTTTAATCTCTCGGTGCTAAGCACCAAGTGAGGCAGCATCAAGTACTACTTTAAAGTCGATCTGACCAGGGATTGATCTCGGATCTCCCGACCCCGAGACAGATCTATGCGACCAGACTTAATAGCCGACCGACACGAGTACAGATATTTGGAGCCACTTATACAGAGCTGCAAGTTACAGCTAAAAACAATGATTGCAGTGCCTTATATGTTACGCATGCATGCCTGCATTCAGTTCATATAATTAAGGCCAGGTAGTTTTCTGCTTTAAGGCAGTCAAGGCACTCCCTAAAAAATGAAACTGTAAGCTTTCAATTGCGATATTAGTATTTTAAAGATGATGTTTACGAAAAAGTGAAATAGCCTCCAGACTGAAGGCATAATTATATGATTCTTTTTTTTTTTTTTTTTTTTTGATTGGTTTGTTTTTTTGTTGGACTATGACTTTCTCAATTTGAAAGGAATGCGTAAACCATGCAGCGCATCTTGTAAGAAAAATGATTGTATATAGGTCCCAAATACGTATAGTATACTGCACGGAAATCCATATTTTTAATATTTGCTGAACTATTGTCTATGATAATTGTTTATAAATGACTCGTACTAAAACACGAGGAAGGGTACACGAACTGTAATAGTTTTTATTCAAAACATCTTTTAAACATATATTGCCTATATGAACGAGTAAGACATATAAAGTGCATGGACAACATTCACCACGTATCAGCAGTGTTCACTTTATGACGTTTGGACTATCCGTTTGGACTTAGAACTTACTATGGTAGGCCTCCACCTTGATATAAATCTGAATACTTTTTATAATACATACATGTTGGAGTATACATATAACCTGATATAAACAGTCAAAAGTTAAAAAAATCACTCTCCAAGATATCGGATTAATTAATGCATGCTATTTAGGTTTGGTCACAGAACTTGTGTATGCCAAAATTTACACGTCTTAATGAAATTTAATAGTGGCAAATGCCAAATGCAAAGGTGGAAGTCATGATCAGGTTTCAGGTTACCATTAGATGCTATATGTCAAGTGCATGGGATCTATACATGCAGTGCAGAATATCACCTTTTGCCCCTGTTTTTGGATTAACCGTCAGTTTTAGTTTGCTATAATCCGCATAATACTATATGTATGTATTTACATGTATGTTATCATCCACTGTATCACGTGTTGATCATCGTGTGGCGTACGTGGCGACGAGGGCCCGGTGTTTTACAAACTATAGCGGATATGATGCCATACCAACACTTAACCACATTGTGTGGGAAAATCCGCATTGAGTTATCTTGAGAGCAATCCAAACACACAATTATCAGTTCCCGACTGAGAAAGCGTTGTTGTATGAAAATTGTGCGGAAGTGTAAACCACTCGCTTAGAGAGGCATATAGAGTATCGAATCATAGCGGTCTCGGTGTTTTCTCAATCTCCGGCAGTGAGTAAGCATTTCGGGGAATGCATGTATATGTTGTTCCCCTACGTCACTACACAGCCAATACTACTGCTATATATAACATACGCATATATATAATATGAGAACTCAGGAAAACCACACTTCATAGTTTTCTTTATGCTGTCCTTTTTGTCTAATTCTTGGAACTGAATTTACACGTAAATAACGCCCACCATTATTTACTTTATTGTCCCGTATTCGCCACGCAAAGAAAGCGCACGCTTGTCTCACTAGCTGAGATAATTTGCTCTGGTGCACACTTTTCTTTTGTGATTATTTCCCTAATCGCACTTGTGAAATACCATATAATGGATCTGAGGAATTAAGTGCGATAATGTATTTATATTTAGTGGTGAGCACCGTTTCTTCGAAGAAACAAAGCGTTTCTTTCAAAGAGATTAGCTCTCTTTCCACCAATTTTGCCCGGCACATATTTTCCGCCTATCTTCACAGTACATGTGTGTACGCTTATGTATATTTACATGTATTGGTATTATGATAATATGGGTATTTTCTTCATTGTCAATCCATATACACCTTGTACAGTTGTGGTATAATAGTTTTTAATGTACAGTTTATTATTTAGTATATCAGAGAGGCTCCCCAAGTGCCCAGTTGGTTTTGAGTTATCCTTCTGAAATAAAGAACTACATTAAATTAACATTTTAATTGTGATGCACAAGTTTGGAATATAAACAAAAAGCTTTAACTATGTTCGTTTACTTGTTGGCGTTGGTTTGATTTCTCCTGATATGTATTTATTAAGGGGTTGTCACAAGAACAAGATCTCCAAATAAGATACAAGATTAGATCTCTCACCCAGGAAATATCATACTGGCATTGATCCGGGTCTGGCATCAAAACCTCAGCAGTGCCATGCCTGCCAAGTTTAAAATACTGCAGATATCAGTTGACTGGGAATGTCAGCTAAAAATACAGGATAAAAAGCAAATAACGGGAAACTAATTCACGCGAAAAAAAAATTCAATCGCCCAACGTGGGGCTCGAACCCACGACCCCGAGATTAAGAGTCTCGTGCTCTACCGACTGAGCTAGCCGGGCTGACACATTTCTGCGAAAGGAAATATGGCCAAATATGTAATGCAGAATAAATGCCATCCAAGTGAAAGTTTGATTTGCCCTTGCCTTAATTTTGAAATGAAAAGATGCCATTTATATTGTTAATACATATAGAAACCACTTTGTTAAAAATTCAACAACACCGCATGGAGCTATAGGTGCAAGGGAGGTAACTGTCATCGAACTAAATTAACCACCAGCATTTTGAACAGCCTTGCCCAGTGACCGACGAAAATAGAAAATCACTGCTCTTTGGTGGAATGTTTTTTCCATGCCGAACCTGGCCGCAGCATCTAAATATCCGGCACTAAGGTCAGGCCTTGGTTTTCACTGCGACCTGGAGATCGGTTCCAACGTACATGTACTTCTACCTAACTTGTTTAATTTGTTGTCAGTAAGGCTACACTAGCAGTACTGTCAACTAGCCCCAGGTTGCTGTTTCCAACCCTTTTTTATATACTGGACTGACGAGATATCATAGCCACAGCGGGACCTTTCTGAGCGACGTTTGCAGCCCAAAACAGGTGTCAACCGCATCACTTACCTCTCAGCTCGGCCGCACAACATTCCTCGTATATTTCACTTAGCAATGTAACGCCAACCCAAAGTTCGAGAAGCTGTCTTCACTTTAGAGGCGGCCAGTTTGCGTCAACAACAGTTACGTGTGTTGAAGAGTACTCGTTCCTGTGACGGCGCATTTGCGTTATATCCGAAGAAGCACATCATGGCCGGTTAGTGGTGAAATACTTGGTCCTATCGCGAATTATGGGCCCATAAGCTCTAGCATTGCCTCCCTCTGTGGCTATGATATCCCCTCAGTCCAGTAGGCCTATATAAAAGAGGGATGAAAATAGCAACCTGGGGCTATTGTAGACCAACGTATGTATACGTCGCATTTGTCAGATATCTGTCTGCTTTCAGATGTTAGATTTCAGCTCACATGTTTCTGGGGTCTTTAGAGTTAACTTTGATAACAGCTGGATCGTCATAGGCCTATATATGTTTTGTTCCGCATCCAAGTTTGCAAACCTTATATGACCCAAGAAATTTATATCAAAGCAACATATGAGGGTTTCCTTGGCTCAGCCGGTTAGCGCGCTAGCGCGGCGCAATGACCTAGAAGCCTCCCACCAATGCGGTCGCTGTGAATTCAAGTCCAGGTCATACTGGCTTCCTCTCCGGCCGCAGCCTACGTGGGAAGATCTGCCATCAGCGTGCGGATGGTCATAGGTTTCTCCCTGGCTCTGCCCGATTTCTTTCCACCACAATGCAGGCCGACGTCGTATAAGTGAAATATACTCGAGTACGGCGTAAAACATCAGTCAAATAAATTACTAAATATATCAAAACAATATATGAAGGGAGACAACTCAGTCTGACTTAGTTCCTGCTGTTACCAAAAACGAGGAAAGACAAAAAAAGGTGGGGGGGGGGATACTCCTTGTAAAATAGGCCTGTACAGAATTTATGTTGCGGTATAAATGTGAAAAATCCGTATGTACCATCTTTACAGTGGTACACTGTGCTTCCTCTTCAGACGTGTATACATGGAAAGGTCTGCTAGCAACCTGTGGATGGTGGTAGGCTTTTACCCGGGTTCTGTACGGTTTCCTCCCGCCATAATGCTGGTCGTTGATGTATAACTAGAGTGAAATATTCGTGAGTAGGCCTACGGCGTAAAACACCAATCAAATAAATGAATAAATAAACACTGGTACACTCTGGATGATATACACATCCTATTCGTCCCATTCAAAGGAAAGAACAAAGGGTGGCTGAGATAGTCTTTCAGGCCTATTCTGTGCCATTGAGAGATACCTTGTGTTACTATAAAGTTTACATAGACCTATAAAAGGTCAAATTAAAATAGGCCTACTGGCATACAACTGCACAAAAACACATTTGTTTTAACGCATGGGTTTATTTACATGAAGTATAAACCTCTGTAATTGTATGGAAATGTCGTTTGTTAGATACAGCGAAGAATTTTCTTGCATTGAACAGCTGTACTAAAGATGTTTAGTTCGCCTGAGGATCCATGCCTTGCGGAGATTTCCAGCGACACTGAAGCTCTGCACGTGATTTTATCTAAGCGAGACTATTTTAAAATTCAGAGAAATTTCACACCTTAGTCGGTGCACATCCCTTTTGGATAATTAACGCCGCTCTCATCTCATTAAGCACATATATATTAATTCACATTTCCCTTTCCATTACTGGGACAGCCGGTCAGGAAGAAAGTCGTATCGGTCCGGAGATAAAATTACCAGGTAGAGCTACAAAAGCGGAAACTAAATCCCATTGCCAAAGAAAGAAGTGGAACCGCATCTGTGTACTGGGGGATTGTGAGACGGTTTGTTTAGGAACTGTCTTGGGGCCAGACTCCAAGCAAACAATCGTCAGGTATCGGGTTTAGGGGCAATAACACAGCGGGACAAAAGCGCGGAATAGCCCGCCATCGGAGACAGATCTGGTTACACTCTCACTGTCATTTACCACACCATTGACTCTAGGAATTCACTATCCGTTTTGACCAAAACTGTAGGTATACGTAGACAGATCTTGAAAATGGCTTGTGTCGAAAATACATAATGACACCGCGTCCGTCTCTCTCTGTCATTGCTTTGGCATTCGGAAGGAATTTGAATATAGTGAATATTGTTTTCTAATGTTCTTCTATTTTTTCATGACTGTTTAACGTCATACTCAGTTATATGGTGGCGGTCAAGATATTATTGCCGGTAGATACCGGAATACCCCGAGTTAAAAACCTTTGGAAACTTTTACTGGCAAAGTTTTCCACGTGTGACACATATCGCATTGGGCCGAACGGCGTAAAACCCAAATCAAATAAACAAATAAATAAGATGTCGATATCGCAG
This sequence comes from Acanthopleura granulata, assembly GCA_016165875.1. Taxonomy (NCBI): domain Eukaryota; kingdom Metazoa; phylum Mollusca; class Polyplacophora; order Chitonida; family Chitonidae; genus Acanthopleura; species Acanthopleura granulata. Next base: position 26,416,146 of record JABBOT010000080.1, on the reverse strand, counting down.
GACATTGGCATCCGGCGATCCCTCTGAGCGCCAACGACCACTATTAGCCACGTATATGGCCCTGGAATCAGTAGAACCAGGGGAAGGTGTACAAATGTCCGACCGAGATTACAACTGAGCGCAAGCTTTGCGGGAAACCGACTTTCATTGTGTTTGAGCCTGTTCAGTATGGCCCAAAAGTCCACCATAGCACCTCAATCTTCATTTCTGCTTTATTCACTGTAAGAAAAAAATGAAAAAAAATAACGAACACCATGTTTGGAATCAGCACGAAACGGCGGTAGATATGAACAAACGAAATGTTTCACATGTGAACCAGAAGGCATTAATTGCTAGAAACCCGGGGTCGTACTTGTTGCTATTTTTTCATTTAATGATTGTTACCCTCTAATAATAATCAGTATCGGATCGCACTTGTCTTTCTGTTCCCTTTGCATTGTTCCTCACGCCAGACTGACATTTCAACAACAGCACACCACTGTGTTTTGTTCGAACATTGTAGAAAACCACATAAGACCTTTAGTTATTACATATAAGCCATGCATAGAGGCCTCCCTGTCCAAGCTTGAAGATACTGACCTATGCATAGGAATTGCATGCATGTTATGAAAGAAAATTGTAACAACACAACTGAGATTTAGCAAATATGGATAATAAAATGTGGAGTACTTCAATCTCAGTCAGCATAACTTGCAGCATGGTACTAATTCGACTTCCAAAAATCTCTCTGTGCTCATCTCTTTCACGGCTTTGTACAGTTTGCTTGTTTGGTAGCGTGACTTCACAAACTAAAGCTGAGTTTAACTAGGCCGTTATTTAGAACATAGAATTTTTAAATCACCGTGAAACTGGAAGCCAGTTTTACATTTTAAATGAGATGTCATTAAATATTGACTATAGGACTGTGTTCGGTGCCTGAAGTCGCGCCATGTGTACAAACCTCACTTCTCGAATTCTCTAGTTCTAAAGCCTGTTTCCAACATGACGGGAGCTTTCTTCATTCTGAATGCGATAGGATTGTTCCGAAACGTTCTGTTAGCTTACTGACCATATTCAAGGCTTTATGGCGACTATGATAATGTAGAAACACAAAGTCCACTTCGCACAAAAAGGCAGATTTGGTTTAAGTCAACTTTGTGTAAATGTTTGCGCTCATGTGTTGTGTGACAACGGTAGCCATGAAGGCAGACTTCATTAAATGAATATGTACGAAAAAAAACCCAAACTTTTTGACTCTTTTGACTATAGCTCATTTTCATCCTAACAAAACTAACGGCTAAAATATGATATAAATAATATATTCTATTTCATCCTGTTATATTACCCCATTTGAATTTTCCAGTGATTTTCGTTCAGGTATTTGTTTCAGTTGCAGAATTTGCATGACATTCTTTGCCAGTCTTTGCCAGACACCAAATGCATATTTCATGTATTTGTTGCTAATTCTGATGACGCTGATAGGCACATTTAACGTGTTGATACCTCGTGAGATAATTGTGTTCTCACGAGATTCGGCACTGAATGAGTCCTGTTAATGTTTTTAGTTTCATGGTTCATTTCATCGTTAACGACAACCTTTGATCGATTATAACTCCAACAGTATTTTATTTGTTTGTTTTCTTGTGGGTGACATTAATGCGTTCACTACAAACAGACTCACAAAGTTTGGTCACACCATTTGTTCGGGTCGGTGGACGCTAAATTCATATATTAATGTACGAAACCAAAATCTTTTCGATTGAATGTGTTGAATCATGTTTCGGAACTCTTTCTTGTTCAGTCCCATATTTTAAGCTGCTATAACTGGAGGTACTTAGAAAGCTAAAAATTGGATATCGTATCGCAGCTAGTGGTGTTTACTATGAAGGTTGTTGTACAGAAAAAACAATATCTGTCCTCCTGAATTTAGGATCTTTTTGTAATGTTCAGTCTATTCTTCATTTCCCATTTCTGCAGAAAAATAAAGTATACAAAGTTACTAAAGAACATATTTCTAAGAAAAAATACACGATGAGTACACTGTTGTGACATGCCCCTGATTTTGCTGTCGTATATCTGACTCTCTCATTGAGAGATCATATGTATGTGCGCTGAAGACACCTCTGACCGAGTCACGGCATTGTGTAATGGTCCCCCTGTCCCACTTCCTTCCCAATCCTACACCACGGGCTAGGCTCGTGTGGGCACGTGTCAATGTCCCGACCCCAGGACTGCAAACAAATTTCATGTAACACTCTTCGTAAGACTTGTTTTCTTTCCGTGAACTCTGGGAGAAGGTTTCTTATGAACCTAGGGAGTTCGACCCTTGGGGCAATTGGGTGGGCTCAGAAACCATGGCATCCTCACCCCCTCTGGGCTGTTTGCTCGAGCGGCCAGAAAAACGTTGGAAAGATAAGAAAGCAGTGTGTTGATGGATTACCTTGAATTTGTAATAAGCCACTTTCCCACCGGACACCCCTCTTCCCGCTCCACATCATGACCAGCCCAATGGCAAAGGGTCGACCATTCCTGATGTTTAATCGTAGCTAAATGTGTATGTTATTGCAAGTCATTCTACTCACGATGTGAGAAGGATTGTCAGTTTATCTTTAAACAATCATACGAATGACATGAATCTGAAAGAAAGTGTTCTTGACCTGCGCATCCACATGCCCAGAATCAGTCTTGATTTTGTGATTCATAAATGAACCCATACCCTAACAGTGCAGCCCGGCGGTTTCTTTTTTTTTTTTTTTCTTCTTCTTCTTCTTTAATTATTGGACAGTGTAATAACTCCCCATAAAATAAATGAAAGTGTTTAATCCACAGATGCCCTAATAAATGTAGTACTTATAGAATTGAATTTTATACTGAGCACTGTTTTGGGAACTGATAAAAGTTTCTGTTTTGTTATCATGTTTGGTTATACGACGAGATAATGGCGTGATTCGTGAGCTTTTGGGGAAAGTGACACATCGCTTGATGCCTTTTTGAGAGCAAATTGCCTCACCTTACGGGCGAGCTTACCAACTAAACCGGAACTGTTTCTTAACACCGGCACCATATTGTCTTTGACAATGCCGCCAGCTATACGTGTCATAGAACTCTAAGGCATTTAAGTTCTTTATTCGCTTCGCTGATCTGCGATAAGCCGGATTCTGTATAAGTAATACGCCTCTTCTGCCACTGGTTATCGCCTCAAACTATAGTTTTCCATCGAAACTCTATTTCCCCGTGTTTAATGGGGCGACATAATGGGTTGAAATGTGGTCGTAAAGTGAGAAGCTTATTTAGAGGAACAGTGTCAAAGGGTCGATCAGCATATCGGCGCGTCATGTCGTTTCGCTTTTTCAAAGAAAGGTTACTTATAGTGGACATTAGAAATTGACACGAACGCCCATGAAAACAGACTCTACCCTGGGCATATATATTTGAAATCTAATGGAGTATGAAATATCTTAATTGAAATGCAGTGTGCAGTGGGCCATGTTTTGAATCTTTGTTATTATAGCGGGTGTCGTTGATTAGGGCTGTGTTGGGGTTTCAAATCTGATGCCTTCAAGAGGTTTTGCCATATATGACCTGTGAAGAACACTTTTAATTACAAAAATAATTCTTAGACCCGATGATAGCAAATTCTTTTGCTAATTTATAACCATGGACCAAATACATGGCAAAACACATCACACGTCAAAATACACCCTAAGGTCACGCACATGCGTATTGTATATAATCTATTGTGCATTGATTAGGCAATGTCGAAGTAGTTGCTGCATTCACAGAGTTTTTTTTCAGATTTTATATATTATATCAGGTGGATGACTTCTTACTTGTTATGACAATGATGTTTCCATGCCATTAATTTCTTCAGCATGCCTGGCTAGAGACGGTAAGCTGGCGATCTGGCGTGAAATCGTTGGACAAAGCAACCAGCTCTGTGAATTTGTAAATATTTCGCGATACTTTGCTGACTAATCATGTTAAAAACTTGTTCAACAAGTTCAATTTAACGAGGCATCAACGAGTAGCTCCTGTATATAGGCTGACAGACTACTATTCATTTGGGTGGGAAACTTTTATGACAGGAAAAGCATATATAAAACAAAATCTTACAAAACTTTTAATGGTGAGTCCCTCGTATTTAGGTACACATGTACCAACACTGCACTGATCTCATTCACCACCCTTAATTCAAGATAAAGTTTTTTTTTTATTGGAGCAGACGCTCTAAGCGGTCAGTTGCTTTGTCCGCAAACAACAAAAAGCCTACCAAATGGATTCAAGAACGATAATAGATACACTCCACATATCCAAATCGTGCCGACAATTTGGCAAACCGTGTGTTCAGTGGTTACCAGGGCTGTGCTTAAAGCACTCTGGTAAATATTCACCCGCAGTTTAGCTTTCTTTGAAGTCTTAATCTGTGCGGACGTCACATCGGATTTCATAGGAAGGGCAAACAAATTTATTCCTTTTTATTTATTGCTGCACATTTTACGAGCGCGATTTCTGAAAATTGTTACGACTCTCAGCGCCTGAGAGCAGTTTTCACATCTAGCAGTCTCGCTGGATCATTCGGTTGGATGAATGCTTTATGTTTTGACCACGGTTCACTTCTATTCAGGCAAATTACGACTATAGCCCAGCAATCAAATACTGTGTAATAGGCCTTTGTCAATCTGCCACATTTCGATAAGCCTTAAATAGGTTTATTTTCTCGCTTTTCCCCCTTTGCATTGATAAATGTGGAAGAGGTATCGAGCGGGGTGTGATGATCATTGCAAAAGTGAAGCATGCCTGGTGTAAACAATAAGTACCGTTGATATGCAATTACGACTTGTTATTGACCACAAAACTTAATGTTTCACTTCCCACGATTGAAACTGTTCCTAAACCATGAAGTTTTATACATAGTCCATGACAGGGAAGATGCTCACAAAGATTGTACTAATTCAGAATTGTTATCAAAAAGATCTGAGGATGGCTTGGCATTTATGAATACATCTGAACGGAAACCCTTTTTGACCTGGCAAAATCTGAAATGATTTTATACATGAACCCAAATGAACTCTATCCATGCTTTCTTCATCAAACATTCTTAGTCATTTAAGCGCATAGAAAATATTTATTTTCGTCGCATCGATGGAGATGATGAAAGTCTAAATTATCTTCGTTTGTAAGAAAGCGGAAAATGTTTTAAATTTCAATATTATATAGGGTAACTTAACAATCTTTGTCGAACAGATTAAATTGAATTTACGATTTCGAACAAGTCAATATCCATTTCATAATCGAATTCAGGAGTCACCTGCATTGGTATTTACGGTAGGCATCATCTGTTGCTTCCAAATACAGAATCGTTCTTAAATTGCAAGGTTTACCACTTATGCTGACGTCTTATGATGTTTTATAACATACCCAATCACACCAAACTCTGGGATGGTGAAAACAATTTTCTGTACATGCGATTTTGCGCACTTCAGTTGTACTTTGTATAGATCACACAAATATAAACCTCGTGTAATAACACAGGTCAAATGAGTCTATAATTACTTTCTGGATTTAAAGTTGAGGTATGTGTAAGAAAAAAGTATGAAAAATGCATGTTGTCATTCTGTACTCGTTGTGTAGTTTGTGTGTTTGGATGTAACACATTGACCATGCACTAACTCTCCATGCAGAAAATATTCACACCGTTATAGAGCGTGCAACAGGTCGCCTGTGCATTGAGAAGGGGTGAAGGCGGTGCTCCTTGCCCGATGCTATCAGAGGAGATCACACGCCTGGGCGCACGCTTTCTTATTCCAGTCCTTCAGTGTGCATTGTCCGAGACAAACGGGACTGAGGAGCAAACATGGACCTTGTAACACCCATGTCTTCTTTTATGTCACAGTTTCCGCCATTATCTGCTATTTCTTTGCACCTTGTTTTCATATCTGGCCGCCGCTAAGACGTGAACAGAAGGTGTAAAATTCATCACCTTGTCTGAGAAGGGCTGTGATAGGACGCTGTCCAGTGGCCGTAATTATCTCCGCTTTACCTGTCCGTGTACAGGGATAATCCAAATTAACGACCACAGGTGAGCTACAGAGCTTCCTTTATACTGCTTCGCGTTTCCACCATTTTCCCACACTCCGCAATTAGGAAAACGGGCACATCTAATTTTATCTCTTTTTTTTGAAAGAAACAGTTTGCTTTGTCAAACTTTTTAAACTCTAAATGAACAATTAGGAGAAAATCCTTACAAATCATGTCTCTCTGAACGGGTTTGCACAGCTGAATATTTTACTGCACCGATTTCTGTTCAAAACCGGTGATGTACAGAAAAGGCCTGATTTTCGGGTGGGCAGGTTTCCAAAAGCTGCCAGAGGTCGTTTCCCTAATTTTGTGCAAGTTAAATGTGCTCTTTGAGTGCTTCTTATTTGTACAGCTACAGATATTTTTCGATCAGAAATTCTCTACAATTAAAAAAGCGTCTCTAGTTGTACCGTAGATGTATATAGCTTACAATGACAGCGATATAACATTGATTTTTTTTTTACACTAATACTTCAAGCTAACATTCTAAGTTCAAATCATGTGTCAGTTATTCTATTATGCCCACTGCTGGAATATGAAAAAAGCACAGCTTTACTTGCGTTGTCATGAAGAATAAACCCGATTTCAACTGAAAGGTGAATCCTGTTTTAGTTTAACTACGTATACCCGATTAATTATACGCCTTGCCAACTGGCGGAAACCGGAATTCCTGTGATAAACCACCCACTGTTGGCAAATTACTGGTGAACTTTTCCACAGGTGAGAAAGACATATGCACATCATATTGGCGAAAGACTAAATGGTCTTGTAAGAACTGTTATTGAAATGAGGTGTCATTTTTGCAATAAAAAACACGTTTTATATAAAAACTGACCACTTCTGAAATAAGTTCTACTTCTGAAACCCAAATTTATCAGTTATCAAAAAGTTGCAATTTTTATTTCAAAAGAGAAAAATTTTTATTTCAAAATTGGTTCGCATGATTGCTTCAATACTGGTTAGTTTTTGTTTCAAAAGTGATTTTGTTTCAATGCTAACATTTATTTTAAAAATGATTTCTTCAGGTCTTCAATGAACGTTAGACTGCACAATCTTCAACCACTCATTTTCACCAAGACCTCATGCGAACAGTAAGAGAGGGAGGATTCTCAAATTTCCTCTCCTAGACCGGGATTGAACCCTCAACTGTATGCCCTGGAGAGTGAAATCTGTACTATAGAACACTGAGGCGCGAAGTTTATCCAAAATTAAAAACTGATGTTGATTGTTGACACATGGTTAACTGGTTGATACACAGGCTTGTCACACACCAAGTAAGCTATTAGACAAATATCACTCAGTCAACGTGGAAACCAATACAATCTGAGTGTTTATTTGGCAGAATATTGGCCTTTTCGTATAATATATTATGATGTGTTTTAAAGTCCCAAACAAGCTTCTGAAGTATAGACTGTATGACATTTTAGGACAGCCCCGTAATTCTGAACGAGCTGCATATTAACAATCACCAAAAGTTTTTTAAATGTAGGTCTGGGTGTTTAACACGGGGCAAACTTGTCCCTCATCCTTAGAAGGCTTGACGGTTTGAAACACTTTAGAGTTTTAATCAGAATGCCAGTTGTAGAGTGGTTTATATAGCTCCAGATTTTACACTAAAAATACAGAATGAAACATAAAATGCTACAACACAGACTGTAAAACCAAGTAGCGACGACAGTGTGATGGTTGGCAAATGATCACACGTTACCAATGAAATCAAACATCTTGTCTAAATTTACCTCTGCTAAGGTTTTATTCTAACTGCATTAAGAGTAGCGACTTGTATGATACCTTGATCTTACGTTGAAGTTAGGTTTTGGGATGTAGTTTTCAGTGCGTCAACAGGATAAGGAGTTTTATTACGAGGACGTCCACCATTCATGAGGTAGTTAGTTTTCAGTGCACAAGGGACACTTTTGCCGAAAGCACTGCAGATGTTCTCTGCTTTAAGCCTAGAGACACCTAATTAGATTACTTGAGAGGGCATTTTTGTTTGCTGGTTCTGTTCCACAGTTATTTGCGCAGAATACACCTTTACTGTCCAGACGTCACAGCTGAAGATTCGAGAAGAAAGGGCTGTGATTGGACAAATCACTCGCCTCAGTGGATTCATTGTACGGCGGCTAAAGCTGGGCAAAATGGAAGAGCTTTGAAAGAAGTTGATTGTTGCCTATTCTGATGAGCAGGGAAAAAAAAGAACAATTCTTTGGGACAGTCATTTGTCACGTGCAAGTTAACCACATCGGCTGCAGAATCTTTCTCATAGAATATCACTGCCATAGCAAAAAGAGACCAACGGCATATAGAATAGAATACATCCAGTTGCATCTTAGAAGCAAGAAATCCACATAAATGAAACAACTTTATTCCAATTATTTTGGATTGAAATAAATAGGACCAAATGTATAAATACTATGTTGGATTCAAGAACCGTATTAATAGTGCCAAGCAGAGAAATGTCACAAACATTGTTTCTACTTCTAAATTCGTTATTGTTTGACATTCCTGTGAATTTCATTTACATTATGTATACTCAGAAACTCAGGAAAGCATAAAAAAGAGCCATTCTGAGTGCAGATGGTACAGATGCTGAGAAAAGTCAGTGCGATTCATATGTTTGAGTGGTGGATTTATTTTATAAAAAAATAATGCATGTACAAAAGACATTAAATATATTTTCTGGCATAATATTTCTGATATAATGGTTTCTGTATAATGGTCGGTCTAAATCCTAACATTTGCTTCTTCGGTTAAATGTAACCGCATCTTTAGAAAAAAAAAAGACTCAAAGACAAGGAAGGCATAGTTATGTACAGGTTCAAACTGTTCCGTTAAGAACGACTCTCTCTGTCTCTCTCTAAAAGCTGACAATGGAAACTTTTTTTCGAAAAAACTAGGAGACATTCATGTATTACTGCGTATAGAAGGACATCCATGAATAAACAATAAAATATTTCATATTTATTGCCAAGATAAATATGTCTCGTGCTAAAGCTACACAACTTTTATCAATGTAAGTGTAAACTATTTTTGAAAATCTCATTTTTGAGGAATAAAAGTATAAAGGATTGGATATACATCAGGCTTAAATCTTGCAATTTGTGACAAAGAGTTATGAAAGTAGTAGAGTAGTTTGTTTAGTTCCAGATTTTGCACTAAAAAATGCAGAATAAAATATAAAAGACTACAGCATAGGGTGTAAAACCAAGGTATCTTTCATAATGGTTGATTGTTAACAGCGTTGTGGGCCGCTATGTGCCCAAAGAATTTCCTGTTGTTGTTTCGTACGGTCGATTGTTTGCAGTCCTGACCAAGACTACATTAACCCTTCGGGGGAACTTTCCGTTACCTTGTCACAGAGATCCCTACAATTAACCATCACTGCCAAATCGATGAACTCTGGTACTTTGGACTTTGTTTGAGTTAAGCAGCAATGAAAGGAGGTTAAACTATGTCAATACAGCTATCTCATTGTAAGGACACGTGCACCAAACTCCTTGAACACGTGTGCACCATGCAAACATGTGCACATTTGTCGTTATCATAGGCACTTCTACAACGGCGGCTTTCCGGATGCTTGCAGTGGATGGAAGATATGGTATGCAGCAGATGCACTTCAACTCTAGTACATGTTCGGTGCGCAGTGGGACAAACAGAATGCTCGGGTTGGTAAGATATATAACAATGATGTCACACTCGCCTCTGCCACCTGAGTAAACATACAGGTGAGGTGAAACTAAGCCAAACTCAGCCAGGCCAGCTATATCTGCACCTGCACGGTGAAGACTCCATGTAGGGCAGTGGGATGACTATTCAGCTTTTCACCTTCTGGATTTGCACATACTGATTGAGCCCTTTGTTTAATCAACATGCCTCATCCATGCATGACATTTCATGGTAGTTACCTAGGAATGGATCAGGCAATGGGTTTCTTACTCTCGGTCAGGTTATTGCAGAGGAAAACTTTTTTTCAAAAATCTATTTGAAATCAATGAGTTGAAATGTAGATTTTAAGAACATGCTCTGTTGTGAAAATTCAAAATACAAGACATGTTTTGCTGAATATTTTACACATTGTTTTCTTTATTATTTCAATATTTTCAGACGGTTATACAATGTATCTGGAAACTTTAGCAAAGCTTTGCTTTTCTCTTTTTGTTTTCTTTTGGAATATAACACCCGCTTTGAACAGTGTTTATTTTTTACCATAAGTATGTATCCGTCTTTATCAGAACGACCCCAACAGCGTCAAATATGAATAACTCCACTTCGACACCATTGCAGGCAAATCGTGGTGACCGTCATATTTCAGGTGCTAAGAGACAACAAGCGTGGATTCTCACCTAGAGACCTACTTCAATGACCCCAAGAATATGAAGTATTTACTTGCACTGAGCTTTTCGCATGGGGCGAACAGGGGAACCAAGATTGTCAATTTTAAATTGTTAGGACTATTACGTATCCAAAGACCACCATGCGCAATAGAACTTCTCAAAGATGTATTCCGAAGCTGACGGCTCGAGTTGTATATTTAGTTATGTACAAGTCATTCTATCCTTTGAAGCATTCATATCACATATGATAATAACACTGATAACGTATATATGTGTTCAATAATGAAGTCTGAATGAAGCCAGAATACAAGCTATTCTCTTATACAGGCGACAAGGTTTGGGGAAATCAGATCACAAATGAATTGAAGTGTCTATACATGTACATCATTACTGATTACAAAACCGTTTATAAACTATAAATAACAAATATTCCTATAACTACAAATGCTATTTGTGTTCGCAGGCTACTCTAATTTCTCTTTGTGAAATGAATATTCATAGGGAATCAATTTGCGGACCTGCATGAAAGCATCCTTGTTTGCCATCCGCTGACTTCCCTCACATCCTTTACAAAATACTTAACTGTGATTTTCTCAAAGCAGATATATTACTACATTTAGCTAATATGTACGATCACTGTAAGATACGCCAAAGAAAGGGCTTTACAAACGCGTTCTTGGATTTCTACTGAACAAAATCATGGAATTGTCAGATTCAAGCCAAATTCCAGTTAATTTGATACAATTACACCGTAATACCCTAGGGTGTAATGAACCATATGTTCACGAGAGCTTTAACTGTTTGGCCAGTACGGCTATTTCGTTTACACTTGATCAAATACTAAAGCAAAGCGGTGTTCATTAAGACATTCTAGGTTCGTTAGAAGCGTTTTATTTGTAAGCTACGAGGTAATTTCCCGGCAGGACGCCTCCGCCGTGTTCATCAAGGCGCTGGGGGTGGCGTAACATTGCGCGGACCCTTACCCCACAAGCACATTAACACTCCAAAACGACGAACAGTTGAAGGGTCCGACCCCACGTCCTCATCTTGTGTTCAAGTAAGAAATCAGCCGTTTAGTCACGGAAGAGTCTTGGAATAAATGGACCGTGTACTAACCCTCATGGCTTTACACCGACCGCTAATATATACTGTGAACACGGTAATGATGCCGCGAATGTAACTTTAATCTTGTAAAGGGGCCTCCACAACTCTATGAATCGGTTAATTAACTTGATGGTTTATACTTCTAACTTTTGCGAATTGTTTCCCTTAGCTTGTGGGCTGTGCAAAGCATTGTATAATATTGGATCTTGTGGAATTACGACTCACTGAAGTTTAAGAATTCCTTGGCCTGAAATAAGCCAGGAATAGTCACTGTCGCCTTGGGACTCCTTGTCTTTTGGTTCCTGGTATGCACCATATATAATGTTTTTTTTATTATTATTTTTTTTTCTATCATTTTTTTTCCCATACGCTGCTTCAAGGTCATACTCAGAATTGTTTTACCTGTTGATTAGCGCTGTATTTCCTCATACTCATTTTCAAAGAATCTTGCCAGCAACCTGCGAATCACCATAGATTAATTGCCCTTGGATCTCTTCGATTTCCTCTCACCATAGTGCTTGCCTCCGCCGTATAAGTGAAATATTACGCAAATTAAGATAGTAAATTATCTGGTTGATACCGACCTGAAATCGAAAGTGTCAGTATCAACCTATTGTGGGCCTTGCTATCATTCCTGACAGACAGTCCTTACACCAGAACTTTTAGAAATATTCTTTGTCAAACACTCACAAGCCTACATCCCTGTTTAAAGGACCGGTATTGTAGTCTTAAATTTATGAGGAAATAGTATGTACATATAGCAAAAAGCATGAAGTTGACACAGCCCTATTATTTGTTAATTTATGGACTTCACCTATAGTTATTATTATGCACCCGCGATCATGCTTTAAATTCCATCAGACCTACTTATATAAGTGCATCCTGTTAACTGAAGGTCCAAACGAATGGGATAAATTACATGATGGGAATCAACGTCCATTTTTGACGCTTCTGTCAGACCTACTTGGATAGTTGCATGCTGGGAATTAAAGGTACAACAGAATGGGGTCAAATATCCAATGCAAATCAAAATTCCTTTTTGTTTCATAGATATACATATTGCAACACCATGGTTAACTTAACTGCACAATGAAGTATTGTGACTGTTGCTTTTTTATTTTGATTACTATTTTTCTTTAAAGAGATTCTGTGTATAACTTCCACATATATTGACACATATTTTTAACTGATTTATTTCTGGGAGTTTACAACTCAAATCTGCAATCGATTTTTCTACCTGCTATATTAAATGACTGGTCTATTTTTCTTTTATTTATTACTCAGTCGATGTCTGCTCATCTCCATTGTATAGATGTATTTTTATGCGATGAAGTGATCAATCAGTAAACAAATAAAGATATTACTTCTCAGCGTCGAATTAAGTCTGTACTTTCTGGAGTCCATAAAACCCAGTTTCTTTTTATATAGTTATGGCATTTGGCTTTTGTACGTAATGGGTGGCATTTTAATGACACATTTTCCAACATCAGCATTACCTATAAATATGGACAAATCCAAGCTAGGCAGATTGTTAGATTATGAAGATGTTTTATGTAGTGACCACAAAGAAACAATTCTCTGGAGTGTATATTGTTCCGGCGTATTAATTCCTTGTAACGGTATAACAATCTCTTTCACTCTTATAACCCAACTATGGCCTCAGGTAGAATAAGGAAACGGGAAAAATCATTAACTAACTTCAGCTGGTCATTATGACTGAACAAGGGGCGGTAACTCGTGCATCACATTGTGTCAGTCCGTCTACACGGTCTCTGAGCACTGTTCTTCTAGGATTTTAAAATCATCACAAAGAAGGAACAATAACTAACAAGCTGGTCATTTATGCCCAGCCTAGTGACTTTCATAACAACGAGGTGGCTCCTGTGCCCATTGTGCTGCATTCTCACTTCAACCTTTTCATGTCCGCCGACTCCATGGTGTTGAGTACGAAGTACAGACATTATCTCACTGTCTGGTGATCATTCTGTTCTTCCGCACTTCACCACTAATAAAGATCAATTTTAAATCGTCAAGCCTGTGAAGTGTTTAATTTCGCTGTGCTTCATTCGTACAAGACCAGGTGTTAGAAAAGCAAAAATATTCCTCAAAAATAATTAACGGAAGTTACAATTAAGCCGATCGATGTGTTAATAGAGCTGTTTGCACAGCAAAGTTCTCGGTGGCAACAGGTCAGGCAATTGCTTTACATTCCATGCTATATGTGCAAAAACCATCAAACTTTTTCACGACAATCGGAATTATCAGAGGAGTAAACCGCTCAGATTCAGGAAAAGTTCCATTGTAGATTAAATTGACTGATTGATTGATTGGTGAGGAAAAATTTTTCACTTTTTTCAAGGCGGTCAGATGTTTGGGTGGACGGAAAATGCAGAAGTTTTGGAACAAATCATCGGACCTTCGTCAACGGTTGCTGACAAACCTACTGACTTAAAGCCACAGCCGAGCAGTGAGAGCTGGATTTGAACTCGCAGCCTCATTTGGTCAAGGGCTTAATGGTCACAGCGATAAAACGCTCTAACTGTCTGAGTCAGCGAGGTCACTTCTGAGAAAGTAGTTCTGTCGGAATGGTAAACACGCTCGTGCTGCACATTGGTCAATAAAATCATGTGCTGTCGGGTGAAGTTAATTCTTGGCATCACTGAACCATATACGGACTGGTGCTGTACATAGAGCGAGTGAAAGACATTATGGAATTACAAAGACATTACATTATGGAAATCGCAGTAAAGTCTTTTCTTGGTAAAACTGTTACACAGATAAAATGACTTCCGGCTGCATGGTTCAGCTGCGGCATGAGTCAGGGTGTATTATAGGAACTTACTGGAACCAAGGCTGTGGTAAATCAAATGTACACAGAAGACTGAATGCTCTGGTAAATCCGTGACTCTAGTAAACCGGTGATCCTGGCAAGCCTTTAGTATGTCCATGACTCTGGTAAACATATGACCTTGACAAGGCTTCAGTATGTCGGTAACTCTTATTAACACAAAACTCTGATTAACTGGTTAAACTCTTGACTGTGGTAACTCGTGATCTTAATGTAAACCTTTTTAAAGGCCTGACTCTGGTAAAATCTTGACTTTTGTTTACACGTGACCCTGGTATGCCAGTGATTGTTAAAGCCATGATCGCGATGAAGCCTTAGCTGTTAAACCCTTGATCCTGGTAAATCCTTGACTTTGTTAAACCACTGATTCCTATCAGTCAGTGACACTGATTGGTAAATCTGTGATCCTGGTTAACCCTTGACTGCTACCCGTGATCCTGATCCACCTTTGACTCTAGTAAATCATTCACACTGGTAAACGCGTGGCACTCGTGACGCTGATAAACTTTTTATTGTTAAATCCTTGACTGTTAAATCCTTGACCGGTAAATATTGCTTAGTTATCTTTGTACAAGGTTAGGCACCCTAAAATCCAAAAAGAACCACTGACAACAACCGGCGTCAGGTGAACCATCAAATACTGGAGATTGGAGATTATCTTCATAGTCTAAACTAGATTCAACACGGGAAGACGATGAAGTCAGAGAATGTGAAGCTGCAGGCAACACAGTAATTTACAAGACAGGACACAGCTTTCTCAGACAGCAGTATAGGGGAGACAACTCGCATGTATCGAGTACAGAGAAATAACACCTCATCAACACAGTATGGAAGCTGGATGAGGTCTCGACTCGCAGGGCGCGGCACGAGGGGACGAGAACGGTACCATTCGCGCGCGAACGGTGCACCGTATTCGTCCACTCGTCCGGCGCCCCGCGGAGACCCGCGACACGAGGACGGTGGAAATCGCTTAAAATGGTGGCGTCCTCATGTCGCTGGTCTCGACCCGCGGGGGCGGGATTTTAACTATAACAAGTACATGTGTGAACAATAAGTATTTCCGGACCACCGTGTTGTGATGGAAGTAGGTTTCTTGACCTTTTCATGTTATAAATTTGGATATATATTTAAGTTTCAACCACATCCCTAGCGGCCTACTATAGTCTCAGGTGAGTGTTCCTCACTTGGAACAAATAGGTCACAGCTCGTACATCATGACTGCGTTTCATGTCAGCCGACCGAGCACGGTTAAATGTCAATTTCGGCTGTTGTACTTGCTGTTAGAAAAAATACTTTACCAAAACAAAGATAACACTGTCCAACCTTTTTGACAATATTAACTTTGAACATGCGTAGTCTTTCCCTTTAAGTAAAAGGAGGGAGTATGTATCTAGTACGGGTACGATAAATTGATCATGAATTTTTTTTTCTACATTACTTTTTCTTTTAATTTGGACATATATAACACATGGGTGTATATGATTTTGCAAAATAGTATAAATTTTTGAATCAGCGAAAATGTTACTGTCGACTGAAAATGCCACAGTGCTCAATTTGGTCAATTGCATGCAGTTTTGACCTATTCAAGCTCCGATTTAAGCATGAAGGAAGTGGAGCCCAAGAACAAAAGTTGCCGAGGACTTGTATTTCATTGAGTTTGATCTTTATACTAGGTACCTTTTCGGGGTCCACTTCCTTCATGGTTGAAACAATAACATTGCCTTTTGACATGCACCACCTATCTTTCACCCTAAGTTATATGTTGAGTTTAGTGTAGAGGTTAGCAAATGATGAAATGGGTTAGGGGACCCTGGGTTCGAGCCTGTCTTGTCATTTCCACGAAACTGTCTTTCTTTTAAACACGCAATTCTGTAATAATATCATGGAATTAAACATTTTAAAAACTAAACAGTTGATGAAAATACCCATCGATCTCATATGTATGCTACATGTTTCATCCACAGGTAGTTCTTTGGCGGTAAGGGCTCGACGTGCTACAAAGAATTATTTTCATTATTGAAGTATAACAATGATACACATGTGTTGAATTATACAAAAAGTGGTAAAAGTGGTCCATCGTGCAATTTTGTTTACAATTATATTTTAATGAAACGTTAAGTAGAAAATTATTATGTTGAATCGACCCTTAGGAAAGGCGACGATAGACCTTGCATCAGATTGCAAACGTGTTATAAGAAAAGCAAAAAAGTCAATGAAAAATATTAAATGTTGGAAACCAAACAACAATCTATATGTCACGTCTGATAACTTGTTCAGATAACTCGAATGCCGATGACTCGGTTTGCGGTTAACTGATGATAGACATTCGTCACAGATAAACTAATTCATTCCTGTCTGCAACGGACAGTTCTAGCCATGGGCATTTTCAACGCCTTATACCTCTAGCTTTAAGTGGGTAAGAAGGAGCGGAGCGAGGGGCTAACTGGCTTAGAACATAACCTAATTTTTCATTGGTTGTCAAGTGTCACATTTCCACTCACAAAGCAAAATACTATTCATAGTATCAATACTATTTCTATTTCAAGTTGTGTGAACAAAGTTGCCCTTATTAAAATACGGCCAAGAAATATGTATTGATATGTGAAAACTACAGTTATGAGCTGGTTGTTTGGTTGATTGATTGATTTGCAGATTGTTTACACCCTTGAATGATTGTTTTCCTCGGGAATAAGTGCAAAAGGCAATAAACACAAAAATCCAGCACATATTTTGATGAAAATGTGGATTTGGATACTTAAAACAAATGTTTTTTCTCTGGTAAACTGGTCTTAATTTAATTTTCGTGGAACATAAAATTCTTAAAAGTGAAAGATTTTGTGGCCTGTATTGGCCAGTAATACAGCATACGATGACGTGGTTTGTAAAGTTCGTCCTGCTGGTTATGAGATGTTGCACTGTCTTTAAGGGTGTTCAAAACGTGACAAACAATATATTATGTTGGTTTCTCCAGCTGCTTGGCTCCCTACAAGATGGATGAGAATTGTCCATCAGCCGTCTACACCCAGTGAATCAGTGAACTAGCAGGAAGCCAATATTCCTGAAATTTTAAGCGATTAAATTGGTGAATTCAGGTGACAATTGGACCACTTTGATTCGTTGAAAGATTAGGTTATGTTCTAAATGGAATAAACCAGCGTCTACCGTGGACACATTACCGATATAAAATGAACTCTTCGGCCGAGTCTACGAACGCCTGCCACTTATGAAAAGCCCGTAGCCGCGCCCCGACATTTTCTTGAAATCTACCGCGACATGAGGACGGTACCGTCCTCGTCCCCTCGTGCCGCGCCCCAGATAGAGACCCGGGACACGAGGACGGCACCAATCGCGCGCGATTCGCACATGGCTCTGTCCCCATGGCTCTGTCCGGTTTCCTCCCACCGTGATGTGGCCGCCGTCGTATAACCGAAATATTATTAAGTACAGCGTGATGTAGCAATAAATAAATAAATAGTAAAACATGATAATCCAATAATCATTCAGACGATGTAAGACAGTCCTACAATATGCGAAATATGACTTTGTAGCCTACAAGCCATATATTATTAAATGAAAATACACACCCTCTAAGCAAGGGCGGTAACTCTCCTAACCCTATTACCATTTCTACTGCTCTTCGTCTGCTGGTAATTATCAACATTGCTTCCAACTCTTTACGGCTTTTGAACACGAAGACAAGCAATGAAGATTGAGCAGGATTTGAAGTTAAAGTCTTTTTGTTGTATTTAGAGCATCTAAGAAAGTGCTTTAGGTTACAAGTATACCATGCCATTTTACTCCCAACGACTCGTTTGACAGAAAACACATAAATCATTGGTTAAAATTAATCCCACTGGGAAACTGTCCCCTTCCACACCACGAGCACTTGTCAGTGAATTTTATGATAAAAGTGTCAGAGTTAATTAAATGGGTTCGGTCACACCTACTCTGAACACGAAAAAGCCAAGTCCATGTGTCGAACAGAAGACAGGATATTGCAGCAGTAATTTATGATTGGCGTAAAACAATATTATATGGTTATGAACCCAGCACAGCCCCTTTAGCTAATGAGCTAATGAACTGCACAAATTGGCCCGGTTCAATTTGACTGGTTCTACAAGCCATTTTCAGCACAAAGGGATTTGCATGGACAAGGCAGTTTGGTATACAAGAAATTGTTCCAGGAGTCGGCCAGTAATCTGCGGATGGTTGTCGGTTTCCTCCGGTTTGTGCCCAGTTTCCTCCCACCATAATGCTGGCCGCCGTCGTATAAGTGAAATATTCTAGAGTACTAGAGTACTTGCCCAAATCACGGCACAAGTAAAGCCAACTACCTCAGGTATCAATCCTCGTCATCAATAGTCTCTTTGAGGCCGAAGTGATGCGGCTTCACGCCGATATTGTGAACCGTCAAATCTCAGACTTGTTACAGGTGACACACTGCTTGTGATAGGAGCATCAGTTTGCAGTGCTAGTCCAGAAACTGGCCGGCAAGCGGAATAGTACGACAAGTTAATGTTTACACAAATGAGCAGATATTAGAAGTTATGATAGCTATAAAAAAAACGAAAATGAATGTTGACACATGTAAATTTATGCTCCCGAAAAACGACAGAAAAATATACACAACCGGCCTGATGTAGTACGTTTAACATGAACAAGTCATAGATTTAGTTGTTATGAAACACCGCCTTAAAACAGCGTCGCATCCGCATGACATTGGAAATGAATGGGGGGGGGGGGTGGCAAGGGGGAGGTGATGATGCTCTTTGGCTTTACTACCGCACCAAATTTATGATGGTGTGGGACTATATATCCTATATAGCTGGACGTTTGCAGTTATTGCTGATCGATAGTCCCCTCACCACCACCTTGCTAAAAAAGACCTTGGGGCGTAACTCTTTCTCATGTCAGAACTAAATAGCATTGAATCGAATTGTACAGGACTAGGTGTTAGGGGGCGTCAAACTTGCAATTGTTAAAGCATTTATATGGACATTAGAGTAAAACCCTGAGGTAAACTGACAAGAGGCCGCATCTCATCGGTAACGTGTTATGTGTGACCATTTGCCAACTGTGACAGGATCAATGCTGTGATTTTGTTTATAAAATATCAACTAGTACAATAGCAGTGTTAAAGATATGACAAGCGTAGCGACACCCTGACGTGGCCCCGGAAGACAGACACAGTGTTGTGAAATGTAATAAGATATGTATGTCTCACGGAATTGCTGGATCATATTTATCCAGGCATGAGTCATGTGACAACAGAATCGAGACATCGCATTAACTAAGGTTATTGTAGCCCAGCTGGTCGACTTGATCCAATAATTCTTATTTACTCGTTTGCATGCATTGCCATAGTCTGTACGCTTGCTAAGCGCACAAATAGGTGTCAAACCTTTTATCCACACATAATGTCAGGAACGCGAAGTGCTCCTGTTGTCCATCGAGGCTCGTTTCTTCTGTCAGCAAAACTAATGACGGGTCTAACACAATTTCTCTGCGCCGGCGCAAAAACAGTTTTAATGATGAATTCGCCCCGTTCGGAAATCTTATCATTCGGGATGCAGGAAACCAAGCTGATGCAATAGCATGAACTCTGCCAGGCATTGGTGGCCATTATGTTGTTATGTGGCTAGTGCTTTTAAGTAAAGTATTTTTCTATCAAAGCTGGTGTATAGGTCTATTCAAATTTATCTACTCACACTTCAGAATATAGACAGCAGAGTAATCCCTGTGGTCTACAAATTCCATGGCTGACAGACTCAGCAGAGACAGCGAAGTCTTTAATCTCTAAGGACATACCCGTTGGGTCAGCCATTATACAATTTATATGACTGAAACAGTACAAAGCTCTTTGGCCAGTGATAGGAATGTATCACGAGATTCCGTTATACATAGCTGGACCTTCATAAACTTGGACGTCGTCGTCGTCTCTGTATAATCGTTTGCTTTTTATACTGAAACCAAAATGAATAATTACATAATTGCGTTGTCTGAAAGAACGCCTGGGAATGTGGTAACGTCGCTGCTGTCTTCTCCACCTGTGTTCAAAACACCATTGGTGTCTGGTGGTTGGTTCATGCTGTTTTCTTACCGGGACAAATGATCAGTGGCATAGAAGAGATGAGTCAACAAATGTCAGGGAATCCCGGCCTGAGGAAAAGGTGAGTTCACATTGTTTTATAACGGAAGAATATAAGCTCTATCTTTTTTGGCCTTGTCTGCTAAGTTCTGTCCAGCTGTTGCCTTATTTAGAAGAGCTTTGCCCCATGAAAACTTAACGTCGTAGTTGTTCCTGGTTTTCCCTTAACAGTAATCTTCATGAATGAATTCAAGTTAAAAGATGGCAAATATTTATACAATTTTTCGCCGTCGTATAAGTGAAGTACTCATGACTACGGCTTTAAACACCAATCAGATAAATAAATAAATAAATAAATAAATTTGGCATATTGTACCACAAGGTATAAGGTTCAACGTCAGTCGCCTGTCTGGCCATTTTCACAAACTGATCGCGATAACAGTCAAAATGGTTTCAGATGAAAATATAATAACTGGTTATTATTTATTTATTTATTTTGTTTCCATGGCAGTTGACTAGAAATGGCAAGTTTGACTGATGTAAACACAAAAAGTCATATCATTTGTCATGGAGATTCCATATCTGGTGTACAGGTTCATACTGAGATGAGCTGATTTCCTTGATAGTGGAATGGTGCAAACATCTGGTTTCCATGGCAACCGAGTGGAAATAGAAGTTTCCAGTCATGAGTTTCATGGAAGCCGAGCTCCATTTGGGAGGAATTTGGGAACACATCAAAATGAATTTCATGCCTTTTAGTACTGATTTGATAAGACTGCATTCCAGCACTTTTACAATATTGCGACGCTCATATTTTACCTGCACGATTTCAGTATATTTGATTGACGATTACAGGATCCTTTGTACGTAACTGTTTTGAATGTGATATTTCCCGAGTTACGCACACGCAATGGCGTTAAACACCATCTGCTTTAGATACAACTTGTCCTGATCACATATATGCTTTCCCAGAGCAATATATTACAATCCGGTAAACCTCTTAGAGGGACAATGGGCTTCCTGTTCATGTTTCTCATAACGAGGCAGTCGCTTAGCAATCGTAAGTCAGTAGTCTTCCCAGGATGAATATTTATTATATCGATGAGGGCGAATGAGAACGAATAGATCGAACCACGAAAGCACTTCATGATTTTATTTTCAAATTCAAGGCCAGACAGGGCGCAAGAGCCTACACAAAAGTTGAAGAGAGATCAAAAAGAACTCAATGTGATAAAACGATTGTGAGGCAAACATGACTAGATAAAGAGATATAGATCGATTACAAATGAATATAAGACTTTTAGAGGAATGAATGAATGATTAGATCTACACGCCACTTCAGCTATTTTTCAGCCATATTGTGGGGAGCGCTGAAGGGCAAATGTAAGTCCAGAAACTTAAGCAGTCATCACTCACGGTGATTAAGAATGATAAGATAATTTTGATAATTTTTGTTAAAGGGCTTTATTTGGTGATAAAAATGGCGGAAGCTAGAGGTATGCACCGTGCTGTATGCGCTGACAGGCTCACCTGATAACATACACCATTATTATGCCAGCAATAAACGTAAGTCATGCCCATGTACCATGACCGGTTAGGGCGCGCTGTGTGGTTTGTCACAAAATGATTACATAATGGTTTTAACGAGCAGTTAGGCAAAGATATCATTATCAGTGCAAGTTTAATTAGAAAGAGTGAGAAAAGAGGCAACATTAGAGTTCGCGCTGAGAGATCAAAGAAAAACAAGTATAGTACATGTGTGCTATTGGGGACACACTGGCTATGAGGTTGAATTATTCATCATCTTTTAGATCAGTGCTGAGCTGGGCTATTGAAGGTACCTCATATGGCTTACTGCTACAAAGGCCGGATGGGGTTTGATTCAGGTGAAACGTTAGATGAGCTGGATAAATTTCAGAGGCGATGTCAGTGCGACCCATCTTATTCCAATAATCAATTTGCGGGTGTGATTAATAAGGGGACAACCGGAGCACACTCAGCTCCCAGAATGCAGGTCATCAAAAATCATCATATCTTTGTAACATGGATTTAGATTTTATTATTGGTCGTTGCAATTATAGCTGAGTGCCGAGCGCCGGCAGATTCCTAGAGAGTCTACTTGGGAAGAGGGATGTAGCCTTGGTTGAGTTCTGAGTCAGTGCGTAACAAAGATCTTATAAACCGTAAGTTTGGTACACCGTTACTTTGTTTGAGCTCAAATGTTAAATTATCAACATTTCATCAGTGTGAAAGAGACACAGCGTGATTACTACGGAGTATACGGTTGCTGTCAAAGCGTAAACGTTTCAAGTATGGATTAGTGCCCCAAATACTCAAGGATGTTTCATTTGCGCATTGTCGGTCAGTTTTAAGCAAGGAAGGGGCCTGAGTGTCCACGATAAACCACCAGCCCTAGCCAAGTTTGTGGTGAATTGTCGACGCCTGAAATACTTACACACCACTCAGGTGGAAGACATGTAGGCTAATATCCCACATACGCCATATTGCAAAATGGCTGAACGAGAGCCGGCTTCCACTTACATGGTAAAAAAGGTGCGTCCTTTTTCTTTTTCTAGAAATCTCGTGTTCAAGACCAGAATTGAAAGCTATTAAACTAAGGGACATGCATATACACCGTGGAGCTAGGGGATACGCTTAAGCCATTTCCGTACAAATGCTGTTAAGGTATATGCTCGATGATACATATGTTTAGTGATGTAAGCGTTAAACGGCAATCAGATTTATTTATTTATTTATTTGATTGGTGATTTACGTCGTATTCAAGAATATTTCACTTATATGACGGTGGCCAACATTAAGGAGGGAGGAAACCAAGCAGAGTCCGAGGGATATCCAAGACCATCCGCAGTTTTTGGCAGACCTTCCCACGTATGGCCGGAGAGGAAGCCAGCTTCAGCTGGGCTTGAACTCATAGCGACCGCGGCTTCAGATAATGCGACAAACAACTGAGCCACAAACACCGCCCCACCCCCCACCTCAATGAGAATAAAATGTCCAACGTTCTGTAATTCTCATCTATATATCTGTAACTGTTTAACTGAAACCTACACTATGTCGATATATTTTAAATGCACTTCTTATTACATTGGATAATCAAAACAAGGCATAGCCTTCAAGATATTCTCTTCTTTGGCAAAGCATTTTGCGATGGAAGTCAGCTTATTGAAATGCCAAGAGGTTTCTTCGTCATTTAAAATGTCTCAATTCTCGCCCTCGACAATGACGCAATTAATTTCATGTTACCTTACTGATCACTATGTGGGTCTCTCATCACCACTAAATGTAATTTTGATGTCAGGTTGTAGTCACTCTGCGCATACAACTTCCCATACAACGCTATTTCATCGTTACCCTTCAAGAAAACATATCCGTCTTATCTAATGCGCAGAATAACAAATCGGAAATTTAAACAGCTGCTCGGTGCATTCCTTCAGCAGACTATACAACAATCAATGACCCATTTCCAGATATTGCGTGCTTCAGCTTGAACAAGCAGAATGAATCAGTG
This sequence comes from Acanthopleura granulata, assembly GCA_016165875.1. NCBI lineage: Eukaryota > Metazoa > Mollusca > Polyplacophora > Chitonida > Chitonidae > Acanthopleura > Acanthopleura granulata. The sequence continues at coordinate 26,392,186 of JABBOT010000080.1, read as the reverse complement.
AGGAGAGATCGGGCCTGAGCTACGTTATCTTGGTTCTGGCATCTTGGCACATTTTGTCAGCTCGCCATGTGATATTGTTAGCCAGTTTGGAATTTCTGTTAATACTTTCGATATTTGAAAAATCGCACGGGAATACTTCTTCAAGGAGTTTTTCCTTTTGTTGTTCCTTTTTTAGTTATAACGCATCTAAAAGCAATAAAAATATGTAACAATCAGCAATAATTGTATGCATTTATCAGCAAGCATATTATGAAGTGGCATATTGTATTATTGTTGTTGTGTCCACATGAGTATGCAATATTTCTTGAAGGATTTAGCTTAAGTTACAATGAATGCATCGAGTTTCACTTCGATTCCAGCGGTGATCACCTCCTTTTCTTTCAGACGGGTTCCACCAGATATGAGTGTTGGAAGTGAGGCTTCCCTCCAGACAGACGGGAAGTCTACATGGAGGTTCTTATTCTGCGAGGTGGATCCTATCTCAGAGAAAGGGAAACGACAACAGCTTCTGATTATGTTTACGATTGTGTCCATTCCTCTGTTGGGCGTCACAATTTTTGCCGGTTCTCTGCTGTTCAACAGTGTGGAGGAAAACATCGCCTTGTCTTCTGTTCAACTCCAGATCGAAAGCTGCCAGGCCATTGGCGATCTCATTCACGCACTGCAACTTGAGCGTGCGCATACGATGTTCTTGCATGAGACCGGAAGAAACTTAAGCACCATGTTGGAAGACGACGAATACAGACAGACAGATAAAGAATTAGATGAAATCCAGCACTGGTCAGTATGCGGGAAGAATGACTATTATCCTTCTCTAGCTGACTTTGTTCTCGTTCTGAATGACCATAGGAGAATGCTGATTAACAGCGATATAGGTATCAGAGAAGACCTTGTGTTCTATAACGGAATAACCCAGAAACTGTTGCAATCTATCGTTGAACACATACAGGCCATTCCCGAGAAGACCCTATGGAACTACCTCCTGGCATACAAAATGATCCTGAGGGCCAAAGAAAATATGGGCATCACCATTCCACTTGGAATCGGGTATTTCTTTGAAGGCAGCTTAGACTTGGACGACTATCAAACATATATCGTTCACAATGCTTTGGGAGATGACCATTACGAAACATTTAAAGCATATTCTGAAATCGAAACCCCAGAGAATATGTGTCCAAAGTTTGAGGTGAACAAGTACCGATCAAAAATTCTGTCCAACATAAACAGAACACGTTCCGAAGAGATAGCGGATGAATATTACATGGCCATGATTGATTACCTGTCGTGCTTGCGGAAACTTATGGGGCTCCTGAAGAAAAGAATTCTAGAGGAAAGCCGAGAACAGCTGGAGCAAACAGAGAGACAAGTCATCTTTGCTATCTGTGTGTTTCTCGGAGTCATTTTGGTGTCAGTTGTTCTAGTTTACCTTCTCCGTAGTCTCGTGCGGAGGCTTCAGACTTTTGCAAAAGACATTTCATTGAAATCCATAGAACTTCAGCAAGAAAAGAAAAAGTCTGACTCTCTCCTCTTTCAAATGCTTCCGAGACCAGTAGCTCGTCAACTGAAAATGAACCAGAAAGTGGATGCCGAGTATTTTGAAAGCGTCACGATTTTCTTCAGTGACATAGTGGGTTTTACCAGAATATCCGCCCAAAGTTCACCACTTGAAGTCGTGGAGCTCTTAAACAGTTTATACTTTCTGTGCGACGAATGCATCGAGCAATACGACGCTTATAAAGTGGAGACCATAGGCGACGCGTACATGGTGGTCAGTGGACTGCCTGAGAGAAATGGAAGTCGGCACGTGGCCGAAATAGCCCTCTTCTCTCTTCATCTTCTCCGGGAAATGGCTTATTACCGAATCCCACATCGGAGAACGGAAACTCTTCAGCTAAGGATCGGGGTACACACAGGTAAGTTTGCTCCAACGCACTCTCTAACCAACAGACAAATAACACACAACACCCATCAATCTCATTAAAAATTAGGTCCTTAGTCCTGGCTGCGCTGCGACCACACGATCTGATTTTAATGAGATTTTGTTTGATTGACAAGATTTTTGTCTGTTGTTAGCCACATTGCCCGCCTAAATTTATGGTCACTAACTACCATTTTGCCAAATTATTTTCAGATTCTTGGTTTGGTTATGAGTATGGATGGTGGATAAATATGAATTTATTAAAATATTTATTTATTTATTTCTCCCGTATGGCCATAAGAATTAAATAAGTTTAATAATATAATTTTATTTGAGAAGCTATTTTATTAAAAGGAGTGGTCAAAATTCTACAACTTCTCTACATGTCAGTTTGTTTCCTGATCACATTGTTACCATCAGTGTTTGTTACGGTCGATTCATCGCCGTGTCTCCTTGCGAAATGCTTATTGCAGTCACAAAAGTCACAAACGACAGTGATTTTAGTCGCCACGTGGTTTGTTGCGAAGCGTAGAACAAAGCTGTCCACAAATAACATAACATGAGAAAATTAATGAACACACTTTGCCTGGATCAACTGATAGAATTTGCGAAATAAATTAATGTCACTGAAAATTTTTTTTTTGACTATGCAACAAGCGTTAATTCAGTTACATTATCTGGAGCAAATGTCATCGGATTACAGCTTTTTATCACAATTCCGAAATCTCCATATGACTTTGTAGCAGTGAAGTAGTTTGAGTGAAGATTCCTTTCTTTTCTTAAATCGAATACCCACTCTAACTGATAAGTTTCGAATGATTTATTTTTTGCTATATTGGTCTAGTCTGCCCTCATGGCATAGAGCTGGAATCTGCTGTTGTACTAAGCATCGCCGAAGCATGATTACTTTGCATGCTTTTTGCGTTATTGTCTATTGAGTAATTCTACACCAGTAACTAATAAATTGTTATCAACATTTAATTGCATTTTGGGGCCTAATTCGGCTTTAGCCATTGTAAGTTCGGTGCGAATAAAGTTGCGGCCACATGCATTTCCTCATTTACATCAAAAGTTATAAATTAAACCTAACGGAGGTAACTGGACAAGAAGTGGAATGTCATTGCCTGGGGGTACACATTTGGCAACTAAATTTGGCAATAAATCAGCTACAAATGAGTAAAAGCCCTCTGAAGGTAGAACAATAAATGTAAATCCAGAGTCTTAAGAAATGATTACTCAAGCACTGTTAGAATGCTTTCTTGAGCAACACGTTGAAAACAGGAGACATTGCCGTTGAAATACACATATTAGAACTCCTAAGTGAAAGAATAGCAGCCTGTGAAGTTGCTGCTACATGTATTTGTTCCCATATGTAAATGGGCAGGTAGCCGAATTTCATTGTTAGGTGTTATCATTTGGCTACTATCACACTATCGTCACACTATCACACTATCGTCACTGTGGCTACTTTCACACTATCGTCACTGTGGCTACTATCACACTATCGTCACACTATCACACTATCGTCACTGTGGCTACTTTCACACTATCGTCACTGTAGCTACTATCACACTATCGTCACTGCTCTGCTTTTACTTTCCATGCTGTGGACTTTGGATGTTCGCCGGGCATTGTTCTCTTCATTCTGAGCTGTTTGGTTTGTCATACAGGTTCGTGCGTGGCCGGAGTTGTTGGGAACAAGATGCCGAGATATTGTTTGTTTGGTGACACAGTCAACACCGCCTCGAGAATGGAATCAACAGGATTGCGTAACTGAATTTTAAAATTATATTTTCGTTATCAGTATCAATTCAGTAAATTGGTAATTTCTTCTCAAATTGACTTCTGTTCTGTCTGGCCACCTGTTCTTGAGATCTTTGTCCTTAATATTCGTAGATCCATGCTACTTATATCTTTGAAATGTTAAAGCCCTTCTTATGGATTTTCGAATGATTGATTGATTAACTTATTGATTTATGGCTAAATATTAACAAAATACTTACTACTAACGACCGGAAATTTAATTGGAGGAAGAAACCGCAGTTAGAAATGAAAAGTAAATAAATGAGGAACTATTCCAAACACGAAACAGGTATTGTTGTCCCTAGAACATGCTTCCTTCGAGGCGCAGCTCGGTTTTTCTCACACCATAATGCTGGTCGCTGTCGCATAAATGAAATATTGTTGAGTACGGCGTAAAACACCAATCAAAGAGATCACACAGAATAAGGTAAACATATACGCCATATTGGTAAGGCAAGTGTTCGCCCGCAAACTGCATGTAAGACCGCCGAGATGACCGTGTCAACGCTGTTTTGGCATCTTGGCCTTGGGATCCATGGGGACAGAGAAATCCCCCCTCTCACAACCCTCCTTGAGGGCAGGATGGACAAACAACGCTCATATCCGAACCATTTATTTACAGGCATTATAAAGATTTAAGTAATATTTACCGGCGGGTTTTGCTGAGGAAAACGAATCCCGGCGATGAGCAATTATGAATCTAGCTATGAGCCTGCTGTGGACTTGGAGGTTTGACACAAACTTTGACGTCAACAAGGCTTGCGATACCTTCTCAAAATTTTATCTTTACGGATAACACAAGCGTAACGAAGGAATGTGGTCAGCTATCTGGCTGCACAAAGCATAAAAATCCATTTGGTCATCATGGTGATTTAAGGAGTTTCTATGATAACTGCCAATGAGGTCCCGAATTCAACAGTTATGTCAACATGGTGCGATTTTTCAATTATACCGCTAGATTGGTCGAGGGATCAAAGTTTAAGAGTTTGCTTGGGCGGAAAGAATGTTAGTGGGAAAATGTCCCGAATTGGTCACATGAATGATTCACCCAAGAAAGTTAACATGTTAGTTTGACACCGTGTGCCACTTTTGGATTTACTCGTAAACCGCGCTATATAAAGTCATTGCAGATTTGGTACAAATATCAAAAATTTTAAAACAGAAGTTGTGCATCGGTGAATGGACAATTGGCATGTTGAATCGCAACATAACTGCCCAATATTTCTTGGTCAAAAAAGATGTTTTTGTCTCGACTTGGATGTAAATATTTTCCAACTGTCTGGCATTTGTATTTTAGGGCACAAAATTCTTCACATGTATTCACGGTGGAATAGAACGATACAGGCATTTTTAGTCAGAACCAATGTTTTGTCTGTACAGGACAAGTATTAAACGCTTGAGGTGTTTTACGTGACTCTTTTTTTCCTAAAATCTAAAAGTGTCCCTGAAATCCTTTTGTCTTAGATTATATCTTAAGTCTTTCTTTCAAAACACCGTCAAACTTTTGTCAGGACATTCCAGCCTTTCAGTTTGATGTGAAGACTGAAACAAAGGGTGCGGATTGAATGGGTCAGTTTTATTCACAATGATTGGCTATTATAACGGAGCAGTAACGTTGGGTCGACATTACGTCTTCGTAGTAACAGATGGCCTCGATGACAGATCGCCGCGTATTTCACCACACTTGCCCGGATTAATGAAGCTTACGTGGCAGTTTAGAATGGCAAAACGTGCTGTTGACCGGGACTCGATGCCTCTCGTGCTGTTCCTACCTCAGCGCTACCTAGTCTGTTTATCATGGGAAGTCGGTGAAATACTTTCTTAAACGTTACTATATATTATTGGAAAAATATATGAGTCGCCCTGTTTGATATTTTGGAGCATGTTCCAGTATCTTGGTGATTCTTCAATGCCTTGAAGGTAATTTGTAGCCGTTCGCAGCATTCCCTTAGCTTTTTTGTTGTCCATGCTTAGCGTGGTTGGCACACTGCTAACATTTATTGACCGGCCAGAAGTAACCCATTATCAACATGACCCACATGATATAGGCAAGCTTATAATCAAATTATGTAATAATCTATTGCATCAATTATGTCCACCAAGAAGGTGATGTCTTAGTCGACATTCATTCATCCGTCTGTCCGTCGTCTGTCAAAAACTTCACGAGAAAAGTTATGGACAGATTTGGTGAAATTCGCACCCCAATTGATTGAATTTAGATGCGAATGTTGAAATTTTAAACGACTCTTTACCATTCCCAAACTTGGCACAAATGCAGAGTGCATTTCCTTTGTCTACCTTGTTGAAGATTTGTATATTTGACAGTGATGGAGGTCTGCGACCTCGATGCACCTTCTATATGTCGTTTTATAATGGAACTAATTTTGTCAAAGTTATTAAGTTAACGTTTTCACAGGGCTCATGTACACCCGCAATCGATTATTGTACAGTAAACGATAGAGACATAGCTTAGTGATATCATTTTCTGACATTTTTATTTAGTTCTCCAAGCTTTTTGTCATTAAAAGTCTGCTCAAGAGCAATAAGTTAAAAGTGAAAGTGGAAACAGTCAAGTCACTTCAAAGCGTTATGGCAACATACCGACAGCGAGCCAATTTAAACCAAGGAGGTTGTGAGTTCGGGTTCAGCATGCGTAAGCTCAGTCACAGTTTACCTCAAAATCTTTGCTATGTAACCTGGCGGGATTTCGGCGGTAGTGGGCAAAGACAGGGAACAAATTGTTGACCAACAGCAAGTCACATCTGTCGTAATATGCTATGCCGGTTACATAACATACAATCCAGGATTTGCAGGCGCTGTTCCCTGAAAACTCATGCGTAAGGCCCGTGCAAACGTTGCGATTAGACTTGGCCTGAAGACTTCAGCGAAATCGAAACGTGAAACTTGTACGAAATTGAGTTTGATTTTCATTAGATCAATCTATGTAACAAATTGCACTACTAGTATATGAAAAACAAAGTTTCAACTCCAGTCAGTCATGAATGTTAAGTCATACTGGCGAGATAAAAAATAACACGCATGTCTCCATAAGTTTCCGACCTGCAAAGAATTAAGTACATGGCTCCCACCTTTTGAAATACTTCTCCACAAACATTCATTTGGACATGCTAAATATTTATAACGCTAATCTAAATAATAAGAACAAATATATACATGTTGTAGAAAGCAGAGAAAGAAACATCATAATACGTCTTTCTGCACAAAACTTAGGAATCTTTGGAACCCTTGTGTTGCAAGCTTGCAACAAAACACAGTCCCAGTCTGAAACCTCTCTCATTGCCCATGCGCTGTTTTATCGAGCTTATTTAAACAACAGAAGATGCAATTTTTGTTATAGAATATTTTTGGCATTTTCGTTAAATGCATATTGTGGCTAATCGTACTTCATGAAAACGTGTGGAACTGGTGCGTTAAAATATACATAAAGCATACTGTCTCAGTCATGTGATGAACTTGTGCTCCCTGGCTATTGATTAAAAGTGCTGACTGCTGAGAAAATAAGATGAAAAATTTTGGCCTGACAAAGAATTGTCCCGGTGGAATGACGCAACGAATTCGATTATATCGTGTGATAGCGATGAGAGAGTGCACGCACTGAGCTCTTGAAACATTGGCCATGTATAAATTATCAAAGAGTAAAAATCTATTGTATAGCTTTCCCTCTGTGGGAATACATGGTTATTTTATACCGTCTGCAATTCTGCTAAATATGTTTTTATCACCTATTGTTGTGGAAAGCTGTTATTACCTTTTTGTCTGGTGTCAGTGTTAAATAATTTCGAAAATAACTCATCCGGAACAGTCTAATGAGAATTGCCGTGGATTTGTGTTCTGACATTGCGGTAATGTTTAATAAAATGATAGTGAAAGGTCACTGTTTAAAATCAATTGTGTCTTTTGGTGCACGATTGGCATTGTCCACGTGCCCTCAAGTGGCGTTATGCGGCTCACAAACATGCAAAAGGATGGCTTTATTCAATGTCACTGCGAGGCCGCGTTGATAAACATCAATATAAAAACAGCAACAAAATTTGTTGATGCTGCATTTCTTGTGTGTATATGCTGGTGTGGGTTGGTTTCACAATATTTACAATAAACAACACGACTTATACATGTTACCCGAGCGTTAGGAAAATTCTTATTTCATCATCAGTATGGTAGCAAATTGTGTCAGTGAATACCAACAAACATGGTTATAGATCACAATCTGAAAGCGTATAAATATCTGTTTGGTGTTGAACAGAAACAATGGTGTTGGGGAAATCGTGTTCTTTAGGACAGGCTGCTGCTTGGTTGTATACAATGGCTCTTATTTTTTTAATTTTGAGTCGGCTTTGCAGTAGTCCAGAACTGTGGCCAGTCTGTAGACAATGGCCATCAAATGTTGAAAATTTGTACTTGAAGCCGGTCTTGAAAATATCTTGAGTGTTGCATATGCTGATATACATTCACAACACGTGATCTTGTATATAAGCTTTGCTTTTCATTAATGGAGATTCAGCGCCTGTGAAAGGAAAAAATGAAGCTATATTTCATTTGCTTTCTCATACAGTATTACAATGATGTTGAGACACGGAATACTCTTACACAGTGACTTAACGTCCCCTTTTAATTGGTTACTTAGTGGTCCGAGATAGGGGAATCTGAAATAGATTTTCTTTGTGCCTGGTTCGAAAGGCTTTGACATGAAGAGGATTCGTTTGTTTGTAGATGAACTTCCCTAATTGTTCTGTCTAGCAGGAAATGCATTCTGTTGTAGAGTGTGTTTTATATTTTCCAATTCAGATACTTCTGATGTAAGCTGCAAATTTCCAGTCTGGCCAGAGGTTTTTCCAAATTCCCCTGCCTCAACTTATCTTCGGGATATTCTAACCCTGACAGTCATATCCTATAAAACGCAGTGGTATCCCCTATAGAACAGTATTATCCCCTACATCGCAGTGATACTACCCTACACTGCGATGATACTCCTCTACACTGCAACAAAGCCCCCGTTCCGTGCTTGATGTCCCCCACAACCCCGTAATTCTCCCTCACAACGCAGTGATACTCCCCTACAACGCAGTGATGTCCCCTACAGGGAAATAATGCCACCTACTGATACTTTCCTACAGTGCGGTGATACTCATCTCCACTGCAACAATGCTCCCCTATCGCCCTGTGATAAACAATTCCCCTTTCCCTTACACCGCCGTGATACTCGTCTATAACGCAGTGATACTCCCCTACAGTGTGGTGATACTTTTCCACATTGCAGTAATACTCCCCCACAATCCAAAGGTACTCACCTACAGAGAAGTGAGACTCCCCTACAACGCAGTGATATTCCCTCACAACGCAGTAATACCCCCTTACAGCCAGTGATACTCCTCAACAGCGCAGTGGTACTCCAAAAAAGACAGTGATAATTCCCAAAACGCACTGATACTCCCCTACAGGGTAGTGATGCTCCCCTACAGCACAGTGATACTCCCCTACAATGCACTGATACTTCCCTAACACGAAGTAATACTCCCCTATAACCAGTGATGCTCCCTGACCAGGCAGTAATGCTCTCCTACAGCTAGTGTTACTTCCTTACAGCACAGTGACACTCCCTTCAATGCAGTAATGCTCACTTACAGCCAGTGATGGTCCCTCACAGTACAGTGATACTCACCTACAGCACAGTGATACTCCCCCACAAAGTAGTGATACTCCTATGAGCGCGCAGAATTGCGCAGGACCTGCTTTCATTCGACAAGTCAAATTCGCAGCACAGTATTTCTCACTAACATCCAGCTGATAGAGTCTGACAAGGCAGTGATACTGCTAGCATTCCACATCAGAAATCTACCTGAAAATCCTCCACCCAAGCCTAACTGTAAGTAAATGTTTAGACCATTTCTGAGGAAAGAACTTTGCAAATAGCTTCAAGCCAGATCAAAAGGTTTGAAGGTTTTTGAGGAATACATTATTGGTCATTCGTTTGTTTGCTGCCTTTATGGCAAATACGCCGTAGACAGCGTCTATGAAAGGGTTCGCGGTCTTACCTGGAGGAGTGTGGGCTGGACATCACTTCCATCAATATGGCATTTGTCTACGCCTTATGCAAGCTCTACGAGCGAAAATCTGTATGTTACGTGAGAAAGTTCCTCAGTTAATTCAAAAGCCGATGGTTTAATTCGGTTTTCTCCTAAAATAAAACTAAATGTACATATGAAACGATAAGCAATTAAAGAAATAAATTCAACTTTTTTTATCCGCAGCTTCCCGGATCCACATAAGTCAGGCCACTCAGATGGCCCTAGAGGAAATTGGTGGTTTTCGGACGGAGATGAGGGGCAATGTAGAGATAAAGGTTAGTAGCGAAAGCACACGTACTGGCCAAAGGTGACAAAGATTCTAAAGGATATCATGAACAGACAGTATTCCTGAGCCGTACACAGAGGCTGCATGTTGCTGACATCAGAAACACTTGCCGATCCAGTCCTAACAGTTTTTACAGAGAGCATGAGGACTGGTCAATCCCGTGATAAAAGTATGTATTGACATTACAAAGACTTGTTGAGCCAGTAATGAATGTTTGTACTGACAGTGCAAAAACTGGTTGAGTCAGTGATAAAAGTTTGTAACGACAGTACAAAGAGTTTTTGAGTCAGTAATAGAGGTTTGTACTGAAAGCATAAAATGCTGGTTGAGCCAGAAATGAAAAATTATACTGAGAACACTGGCTGAGCCAACGGTAAAAGTTTGTACGTACAGAACTGGCTCAGGTCAGACCAGTCATAATGGTTTGTACAAATAGCAAAAATACTACCCGCAGAAAGGTTTGTGGAGAAAGCAAAGGTACTAGCCAGCCCAGTAATGAACGTTCGTAAGGAAAACACTGCCAAAGTGGCAAAAGCTAGGTTTTATAGTGTTTTAATGTCATGATACATACGTGTATATTTCTACATGTTTTTCGCCAAACAGGGAAAAGGAACGATGGTGACTTATTGGCTGTTGGATTCTGGCCATCCAGAGAGGAAGAAGATCTACAGTTCACCGAGGCGCAAAAAGTGCAGCGAGGCGTCGTCCATTGTGTCATTCTATGACATGGAGCGCCGTCACCAGAATCAGAACGCCGTCCATACTTGAGAGTCAGGGAGTACGTGCTATCGTGGCGCCAGAGTGCGTGGTAGACGCGCACGCACGTAGTCCTGTCAGCGCGTGTAAAACTCTACGCTCGCTTTTACATCATTGCGGCAACACGAGACAAACTTGACCATTAGAACTTGAGCGACGCACGTGGGCTTGTTTAGACTTAAGCCTTACAGCTGATGTCTGCCAGAGGGCGTATCATGATCATGCATCAATAAAACATGCTTAGGTGTCCATTTGAATCATGGTTGAAAGAGGCTCCGTGGCCGAGGAGGTTAGCTTGCTGGTGTAGTGTAATGACCCGGGTGCCAATGCAATCATTTCAAGCCCAGTTCACGCTGGCGTCGCCCAAACGAAGGCCCGCCAGGATGGTGGCTCTGCCCAGTTAACTCCCACCATAATGCTGGCTGCCGTTGTATGATTGAAATATTCTTGAGTATGGCATGAAACACCAACAAATAAATAAATAAAAATGGTGTGTCATACTGTATGTGAGGCATATGTATCAAGTATTAATAGGAACACAGGTTAAAGTTTTGTTTATTCCCATGTCAATGACACCAGTCTTCTCACCATGACATTAGAGACCTTAACCGTGGTAGAGATTTGTGTACAAAACTTGTTAGTGGTGTCAGTGATGCAATGCGAACCTAGAGAACGAGGCATGCGCTGTATGGAGAATGTCGCGTGCACGTTCGTCATATGTCCTGTACCACTTACAACACTTGCAGGTGCTTCTTGCCCGGTGTTCGGTATAATGAGATGCTGTGTTTGAAACTACCTTCAGGCAGAGGGTTTACAACCGGTATTACGTCTGTTCACTCTCCATCCCATTCCCCACAGGTTCGCTCTTTAGGAATGCTTACGGAATTAACACCAAATAATAAAGTACCGGTGACCTAACTGGTATACGGAAGCACATTTTTTTAACTATAGTTAGCAGATATTATGTGAACAAAGGGTGTTGGCCCATACGCCTGTAAGTGTAATAAGGCATCGTGTGTCATTTTATGATTCTTAGTGCTATTACGGTTCGAGTTCACCCGAAATCAAGACGCCAGAACCATTTCACGACAATACACAAAATCCTGGCTGCAGAACCATTTCACGACTATACAAATTCGGGCCTCAGAACCATTTACATATCCAGAAGTCTCATCATTAGGACTATTTCACGATCACACCCAGAAGTTTAGACGTCAGAACCAGTTCACGATAATTCACTGCAGTGACGACGTTTCACGACCATGCACCAGAACTATTTCACGATCTATACCAAGAAGTCTAGACATCAGGACCATTTCACCGCTATACCCAGAAGTCTAGACATCAGAACTATGTGTATTTCAGGACCATATACGGAAGTGTAGACAAGAGAACCATTTCACAGCTACACACGACTGTGTAGGCATAGGAACCATTTCACGACCATCCCAGAAGTTTAGACATCAGAACCAATTCACAGCCATAGTGTGCCTCGTCCTCGTTTTTGTTAAACGTTTATACAATGCAGAAAAATGGACACATCTTCCCCTTCGATTCTTTGGCCGTTAAACAGAGCCAGTTATGCATCTGTCACTAATTTCTGTAAAAAAGTGTCTCCAGTTTTTCAGTCTTGACTGCCCTTCTACAATTTTGTGTACTTTACATCAGTATGTGTACTTTACATCATCAAAGCTTTCATATCTCAGCAAAAGAACAAATTTGCCTTCAATGAAATCATCCGTCCCTTGTGATTGAGGTTTTTTGCTCCGTCTGCTCACTATAGATGATATCTTATACAATTCTCTTCTGACGACCATAATGTAGTTGATTGTTTCTAATCGTTTTGCAGTATCTGTTATCAATTTGAGTAATTTGTTGCCTGATAAGGTTGCTTAACCTGGTTCAATTCATCTGTGTGTTTTGTGTACGATTGCGCCGTGAAATTCGCACGTTACCTTAAGAAGTGTTCGTTCCAGTTCTTTAACTTCTCATGTCACTGAATGTTTTAAAATTGGTTGTCAGCTGAGATCTTGTTACTACATATGTTGAATAATAATGTATGAATTTGTGATGAAGTTTTCTTTATAATACTGGCCCGTTTTAGCGCCAGTTTGTTTGGAATCTTTGAAAACGGGCGATATATATCAACCACAAAATGCAATTATGTCAACAAAACGTTGTTTCATAATGTATCTGGCCATACACATTTCAAATTTAAGTTTTTGATAACGAGTTTAATTGATTAATGAGAATTTCCGATTTGAGTTTAACTGTAAGAAAAAAATAATTCTCATTTTGCAGTACCCAAACCAATGTGCTAATATATTAATTAGCACTACTTATCAATGAGCCTCTTTATCAAAGGTTTGCAATATTTATCAAATTACTGAAATTAAAAGCCGTGTTTGCCCCTGTACAAATACTCAGTGTCAATTTTATCGTGTCTTCTAGTGCTGCATTATCTTGTACCCTCTTTACAAAGAGAAACACCATGTTTTAATCGCTGGGTCATCCCATCGTGCGATTTTAGACGAATAGTAAAACACGGAGGGAATTTTACCATTCTGTCCCTTTTACAGTTCTTTTTCTATTTGATTGGACTACGTTCTCGGTTAATACGGTTCTCGAGAATGTTTTACTTACAGACAAGTTTATGGATGGGGAAAATCATTGAGTACAGTCGGGAGGTTCGTCAAAAACTAGTAACTCCTTATAATAGGGAGGTTATTCCAAAACTCGTAACTCTTTGTGTACAATTTGGAGGTTGGTCAAAAACTCGCAACTTCTTCTGTATGAAAAGAGCTAGGTTCGTCTAATAGTCGTTGCTATCCTGTCACAGTTTTTATGTGTTTTTGGTGATGGGGCGTTTTGTGTCATTTAGAGTACAAAACTGATCACACCTTGACGTTGTAGGAAAGAAAATCATTATGAAATAGATAAAGACAATGCGCCCGTATGCTACATATGTCTTGACCCTCTAATCGACCGATCACATCATGGTTCACAGAATTCTAACCTACAAGGAGGTATATAGTGTCGGATGGAGCGGATATGGCGATTCAAACATTTATGTGGCCTTTTAATACAGTCAACGCTTACTTTTATCCGACTCTAAATAACCAAAGGCATATCCCATAGATGGACTGATAAGGAGGCCCAAAGGCCCAAAAAGTAAGCTTTGTTCTCGTTGAGTATTGATTTACCCTTTCAGTTTGGAAAATGAAAGAGTGTTCCCTATGGTTGGAGTAATTGTGACATGCTTCTAGTTTCCTATTAGATTCAAACTTTAGCATGGCATGTATCTGGTCATTCAAACAACACAATCTTTATTAGATTGATTGATTGATTGAATGATCGTTGTAAAACGTCATACTTTGGCATTTTTCACTTATATACCATGGCGGTCAATTATCAGAGTGGGTAAAACCGGGGTGCCCGGCGTAAACCACCGACCTATGGCAAGTCAGTGTTGCTTTCGTTCACATTTGAACCACAGATATGCAAACCTTACTGGTGGCAGAGAAGTGGTATTCAACGAACGTAAGACTGTGCAAACGGTCACATGAGCTTCTTCGGCCGCTTATTAGACAAGTTAAACAACTCGTTAACGACCTTCAGGAAATGACTGAGGTCATCGTTGTTTGTGTGTGGCCTCACAGCTGACATTTCTATTGTCTGCTCGTTTTTTACGTTTCCGAGTCAATATTTCGGGGTATTATATGTTTAAATGTGAAATCGGCCTACTTCAAAGCATCAAATATGTAACTATCGATTTTTGTTCGCAAAAGGTAGAAATTAAGCCAAGAAAACGTAATTTGCCAGCTGCATTTACTTTACGGCTATGACTCCCACAATTTTTATGTAACGTTACTTCCGTGCTGCAAACATGCAAACAGCGTTTTGCGCTACTTCCTTCTTTGTCTATATCACAGGTGACTTCATGAGAATGTAAAATCAATCTTACTTTCATGATGGACCCTACTCACGTAACTCGAGTAGCTTATATGGACAGGTTTTCCGTCGCAGCGATTGGAGTTAACCTGGCTGATGCGTACGGGTCGTATTATTGGCTCATTAATGAGATGCTTAACCTCTCTATTGTCACCTAGGCCGAACGAACTGTCGGAATGGGTTTAGTTCTGGTCAGAGTCGAGCTAAGCGTCATGTGACTGTGACACAATCATTCCGTCACCCCAGGAAAGGCGACGCTTATCTCATAGCCAATATTGCCTCATGCAATACATCGATTGATTAATATCGTACCTTAATACCGACCATCTAATTAACGAATACCTTACACGTTGTAATGACTTTTTAATTAACATGTTGTCGACAAAACCTGTACAGACGCTTGAATGTGGTCGAACGATTATAAACAACACCTGAGTTTAGCTGGAATCTGGTCAGTTTCAATTTCGGAATAGCTATATCAAATACAATCCGATAGTGATCAGAGGCATTAAATTCCGCATCTTGCTGTCCAGCGAGGAGGCAGCTTCATACGGGATTAATCATATAACAGACTACGAAAAAAAACGGAAGGATGTGTCATTTCTGATTGCGATTTCCTCTGAAATGCGAGTAAACAGTGAAACCTCGGTACAAGTGGACAGCAAGTCCACTTGGAGGTTCCTATTCTGTGAGGTGGATCCTGTCTCGGAGAGAGGGAAGAGGAAGCAGTTTTTGATTATGTTAGCTATTGTGTCTATTCCTCTCCTAGGCGTCACGATTTTTGCCGGATCCATGTTGTATAACCGAGTTCAGGAGCACATCGCCTTGTCGTCGGTGCGCATTCAGATACAGAGCTGCAAAGCGCTTGGGGACCTCATTCACGCGCTCCAGCTGGAACGCGCGCACACGATATTTCTTCATGAAACGAGGAAAAACCTTAGCACGATGCTGAACGACGACGAATACCGCCAGACGAATAAAGAGTTGGGCAAAAACCAGCACTGGTCGAGGTGTGGAAAAAGCAACCATTATCAGTCTGTCGATGAATTTGTACAGGTGTTGAATAAACACAGACATATGCTGATGGACAGCCAGATAACGATTAGGGAGTACCTCGCCTTCTATAATGGAATAGTTCAGACCTTTTTACAGACAATTATGCAGCATATACAAACATTACCTGAGCGAAGCATGTGGAATCAATTGCTAGCCTACAAGATGATCCTCACGGCCAAAGAGAACATAGGTATAACAATCACGCTCGGAATCAGATATTTCTTCGAAGGCCGTCTGAACTGGAAAGATTATCAAACTTACGTCGTTCACGACGCGCTCGGAGCTGATCATTACGAAACCTTCAAAGCGTACAGCGGGATAGATAACTCTGAGAATAGTTGCCCAGTGTTTGAAATAGAAGTGTACCGATCGAAAATTCTGCAGAACGAAGGGAAGATGCGGTCCGAGATGCTGGCGGATCAGTATTACGTGGCGATGGTTAAATACATTGCATGCATGCGAAAACTAGCGAGAAAGCTTAAAGAGAAAGTACTAGCTCAGAGTCAGGAGCAGTTGAGACAAACCGACAGACAAGTACTCTTTGCCGTTTGTGTCTTCCTGGTCGTGATTGGAGTCTCTCTGGTTCTGGTGTATCTCCTCCACAAACTAGTGCGAAAACTCCAGCTATTCGCCAAGGACATTTCGTTGAAATCTCTCCAGCTAGAACAGGAGAAGAAAAAATCCGATTCTCTCCTCTTTCAAATGCTTCCCCACCAGGTGGCACTTCAGTTGAAAATGAACCGGAAAGTTGAAGCCGAGCATTTTGAGAGCGTCACTATATACTTCAGCGACATAGTGGGTTTCACGAGAATCTCTGCCCAGAGTTCGCCGATGCAGGTCGTAGATCTTCTAAACAGTTTGTATTTCCTCTGCGACGACTGTGTTGAGAATTACGACGCTTATAAAGTAGAGACCATAGGTGACGCGTACATGGTGGTCAGCGGCCTCCCACGGAGGAATGGAAACAGGCACGTGGCCGAAATAGCCCTCTTCTCTCTTCATTTACTGAAAGCCATGACCAAGTACCGAATTCCCCATCGACAGTCAGAAACACTTCAACTCAGAATTGGCGTTCATACCGGTAAGTCTTAGCTCATAATGAAAACATACGGTTTTGACAATTGAAATGTTAGACTTTATAAAAGATAAAATTGATACAGTATAGCCCAGGATTTAAAGTGATTTAAATAATAAATATCGTTACATATAGGCTCAGTTTCGTGAAGCTTGATATTCTCTACACGTTTCTATGCCCTTGATGCCCTCCTAGTGTATGACGTCATAGCGGTGGTATGCCGTTTTGTGCAGCAATCAGCTGTGCCGATGGGATTAGTTTTCAGTCATTCTCATCGGACAGCTCAGTGCGACGAGAACGCAAAATTGCCACACGATATAAATGACTTGGAACTGAATAAAACTGAGTGTACTCTAGCCATTTTGAGGGGAAGTGTTTTGATCCGGCATGCAGACTAGTAAACATTGCGCCTCAAATCGGAATGCCACAATTACGTCACGCATATTTGGCGCACCAATCAAGGGCAGACAAGCGATGTGTGATTTTCCTTTCGAAATTTTTAATGTTAAACATATTTTTATTTTCTACGAGTAAAAGTACTCACCCGATGCATTTTTTGTTTCCATCATATTTATATCACAGGTTTATCATTCAATTAAGTAAAGTTAGAATTAGAACCGGGACATTTTAAGACTGGCCTATGCTATTTCCGAATTATGTCTGGTGTCTCAGGCCTGATGATTTATTTGCACGCAACTAGATTGCTGCTTTGAATCGTTCTGTTAATGTATCATATTGGGTGTCTCATGTACCATTACAATGTGACATTGAAACCGTAGAGTTAAAATGCGACAGGTGTGTGACATACAATGTTATGTATACACTGAGAGAAATATTTGGGTCAAGAGTAGAGCTAATTCAAACCAGGAAATTTAGTCATATGACTAGATCGGCCGAGTCACTGAAAACTCCTCTTATCTTAGTGATTCATAAATGGTGGATGAGTCCGTGGATTTCTCTTGAAAGTCACCTAAGCAACCAGATGAATCTTTAATGACTTGATCGACCTGACCTTTGGAGATGAATTAGCTCTACTGGAAAACTGTTCTCTCAGTGTATATCCGTGTAAAACTTCCAAAGACTAATGATTCAATCCGTGTAGTATATAGGTGTTGGTTACATGTTACTTAGTTGATGCTCTTTAATAACTTTCTATTGAATCCGTGTAACTTTTAGGCCTTGGTAGCCCTCTTTGTTTTCATACTCTTTATCAACCTCAGATTTAATCACAATGATATGCAAATAGGTGTTCATCATGTGATATAGATATGATATGCCTCCTGATATGCAGCCCTTTAGCCATTTAGCATTCTGTGTTCGGACAAAGTAGCGTTTTGGCAGCAGAACCAATTGTCCTCATACATTTCAATTATTTATGAAACACGCTTTAATCAAAGATGTTTGCAGAATATCTGGTGCTTACATTTGTTCTTTAACCCAGGAGCGTGCGTGGCCGGAGTTGTTGGGAACAAAATGCCGAGATATTGCTTGTTTGGTGACACAGTCAACACCACTTCTAGGATGGAGTCAACAGGCTTGCGTAAGTTGTTCACCTGTTTCGCTCGCAGGTATACTGTACCAGTGTATAGTGTTTTTCACTATCAGTTATATGGGTGGCTTAAATATGACTTCGCAGGAGAAATCACCGAACTTTGGCTAGTTACTGACGGACTCACCCGCGTATGATGTGCAGACTTGCAAGCTATAATGGTAGAAGACAAGCGCAAACACCCAAAAGAATTGATTGACCAACAACTGCTTTGCAGTAAGATCTGTCAAATCTAATTTAAACCAATGGTCAGAATGAAAAGGCGGTAATGTGTTACAGTGTGACATCATCATATATCACAACACCGAGGATGTTACTTCAGTTTAACGAAGCGTGTTAGAATTGACACTTTCGCAATTGCAAACCCTTAAATGGTTCTCGCCACGACATGGTCGAAATACTGCCAATGTGGGGTAAAGCCACAATCATTCATTCATTCCTGATATGCCTCTGCTGAGAATTACTTATAGCTTTGCATGAAATACTGGACATTTCTGTGAAATATCTCTAAAACCGCAGTTTCTCGATAGGCCACCAGAGCGACCGGAAGTTCCGCAATTAAGCATTATTGAACTTCTTCTTTGGACATTCTGATTGAGCCATTCTACAGCCTAGCTTCTGCGTCACACTTCTCGCCACAGCATGGCTGTAATATTGCCAGTATGCATGGTGTAAAGTTGTACTCACTCATTTCCTAAGGCTTTTGTTTCATTTCGATTGTCAGTTTAATTCTGGGCTTTATTCATCCGCCTCGATCATTAACTGCGTCTTTTCAGCCTCACTGAAAACTGTTGAATGCTTCTCTTTGCATGAATCCGATCCACCTTTTTTTATATTCTCTATACCTTTATAATTCTTTGGTGGTTTGTGTTATTTGTCGTTTTTGGAAATTGGTCTTGCAATTAATGACGTGGACCTCCCATTTTGATTGACGACTGGTGCGTTTCGACACCTGGGCTCCTAAGCATGAACTCCCAGTGCTTTTGTCACCGTGTGACATGAATAACTTGTCATCAAACACTACATGTATATGTTCCGACCTTGTTTCCACAGCCTCCCGAATCCATATAAGTAATGAGACAAAGGTGGCCCTGGAGAGGTTTGGTGGCTTCCGAACTCAGAGAAGGGGAAAAGTGGACATTAAGGTCTGTCTCATGTAATTGTGGGTTAAATGTGATGGAAACAAGTGACGTCTAGCAAATTGTAGTTAACATCTCTGCATGTTTTTCTTACTCGATTCTGCTTAAGACATGAGTGCTTGGAGGGGCGTGTAAATAGCTACTATTTATACATTTACATTAACAGTTAGAATAAAATCCTAACTGAGATACATCGACAAGAGACCCTATTTCGCTGCTAACGTGTGGCCATATGTCAACTATCACACTGTCGTCACTGATTTGGTTTCACTCTCTATGCTGTAGTCTTTAATACCACAAATAAGCAATACATATATACGCCCGCAAGACAAACCAAGGCTGTCCACAGGAAGCGTTTCACATGCAGTGGACTGAATTTTCCAAGATCATCATTTGCGATAGTCGCACAAAGTGATTCTCAGATTCTAATTTATCATTTTATTTCAGGGAAAGGGGACAATGGAGACACACTGGTTAGTGGGTTCGTGTCACCTAGACCGCAGGGGATCAACACTTCCCGACCTGTAACATCTCTCGTGATCGCTTCATACTCCCGACTTGAGTGTTCAGCCTTTATTGTTTCACTTCCTAAAATACAGAGCCCAACTTCTATTATGTAGCTTCATTAACGTTATCCATATCTTTATCTTAAACGAAACAAAATATTGTACAAACCTTAATTCTTGCACAATTAACTGTTAAGATTCTAAATATACAAGTTTAGATATGTTCTGATTTTCAACACCGACAAAACCTTTCAGGTAAACTGATCCTCAGTCATTCTTCACATGTGACGATAAGATAAGAAAGGAGAGAGAGAAGGAATCAACCTGTAGAGGACTTCACCACACGAGATCAGTCATTGTACTGGAAGGGGGATTGAGCGGTCATTGATATATTACGTGCATATTGACTGTACGTATCCAGCTCTTAGCTGGGTGCATAATGTGTTGGAAGTGATTGTGGTAAATTATGAGCATGACTACTGCATAACTGTTTCTATAGAAAAGCGAAAACTCCCACTGGTTACACAGAGAAACACGAGCATTTACCAGTAGAAAACTGTATTCCGACAGAAACACTTTATTGCGGAACACAATATTATGACGGAATTTCTGCACTGTTTACAAATGAAACACAGTATTATGACAGCAATACAATATTGTTGACAAATGGAACCCAATATTATGACAAAAATGCTCAACTGTTTTCCTGGGAAGCACAATATTCTGACAGAAATAATCAATACTCCACAAAGAATGAAACATAATATTTAAAGAAATATTCTCTTTTGATTAGGAGTAAAACACAACGTTATGGCAGAAATATTCTCTATTCATTACAAGATGAACACAACATTGTGACAGAAACATCATCAATACTGTTTACGAATAGAACACAGCTTTATGACTGTCAAAGTAGTATTATCTCTTGTTTGCGAAAGGAAAGCAGTACTATGACAGAAAAATTCTCCACCACATTATTATGACAGAAACATTAGCTACTTTTTACGTGGAATACTGTTATATGACAGAAATATTTTCTGTTGTGTAAGAATAGAACACAATATTAGGACAGAAAAATTCTTGACTGTTTACTAGTAGAACACATTGTTTTGACAGATATATTCTCTGCTGTTTACGAGTGGAAAACCGTATTATGACAGAAATATTTTGCTCCCTTTTTATGAGTGTACCACAATATTAGGACAGAAATATTTTCTACTGTTACGTGTGGAACACAATGTTATGATTGAAATATTCTCTACTGTTTATCAGTAGAAACAGCATTATGAAAGAATTATTATCTGCTGTTTACGAGTAGAACACAGCATTACCACAGAAATATTCTGTACTGTTTACAAGTGGAAAACAGTATTATGACGGAAATAGTTTGTTTATGAGTGGATCACAATGTTAGGACAGAAATATTCTCTACTGTTTATATGTGGAACACAATGTAAGGACAGAAATATTCTCTGCTGTTTACGAGAAGAACACAGAAAAGTTCTCCACTGTTTTACGTGTGGAAGTATAATGAAAGAAATAGATATTCACTTACCTGCTCCCCGGCCCCTGTGCCTGTGGCCCAACAGACCTCGCACACGACATAATGATATACCTGAGATCCTGTGTACTCGCAGAAAATACAGTGATAATGTTTTCAATACAAAAGTAGATAAACTCCAAAACGCTTATACACATTGCCTCAGTAACATTACATACAGTAGTTAGACCCCCATTTTATACATGTGCAAAAAATATGTAGAATAAATTAACGTTTTGTTGCTTAATTCATTTTGTTTTCCTTCTTTTCTGTTTTTTTTTTTTCATTTATATTTTGACGGCCACATCCGCGGTACACTGTGTTTTATGCCTAATTAAAAGTCCAGTTACCAAGGGACCCAAAAAGTGGGTTGTTTTTACATAAGTATGGGTTTTGTGCTGAGATGTGATATGTGACAAGGGATTTAGAAATAAACAAACCTCTGTGTACACTGGGATGTGTTGGCTGTATTTCAGTATATGTGCTTAACAACAATTCAGACTGTATCACGCTCCCGACCAAAGTAGTGGTACGTCTGAAGTCAGTTCTCGAACTGCCTTGGCTGTTTATCAGGTATCGGTCCAGGGTCGGCGGTTAGTTTACTCCAAACTCCAAATTCCTCCATCCAGACTCACGACCGTCGTCACATAAGTGAAATTCCTTGAGTGAAGATTCCTTGATTGAAGATTCCTTAAGTGAAGATTCCTTAAGTGAAGATTCCTTGAGCACAACATTAAACACCAATAAATTTAATCAAATATGCAAGTGATGCAATTATTAATTAGTACACTCTGAAAATTCTAACATAAATGAATTGGCCTTAAATTGTCACAGCTTCAAGTGATAAAGCTTTCACTATTATCCTAGATGCAGATTCTCTCTTCTTCACAAAATTCAGGTCTGCAATCACGCCTATGGCAGCATTTCTATCATTGCCAAGTCAGTAATTCGCTAGACGAGTGATGTTTTACACAGTAACAAAGATTGCTTCACATTTTAGGCCACTGGAGCGAGGTTAGTTGGACGGAGAAAACCGGCTAAATTTTGTTTACCCAGACACCTAACAAAACCTCGAGGGACGAACTTGAACTCGTGCCTACACCGGTATATATAGTGTAGTTACCTCGACGGCGACAGTTTTCATCGTCGCAACATTATTTGTCAGCATATGAGGGCCCATTTCCGACAAACAGAAATCTGTAAAACTATAAACAGTGTTAAAGTCAGTGCCAAAGATGGTGTATTTAGATTATGAGTGTTTCATCGTCGAAATTGTTATATGTATAAAATAAGCTAAATAAAACAAGTTTTGACATTCAAAACGTCTTACTAGTATATCTCTGAAGTATTTTATCAAAACGTTTTAATTACCAGTTAATTCAGGTTTGGAAGTAAATACGTGACCCGTGAACAAATACAAACGGAAGTATTTCCCTGCGGACAGATTGTTTTCCTAGATAACAAGTCTCGTGACCGTAGATATGGGACGAGGTCCTCTGATGCGATGTTTTGAATGGTTGATTCTAGTGCCTGAATGTGCTAGTGTAGCAGTCTTTCCAATTGGTTGACTCACATCTTTACTCGATTCTGTTTGGCTAGCTTCGTCTGGCCCTCTAAAGATAAACCGGATGCTCGAGGGACATCACGCTCTATAGATGACTGAACAGTTATAACTATCAGCAGTCCTTAATGCAATTGCGTCACAACTATGCACAGAGTGCAACGTGTAGATGTAGACTAACCACTTTGTCTGACATATCAACACCAGTAAGGCGCGAGTTCAAATCTCAACCTGGTAACTTTTTCTTTCCTCGTTGTGATAGTAGACAGACCGGATGTACACTTTCAATGTGCGCCTGTTTATTTGTGGGAAGTTCACAGAGACGTTTCACTTGTGCGAGGGCGGTGAGGTTTATGAGCTGAGCCGACTGGACTGCCTCAAGAAAGCCACCGCCCTTCGCCATGAATCGGAAATCCCTCTGCCTTCAGACGGTAGCCTAACCCGCGGAAGGTGGATTAGAGTTTATTACCTAAATGGTCAGAGATCATTCGATCCATTATCTTAAAATCAGCGCTTTGATTCAATAACCTTCAGCGCTTTTTTAAAAAATAAATGTATGAAAAAGCACCGATAAAAATTAATGCCTTGTAGAACAATGGCCATTTCAAATCAGTGTTGTTTGCAACACACTGAAATCAATTAACAAAACTGATTTATTATCAGTCATGTTTGAACAAAAATTATTAAACTGTGAATCTATTGATTCGTTTTTTATTAGTATTTTTTATTTATTTCCTAAATGAGGACCCTTTAGGAGTTGGGAAGCACACCTTGTTATTGATCACTTACTGGACAAAATTCCATACATCGCCGAAAGTTTAAAAGCATGCACAATACGAAAACAATGAAATAAGATTAAATAAATTATTTTCTGTTTAATTAACAGGAAAAAAACCCCCAAAGAAATAAGTGATGCAACTGAACTTATAAATGGCTAGTCTAACTGTCCACCTTCTGTGTTGCAGGGCTGAACTTTGCGGATGTTGTATGCCTTTTAGGACCCTTTCTCATTGACTTATAATTACTTATCAGTCCACCACAACAATTTACCGTATGGACATAAGCAATGGACCACATGAACTAATTAATTTTTACACTATATTTCTGTGTCAATGGAAATCATCGTGAGAGCCCTGGGGTGAGAGAAGACAGTACCGTTGATGATAGCACCAAGGCTTTTTGTTTCCGCTCTGATAATTTTTTTATTTGTCCCGTGACAATCACGAGATGCTTGTTTTTTTTAGGGAGGGGGGTTGTTTTTTTTTATTTCTTTTTTTGGTATACTTATAAAAGGTTCGAAAACACATGGACCTCAACCATTTCGGCAAATTTTTCATCATTTAATATCCAACAACAAAATCTACGACATTCGACGTAAGTATAATTGTTTCCGATTTATATATTCTGTCATGAAAAGCGCAATATTTATTGCCCTTCTTATTCTTCTAACTCAGATAATATTGAATAGTAAGAGAATAGCTTTGCATTTAACAAAATAAGAAAAGGATCCTTAAAACTAAATTCTTACTTTTATAATAAGGTGTAAATACCTCAAAAACTATATCCGAAAAAACATCATGCCAAGAAATCTATCCAAAGTGGGCAGTTATCCATCTATATTGATAAACCAGACAGATTAAAGTGTTATGTTCAATGGTTACTGAATATATGTGGTGTCTTTGTAGAAATCAGAGACCTATTCAGAAACTGCGATGATGATTCGCTCGTCACTTGTCCTTGTACTTCTATGCTGTGCTGTTCTCGGTCGTTCCGATGTCAGTGCCGATGTGGAGGGAGATGGACTGACTCTGAGGCGCAACGAAACTTTGGAAGAAGATGGCATCCAGTTGGAAGGGGGAAACCAAACCTCGGGACAAAGCAATGAAAGTGGATCAAACAGGCCTCCAAGACAGCACCAGGGCATGTCTGGCGGAGAGCGTCGCGGCCTGAGTGAGCAGGGCGTTGAGAGTGAACGTAGATTCCACAGATACAGACCTAAATCATCCACAGGCCAAAATAGTACCCAAGGTGAGGGAAGGAACAGGGGAAGACTTGGTCCTCGGGGATTCGGTGGGAATAAAGCCAAAAGTAGTCTCCAAGGCCAGGAAAAGAACAGAGGACGACATGGACCGCGGGGGTACATAGGGGATAAAGACCAAAATAGTGCCCGGGGCGAGGAAAGGAAGAGAAGACAACGAGGATCTGCCATACGTAGACGCGCAGGAACAGCAGCAAGTAGAAGAGCAGAAGGGGCAGTAACAGGTAGGCGATCACAAGGAGCTGGGGCAGGCAGGCGACCTCAGTGGGCAGTAGCAGGCAGGAGACCACAGGAAGCAGGGGCAGGCAAGCGACCGCAAGGGGCAGCAGCTGGCAGGCAACCGCAAGGGACAGCGACACGCAGAAGACCCCAAGGGATATTAGCAGGCAGACGACATCAAAGAATTGTAGCAGCAAGATCAAAAGTGCAAGCGAAATTGAGAAGTCTCCAAGTTCCAAAAAGAGACCAAAGGAGAAACCGTGTGTCTACTGTCCAGAGAGGACAACTGAGACCACAAGGGCCCATAGCAGCAAGAAGATCCCAAGTAGGTAGAAGACCTCAAGCACGAGTAGTAGGAAGAGGACCTCAAGCACGAGTAGTAGGCAGAGGACCTCAAGCTCGAGTGGTGGGCAGGAGACCTCAAGCACGAGTAGTAGGCAGACCTCCAGCATCGGGAGTAGGCAGAAGACCTCAAGCACGAGTAGTAGGCAGAGGACCTCAAGCACGAGTAGTAGGCAGAAGACCTCAAGCACGAGTGGTGGGCAGAATACCTCAAGCACGAACGGTGGGCAGGAGACCTCAAACACGAGTAGTAGGCAGGAGACCCCAAACACGAGTAGTAGGCAGACCAGCATCGGGAGTAGGCAGGAGACCCCAAACACGAGTGGTAGGCAGAAGACCCCAAACACGAGTAGTAGGCAGAACAGCATCGGGAGTAGGCAGGAGACCCCAAACACGAGTAGTAGGCAGACCAGCATCGGGAGTAGGCAGAAGACCTCAAGCACGAGTGGTAGGCAGAAGACCCCAAGGATACACAGGGATGGCGTAGAGGATGGCCAAGACGGCCCCCAGATTAGTTTGCAGGTGAGAACTGAATTTTTATTGTTAACTTCCTCCAGTGTTTTTTTACAAATTCAGTACTGAAAAACGAAATTTAGTTGTAGTTAATCCGACATGCGTTGATATCTGGTGCCTTGATAATCGGATCGAGCAACTTGAAATGCTTATCTTATTTCTAAGGGAGACAAACTTCTTGTAAAAATGTAAGGAATTATTGGTAAGATCTCTCTCTCTCCTTCTATCTATCTCTCTCTCTCTCTCTCTCTCTCTCTCGTATGTTATATTAAGTTGACAAACATAAGACAACTTTATTTTTCCATTCTGCTGGTTGGTGTGTGACGTCCCACAAGGAGTCTTTCATTTATATAGAATGGAGGACATAGTTTTTGGCGAGATAAACTAGGCAATTAATAACGACTAAAGATCACTGCACATCACTAGATACCGGACAAGCTCCCTGATTTGACCCCGCATTACTGTGGTGCTGGGAGTCAAACATATGACCAAATAGGCCTCTGGCCCAAGAAAAACGAACCTATTTTACTGTTAAGGCGGCAAACTTGGTCTTAACTTCAAAATGTTTCACAGCGCTGAAATTATGACTTATGTTAGGATTTTTATTGCAATACTACAAGGATTGGCTTATACATTCGTGGCATAATTGAAAATGCTTAGAGCATTTTAGGCTCAAATCACAGTACAGCAGTAATGCGACAAATGAAGACCGTCTGACTTTAGTCTGTTAGACAGCTTCGTTATCCTTGGGTCTGTTCTTCAGTGATCCGAACTGCTGGATGACAAAACGCTCTTTCACACCATGCGATCTGTTGTAATGACTTATAGAGTATGCGACACTTTGCTTGAATGTACTAGTGTAGGACCAGATATTGGCCATGAGATGTTGCCGTGTGAGCAAAATGGTACAGCTGTTCAAACCTTGCTTTCTGTTTTGTATGCTTCAAGTCATATATAGAGTACCAAAAATCGCATCCTGTACACAGACCATAATAGCCATATACAGTAGTCAAAAGTGTAAATAACAACGGGAAATTTACAACATTTCCGCACAAAGTCGATGTCATTTCGTCGATTTCGATATACCCTTTAATTAATGAATGACCCACGTTAAAAGGTACAATGTAAAAGATATGACCCCTGGATGGTCGTGGCTTTCCCCGGAGCTCTGTCCGGTTATTAATCCCCCACCATAATGTTAGCGTATAAGTGAAATATTCTTGTAGGTTGTACAACGCCACTCAAATAGAAAAATGCATCAGAAATGTGGCAGACCAACCTGAGTTAACATATAGGACATCAACAATCTGGCGGACATACATTATATAACGCGGCAGACACAGCGACATAAACAGATGTTTAAGGATGCACGAGGGTATTGATTTTCACAAACTATTTATACAGATATAAATTTATCAACTTCAATCCCAAAAAATATATCTCCCCAAACTTTTGGGCTTTGTCAAATCATACCATCACATGCAAATGCACTAATCTCTGCTATATATCAAAAAATCAACCTGATATGACAATAAATTGCCTGAAACACATTTATGGGCTTCATTTGCTATGAGTTTTTTTACTGTAATACACTTTGTTTTAGATCTGATGAAGGCTAATAAACTTGGCATATTTTCCTTCATCCCACAGGTGGCCAGCAAGACAGCTGTGATAATCTGATTTCCATAGACTGACGGGCATCCAGATGAAATGGTGATCTACCGACAAACAACTGTTTGCTGTGAAGACGTCTTTGTACGGACCAGAAAACGCCACGTCAACGCCATGCAGTATCTCCTTAACACTTTGGAAAAAATCAAAATAAATGTGTGGAGGACAAATGTCTTACTTTTGAATTTTTTGATGCATCAGCGTTCTCGCGTAAATGTACAATTTAAAGATAATACTTCAAATCTCATTTCCGCTCCTGAATGGCTGAAATATTGCCAATGTGGCATAAACCAGAATCATTCGTTCAAATCACCTTTTCTCCGGGGACCCCGGTTGACTTCACCCTATCAAAGATCGTTCCCCAACACCCATTGCCTTCCGGGTCGTAGTGACAATAGGGGCTCCACAACTCTCGTTGCCTTCTGGGTCGTAGTGACAATAGACGGTCCTCAACTCTTGTGTGGCTGTGCATGGTTTATCACGGGAACTCCAGTTTCCTCCTCCCGTAAAACTTACCGCCATCGTATAAGTGAAAAAGTCTTGAGTTTGGTGTTGAACAACAGAGAAATAAAAAAAATTACCACCTTCATGAGATGGTGAAAATGAAAGTAGCGAAATTCGTTTCTGTTTGCACGGAACTTATAGGGGAATCCTGGTTAAAATGCTCATTATTCTTGCCAAATTCTTGCCGAATTATTTCCCAAATGAGAGAAAAACACTTGTGGAGCGCACAAAAGAACTCATATAAGACGGCTTGTATTTTGGTTGTATCGAAGGGTACCCTTATTCTTCGACTGCCCGCTTCCAGCTCCAAAAAAGTGAAGTCGCAACCCAATGTTATCTGCCCATAGCTCAATATTACGGAAATTCCACTGGAGGCATTAGCTATGTTCACAAACGAGCTGTCGACATCAGTTGTGACATTTTTGGCTTGTTCCTGTTTCACCACTTACTGTATGAGTTAACTCCCTTTAGTCAGAAAAGCGCGATTGTGTTGTCGTTACCAGTGTTCATTAAAGAGCGCAGCACGCTGATCATAGAGTCTAACAGTCGATTGCTCCAGATACCGTTTTTAATGTCAACCAGAGATCATCGTGTCCCAAAGTAAATTAAAAGTTCGACTTCACACCAAGCTGATTTTTCAGAACAGACTGAGCTTCGAAAAGAGCCCCAGTTTCCAAATCAAACTAAATTTCCAATGTATAGGCTCAGTTTCCAAAACAGGTGGAATGTCGCAATTATGATCAGTGTCAAAACCAAGGTGAGTTTCACTGAAAACCTGCTGAATATACGGTATGATTCACATAGCGTGAGAAAAAATCTAGTAAAAAAAGAGCTATTACAAACAAAAGGTTTCGTAAAAGAGACAAACTGTTTTAACAAAATCCACCTATTCGGGGCACATAGAAAGTCCCGCCATCTTTTAGGCTTGTCCAATGAAAATCCTCCTTTCCTCCTCTTGAATATTCATTGTGACGTCACTGTGCTTAAGGTTTTACTCCTACCATTTAATTAACCTGCATTTCCAGTCTCAGCTAAATATGTTCGTACATCGTGATAATCGTGGATTTTAAATTTTGTTAAAACCAACTCTAAATGGGAAGAGTTTGAGATGCACTAGACTGCCACATCATGTCTACATGCGTGGCTTTCGGATGCCACAATGTGTCTGAATTGCGATGTCCTGAAAGAGATGATTCAAACTGGTAGCCGTGTAAGCCGAAGTTACATTCATTATTATCAGAACGAGAGCTGGGGTCCCCACTGAAGCCCTCCATTACGATTTTTTTTTTACCTTCAAAGACAGGAAACCTACTTTGCAAAGCTAAGCACGATGACGTAAGCAATCTGTTAAAATGGTGGCCTAAAAAGGCTTCTCAGTCTTGGATGTTTAACTATTAAATACTCAAATAACAAGCACTTGCACCAGAAAATTGAGATTTTTTATTTAACTCTTTTTTTTAAGGTTTAGGTTGTATAAATGTGTTCTTTCCTTTTCAGCAATAACATCATTTATTGCTCAAGTACAGTTTGGAAGGTCCTTATCAATCGAAGAAGTTTCTACTTTCGGTATGCATTCAGTTTGTCAGCTATCCTGTCAGTGTTAGATAATCCTATATATGCTACATTAAACCTGTGTCGACCGCCACGAGATTGTCCGACCTTATAAATAGAAAGGCGGCGGAGTGTGTAGTTCACTATCTGGAGGGGAAGATGTTAAGAGGAGTTACATCCCTTGGATTGTTTGTTTTGGCAGAGTTGCATTTCTAATAATGTCTTTCATTTACAACCTTTTTTACATGCACATAATCACAAATAATTGTGTCATATTGTCTCTTTGATCTGAGTTAACCACGCTTTTCCAGTTGGCAATTGAAGATATTCTCTTTCTGACAAATCAATCAAAACATCATAAATGAACCACAGTTTAATAGATATTTAGAGACGCTCGCAAATGAATTGATTGTTTGGTTCATGTTACAAATTGCGAATATCACCACTACACGGAATGTCCGCAGACAAGCGGCATACACATGCTTACAACAAAACTGACCATTTGGCTATTCCAAATCACAGCGGACACTGTGACTGCAAATTTGTACGCTTGTATATCACCTCTTTCTGAGCGCTAAGCACCAGAGCAACATTTTCACCGCTTGGTTTGTCTTTTTATTTTCTGTTTGTTTGTTTGTCTATTTCTTGTGTGCTGACTTGGCGTCGCTTTCGATGTTACTTTGGTCACACCTCGACAATGTATGTTTCCGACGATAAATCTTGCAGGCCAGACCCAGTGCCGATATATCGTAGTTTTGCTTCACGGAATTAAACGCAATGTATATAATTACATAATTTTACTCACATCTGGAAGACCTGCATACTTAGCTTATGCATTCAGATGCTGATTTTCAAGGATGCGAATGCCGCGACTATGAGATCGAACCCGTGCCTTCCGCTATTGAGTCATTTATTTTCTTCTTGCTTCATCCCGTGTTCAAGACCATTTCACTTACATGACGTCGGTCACCATCTTGTGACAGATACTTGAATATCTTCCTGACATAAGACTGCAGGCGAAAAGCAGCTAGAGCTGAATCCCTGTTAATGACCTGACCTGAAATTAGTTAATGACCTCACCGACGCAGCGAGCCAGTATCCTAACCGTCCTGCTGTGTAACGGGTTCTTCAGCTACTCGACAGTGTACGTCACTAGAACAAAATGTGCACTCCCGCGTGAAAAATATGCCCGATTCCTGATCTGAGGTCAGTAGCGTGGCTTCCAGTTAGACATCTGGGAGGAGAGTTTGCGAAGAGTGCACTGGACACATCGCGACGTTGTGAAAGTGTCCCTAGCTAGAGAAGTATGCCCTGCGCAGTTTAGAACGACGCTCTATGCATGTTCTTGGAGCGACAGTTCAAGTCAATCATCAAACTCCCAGTCACAAGTGAAATGTTCAATGAAATGCGTAAACTGACCTTCTCTCACTACTATTTACACTAACCTCTCCGTCAGTGGCCTGATAAGTAAAGTCCAATCGTAAATACATCAAACTGTCTGGTTCGAATTGTTTAAACAGCAGACTTCCATCTCCACGATGGAATTTATGGAATTACCTTACCGTCGTAATCATGCTTTTTTGAATATATAAAGAATCCTCTGCTGTGTTTCCTCCTCCCGTGTTGCCGGTCGCCATCGTATAAGTGAAATATTCTCCAATACGGCGTAAAACACCAATCAAAACAATAAATAAATTAATACAGAATCCTTAAAAACTCAGTGCAGTTCTATAATGGTCCATCTTCCAAAAGTTTGTACAGAAAGGCAACTGTATCCTATATTTACATACAAAGTGGCATGTAATGCAATATTACCGAGCAGTGTATACAGTTGGGAAATAACAAGTTTAACAAGCAACGCCACGATGGTGATTGTATGGAAACGTAATGTACATGTGTTGGTAGTTAAACACTTACACAGTATATGTCTCAAATCAACATATATAATCACGAAATTTATTGTGAATTTAGTGGAAACAAGCACTCCACCATTAGAACCTGAGCGTGTCATAAATAACCAGTATGAGCAAGGGTTTGGCTTAGCTGTCTGAGCCTCTGACCTTCAATGAAAATCTGACAGACGTGTTCGACTTTCTTAATATAACTGTGCTGGAGGTTGGCCTACCTTCTCTGCACTCTTTTATACACACAATTTTGATATTTCACATACCATGCACTGTTTGTCTTGAGGTCAAGTCTGTTATTCTTTCGGCATTCCTACTACATAAAACGTGGGTTTTCCACGGGCTCTGCCGGTTTCCTCACTCCATAATACTGGCCGCCGTCGTATAAGTGAAATATTCTTGAGTACGGCGTAAAATACCAATCAGTCAAATAAATACTAGGTTGAACGTCAGTGCGTCGAAATTCAGACACATACTTCAGAAGATACAGACATTAAGTGAAACTTTAATTCCACCCGTCTGCATGGAATCGTTATTACATGACCTACCAAAAATAACGATTTTTGGAAGGGTGTATTTGTAGCTGTTGAATTCATATAGGCGTCTGTGAAAAGTACACTGTTGAGAAGAGGTCAAGAAGGCATTTTCACATTTTTGTTATCTGCCTTTTAGTTAAGTCACAAAATGAGAAGCAAACTTCCTGTGTTAGCCCGTTAGAGAACGGAATAAGATGCGTCGGAGGTCTCAATGCACTGGATATGTCATTATACATCGACACTGCTAATTCTAAAGAGAAGCCATTACATAATATCTGCACGTGTCCCGGGCAGTCATTCAAGTTTTGATTTTGCTTATTTCATTGGTATTTAATATGAGAGACTTTGTCACTTATAAGCGTACTAATGTAAGCCGCAGGTAAACCAGCTACAGCAGGATTCGAGCTTCAATCTCATTGTTTAGAGACTAATCGGATTCGGCGCAGAAAACCTTCTGGACAAATGACTCCTCGAAGGCTTCAGCCGTCTTTCACTACAAATACTTGATGGCTATTCGTTAGACTATGGTAACAGAGTGGGATGTCATATCAGGGGCCTTTGACACAAATGTGCTACAATTCTGCTGAAGTCTCGGTGTGAAAACATGGTAACTGGGCCAGCTGGTCGAAAGGTCTGGGATACGGCGTTAAACAACACTGTTAAAATGAAATAAACTCAACGTATATGGTTCATCAGAAAGTATGAGTTTGGTTATTTGAGAAGAAAAAATAGATCATTAATCAACTCTCAATAACATACAATGGAGTCTACTGGTAATTATAACAGGCCAAACCGGGATCTTATTTCAGTGCTACGTTTCCAAGCTGTCATGAATCAGACGCACAACTTACACTACCATGACACTGTAGCACTAAGTCTTTAATTACTGGAATCTGTGGTGTCAGAAAGCCAAACGAATAGTAGGAGCATGTCAACTTATAATTATTATTATTATCAACTTATAATCAGGGTTAATTAAACCTAGATCGCAAAATAAAGTTCTATTGTTTGCCAGTAAGTCGATAAAGTTAGCAATCTTGTGTAGTTGTCTGCTTTCTAAACTCCATTGTAAAATGCCTGAAGCAATTACGAGGAGGTTCGTACATCATCGGAAAGGAAAAGCAAAATACACGCTGTAAGTCCACAAAGGTAATCTTTATTGTACGAAAAACGTTATAAGCTCCGCATTAAGATTAGGGATGTATTAACTACTAAAAGTCCTCTGGGCTCTTTTTGAGGAAAGAAGGCATAGCTGGGTAACGATAAGGCTAAATACACTGGAGTGGCTTAAGGACCTGTTAGTATAGCATGGCGGGATTATTCATGGCCCTACTTGAATAACACGTGCTCGAATCATTGCGTGTGCACAACAAGCCCAATGAAAGCAGCTCTCAACCATTGCATGCATGGTTATACATATATGGCCTTGTCGTAAAAGCCTGATTCCACGCTATAGCCCACTTGTTACTCGTTACTCGCTCTGCCTATTGTCCTTCAAAGTGCTACAGTTATTGGGTAACTCGCTCTGGATATGATATGTACACTACATGATTACCCTATGTTATTCTTACTGAATTGACTGAAATATGTTCTAACTGGCAATGTGTATTGCCAAATAAATCCGAAACAAAACATAAAAAACGAAGTTACTGTCAGTAGGAAAATCATTAAACAGCGTATCTCAAAATAGCTTCATTTTTTCATTATAGCGACATCATAAATGCCTAAGGAGCACCATGCAGTTCAACCATTTGATTCGGTGTTTAGTTTTTTTTTGTTTTTTTTTTTTGGTTTAAATCATGAAAGTTGTTTGACGTATCTTCCGAGATCATATAGTCTTCACCTTAGAATCATTGTGAATATAATGTAGTCTTCAACTTACAATCATTGTGAATATCAGAAAGCCTTCACCTTAGAATCATTTTGACTATAATGTAGTCTTCAGGTTTCAATCATTGTGAATGTCAGAGAGCCTTCACCTTAGAATCATTGTGAACATAATGTAGTCTTCAACTTACAATCATTGTAAATGCCAGAAAGCCTTCGTCTTATAATCATTCTAAATATCATATAGCCTTCCACTTACAATCATTGTGGATGTTATATAGCCTTCAACTTTTAATTATTATGAATATCATATAACCTTCAACATTTTATTGCCGTTGTCGTTCATTGTAAACAAGCAACTGGCATCTGTAGATGTCTCAGTGGAAATGCATACCTCACATGCATATCAAACTTTGACCAAGGAGATGTATAAGAGTGCTTCGTTGCATTTAAATTTTAAAACAGGCTATAAATGTGCATCTTAGTAGTAAATTTGAGAGTCCTGCACAATTTGAAACGAAGGACTATAATGCAAACGTAACCCACTACAAAGCGCTTCTCCCTAGGGGTATATGTATAATTTTACCCCGCATCGATTAAGTAATGGCTGTTCTGTTTTCATTAAAGCCTATACACTTTGCATACCTATATTATATGAGGACTAAGCTTTATCTATACATAGCCCCGGGTATCTAACGCGTAACAAAGCATTAACGTCTGACAGTCCATCCGTCTCTAACGATGTTTCAACGAGGCGAGTCGGTGTCCATGACAACCATTAAGATTTGCAGTAAAGTTTTCCTTTTCTATTTGTAAGTCATCAAAAATGTAGATATGAGCATTTCATCATCAGTTCATGGGATTTGACACGGAAACAGCACGTCTTACATTCTCGCTAACATTAAATGAGGCTGAGCCACAACATTTAGGTTCGGCATGGTGCTTAGACCCCTACCAATTAGTTGTCCATAGTCCCAAACCGTGAATGCTGTGTGAAATGGTGAATTCTGGGATCAGATTGAAATTATAAAGGCTGAAGGTATATCATCTGAAATAATATGGACTGAAATTGTATTGTAGCCAAAAACAAAAATCAAATTTTAAATATTTATATCAATCATTTGTGTTAAACATTGTGCAAAAATCTGGGAGATTTGCGTAATGTTCTCCTTATCTTAAGGAAGAGTTCAGGTGACATTCCAGTTGGTATCACCGCCTTGGATAGAAAGGACTTCTTTCGAAATTGCTATTTTTATTTTGGCAAGTCACGATTTTAAAATATCAGAATATACTTTTTAAAAAAATTAAACAGATGTTCAACAATATTGTTGTGATAAATCATATTATTACAAAAATAGTGTCATATGCATTAATTAGTTCTCAGAAATAATATCTTTTTTAATGGATGCTATCCTTTTTTTAAACTTCCAATTTCAACCATAATCATAAACTGTAAGCCAGCAAAAACTGAACAAAAAAATTTTTTTTCTTATCTTCCGTCACTCGTTTTACCATGCAGTATTTTCTCCTGTTTTGTCTGAAGCAAATTTTTGATGTAGTTCTCAATTTTATATAAAGGCCCTGTAAAAATGGTTTGATTGATCGTCGGTTTCCTACAGAAGTATCGTGACTGTCAAAGCCCAAATGTGCGTGACGGGATTACCTTCTTCATGTGGGAATGACTGTCTGTCTGAAAACATGTTTGTTTTACTTATCTGCTCGTTTCACCTGTAATAATTACCTGACTCTCACCTGTTCTACACACCTTTGCTCTCACAGCCAGGGTCAGCCTTCAAAGTTAAGTAAAAGTTACCTGGCCAGACTAAAAATAGATTTTGTTCTATTTTCGAAGGTCGATCTTTTTATTGTTGCACCGATAAATCACCGAACATATTTCGCTGCATTCTGAACCAAACCGTTGCCAAACCGTCAGCCTTAAATTCCTGTTTAGATAGCTAACAGCAAGGTCTGAGAAAATTGTTTGAAGCTCAGCTTGTATCCCTTCTAGAACGCCTTAACTATCGGAGCGTGAGATCGAGTTCATCTGTCATCCACCAGGCTGTCACTGCGTAAACTGAGGAAAGCAGACGATCTATTCGCTTGTCACGTGATTGCTCTCAGTCTATTTCAGATGGCCTCCATGTGCCCAGTTACCCACTCGTAGTCCGTCAGCCCTAAGGGCAAAACATTACGTATTCCTGGCTTTGGTCAGTACCGGACGAAAGTAATCTCAGTGTGGCCGCGTGGTTCATTCAGCGAGGACGTCGTACCTGGCCGCCTTAGAGCACTGTTTTACCTGCAGAAGTGGCCACCATCGCAAACACGTGGTGGTAACCGCAAGCCGATAGCTGAACAGCGTGTATCAGTTTGGATTTTATTTTAAGCTCGCTCGTATTGCTAGAGCAAACTTTATTTGAGTGACTGATATACACGACGGCCTTATCCCTAACTGTCTACCTGAGCTAGGATCTGGGGGATATCGAGGTAGTTCAAGTTAGTTGTCACACTGCAGTTTGCAGACCTGCATAGTACAGCTGAGGAACTCGGTCCTACCTCAACGCAGTCAGCTGATCGAGGAGTTCCGGGGCCACTAGAGCATACGAGCAGAGACGTTTCCTCGTGCCTTCTTCAGCCTTTGGTCTTGAACAAACTGGTCAAATAATATCAACACTCAGATTTCGAAGAGACCGGATAGGTTATAATTAAATCTGCCCGTCGTGAAGTGCCATCAGTTTTATATCTTCGGTGCAGTAAATTTGCAGTGAGTATTTACAGCAAGTAAAGAGATATTGTCAACAGCTCCTGCAAAAGTGTCAAAAACTATCGCTGAGGTACAACCTTTGACAGTTCATCATTTCTCTTGCTTGTCAGAGTGCTTTTTGCATCTTTACATGGGTGAGTTTGGGCAGTGACGGGATCGAATATCCTACCTTAGCCATTTTTGTGGAGTACGAAGTGGAATTCTGTTAGCTTTCAGTTGCAACTCATCAACTCGAAACTGCTGTAGGAGAACAAGCAACTTATATATAAGTCTACAGCTTTCACAAGCGTTTTCGTTTTGGGTTTCTCTTTTACAAACTGGAACAAAAAACTTGAAGGTAACCAAAAGGAAACTTTATTCCGAGGTGCTCCCTAATTTTCTTCTTTGACTGAGTAATCAGAACATTCGGCGATAATGAAGTTGGAGCCAGTTGTCATCGAGACAGAATCTTCGCCGCCTGTGAAAAAACAAGTGGTCAGTTATGTGGCAAACGGTGTAGTGCCTACGGGTGTAATGCCGACGACTGTCACGATGCCAGCCCCAGTGTCACCGTCCACGTCGTGAGTACACTGCTTTTCCCCATATTTGTAGTGCATAAGAACGAAAGCCATGTCTGCTAAACGTGTAAACAATCCATGTTATAGACACTGGTGCAAACAACGTGTGTTGTTCGTATCAGTACAAACGACAGTATACACATGCCTGTCAGCAAGATCTGGTTTACGTCTAACAGTATCTTTTAATGTGTAAATGTGTATTTAAACAAACAAGTGTTTATGATGAAAGTATGTCGACCTACGTATTTTTTCGGAGCCCTTCTACGAGTCAAATAAGTGTGGCTGGTATTCATTCTACTTGCTTTTGAATCGCTTGCCAAGTAAGACTGCTGTACCTTAGATCTAATCCGTATCTCACACTAGTGTTTTGTAATCTAGAGAATTGGCTGTATCACTTTGAAATGCGTGCACGCTCTGAAAACCAAAAACACCGATGTCAGGAGTTCAAATGATTTGCTTCTACCGTTGATATTTGTTTGTTCCGTTTGATATTTGCTTATGAAGGTCATAAGTAGTCTCTATCTAAAAACAAGGCTTTGGCTGTTCTGTTACACATGGCAAATGTTAATGTTTTTTTTTTTTCTGGGGGAGGTCTTTGCTCTACGTTCGCCCCAGGGTAAGTGATACTGTATATTCTTTGATGGAAGCTACCTTCCGCTGATATAGCGTGCTCTTGTTGGCGAAATGCTCTCTTGCACAAGGGAATTATACAAAAAAGACGAAAAACCTGTCACGATCCAACGAAAATCCTTTTTCTGTGAGCGATTCGCGCGACGACTACGTTCTTTGGCTGTCGTGAATGGTGACACCGAGTTCCTGACACGAACACTGCATATCAGTACGCTTAGTATCACGAGTTTTGCTATAGTGTTGCCATGTGTTTACGTAAGTCAAATATCGTGGCTTCTCTTGTTTACGAAGATTCTGCTTCGTTACATTGTCACTGGAATCGTGACCTTGATTTCCACAATTATGTATAGATTTTCTAATGGTTGTAATGACAATGTTCTCATAGATTTCGTGCTTTATATTGGTTTTGTTTGCGTTTCGTTATTAAAGGGACCGTGTATGCTTCACTCTACTGGCGATGACCCACGGATTTTTACCTCTTTGGAATAATACAACTTTTATCGCGTTTAATTATGCATCCATTTCCATTAGGAACAAACATTAGAGAACGCAATGCACAAATTATTGGCTCCCTCTTACATGCCGGTATTTCTAATCTGCGATTAAGTGAGATGCATTCGGTTTGACCCGTTGTGTGGAAAAAATACTACTTATGATACTGAGCATCTAAAATATGCTTCCTAATATAATTAGCACCATTCTCGTCTATTAAATGGCGCATGCGCAGCTAAGCAGGTTATAAACAATGCCTTATCTTTGGTGTCTCAGTCCTACTAGACAATGAAATGAAGAAATACGACAAAACACTATCATTTGCACAGTTTCAGGAAAACAAGCCATGTGACCTGCCGCATTTCTCTGCGTTAACTTCTCAACGACATTCCATAAAATATTCAGTTTATTAAATATGCGGCTCAGTCACACAGCGTACGGTCGTGCTCGGCCATTAAGTCCCTGTTCGAAGTGAGCTGTGCGGTGAGTATATAGCCTACACTTATACTGGTAGCCGTAGGCTGTATATCAAGATAAGTCCTAATTCAGCTTAACTCCTCTCGCCTCCCAGCGTACAGCTACCGGCGTTGGTTTGACGTCACTGTGTCACATGCCTTACATGGTTCACGTCAGCTCTACAATAGAAAGTGCTACGGCCAACTGACCACGTTTACAATGAGTAAAGCACACAGAGCGTGTCAGCTGACTATCCTCGACAGACACGTGCCTATGGTTCTGGTACACACTGTAAAACAAAGTGTAACACCGTGAACTACATGCACTCATATGTAATCGCAATAAGCCTCAGTTCAAATATTTCTTTCTCTTACCTGTCGAATAGACCTCAACATTGAAATATCGTCTACTCCAGAGTTTTATCTTTCGAACTCTGCATATCTTGCAAAAACCAGCGTGAAGAGTGGTTTGCGTGGAGTAAAGGCGAACTAAATGCTTACTGTATTGCATATGTCCATACGTGGAAAGGTCTGCCAGCAACTTGCGGATAGACCTGGGTTTTGGGATGGGGGGGGGAGGCGGGGGGCTTTGTCCGGTCTCCTTCCACCAGAATGTTGCCCGCCGTCGTAGTGAAATATTCTTGAGTACAATACATAACACCGATCAGATAAATAAAAATAATATTGCATGTGTATACATCATTAAACACTAAAATATGCTCATGAAAGCTCATTTAAAATATTTTCATCATTCCACCTTGTGAGCCGTAAGTCTGTGAAGGTCATACATGAGGAGAACATATAATTCGACTATCCTTAATCACTTTGTGATATCCAGAGACAATCTGCGGAACTACATGTTGTTAAAAAGTATTTTTGATTATTGTAAAACGTGTTATACGAAATCACTGGAGCGTGATAGTTATGGTCGCATGCCGTTCCGTGCTAAGACTGTATCATGGGTACTCCGCATACAACCCATTATTTCAGCCCATTTCAATGGCTTTATACTGTAACAAACGCACTTGATGTTTGTAACAAAACGACGCATCTGATAAGAATGCAAGACGACGATACGGTCTATTGGTTTACCACCATAACCCGCACTCTACCGTGACATTTCCAGCAGCCTGATTTACTAGGCCAAGGGAGGGGGGGGAGGCCTCCGTGGCTCAGTCGGTTAGCACGCTATCGTAGCACAATGACCCGAAGCCTCCCACCAATGCGGTCGCTGTGAGTTCAAATCCAGCTCATGCTGGCTTCCTCTCCGGCCGTACGTGGGAAAGTCTGCCAGCAACCTGCGAATGGTGGTGGGTTTCCTCCGGGCTCTGCCCGGTTTCCTCCAACCATAATGCTGGCCGGCGTCGTATAAGTGGAATATTCTTGAGTACGGCGTAAAAGACCAATCAAACAAATAAATAAATAAATACTAGGCCAAGGAGCTTCAAGATTCTAGCAGAAATAGACAAGGTTATAAATCCATGACAAAATGTTTGCGTTGTACACCACTGTATATGATGCAAATGGCGGTATCACAAGATTCTTCACGAACGATATTTATGTAAACTTTGTAGACAAGATAGTAAACACAAGAAGCTGCGACAATGTGTTTTGTGATTTGACACAGATATTAACGAGATAAAATTCAATAAATTCAGGTAGAAAATGTACGATTTTTGAGAACGGTCCAACATGGTTGGTGATGAAATAAGGGAAGGGTAGAAGCAGCTAATTAATGGTTAACCCCAAAAAGCAGGCATAGAATGAAAAGAAAACTGGAATATTCTAACCTGCTATTGGTACCAAAACATCATTGTTTTATGACAATCCAAGTGGAATTCTTTCAAATCCAAATAATCTTCATCATTAACTTGTGTTGGCCTGTATTTACAGTCCATATTTGTTTACATCTTTCTTTTGGTACGAAGCCTTACCACGAGCACTGGTAAACATTTTGGGTAAATAATACGTGATTTTTCCGTGTTTTTAAACGTGTTCTCGGGACATCTCATGGGAAGAGAATAGCATAATTACTCTCGGTATAGAACATGTGTAAGAGTTGTGTGGTGTTATTTTGTCGTGACGTGCGGTTTTACCTACCCTGCTTCGCATTTAGCTCCGCTTTACATCTATGTAGTGGGATAAGTCAAGAAACAGCCATCTATTCAGAATTTAGGGGATAACACGTCCTGGGGCGGGGAATTAAGTTTAACCCTGATACAAACGTGTCAAAGCCGTTGCGTTATTCCATCCGCATATCATTACAGGGTGACCCCCCCCCTTCCCATTAATACGAGGCACTGCCTGCAGAATATAAGTCTCCTTGTGACATATCGTAAATTAATACGCCTGTGAATGCGCCGTCAGGATGTAGATCCTTCCGCGAGATAAAGCTAAAGATCGCTAATAAGCCTGCTTAATAACAGAAGTTATCTTCACTACTTTGTCATTCCGTTCATAAATGTCTCTGCAAGATTAAAAAGTTTCAGTGTAATTATATAATTATAGGCTTTGGTGCATATAAACTTAAATGCAAATACGCATGCGCAAAGCTAATTAGAAAAGCGAACGCTCTGTTGTAGAGCTAACGTGTTGTCATATAATTGTCTTCCATAGAATTGTGATTTTGTGCAAGCCAATTTACATGTATGAGTAACACTTGGGTCAGTTATTTCAAGGTATTTTATAACCATGTCTGTAAGAGCCTGTGAGCACTTAAGTGATGCAGATTAGCAGATTTAGTGGCTGTGTCGA
The DNA here is from genome assembly GCA_016165875.1 of Acanthopleura granulata. Lineage (NCBI taxonomy): Eukaryota > Metazoa > Mollusca > Polyplacophora > Chitonida > Chitonidae > Acanthopleura > Acanthopleura granulata. The sequence goes on along the minus strand of JABBOT010000080.1, from coordinate 26,350,206 downwards.
CCTGTACTTGCCAAAACTTATAGCGAATCAATCGGCAATTGGCCAGTACTATATACGACCTAAAATCTGTTCTACATTTGACAAAAAAATCATCCCAAAGTAGACTTTGTTCTGCACCGTTTAAAATTTATGTCCCACTGCCGCAGGTGTTTATTTGTTTCTGGGTCAAGATGGAGCATCCTGTTTCAGTCATTGGAGAATTTTAGCTCAAAGACACACATTGTTTTAACATTGACTGATGTCGTCATAACACGTCACCAATCCGTCACAATACGTCACATGTGTCAAGTCGCGGGAGAGCATGTCCAGGGCTTCTTTTTAGACCCGTATCTAGAGTTATCTGTCAGGCAGATAATCAAGAGCCAAGCATACCACCTTAAATACGTACAATATTTGCGTAAACATACTTGCTATGTTCACACCCGAAACCTTGTATCATTCCCACGGCCGGCTGACCGGGCTCAGCTCAGCTGAGTGTCGTCCTCATATTCAAGTATCAGATATCGATAAGCTCCCGGGCGCTGTCACATGGACTACAATACCACGTGACATGCTTGACGTATCCTCTAATAAGGAATTATGCCAACGTGGAAAATTAAATCCGTACGTGGATCAGACGTGTGAATTCGAATTTTTTTTTCAGATGTTTAAGTGAATACTACATCACCATCAACTCTTTTTCATAGAATTGTAACATGATAATTAATCAGTAGGAAATTGTCGCTAGCCTTTTTTTCTCTTCATTTTTTTCCTGTAGCGCATGGGTTTTGTATCGTCACAGAGTTACCGCCCTTTGCACTTGGTGCCGGTTTGGTAGCCCATGGTGCTTGCGCTAAACTATATCCAGTATATCATGCTCAATAAAAATATTCAAGCGAATGATTGTAACTCGCAAAAATATTCAGAACCCTAGCTGTTGACACAGGTTACACAAGGTAGGCCATATATGGTATTATACACAAAGCTCCATCCGTTCAAACAAATTTATTACATAATGTCAAGAGGCGGAATGATAACGTATATGTGCATATACATGCCGAACACAAATGAAAAGCACCTGGCCCGTTACTGTTATTTGACGTCACGTCGACGCTATGTTTTCACTATATTTTCACCTGAAATAATTTGAGAATTTGCTGATGTGAGTGGATAATGTAAACACGCTTGCGGTTTGGTGTAATCTCGTTAGCTGGATGACTGGTCTGTTATATAATACCTTAGCCAGTGTTGTCGTGATGAGGGCCTCCAGTGATGGGAGATCAGGTGAACACGTTAGAGTTTTTACTGCAAAAAGAGGACGGTTATAACAACATTTCTAAGGCAACGCGTCATCTCGAAAACACCACAAACCTTAACAAGCTGGAACATCGACAAATTGCCGTCTCCGTTTAATAGAATCTATCATGAGGTAGGCTTATAGGTTTTGTTGGCTCGTTTATTGGTTAGAGAGTTAGCGCATTTTCATTATATTTTTATAAAACTCATTAAATGTGGTCCTTTTGTATGAATTCAAGCTGTCGAATTTTGAAGTATAGGAACCAGGTGCAAGGAACATTATTTTTCATTCAGCGATCAATCTGAAGCGCTTTATGAGATGTAAAATAACTTTCACGTGTTCTAACTCCCGTTGTCCCAGAAATGTTCTTTTTTAATCATCTGTCAAACAATTCGTGCAGTCACACCTGCCACCAGCTTGTTTTACTTTGCTTAGCAGACGGCAGTTGCGAGTCACGTGACAAGTCAATAGCCTTTTCTTGGTCGGGACAACTAAAGATTCTGACAGTGAAAGATAATGACTCTCCATGTGATCCGCTGTACTCATTGCAGGTCCAAGAATACCATTACAGGTACAATAAACCCGCCCACTTTTAACCACTCAGTGAGTGTCACCAGGTAACAGCTATATGTGGTGCTAGACTGGCAGCAAACGGCGAACCTCTCTTAACTCTGCGCGTCTCGGCCACTTGACACTGTGATAAGAAAGCATAGCTGTTCACATAAGATTTATTCAACAGTTAAAGACTTTAAAAGATAATGGAGTGGACATCGAGCCATAACATTGGTGCAATTTCCAAGGACATTGAAGTAGAGTATGTTTTATAGCAGTGTAGAGATACACGTGTAAACATGTTTGCATTGTAAATCTTACACTTTGAACCAGAAAAGTGTCGACCAGGTAAAGTATGATGGCCGAAGACTGCCAATTTGAACCTGAAGGCCGAAGTTCATTCTTGAAGTGCGGACCCAACAGAGTACTAGGCCTCTTCCCATCAGTTGCGGAACAAAAGCGGCAGACCCAAATATGTACCGATAAATCACAGAACCATAGTTGTACTGCGCTGATCAAATGCGAAACCAAAGTTGCACTTCGTTGATCAGTTGAGGAAACAAAATTGAACAGCTCCAATTAAATGTGAAACTAAAACTGCACTGGTTGTACCAATCAACTGCGTAACCAAAAGTGTACTCTTCCTTTCAAACGCAGACCCAAAGCTGCAAGGCATCGATCAAAAGCAGAACTAAAGTGCGTAAATCATGTGTTACACTAAGGTTGCACTTCGTCGCTCAACAACGAAACTATATCTCATATCAATTGTCACATCAAACTTGCACTGCCGCCAATCAGCTGAAGGAACGCTCAGCATGCCTTATGCAGACGTACTTTAAAACGCCAATCATATGCTTCGTATTTGGATTCACCCATGTCAGTGTGGCTTTGAGATTATTGAGATGATTTAAATTGAAACGCCTGTGAACATTGTATAATGCTATGAAAAATAGGCTAACAAGCGTAATTAACAAAGTTAAACATTTATGAGATCTAAAAACATTTTACTTAAGCGGACATCGATCAACAAGGCTGACACAATAGTTACAGGGTGTCAAAAGTTTATGCTTTAATGAGTTTTCCAAAGTTGTCAATCTACTTTTAATTTAACCTCGGTGAGTTTCAACTTACTTATTGTGTTTGCGGTCTTGCCCCCTAACTCGTTATGTTTCACTTATTCGATGACGGTCAGATCTATGGACGTATATTCAGCTTGCTGGACGCGTTGGTCTACCGCTAGACCATAGAGAGGCCATCCAGTCAGATTCATTTAACTATAAGAAATACAAGAATACATGATCTGTAGCATGTACAGCGTTTCGCTTCTTGTCATTTTGATTGGCTGCTTAATAATTGTAGAATTGAGTAATTTTTGGTATACTGCAATAAAGTTAATCCCAAGGAAATGGAAACAAACCACACTGGATTGAGAATGACTCATTCAAAAGGTCAGACAACTGCCCTTGTCAACTCGATCTCAGTTACGTAACAGTCAAAAATCACCGATTACATGTACATGCAATAACGTGTATCTCCGACGCCACTTCTACCCATTAACTTGCCTGCCTTTTCTTTCGGCGAACTTTTTTGCTCTCCGCATTAAATCATTCGAGTACAGTTGACAGTTTCGTTACGTCTTGAAGCTGCGGTTTCCATACGGTACAGAATGTGCTTATGTGTGTCTGTTCGCCAAGATTGACGAGCATGTCTATTTCTCGCGGCACATCGCCAGAGGGCTCTGGTGAGGTCTCCTTTTATGCCATGATCATTATTTTTTGCTCTAGGTTGATGCATAGTTGTCCTGGTTAGAATTCACTGAACGTAGAAGGTATTTTAATAGTTAAACCTTTGGCCTGTGTGCACTACAAAGTTTTTAAGGCAATGTACAAGAATATAGTACAAGTTGAGTTCATGTGATGGCGTTTGTATGCAGCTACCTCAGATTTATCATTCTTCTGTCATTGTATGTGGGTCCGTGGTGAAAATAAGAAAAGTAGCCAAAGGTTGGTGGTTTACCCCAGGCACCTCAGGTTTTCTACACCCATAAAACTTAAGAAATCCAGAGTGTGGCGTTTAGCAACAGAGCCGTGAATACAGAGTGTGATCTACTTTTCTGCCAAGAAAACCTTCACTGTGTTTTTTAATGATGTATTTATCTGGATGAACAGCCATATTTTCTTAATTTAATTCAGTATTTAATTAATTGCTAAAAGCTGAATTAGCTGGCTTCCGTCGCAAGGTGAGATATTCTTGAGCACTGCGTAAAACACCAATCAAATAAATAAATAAATTTAACCTAGAATAGCAAATTTAAAATCAGGCAATATCTTTGAGTCAACACACAACCTATAAATCATAAGCACAGTTTGTTTGTAGTTTTTGACCGTTATATAACCTCCGATAATCATTAATACAGTTTAAAAGCTGTCTCATCCGACATCCGTATATTCCTTGTCATCTGTCAAGTTTCACCAAAATGGCGTGTGCACTTCTCTGTGCGACACGTGGGTATGATCGTTAGTAACTTGTCAAAGGTTGGTGGTTTACCCCTGACGTCCCTGGTTTTCTTTAGTAATAAATATGACTGCCATAGTGAAAAATTCATGAGTATGGCGTCAAGCAACAATCAGTCAGTTATTACATACAGTATAGTGATCATACACGAACCAAAATGAACAGCCACAGATGGAAAATCGTGACAAGGAGATACATGCACGTGAAGTCATAAGCCTTGCTGTTGTACATATCGTACACGTCAGTGACACACTTTGTGCAACTGGGTTAATCTCTGGATTGAACCTCATGAATAGGCAGGTTAATTAGTGAGCTAGCCTTGGGCACTAGGCCACTTAAGTACACCCGTGTCAGTTCTAACCCGCGGTTTGGAAATTTAAAAAATAATTAAACAAGCTTAACTGTTGGAGCAGGTCGTGTTATCGCTGATAAGTCTCAATAACGTTCCCGAGATCTGTTTGTCCGTATGTGCCTGCATATGAGACATGTACTTAATGGCATCGTGCATGCGCAAAATGTATTGTAAATTGCCAGTAATATATCTCCATTCTTTTTCGAACTAATTCTCTTGAAGACCTGGTGGTAGGGCGCCTGCAAGTCGCTACTAATTCAGTTTTTGTATGAAAGGTTAGAATAAACGCCTTACTGAGGTAAATTTATAACAGGCCGGATACCACCGGTTAGGTGTGATCATTTGCCAACTATTACACTGTCATCGCTGTTCATCTTTGCCCCCTGTTCTTTTGTCTTTTGTATTACCGGGTATAGGTGCCTTAACGAGGGCGGATAAAAGCATGTCATATTAGCACGATATCTGACATAGAAATGATGCTGGAAAGTAAGGAATAGCTATAATTTACCTCACTTATGTTGGGTCTTATTGTGGTATTACATGCTATCGGTTCACTGAACAATATAAAGCCTTAGCTCTCAGTTCAAATGAACCCACTGTCATTACATAGCACCAGATCGAACATTCTTAATTCTTTTTGTCACTTGATTCAGCCAAGGTGTCGAAGTTGTTGCAAATGTAGCAAACTAAATAGGGAACGGGCACATGTACGTCACATTCCATGTACTATGCACAGGAAATAATGTAGTTTCATTTAGTGACTGGTTGGTTTGATTCCGTAACAGTACGTATAAATTTTCCAGTCTTCGTGATTAACTATAATCCTCAAAAAGCAATTAACGGAATGCCTGTGTCATCACATTTACAGTCCAATCAATGATACAATTGATACAATGACAGTGCAATCAATGATACAATTGATACAATGACAGTGCAATCAATGATACAATTAATATTGCCTTATGCCTATCTACTGGTGGGGGTATATTAAATAATGCACATGTACATTGCGAAGTAGTGAATGAATCTGAAAAAACATGGCATATCATGCAATTCAGTGTCCCGATATATAGATTAAAAGATGTGTGTAAAAGTCTACAACAAATTACTGTTCTGTTGATTGCTTTAAACCTGTTTTATCTCAATTTCAACCTGTCTTCACGTCATACTCCAGTATGCTATGATTCATTGTCGTCTTATTACTTACTATTCATAGTGTTTTTTTATTGGATGATATTATTGTATTAATTATCATAAGTTGTGTATTTTGCAGAGGCAACGCTTTACCTTTAGTGTTAGTAGGGTTTTTTTTATTTGATGAAAATGTTCAACTTTCAGGAATTCAGTGTGTACTGACTTTTCATGAGTTCCATTTAATGGAGTATTCGTTGCAAAAGCAATTATTTATCATGTCTAGCACATTTGACTGTTTTATTTTTCCCAGGGGCTTTTGTAACCTTCCATTTCTTGAAGAAATTTGTCTAAACCCATAGGCTTATTTCTTCTACAAGATTGACAGTTTTCGTTTCAGGTAAATAAAACCAAAGATTTAGGTTATACTTATTTATTATGAGAAGACTGGTACCAGAAACACCGTTGACCTGATTCCTTACATGCAGTGTACGGGGTGAGACAACAGTTCTGGACTGGATACGGGGGCATCATGTGACCTGAGATGGACACACGTTTGATGTTTTCGGGGTGTGACCCATACGGCTGACACAATACGTCATTTTAGTCAGTAATTTCGCTATAACGTGCCTGGGTATTAAATTTCCTATATGTATTTGTCTTAACGTCCATGTAGAATGCCTTAAGAGACTTACCTGAAGAAGTATGAGTCAATGCACTCATTTATTTATTTATTTGATTGGTGTTTTACGCCGTACTCAAGAATATTTCATTCTTACGACGGCGGCCAGCATTATGGTGGGGGGGAAAACGGGCAGAGCCCGGGGGAAACCCACCACCATCCGCAGGTTGCTGGCAGACCTTCCCACGTACGGCAGGAGAGGAAGCCAGCCTGAGCTGGACTTGAACTCACAGCGACCGCACTGGATGGAGGCTTCGGGTCATTATACTCCATCTCAGAGCACTAACCGACTGAGCCACGGAGCTCATTCCCCGCCCCCACCCCCATGCACTCATCATTTTCGCACAGTTTTCTACGCATGCAGACCAGGGGAGAAGTATCGGGAAAAACACAAATCTTAAGAATAAAAAAGATTTGTAAATCGTTTACAACATCAAAGGAAATGCTCCATTTGCATTTTATGGCTTATGTACATGTATGTTTTCACCGTTCAGTGGTTCTTGACATCCGCTGTAACCTCTCCCCAAGGAAGATGACTTCAGATTGAGTTTCTTCTCGGTTTGGACCTTTTGTCTTATCGATGATGGTCGTGCAATTTAAAGCTCGCCAGTCAACCGAGAGAGACAAGAATGGCCCTTCCGTAAGTCTAGCACGCATTGCGGAATCATGCGTAAATACAAGTCTGTTTCGCGCAACTTACATAAACATGTAGTTATAGTCACAAGGAAAGACAAGTATTTTCAGCTTACATACAATCTGTACTTTTCACTAGGTGAGTTATTAAGGAAGTACAGTATATGACACCCTGCCATTTCTGGTGTCTTTAGCGTGGTGTTCCAGTGAGGCAGAATGCAGGATAAATGTGTTAGCATCGGGGGCAAATGCTGGAAGGAGACACTGGCGTGATATGACAGAAGTCATGTTGAAAAGGACGGGTTAACAAACATACAAACAAATGATGGTTTGTGTGGGGAGCAATGTCACGAGCTATGCAGACCTTAATAAACTAACGGAATGTTTATTCATCTTGTACCTGTGTTATTACATGGCTGTTAGGTCGCTATTAATGTCAAAATTCTTAAAATAACTCATTGCTCTTGGTTATAAAGAACTCTACAGCTGTTTCTACTTTTTTTTAAAAAGCAGCCTGAACCAGACGACATGAGTTTGTCGTTGTTCTTCAGTGTTACCTAGTCTGTCCTATGCCCAGTCTGAATGGCGGTTGAAGTTTTGGAAATTAACAGATAACTTTTGTTAATAGTAAATTGTCCTGCGGGCATTTTTGAAAACCCGTCCACCTTTGAGCTGGTTAAAAGGTATACGAGGTCATCCTGGAGAAGAGGAGAGCTAAGGGCAATCAATCTGAGTCTCACTAGCTGGGCCGGAGTTCACAAAAATTAACACTTCAGAACAAAATCTCGAATCACCTCTTTGTTAGCGTTAAAACGCAATGCTTTACAAGCATCGTTGTATACGTGCCCGATCCATTATCATCCTCCAGATATTATCCTCCTTCCTGTCGCTTCCTTCTCACGCCTCAGCTATAGCCGGTTCTTCTGCCACCTATTGTGTAAACTACAAAGCCGTAATTGTCAGGATCTACCCAGTCAGTTACAGACAATTGAACATTAACGGTATTATAATCATCGCTATTAAATAAGTACTAACTTTTTTAACCGCATCTGGACACGCCGAACATTAAACGCTTGACAACCGCATGGAAGGATACACGCCTGCATCATTACACGATAATTACCTTATCTCTGATGTAATCTCTTGTGGACATCTCCTTTATATTACACTCATAAATCCTCAGCGGTTTTCATGGAATACGACAGTATATATTTCTGTGAAGTATTTCGTGCAGAATTGTGTCTTAACAGTATCTCTTTTTTGCCTTATATATACGTGTAATGTTGGAGTCCTAAACACATCATATAAACGCAAACGAATAGCCAGGAACGTCTCTATAGTTTTTGTCCAAGCGCCGCTTTTTAAAGGACGTATAACTCGTGAGAATGAAAACTTAGTTTTATATAATGTTAATTTCATTCTTGCCCTGATGTAAAGCATTTCATACTTAACCAATCTGTCCCATGAAGAACAAAATTGGCAGATCGTCTTTTATATTGATGATGGCCCTGACATATGATATTATATATTATACTCCATCTTTCAATGTCAACACATTCCGCTATATTCCAAAAACACACAAGTGTTTTGCTTCATCTAAGTATACTTGTAATCAGAATATTTCCGTGTTTGATCTACTCACCGTCAGCCCATCCAAAGATCTCGAGCCAATTTCACAAAATTTCTTGAGGATGTATTTCTCCGTAAATATACACCTCTGTAGCTCAACAAGGTGTGGCAAAACATCCGTGCGAAGTTTTATGAAATTGGCCTGTTGCTCTGGGTTTTGATTCACAACAGACCTGAAACAAAATAACGATTTTGCCTGGTTCAACACAAACATCGACAAACACATGATTCGCAGCTTCCAAACTGTACGTATGTCCCACGGTGCGGATATTTGAAAACGGGGATACTGAAACTTGATAACAATGATAATTTATACATCGGTACGTCATGGTTATAAACCAAAAAGTTGTGTATCAAATTCGGAACATCTTACCGAGTGTACTTCGTCGTGGACTTCTAAAAGCTGTACACACTAAACAAGGCGTTCTGGTGTGTATTCAACAAACACCATGATTAGAGATTAAAGAGATGTGTTTATTACAGTCAACATGCAACATTCTTACATAGTGAACACATGTTTTGTTTTTTACATTTTGATACTTAAAAGACAGTTTTATTTGGCTAGTAATGTTTATTAAAAATACCCACAAATTAATTCACCATATAAAAATGCCACTATAATAAACACATCTCTTTGATTCATCTCTTTGATACCGTTTATCAATAAACACAAGGACGCGTTTATAAAGTGTAACAGAATGGTGTTTCGGGGTCTCCGTGGCTTAGTTAGTTAGCGCGTAAAGTAATGACCCAGGCGCCCCTCACCAATGAGTTCGCTCTGAGTTCAAGTCCAGAGCCTTCTCTTCGGACGTATACACGTTGGAAGGTCTGCAAGCAACCTACTAATGGTCATGGGTTTCTCGTGGGCTCTGCCCGGGTCGCCCCCCCCCCCCTCCCCAACCATAATACTGGCGGCTGTAGAGTAAGTGGAATATTCTTCAGTACGGCGTAAAACACCAGTCAAATAAATGAATAAATAAGTAAATAATTGTGTTTCGTGTTCCCGTTTATAAACCAAACACATAGTTTTAACATGTAGCGCTTATTGTTTTCACAAAACAGCAATGATTTCAATACACAATGTGTGATAGAGAGGCACACAAACCACAATTATAAATTTTGTACAGGGCTTTTACAGACAGACAGAGACACCGACTCACCGACTACCCACTCATAGAACGCCAGGTAAAGCGAATATCAAACAGAGCTGCTTTTTCATTATAAAAAGAAAAGGTTGGAGTTTTATATTCATATTTAATGTCAGCCACTGTCAAACAATATATCTCCCCAACATGAAGTGTCTGTCGTTCCACCTACGGAGGCATGCATTCGCATATATGAGCTAGCTCGTATACGACAGCTCCATGCGGGGCGGCACTGGTTTCCGCTTTAAGCTTATCGCAGATTTTCTATCCAGATTTTTATTGAAACCATTTAACCTGATTCTGGTGAAACCTATTAAAGTCGTTACTTTAAACGCCTGCTGTCCCAAAAATCTATCTGCTACAATACCACAGTAACAAACCAGTTTCTACCATAGTCGTGTACATCAACACGACATTAATAAAAGTTAATTGAACACTGGCTGCTCAAAAATAGATAACTAGTGTTTACTGAGAATTGCGGCCGAATAAAGAATTGCTAGTTAAGTGACAACTAGTAGATAAAGGAAGTAAAGACCCTAACTTTGATGTGAGGGGGAAAACTGTGTGCAAAATAATCTCGCTGATCAATATGCGACACGTTGAAATTATGCAAAGATATGTATATGTCGATTTGGGCGCTTTCATGGAGTTTAAAAAGCACTTGCAGCAAACATCATGTTACTAGAGAGCACAATCAGGGTATATTACCAAAAGACACAATCAGGACTTGTTGCCAGTAGACACAATCAGAATATGTTGCCATAAGACACAACCTGGAATTGTTGCCAGTAGACACAATCAGTACGCCAAGATATTTTACCAGAAAAGATAATCAGGGAGTGTTGACAGTAAACACAATCAGGATATGTTGCCAGAAGGCACAATCAGGTCTAGTAACCAGAAAACACAATCAGGGCTGGAAGCGTGAAAGCCATGTAAGTAGAAATCACGCATTGGAACGAGATTTACGTGTTATCAGATAGGCGGACAGAAGACGCAATCACGAAATGTTGTTTTGAAGGAAGAATGCAGGTGGAAATGAAGCACGGCTCTCCTGAAAGAAAATTGTTCTTAAACGTTCGTACGGTCAGAATGTTCAGGCATGAATAAAGCCCACCTCGTCAGATAAACGATGTTGCCATGATTCTGCATCATAGTTCTACTTATTAGACCATTATCTGAAAATGCAATGACACTAAATCTTGATATACATGGTACATATTCGTATCACGAGTTAAATAAAGGTTTGGTAAATGATTCCTGAGGCTAATGTATGACAGTTTCCGTTGTGTGAGGCACAAGGATTGAAATGAAAGTTAAGGTAGTTCTTGATTACAGTTGGCGAATCTGGTGTTTGGCAAGGTCATGGCATGACCTTATAATCAGCCGGATGGCGCATTGTGATATTGTCAAGTTCAAAGACGTACCGAAATCGCTCACTCACACAAGCACCCTTTAACCACACCCTTACAAAGACGCACCGTTTCAGTCAAAAGCAGTAGTCATCACTGAGAAAGATTAAAATCTAAATATGGTACTCAACCAATCAAATCCCTACTGGAATGAGTGGCGTAGTACATCGCATGTCACTCTGTGAAATGATCTGTTAAGTTACATCTATAGTGACCCTACATTCAACAGGTCATATTTCACAAATGATGGCATTCACAAAACCTTCCTATAGCCTCTCGACCGACAAACACACTGACACAGTGACACATTAAAACACATTTGAAATTAGCCATTTCGACATGGACGGGTCTATATATAGACACGATGTGGGTTAAATCAGTAAAATTATTGCTTCACTTTAAGTCACTCCAGTCCAGATAAACACTTTTAGGATAAATTTAAACAAGCATAAATTCTTTAGTGTCTAGGAACGGTTGTGATATACATGTCGTTTTAAACTTTACGAACTGACATGTTCTTAATGTGAAATTCCCAACTATCGTACACGGTATACAGATGTACTAACTCAGCGTGGACAGAGTGCAAAACCGCTTAAATGTCAATGTGGGATTCAGACGAATTAATTCATTTTCTCGCGCCATTTATCTCTACTACCATTTGTCCATTTTGTTATAGGTTGTACAATGTATTTTTGCATCGGCCCAAATGGCTCATTCTGTTCCCTTGTGTGAATTTGGGTTACGGATACCTCACATTATACACGGGTGTAGTTTCTTGCGATGTGCCAAATTTTACCTCCAGTTATTCGTTTTACTACCATTGACTCACGCTTGCGGTTGACTTTTGCACATTTGTGTTAAGATTAGTTCATATGCTTCCATTGATGGAGCTGCTTATTATTTATCAGTTTTATTATCGTTTGCCCATTTTATTACCACTTTCACATATTGTTACGATCTGTCCATTTCGCGATGGAGTAGTACCTGTATTCATAAGACAAAACACAGTTACGATACTCTTTGTTCAGGTCTCTTAATGATAAGGTGGTTATAAGGTCTTTAGATGGGATGCACAAGTTTGATTTTGCATAAAGCTCTTTTGTTTACGAAGGGTTTTAAAATTGCCCAACTGGTTACCATTTTTGATTAACTGTTGTGTTCTATCCCAGTAAAGGAACATTTTACGTTTGTTCTAGTTTACGCACATAATGAGGCTGTGAGTCATCCACAGCTGTCCCGTCATCCACGTGTCTCGCATGTAACTGGATCATATGTGTTTCGTAACTTCGTTATGTAGTGTGCAAAGCGACATTCCTTGGCCGATGTCTGATGAAACATAGGGGCTGTTTCCTATAAATAGATTTGATGTATTCAGACTTGGTACGTTTCATTAAAAAAAAATGGAATGACGTTCAAGTGAATTTAAAACTAGCTAAGTATGGTAACAAACAGACATGCCCCAGGAGGAAATAGAAGGAGTAAATCACACGACCTATTTATGTCAATGGTAGTGCGCACAAACAGGTAAAAAAATACAATGGAATGTTCAGATTAGTTTATTTACGGTGATTATGTTTATATAACTGGTTAAGCTTTCAATTTCAAGGAATCGACTTGGGACGCAAGAGAAAAGGGTTATTATATTTAGCATCTTCATTATTAAGAGTATTCATAATGTAATAATAACGTGCTTATTTAAACCCGTTGCTTTGTTTAATCCGTTAAGTTGGAAACCCCTGATGGACAATATGTAGTGTCGTGCTCATCGAGTTATATTTTTAGATACAACAGGATTTGGAGAATGTTTCTCGAGGCAAACGTTTACCATGAACGCTGAAGTGCGTACACTCGCCCTTAACAGTGATATAAGATTACCTCTGCACTTATCTTCAACAGATCAAACGAAGTACTGTGGGCAAAATAATTTATGAACGATACTTTGGAAATAGTTTTAATTCGTAATTCATAAACGAGAGTCCACACTCAAAAGAGGGGCAAATAGTATGAAACGCTGGTTTTCACTTACTTTTTTTTCAGAAAGACATGCTTTTTGTAACAGAAATCAACGTGGTATAAGAGACAAGTGACATGCTTTTGTGTGGTTTTCTGCTGGCCCATGGTTTTCATTTATGATTCGTTTCCATCGTTTCTGGAAGGCTTGCTTCTCTCTTTGTTCACATCAGACGGGGACATTTCATACTTGCGGTTAGGGTCTTTTTTCTCACAGCGTTCTGTATGAGAGGCTCTCTAATCCGCGCTTGACATGCCTCGCGTCCTTGGGATGTGGTAACACTATTCTCACACATACATGTATAGATCGTGGTCCCTGGATTCCGCTTCATAACGGGATATTACATTGGCGGAAATGCTGTGGGGACCTCGGCACCGAATAACCCCTGAGTCGCCTCACGCTCTGGGGTGATAAAGATGTAGGGGAGCTTGTTTGGTGCCTGTACGTCTGTACATCACTGGGTACATACCTGCTTTTGTTTAACTCTGCCGCTCGGTAACATGGAGGATTAACCCCAATCCGTCCCTTTAATCCGGGAAATGTACACCGGGCCTCTGGCTAAGCTGCTCATCGCTTTATTATGACAGGTGTTACGTCGGCCTTGGCTAAGTGCTAGTATTTACCTTAAGCCGGTACTAACATGTCCAAACTATGACCATTGTGAATGTGATGTAGTCTTTGTGACATTGCTCATAACACCTGAATACATCCCATGACTTGCACTCTCCCAGGGCCCTTGTAAAGATGCGGCCAGGAGAGGGGAACGGACTGTTCCACTCAAGCCATACACAAAAACAGACACTACTTAAAGTGTTGTCAACTGTCAACAAAAGAACAAGGTTTGTGTGTAAAAATATCGTTAATTATTTGGTCTCCAGTGTCTGTGTAATAAATAAAGGCCATATTACCATTCATTTACAGATTTCAGATGTTTTCTCTATTTTAAGAAATAAATGTATTCCGCTGCAAGGTTTTAGCATGCCCGTCCGACGATGGTTTTATCAATTTAGAACTTACTCTACCTTCATTCCATACTTTAAAATCTGCATACGTAGACATTTACTACAAGTAACTTACGAACCATACATGCCAGCACGAAAACAGTATCAGCCTTGGCACGCTAGCGTTAAGAATTTTTTTCTGATAGATCATCTTAGACAACAGGTGAAACCTTTTCATAGCCGCTTTGAAAACTTTACTTCATAGTTTGTCTGCTTCTTTGTTTGACTTCACTATTACATGCTTTCAGTATTGTTTAGGCAATAGGCCTACCACTCCTTGTACACATGGTTTGAATGAGTAATTATGGCCTAACGACACTGCACGATTTAAGCCTAGACTTTAAATGGCGACGGATAAAACGGAATTTGATTTGGATCGATGGCTCAGCGTTTGGTTTTAAAAGTTGGAATGAATGATTATCGTTTAACGCCACTCCGCAATGTTTCAGCCATATTGTTGCGATGAAAAGTTGGAATTGCATTGCTAGGAAAAAGGAAACTTGCACATATAGGAAATACCCCATAGGGATACTGCCCTTTATTTGACGTCAGCGTACCAAAAAGTTTCCAGTCTTCTAGCTAGATATAGTAAATGACACCCTTGCTATATCACCTAAATCATCAGTGATACTGACGCAAAGGGTTGATGTATAATAATATAATGACGCAAAGGGTTGGTGTACAATAGCTTACGAAGACAAGATAGGTTTTAAATTACCACTTCTATGTAGGACATTATAATACGATCTGGGCACATGGCGCAGAGCGGGCCGACATTGGAGGGAGAGGAGATCACTTGAAAAAGTGCAGGGCTGAGAATTTAGTTTGGTACCGTGGTGGATACCTACCGGAGAATGTCAAATAAATCGGCTGACATGCTTAACCCGGTAAAGATATAGGATGGTTGGCAGAAAAAACTCACTGAAACCTTAGCGGGAGTTTTTATTTTCCTTCTAGCCCTCATACATCGAGGCCGAGCTAATCTTGGCAACAAACACACGTTTTTATATCATTTTGGAATATTTCTTTTGTCGAAGGTATTTCTCAAAATACTTCTGTTTCTATTAATAGTGAGTCTGACGGAGGTTACAAGTGACTCAGTGTTTAATTTCTCCTCAACGGAGTTAAATTTAGACTAACACTTGTGGGCTTCTATTTTTTCACTCTATAGGCTGCAGCATTTTTACGACTGTTCAATGACACACTTAAGCAGCAATTACACGACATTGTAAAACTGCTCCGTAATAGCTTTACACTTTTATAATCGTTATCAATAACTCGCTATGATAACTAGCAACTTTTACAATGGCCATACATAACTCGCTATTATTATCACCATTATAAATTGTTTTAAACCACAGGGTCACCACAGGGCAAACGGTGTATAAATTATGTAAAACTCGATTGAGGTAACGATACATGCTGTAGAGATACGTCGACATGGTACACCCTCTTCGGAAAACGGGCCACAGGACGTCTTCTAGACCCAATATTCTCTTCACATTTCCATTTTGTAAAGGCAACAAAAAAAATCATTACTCTGAAATGAAATTGGAAGCATTCCATATCATTTGCCTACGGTTATACAGATGACTTATATCAAATATTTCAGCATTGTTTATGCAATGAAGGTTCTCTTTGTAATGTTATGCCAACAAACAAATCCAGCAGATCATGTGAGAATCACCCTCTGTAGTTATGTCTGTATTTTAGTGTTTCAACATCTGATGAACGACAGAATACAATTTGCATTTATATCTGTCCTGTATAAATGCAAAGGGAGCCCTACAAGGAATATTTTCCAATCTCGATTCTTCACTTTTACATTATATTACAAACAGCCCTGAAGGTATCACGTGGGATTCTCGTGACTTTGCAACCAGCTTTGAGTTTTTGAATATTCAGTCAAGACGAGAGCAATGTGACTGAATATATTGCAGTGATTTGAACCTCAGCGATTTCGTCAGAGTGAATTGAATGTCATGTGCCTGTTCCAGCGTGTGAAGACATGTACAGCGCATTAGCAGGAATTCGTTTATGCTGCTACCGAAGTGGCCCTGGAGAAAGAAATCGGATTACACGTACAGCATTGAAACACTTAGAGTCTTGCTGATATATGTCTTGTGTTGTTTAGGCTGAAATTTTTTTAATTCATTTCACTCGAAAATTTCAGACCATGTGTTGCAAGTCTTAAGTACAACATGCTTAATTTTCATGATCATGATAAAAACATATTAAGTAACAAATAGAAGAAAGTTACATTTCAAGTTTTGATGGTTTTGAGGTGTTAAAATAAAGAGACATTCAAAATCCACATTAAATTTTTTTCTGAAAACTTTGTGATATCTGCTTCTTTGGTCATGTATATAACGCTAACATTTTTGTTTCTGACAGGAAAAAAACTTTAAAGTGTAAGACAGCGCATATTCTAAGTTTAGTTTGCTGAAAAGGTTTGACAATATTATGTTTATTTTGGTGAAGTATTTTTTCTAACAGCTATTAAGACAGTGGAAATTAACATTTGATCGTGCTCCATCGACTAGCCTAGCATGAAACGCAGCCATTCTTTGTGAGCCGTGACGTAATTGTTCCAAGCACGGAACACTGTCACCTGAGACTGTAGTTATAGCTGCTAGACTTGTCGTTGAAACTTAAGTATATATGTAAATTTATGACATGAAAGGATCAAGAAACTTACTCCCGTCACAACACAATGGCCAGAAAACATTTTGCACTGTTCTTCACACGTCTGCTTGTTATAATTAAAATATATGACATTAAAACAGTGTTCTGTCCCTATGTTATTACGTTACATTGACACTCAACTCAGAACATTTACGTCACAGCTTATAGACAGCAGATATCCCCTAGCTCTCTGATTGGTCAGTCTCTCCTAAGCTTAAAGGCATGAGCGCCTTCAGATCGCTGGGCGGCATCAGCATACTCCACACATCAAACGAAGATAATTCAGCAAAGAATTCATACAAGTTCAAACAGGTTTTTCCATTCAAGAGAGAATTTTACAGTCTTCTCAATGAACAGTGCCTCAGTCATGAGCTGTCTTTTCTTTTATGCAAAATTGCAGAGTTTTCCATGCAGAATGGGTTACGGCAAAATTGCACGTTATACACCACGGAAGGATGGAGCCCAAAAAATCAAAAGATGATGATCTTTGAACAATGGCATACTTGAGAATACGAATTAAAACAGCCCTGTCCTGTGGCAATTTAGCGATGAACGATTGAGCTCGCATTTGGGCTTTCCCAATGCATTCCCTTGTTGTTAGTACTTGGGGTTGCAAATTATACGGTCGTGAAGTGTGAAGACAAGGGTTGGGGGTAGAGGCACCTATACATCATAATCCCCTTTTGCTCGCCTGAACGTTGTGGGCATAAAGTGCGCGGGAACGAGAAGGGCATAGTGTGTTCGGGGGTGGGGGGGGGAAGCCATATGAACGTGCACGTGAATGCTCTAACCGCCTGTATTTATGACGGCATCACTCAACACAGACCTCACTTGACTACTGGCTATGTCAACATCGAGAGAGATCTGTTGAAAATATTTTTATTGCGATTTCGGGCTAAAACTAGCTGTTATCATGAGTGTATTGTCAGACTGACCGACTCTATAATTGCTGTGCCACAGCCTTGACCTGATCTTCCCACATGCATAATGTCTAGGATTGTTTTTTGATTCAGCTGTATTGATTTCTAAGAGAAAGCGTTTATAGTTTTTGTATAGAAACCTGATCTGATTACGCCAGAATTAGTTGATGAATAATTATTTAAGGAAAACTAATATCTTACACTTTCTGTCCTGATTCACACACTATATGTCAAATTTACTCTAAATACAGACAGTGCATTGACATGCCCTACTCCTTTCAATTGAAAGGTTCACCAGCACTATGAGCTTAAATAGCAAGGAGCTCAAGAAGCGCAATTTAAGTGCGACTAAATCTTAACTTTGTCAGAGGATATGCACATGCATGTCCAGTACTTGAAGAGGTAAATATTTTGAAAGAAAGAAGCTTTTAAGATGCGCTTGAAGTCATTTATATTAAACCTATATATCTGCAGAATATAGGTGTCATTTCGACAGTGAGATAGTTGGCAAATGGTCCCTTGTAACCGGCTAAATACAGTCTCTCGTTAGATTACCTCAGTTAGGTTGTATTCTAACTGTTCATGTAACTGCTTCAATTGTGGTAGCTTACACCCTCCCTAACATCATCAGTAAAGCAGAATTAAGTTTAAAAAAATGTGAGCTGCAACTCAGCTTAAACTTCAGTCACACAATACTCAGCTATTATCGCCATATCGTGACAGTCAATTTAACTTGCAAATTTCAGACCATTTAATCATCATGAAGACAGTTTAGGCCACCAGGGCCTAAAAAAAAAAAAATTCAGTGCGGTACAATGTCCGCATCAAGTGAAACGAGACTTAATCTAGGCGTAGAAACCGACATTCGCGTATCAGCCGTCTACCAAAATGGGGGTGTCAATAGTCGCAAGACCAGTTTCCTAAAACGACAAATAATACAATCCCTCTAAAGAATTAAGAAAATATATAAATATAAAATTCCGATGGATTCATGCAAAGAGAAACGATGATGAGAAATGATGACGGAAAGACGTAATGTATGCTCTACGCGGATGAATAAAATCAGTATCCAAATATTATACCATTTTAGTATATATGGTGTCCATAATGAACTCTGTATCTCAGTTTGATTGCAACTGTTCATATATCCAACGCGGCGATCATAGTGAACACGAGGAACATACGGCCTCTAGCCTCAGGTTATAGACACAGTTATAAAGCAGAGTCACAGTGTTAGTCCTTTCTCGTTAAACATCTTCTTTGTAGCCAGCACTGTCGCCCACGGGTCTTCAGCTACCTGTCACATACTTGTTAGGTAACAAAGCTGCTGACAATTGTCTGGAAACGTGACACTTCGAAAACACGTAAAGAGAATTATGCATTATGAAATGGTTTGATTGTCATCTGTCCAAAAAATATACCATTGTCATGTCAAGCAGCCAATTGTTCTCCAGTAGTTTCATTGACTGCATTGAAACATCATTAATCATTGATTAATTAAACTATTTTTTACTCTAGAAAAAGGGGTAATAGTTACTGTGAGAGGTACTGAATGAAGGCCGACAGTACCACTGTTCTGATATAGGTTAACATATTATATAGAGCTATGCTTCATACCTTGAGTTGTCCTCTGCGAGTTAACACCCCTTGTCCTGGTACTCGTCACGTTATGTTATTTTGTTACTTTCGCTGTATTTAACGTTGGTTCCTTCAAGGGCTGGGGGGGATCTCCAGGAGATCTTCTTGTACTAATTAATTGCCGGTACTTTAAATAATAAGAAGTGTTTGAGGCATTTTACCCTTAAATGGGTGAAGTTTTATTACCATGCTGTTATAATGTTGTTTTATGTACTGTGTCACTGAATTGACAGTTCACGCTGTCCACTTTATTTAGCATTCATGAGATGATTTATTCCCATTCTAAACTTCACAGTGTAAATTTGGATAGAATTTATGACTAGTAAGTATTTTTACGTAAACATTACACGTATGTTTATACCATTGTCTTCCCCAGGCGAAACTGTTATTTATTAATATTATACTCATAACACGTTCCACTGACAACACTAATTAAATTGTCTCATTACTGTATGTTAGATAATCTCACTGCGCTGTTTTTTTCTCTCTATGCTGTAGTATTTTGTAATGAGAACGCCAGACAAAGAGCAAGGGACGTAACTCATTAATCAAAATAAGTGCGCTTTCCCAACCAGCTTCAGTAAGGCGTGGATATCATAATTTAATGGTTGTCTTTGCCTGAACAATACAGTCTTAACGAAATAACTGACAATTAATATCCGCGACACCCCATCAGACAGACGTGAAACTGTTTTCATATGAATGAATACGACTGCGCAAGTTCCTAAACAGTGATCAAGAACAAGTTTAATGCTTCTCATTTACCACACGCTACATTGATACTTAGCTGGTTTTAAATGACCCGTGCGTAGCCATGGCTACAAAAGAAATAGATCAACCTTCACCGGACTTTAAGGAAACTACACAATGTAAACAGATTTTTACACTGTTTATCAGACAACACTGATTTTTTAAATTTAATTCTGCTTAAAGCCATGGTGACTTCTCCTGCGTTTAGATGTAATGGGGACATATAATTTGCTACTCTTTTAACATATACATGAACAGTTTGAAGAAATCTGAGGTAAGTTGACAGGAAGCTCCATTTTACCGGATAAGTGTGACTATTTGGCAACTGTCACATTGTCGTCGTTGCTCTGGTTTTGCCCTTCATGTGGTAGTCTTTTTGTTTTGCAACTGTACACATACGACAGCGGTTTCCTATCAGGTTACGACATTTAAGATAAGACTGATAACTTTAATGCTGACATTGTTAATTATCGTCACATGGATATATAGCAATATACCGATGGTTTAATTCAGTCATCGTCGCCACAAGTTATTACATGTACAACCAAAACTACACAAGATGTCATAATTGGCAGTATGCTAACTATGCCCCCACTGGTATTTTACCAAACACCTTCACGCTTAAGTTTCTTAAATTTACCGTGAGTATAATTCTCTACTACATAACTGTGTCTTATCTCGATGAATAAAATCACTGTGTTCTATACATCGACAGTTACAATCAAAGGGCAACAGCTGAGATACATAATAGGTACGATCAACGAGAACTCTTTATTTTCATATTTTGTTTATTGTCCACTGTTCTCCACATAACCTGTGGAAAGAAACACGGGACGCAGATACCATGTTTTTTCGCTTTACGGTAGCAGTACCAGGGTCCTGGAGGGGACTCCTTGAGTGGAATATGAATAATAATAATATATCAAAGCCGTGTTTAGGTCGACCCGATAACCTGTTGTTTACTCTACACAAATAACTCAACGCTCACAGCTCTTTCTCCGCCCAGTTACTCGAGATTTTCTCCAGGTTAGTTTTTTCTTTCATGAAAATGCTTGATGACAATCCAAGGGAGGTAACTCGAGCTGGGCTTTGTTCCTTGAGAGGCAATATTTGCTCTGAACAATTGGCTGAGATACTTTTTCCAGCCAAGTGAGGTTTTGTTCTATTATATAAACGAGCCTTGACAATCGGGCGTTTATATCCACACCTGGGCTTTGACCTAGTCAACACTAGATACACGTCGTAACCTTTGCAAATCGGGACTTCTCGGACCTAAGCATATTGGCCCACAGCCGCCATACGCAGTGAGAGTGTTAACGGCCTTGTTGATTCACCTCATCTGAGTACCATGTCATCTTGGCCCAGATGTTGATCTGATAACAGGGCAGTGCTATTAAATACAGGTCTCAAATCATATTGGTTTAAACTTAGTCCGATTTTCAAAGAAACAGGTCATCAAAAGGACCATCCGATGAGAGTCGAGTTAAAGTTTCAAACCGTGTTTGTACATTTCATTGAAATACTAATGTCTTCGGAGAGATAGTTAAAAGTGAAATCTGCCTGTAAATCGAAATGCTCTCTTGGACAATCAGGCCCAGAGAATCAATTCATTATCAGCTACAGCTGTATGAAATATTCACTATTGTTAAAGTGCAAGATATACGCCATGCTAGTTAAAGTTCATGAAAGCACAATACCACTCTATTATAGTTGACTATTTGGACTCTCCTTAAAGTGCATACTATCCTGTGTACTACATGAATATGGCATGTCAGTCATGCTTAGCACACACCTGCCTTTCATCCTCCTTGTGTTATTTGGTACTTAATTCTTCGGAAAATGGATTCCTAGTTACTTACGCCCTTTCCCAGGCTGCTAATTTCTGAGCAAATGTCAGTCTGTATAAGGGTTGCTCGTCTCTGTGAATGTGAAGGATGCTATGTTTCTTAACGGTAGGTTTCAATGCAAAAACATAGTTTTAACGATCTGCTTAACCTTTATATGGAGAACAGTCCTGCATACTATTTCAAGTGCGAAATATTATAACTTTTGCACACTATAAGATATGTGGAATTTATTTATCTATCTGATTGGTGTTTTACGCTGTACTCAAGGATAATTCACTTATACGACGGCGACCAGCATCATGATGAGAGGAAACCGGGCAGAGTCTGTAGGAAACCCACGACCATCCGCGGGTTGCTGGCGGACTTTCCCACATGCCACCGGACAGGAAGCCAGCATGAGCTGTTACCCTCGCCGTATGTGGAATAAAAATTATTCAAACTATGTACGCGATGTACATGATATAAATTTGGAAATTGTTAACAGCTTCTGTGGCACTGTTGAGAGTTACAGTTATTACTCCCAGTCAGAAACCCTAAAACCCTGGCAATTATCATATTGAATTAAGCATAAACGTTCCTTTGGAATATTTCCCATAATACATTGGGGTCCATGCGCAGTATTAAATATTGACCGAGAGGGAGAATGATTATTCGTGAATGGTTTGCACGGTATTCAGTGTGGTTTGGTGGGTGAGAGAGGGGGGATTTGTCACTTTTCATATTCAAAGACTGTGAAATCTTGATCAGGGACATGTCAAAGTCCGCTACCGTACACTCACACCAAACCTTTACTAGTAGGGAACAGTTGAATACGTTCTTTTCAGTGCGCCGTGTTCCATAGCTGTAGGGACCGATAACTACTGATGAACCAGACTATGTGCTCGAATGCATGCTCCTCAAGCTTGCTTGACTGCGGCTGCAAATCAGAGAGATTTTATCCATTTCTGTACTGGCGTTGTGTAGAGGTAACCCCCACTGCCCTAAAGCTGACCAGCAATCAGAGAAATAGATGAACTGCGGGAGTTACAACCTGGAATTTGTAATAACTGGCAATTGATCATATATAACCTGTAAAGTATTGTAACCTGAGATTTTTAAACGCAGCATGACGCTATTTATTCAGGCCACTGCTTAAGTTGTACACGTAGCATTGGGCACACTCAAGAACAGTATGGATTGAACAGAAAAATGCTATTCGCTAAGGGAAAAACACTGATTTGTTACCACCATCTCCACAATACATTGAAAGAAAAAGTGAAAATCTCGGAAAGCAAGAGTTCAAAATGTATTTCTTGTATACACTTCATTAACTGAAGAGGAGAAAAGAAGAATGAATGTGAAGGTCCAACTGCTGGTGAAAGGACATCCGGATAACTTAAGTTAGGTGTATATATGTAGCTCGACATAAAACTGAACGAAACTTGTTGTCATCAGAACTGAAACAGGCAGTAACTTTTGCTTCCCACAAGTGAAAGTTATCAATGTGACAGTTTAAATCACCATTCTATCCAAAATCGGCATAGATCAGTTAAGGGATTGATGGTTCATAACCGTGACATTGTGACAAGCGATTTATCTTTATATCGATTTGTGCGCTGCTATAAGTTAGTTTAAACTAGTTCGAACTAGTTCAGAGTTCGAATTGTTGTTTTCCAATTGTTGTGGCGGCTTTGACATAACTCAACACTTGCTTCATATACCCAATTCAAAATTTCAAAATCTCCACAACTTAGCAATAAAATCAGATCTCATATATTTACTTAATCCAAAACGGACTCCAGTTGTAGTGGACGATCTCAGAGGGCTGGGTATTTTCCGTGGATATTTGAGAGAAACCATTTAACAGCGAAAAGAGGGAGGGGGCCTTGGACGTTGGAAGGAGGGGAGGGGAGAGAAATCTAGAGATTGCACAAGGATGGGGAGACACCAAAATGTAACTAAATATGTGTCGAATGAGCTGTAAAGGGCATTTCAAGTTCAGATATATACAGAATGAGGTGATAGCTGTGATATTGTATACTGTGATAAAAGAAGGAAAGAAGCAAGAAGCATTGTCGCAGTTGGGTTGTTCTCGAATAAGGTTTAGCTTTTCTTTTGTGACTGTTGAGGGCTTAATGCCTCCACAGCACGCAGTCGGATATTCTCGGCTCCGATTTGGGGCCCTCTCCGGATGAGAGATTCTACAGTGTCAACAATACAATGTTACAGTGTGGGACGTGACAAACAGAGTGCCGTGTTAAAGATCAGATTTATTGCTGCATATATCATTTTGTGATCCAGGATTGTGACTCTTAGTTACCTGCACATATCTGGAAGAGTTCAGGATGGACACAGTTACCTGTGCACCTGGCAGTGTTCAGAAATAACATTGAGTGACGTACATACCTGGCACAGTAAGGGATGACAACGTAGTTACCAATACACCTTGCAGAGTTTGATAATAACCACCTACGTAATTCACACCTGACAGGGCTACTGGATGTAACTACATATGTACCTATATATACACAATAAAGAAGCTAGAAATGATGCAGTGTCAGGATGTTCAGGATGAGTGGTTCTAGGGTGAAATTATTTCAAGAGCAACAAAAAATTAGCGCAAATCTTTTTAGACTTCTTTAACCATGTTATATCCAAGTTTATTTCAAGAGTAAAACTTGTTCTCACCGTTTTCCTCTGTAAATGCTTCTTGATAACGTAGGTTTGAATCCACCAGGCAAATAATCAAACCCTGGATGCGGTACTAGTTATTATTAGTATATTTTATGAAGTATCCCTTTCGTTCCGGAGAATTACAGACAGAAACATGAAAAACCTGAGCACGGTCTAAATACGTCACACTATCTAACTACGTCAATGAAAACGTCAAGCCACGAGATTAGTTAAGATGCCCTGTATAGGTATTTCATTTCACGATTTTAGGCCATTCCTCGCGTTTTATTTCAGTCGCTTTCCAAAACATAATAAAGGTTTTGCTGTAGTCATGTGTCGTCAAGGGTGAAACGTACTATAAAGCTTGATATCTGAAGACTCTCGGCAGGTGATGAATATAACTTTTGTCTAGTCGCTGACAATCTAAAGTTCGAATCTAGCTGTTGCCGATGCACTATGTTCACAAGAGAATCTCTTTTTCACTCACATTTTATCATCATGCTGTTCATCATGCCTCTTCTCCAATAGCATGTTCTTGGCCTCTCTGCTTGGCCAAAGCGTGTCGAATTCAACACATTCTCTGCAATATGCAGTGGGTTTCAATTATTCTGCTAAAATGAGTAACTAACAGAGACAAATTCATAGAGATATAGGGAATGTCCTGCACGGACTTGGTAACGTTTCATACCCAATACGGTCATACTCATATATATAACCATGTTCATGCTCACACTCATTATATACTCAGTTTTTCACTGTGTCTCTTTTGTCGTTGCTCTTCTGTTGGTCAACAGACGCTTTAGATGAATACAACATGAAATGAGTTACGGTGCAGAATTTGATTGAAATGTCCCTAGGAACAGCGTTGCAGAGCCAGAGCTTATGGACTTTTTGAAATGTTGGCACATTTTCCGGTTTCTAGTTAACAGAGGCAAACGTTTTCGCCTCCATTTTTAGAGACTTGACTAGCCAAGGGTGGTCAAGAGATACTTCACAGGTGAGCATGATAATCTGCACTACAGTAAGACGGGGTCAACGCTTAGGTCACATCTACTGCTATGGCCACAACGGTTTTCTCACCTTAACTCAATTATCGCACGTTCGGTACATATGCTTACACCCAGTGTGTTTACCTTACACACAATGCGAAGAAACACAAGGTGTAGCTTACACTACTTAATATGCATAAATGCCAACAAAATGCCACCAGCATGAGATGGTGCCAGGCCAAGTTTAGGTCCAGTGTAGTACTTCATTGACATTCAAAAAAATAATCTTAGGCGCCAAAAAAAAAAAAACTTGTTATTCTAAAGTTGGCAAAATGTGAAAATATCACTGGTATAAGGTGAATTATGCTCACTATCCGCGCAGTCCTCGCCTGTCCCAGTGTCCTTGTCTGTTTCATGCGTAACCAAGTTAAATGGCGCCAGCTGTTGCAAAATGCTACGTCTGCAGTTTTCGCTCAGTATCATTTCTGACTTTCAATTGAATGTCATCTTTTAGTCTGTATCTTCCTACGGTTTGCGTTTGATTTCGGTAAAGACAGCTATGAGTGTAATTGTATTGTGTATACACACCAACGTACAGAATTTTGTAATGGACTTGATAATTTTGTCCGAACCAGGGCCCACATTTCACTTTTCTCCCAAACCATGTCTTTTAGGAGAAAAGTTGCGAAAAAAAGACTTACGCATTTTTCTGAAAGTGACATCAGCATATTGTCTCATCAGAGATTCCAGTTTACCCCGCGATACCCCACACGCAGTGACCTGCACTTGGCACCATACCAAAAGGTGAGGTGTTGAGTTTGAAAAACCATGAAAAGTATACTTTTGATGATCCATAAAGCCATAGTGTGCTTTGCATCAAATTAACGATAAAGATTAACGACAGTGTGATAGTTGCTAAATAGTCGCATGATTCCGGTGCAAGCTAACTCCATGCAGTTAGGGATACACTCTAACTCTTCACGAAAATACGTACCTGACAGAAGCTTATATAACCCCTAGCAGAATTAGGTAAAAAAAAAAAAAGAGAAAAACATGCAGTGATTATTACTTACCGTATTATTATTTAAACATAACTGGTGTGGAAACTTTCGTATATTTTGCATCAAACATAACAAAATGGTCAATACAAAATCTACCAAAGCCTTATCGAGCACCGAGAAATGAGAGTTTAGGACTAGTAGAGAGATCGACCCGATTCGAAAAGCTTCCTCTTCATCTCTACTTTTGAAGAAAATGAAATAATTAAAGTGGAATTAGAGACATTCATCAGTAACCTACACTTCAGTTTAAAAGGGTGATGAAGTCCTCTCTGACCTAGACATGCAGTGCGAGAAAGCGTTCAGGGTCAGTAGACCAAAGGTGCCTGGATCAATGGGAAAGAAAAGAGATGTTAGGAGCCGTCGTTAGTCAAGGTGAAACTTTGGGAGTGGGTTGAGATAAGGGAGAGGGGTGAAGAATACAGGCTGGGCAGGGGCCTGGTGCATAATCGAATTCATATTTCCTCGTTGACAAACTTGTAAAGTAATTACGGCTTCAGCATGATACCATGTTGAAGTGGCTCCGTGGCCAAAGTGGATAGCGTGCTAGAGCGGCATAATAATCAAGGAATCCTTCACCAATGCGGTCACTGGGAGTTCAAGTCCAATTCTGTCTGGCTTCCTCTCCGGTCGTATGTGGGGAAAATCCGCCTCCCCCAACCGCCACCCAAGTGGGCTCTGCCCGAATTCTGCCCGCCATAATGCTGCCCGCTGTCGTAGAGTCAATTATTTTCGAGTATGACTTAAAACATCAAATAAATAAATAAATAACTATGTTTCAAAGGCAAGGGTTAAAAAATCTCTTGATGCGATTCGATGAAAGAATCACATACACTTACATACTACATTTTCCGGGAAATAAGGCCTACAATAAAGATTTAGAGAAAATACCTATATTCTGAATATATCAAAGTGTCTAATACAACCTGAACCTGAAGAAAAAGGAGGATAACTCGCAGGTTGGATGAAACATTACAAACATCTCAGCTCAGTGTAATTAATCTCAATCCGAAACTACAACAAAACATGGCCTGATTATGTCAACATAAATACACCGGGCATTTGAACGTTGTACTGTCGAACAAGATACGGGCTTTAAAAAATGTGGGAAAAGTACAGTCCATCTAAATCTTTTCTAAAAGTAGATAGAATGTGGGTGGCCTTCTGCCAGCGGTCGGTGAGATTTAAGTCCATCTGTCGGATTAAAGAGCACTTTGTACCCATTACAAAGTTTGGTCCCCAATGTTTTCTAGACAAATTGTTGAGTATAAATATGATCCAATAGTCGAGCCAAATCAGTTGTTGCTGCTGTTTGTCAATAAATACATATCATTTTACCTAATTCACGCATAAGCACATGCAAGAGCCTGGATTTCTTACTTTCCATTTCTACCTACAGTTACGTTTTAATGCAACGTCGTCCTTCGATCAAGTGCGGCCATGTCATCCAGAGAGCGGATCAAATTGTACCCAGAAGTCAGACTATGTAAATTTCCGTCCTTTTTGAAATCTTTAGTAATGGCTTTGTCTTTCTTCTCTGCATGCACCTATCTGCATCTCTTTGCATTTGTTAGGAGTCATCAGACAAACAGTCGCATGGCCAATTTTCTAATGCACTAATTAATACACTATAAAGAGCTGGGAAAGTAAGTTAAGATTGTTTCAATGCAAGAGGGGAAAATACTTCAGTGTTTGAAAGCTGGTGTTCCAGGCATAGAATTTCAGTTTGTTTAAAGCATGGTTTGCGTTGCAATCATTTGTGATCAGCTGTCATCTGAAAGGTGAACTATTCCTATCGTCATGGGCCATTTTCAGCCAAATCGATCCTGCATGGAATTTTCGAACGAAACGAATCCTGGAAAAAGGCCAGAATTGATATGTATTGGTAATCATCAGGAATAGAACGAAACGGACTAGCGAAACAGGATTCCGATGCATTTGGTGATTGTCTGGAACAGAACGAAATGAATCCGACAAGTAGGATAGGACTGGTGTTGGTTGTGTGATTGACAGGAACAAAACGAAACGAATCCGGATAAAAGGCCAGAGTTCATGTGCGTTTGGTGACTACGAGGAGCAGAACGAAACGAAAGAGGCCAGGATTCGTATGCGCTGGGTGATTGGCAGGGACATAGCGAAACGATTCGGGGAAAACAGGCCAGGATACGTATGGGTTTGGTGATTTTCAAGAAAAGATAGGGACGAATCCAAGAAGAAGGCTTGGACGGAGTTATATTCGCTAGGTGATTGGTAGAAACAGAACAACCGATTTCGGGGTAAAGGGATTCATATTCCTGGGTTGATAGGAGGAGAACTTTAAGAATTCGGGGAAAAGGCCTGGATTTGAAAAAGCTAGTACATTTATTAAAGTCTAAAGGAACTCCCGACAGGAGTCACAAGGCCCCTTGATCTGTCAGTGAATGTTCTAACCTTGTCTAGTATATGACATCGCTGTGCAGAGCTTGGGTTCTGCTCAGTCGTGTTATCGGCATATTTCAAGCTTTACATTTGCTTTCTAGTTTTCTGGGGATATCAAAAATGTTAACGGTGCTTTGATAATGCTCTCGTATGTATAATCCCGGAATGTCTCCTCAACTATTAACGACACGTGCGCAGCATGAACGAAAAGGTGACTTCGGCATACTGGCTTGTCTAAACCAAAGAAGTTGACGTGGTGTATCCGTTTTCCTGCTGCGTGTACACGGAAGAGTAAGTTTAAAAAGCACGGCCTATCGGGAGGCAAATTGTCAAAGTTATGGGATAAGGCCTGCGACCTGGAGAGACCGTATAGCTGCCATACGTGCTCCGGCTATGCCATCTCACTATCTTGTGTTATCCCGTCAAACGAGAGCCTTGTGTACATATATAGGTAGAACGTACAGTAGCCGCACTATACACACTGGCAATGTTACACTGCTCATAATTTCTGTATGTGGCAAACATTTACTTGGTCTGGATAAACCGCTGCTGTCAGTCAGCTACCAGTCCGGGGCCTCACAGGTGACTAAGATAGCTCTCTCCCCTCATGGTTTACCCCGAAGCGTGCGGGTCCCCTCGGGGCGCCGCTTTGGAGGGGTAACCCCAGCTCCAAAAGTCCCCGTCTGTGTAACACAATATGGTATTCATACATTCAACTAAAGTCTGATGAAGCTTTCATCAAACAGCATTTCGTGGCTACAATAAATCTGAAAAGAAGATATCTATATGCAGACACACAAACATGTATATATGAATATATCGGTGTATTGAGACATGATGTGAATGTTAAGTCCGTGAGTGAGGTCGTCTTGGACGTCTGGGCTCCCTGGAGGTTAGCGGTGATCAACCTCCGCTCATCTGCCTGGAAATCTCACTCAACCCGGGAGAATTCAGCACGCTTAGCTCCCCAAGACATCGGTCACATGATCGGCCAAAAACTCGAGAGTATCGGCTAAGGTTACCTATTGCTTTCAGATGATATACTATAGTTGACGTGTGTGTATACATTACCTGTGCGCAGAAGTACATACGCTCTCCTTCGCTTCACAGGTATAAATGACAGCGTGTGTCCCACCGGCCCCGCAGAAGGGCAGTGCTGGTTGACGCATGTAGGAGTCGTAACGCAAATTGATTTGGGCTACAGAAAAGTACTCGTGGACAAAACAGCGAGTTTAAAACTTGAAATAAGCAGACTTATAATGTCACCGAAGGAAGCAGTTTAGGTAGTGATTTTATTACAGCGGGCTTGCATATGCTACCAGTTCACGTGGACTAAGGTAAAAAAAACAGCTGACTGACGTGGTCCCTCCAAACGTCAAGAGGGGGTGGAGAGTTGTGACAGCTTGTTCGGCGTCAACGACGTCTCTGCGGTACGAGGACTGAACTTGCGACATTGTCTCCGGATCAGTCTGTGCATAGTGTGACTACCAAGGACCGCTCGATTAAGCTGGAATGTCAGGTTGGTGAAGTTTGCTCCACACAAACGTAACAGTGGAAGAACGTTTCATCACCTGCCCTTAACGTTAAATTCCGCGTCACGGTCTTGATACTGTTTCTCTTGGTACCTCGCTCTCGTGTGCAACGTCGTCGCATTTTGGTTGTTGACAGTTTTGACAGTTCCAGACGCGTGATTGGCTGAAACCTTCACGATGTGTTGCACCACTGAGCAACAGCAAGAGGAGATCTAAACCTCGGAAGAAACCACCGTTTCCCCAACGTTTCTCTAACGTGACGTTAGTGCACTTTTATAGCATAAACAATCTGCAGAACTATTCATCATGAAAATTATGAACGTGGCCGCTGTAACCACAGTGCCTCCCACCGGTGGTCCCACCGCGTGCAATTATTCCCGGTGGCAAGTTCCACCAGAGATTGCCAAGTACGTGAGCACACCGCCCATCAGCCCGGTCAGCCTGAACGCCATCCTTCATGGTCAGCCCATAGTGACCAGCCCTGCTGTCAGTAATTCAGGCTCCGACTCCTCTGGCCAGTCATCCCCAGTGGACATCAACCTACTGTTACAGACCAGGTAAGACTGGACATGGGCTGAACGCGTGTTCCATGCAACCACGCGTTCGATTCCAACGAGAGAACGTAGTTCTTGGAGCTTTTCTCTGTTCACTCATGTGCTGAATTATTTGCTCGGGATTCCCGACACGTCATGTCCAAGATTGTTGGACGTAAAAATGTATAGCGCTCATTATTAGACGATTTAGATTGGGGAAAATGTGTAGCAGATAAGTAAACGTATAACAAAAAAAGTTAATTTTAGGAAGACATGCCGTTTTTTTCAATACCTGGTCGTGCTTATATTAACCTACCCGTTATGGGTTATAGCCGTCAAGACACTAAGTTAACGAAGAGAAATGAGTAAACCACGGTCAAACAGAAGAGATTGCATTGAGATATTCAAACCGCTTGTACAAGCTTAACAATACCACACAGCTTTAAATGGCTTTTGGTAAACGATTAATTATATTTGCGGATAACTATGGAAGTTTTCGGATCAGTCCCCTCTTCCAGCCCCTCCCCCCCACCCACCCCTCCTCTTGATTCAAGGTTTGATCATTCACGATTCACCAACAAAAGCAGTGAATTGAGTCATATAAGGCCATAGTAAAACCAAAAATGCGAGATGTAAAACTGAACAATTTGGAGTGAAGTCATGATGAGGTGTGTCGTACCTTACTGTTGACTGTCAGCTGGAACTACATGAATACGTTTGCTTCATTCTCTGCTTCTTAAAGACATTTACTCTGGGAACAGTTTATACTTCATGCTGCAGGCAAAGAAAACATGTCTGGTGTCTTCATGCTTACGAACCTTTCCTATAGCTCCTTTTGTACAGCACATTTCTAGAAACAATTGTCTGCAAGGCCAGATAGCCTACGAATTATCCACCAAAAAATTTTCCATTAGTACACTCTGGTTCATAAGTGTGGATATCTCCTTGAAACACTCATTCTGGGTATGCAGCAGTCGTTTAGCTTCAATAACTATCTAGTTCACCCAATTAACCTTCATGCAGGCCGTGTTCGATTACACTTGCGCATCTCTCGTACTTCTTGCTGAAGACAGTGTACGTCTGCCATGTTCAGCTCAATCTGGTTCATAGATGTCACAACAAGGGACGGATTGGCTTGAAAAATATTTGACTTTTCACTAGGGAATAAAGCATAACCCATTGTATCTTTGCAGCAAGTTGGGCTGCGGCCTTAAATCAGTAACTTGATCAGGTACTGTTCGAAGGACGGTGGTTTTCTCCGGCTTTGTTCCGCTTTGCTTCCTCCCTGGAAGGTCATCAGCCACATGAAATGTTCTTCAGTGCGCAGTTAAGCATTAATGGAATAGATTAATCATTTATCGAATAAATTTGTTCACGTACAGAACAATCATTATATGCATCCAATTTTAGAGGTTATAACACTGCCTGCACAAATGTGAACGACTTTTAAACCATGGGTTCTTATCGCCTGTTAGTTTGTTGCATGCTAACAAATTATTTATGAATGACTGATTATAGCCTAACACCACTTCGGTTATATTTCACCCATATCGAAGCGACAAATTATTTATGGACGCATAATTACCCAGTATAAAATCTCAGTTATGTACAGTGTGTCTGGAACATGACATACAAATCGGGCTTAAAAGTACAAGAGCAGTTTTACCCTGTAAATCACTCAGAGAGATTTGCTATTATCCTGGTTCGGTCCAATCATTTTGAAACACACTTATTTGTTCAGTTCTAACAAAAGCCTAAAACTTACAGGTAAGTGGGGCAAGGAAGTATAACGGGTTTCTGGATTTCTCTGTTGATCAGATTGTTCTCGCATAGGATTCTTATCGATAGATCACACTATAATCAAGACAATACACTGATACATGCTGATCAGGTCTTATTACAAATCTTACAATTACAAATTATTCTACGGGAGAGTCAGCAATATACATCACACTCACGCATCAGTTCTGTTGAAATGAATTCATAAGGTTTTCAGTGAAGGCTGCACTGAGTGTATGCAGTTGTACTGAAGCGAAGCCAAAAGTTTTTCAGTGAAAGCTGTACTGAGTTTATGTAGCTGTACTGAATTGAAGCCAAAAGTTCTTCGTTGAAAGCGGCACTGAGCATACCTAGTTGTACTGAAGTGAAGCCATAAGTTCTTCCCTCAAAAAAGCACTGGGCATATGTAGTTGTAGTGAAACCAAAGATTCTTGGCTAAAAGTCACACCAAGCATAGGCCTGTGTAGTTGTATTGAAGTCCAAAAGTTCTTCAATGAAAGTTGCACTAAACATATGTAGTTAAATTGAAGTGAAGTCAAGAGCACAAGAAATAGTTTATATCATAACTAATATAGGTTTATCATTGCGTCAAGCCCATGCATTCATTATGAGCATACAAGTATAAAACATTTCATCTCCTGGTGATCGGTAGACAATAACATCTCGATTTACAGCATATGTACCGTACCAATACACTTACACTGGAGAGTGGAAAACATGCACAAGTCAGTCTTTAGGATCCAAGCAATCTAAAACTGAAGAAAAAGGGGGGGGGGGAATAGTCGACAGAAATCAGCCTGTTTTAATTTATTTATCATTCATTTATTTGATTGGTGTTTTGCGTCGTACTCAAGAATATTTCACTTATACGACGGCGGCCAGTCTTATGTTGGGCGGAAACCTGTCAGTGCCCGGGGAAACCCACGACCATCAGCAGGTTGCCGATGGACCTTCCCACGTACAGCCGGAGAGGATGCCAGAATGAGCTGGTAAGCCGAACAGGTCAGCAATCAGTGTATTATGGTGTCATCAGCTTCACAGCAGTTGATGTGTCATTAGTCTTAAACTGCAAACCAAACTGTAGACAAGGCAAAATTTTGGCCTAGATCTGCATGTTACGGTCGTTACCTGACCATTGTAGACGTTGAATGTGCGATTTTTTCGCCTCAAAACGTAAACCTGGATCGCGTTGCACAAAAACCACAGGAAAGGCATGGAAATGAATACGAATGAGATTAAATTGGCCAGCGGCACTAGGATATGTCAAAGAACAGCTTGTACCTTCTTGGTTTTCAAGTCTGTGTTTATTTAGAGCGTATTGCTCATGTCAGATTTGCAGTATGTCATAAACTGGGTCAAGCTGTTCTTTCACGCGCCATAGAAATCTACGAGTGAATAGAGACAGCGAGTTCTTCAACTTAAACAGAACCTTAGTCCTCGCCTCGCGTCTGTACGGGCAGGACTTTTTTCAATAATCCCAGAAATAAAAACTTTCACGACATGTGAAGTTTGGAAAAGAATGAGCTCTACATTGCTGAGGAATCTTTTGTTGGGTAAAAATTTAGTCAAAGGCCAGAAAAACTGCGTGTGTGTATCAATATTTGGAGTATCAGTCCCTAAAACCGTTCGCGCACCAGCGAATCACACATGCCTACCTCAGTGTATGAATGCGCTAACAAATTCATACCTTTTTAATCTCAGGCAGTCTGACACGAAATGAGAACATATTCCTAGGGCATTATTACCAGTGATAACCATTTATTCATTTACCATGATGTGGTCTGTGTTGAGTCCTATATTTCCAATATAGCTTGGTCGTAAATTTTCTCGCATAAACCTAAGGTGAGATTACATGTCAAGCGGTGAAAGCAAAAAACTAAATCTAATATTTTATTATATTTGTGAATGTTACGTTTGTTGATGGATTATTTTAACCATTTGT
The DNA here is from genome assembly GCA_016165875.1 of Acanthopleura granulata. Classification (NCBI taxonomy): domain Eukaryota; kingdom Metazoa; phylum Mollusca; class Polyplacophora; order Chitonida; family Chitonidae; genus Acanthopleura; species Acanthopleura granulata. Next base: position 26,315,125 of record JABBOT010000080.1, on the reverse strand, counting down.
CCAGCCTTTACTCGACTGGCTCATACTATCATGCTATTAATACTTCCCCCAGTAAGTTTTCAGCATCGTCGTCTGAAATTACACGTTACATTTCACCGAATTTGCATATCACACTGTATCTCTCAAATTTTAGCAAGCCTTTAACAGTGGTACCAGCTATCATAGTCACGCTCAAGGAGTTACCTTGATTAAAATGAAACTACCCAACCTCTTGAGCTCTCTTTAAGCTGCTAGAAGTAAGAACTTCGTTAGATTGTACAGGAAGGATACGTCTAGGGCGTTGATACTGCAGAGGAGACCACTTATCGTATAAAGTCCTCATCACTAATACGTGCTAAAATATGCCGAGTAATGAGAATATACTGTGTGTCTTATTTCTTTTTTTTTTTTACACCTTTCATCTGTCAACTTTCCTCAATTAAGTCAAGCATAGTAAATGTACAACCTACTTAATGATACAGTAAACATCAATGCGGTGCTTTCATCGCCGGCAAAATGTAGGCTCTATCACACTGGAGTAAAGTGTATTTGAGGAATTATGACTGATGTTAATGTCATGTTTGCACTCGTACCATGTCGCACTCAGTTGACTTCGAGACTAGTGGTTAAACACGTGTGTGTTTCTCCACAGGCATGTTCTGTACAACGTTTTTGTCATCTGTACCACAAACATGCAAATATTTAAAAACAAAATGCACAAAGTATAACCAGCAAATGAAGCTGTGTGATTTGTCTGTGACAAATCGGACTGTCTACATGTATACGTTAAACCTCTTGTTTGAACCAGCGGAGCAATAGTGTGAAAAAGAAACGTGAGAGCAACCCCTTAAAACTTGATAAAAAGCCTTGCTCCCAAATAATTCCTTGAGGATTAACAGTTTCTTTTTTCAAACATGTTCTGGGATAAGGTTGAGATGTTTAGCAAAAGTCGTTGGCGAAGGGTAGTTCCAATAGGAAACACTTAAAGACCTACATTCGGTTTATCAAGAGACGAAGTGGTCCGAATTTTTATACTCGATTATTTTTATTTCACTCCAACCGATCTGTTAGCACTGATTTTTCATGAAGAGTCCAAGAAGCTGTAAGACAGGAAACTACAAAAAAAAGGGCAAAGTCCATCGTGCGTGTGTCAACCCATTGCCGAGATGCCACAAGGTGATACCGCAATGCAATATCACGGTAACAACATCACCATCAGAGAAAGCTGCAGCTCGCCAAAGCGACAGCACAGCATGACACGACATACCAGCACCACGATGCTATAACCTAATGCTGCGATATGATAAAGCAACACAACTCCATCGTACAATATGATAGAACAACGCTACTCTATCGTACAATGTGATAAAGCAGCACTACTCCGTCGCACGATGTGATATAGCAACATTGCTCCATCGTACGTGTTAAAGCAACACTACTCTATCGTACACAAATCTTATTCCCAAAACACGGCATGTAAGATTAAAAATAACGCATCGTCAAATTAAAGTTGAAAACGCACAGGAACTCGCCAATCACAAGGCTTGTTGTAGTGTACTGCTCATATATGCACCTTAATGATTACGTGTATGCAGCACATGCAAATGACATCCGACAGTTATTAACAGCCATCTAACAGGAATGTATGTATACATAGAACTGTTCAAAAAGTGTAAACACACAACACTCCTGGAGAAACCCTCTATCCCTCTCCTAGAGGACACCACGCTGAGCGCCTAGCTTACCTCGCCGATTACCTGGCTCAGATGACGTCAGTTCCCCTTGGGTGGTGCTGTCCCAGAAGTGGACAGCACGTTCTAACCACGGCGTTGACCGCCGCTCCATGGGTGGTGACACGCTACACTAGCCGAGGAAAGAAGTTAGATGACCGGCTATTTTACTTTGTTATTATTTTTATATATATTTTCATATTTTATGTGCAATTTGAAATATATGTTTATACGCTACCCATAGAATTCATATACCGTTAGACCAGAGAGAGCCCATGTGCAGAAAATTTGGATTCATGCCCGATTGTTGGGTAAGGATTATGACCCTAAAATTCACAATCTAGTTATATTTTTGGCTCTCATCATCTAGGCATCAAGGGGAATAGCAAAATACAAGTAAATCCCGCACTTGTATTCTGTAATTGAGTTCAGCATCATGTCTGGTGTCAGCCGCATGGCGTTCCAGTGAGGCAGCTAAATCTGCAATAGGATCTTCCAAAACTAAACAGAACGTTAATTTTCAATGGTGATACCCTCATAACATGGAGTATATTCAGAAAAATGTCTCGATCAACGGAAACCTGAAATTCCTTATAATTAATTACGATTGTGCAGAATTTTGCGTGTGTGTATGCATGTATGTGTAATGATGATATGATTGTGTCCCAGATCAGACATTCCCAGTGATCCCACCGACCTTAAGAGATCTCCTCTTCCACGTATCAGAAATCATGATACCTCATCCCACTTAGTCCTACATGAACTCCCATGTCGCTACGATATTTGGGTGTCGCTATACCAGTGGAGTCATACAACCTTCCATTTAATTTCCTGAGCGTTCTGCCGCCTCGCAACCCAGCCGCTTAAATTATGTCTCCTGAACTCTGGCACTACTCCATTAAAATTAAATGGAAGCCTGGATGACTCCACTGGGGGAGAGACACCCAAATATCGGAGAGACAGTGGAGTTCATATAGAACCACATCCCACCATATTTCAGTTCACAATACCCCCCACTTCCACTTTGGATTCTTCCTGCTTGGTATATCCCTATCCCTGGCCGACGAACTGCCTGTTATTGCATGGAAAATACTATCCTACCTCACTATTGTGTAATGTTTAGGTCTGCACGTTAAAAAAAGGCTGAATGCATCACGTCTGTCGCAAGTCAGGCTTGTAAACGAATGACACGTGATTTAAACAATCCGAAACACGAGCGTGTCTCCTAAAAATGCGAGCATAAAATTCTCACCGGGATGTAAGATAGTCAAATATCATGTTATGTCCATTCAACCTCAAAGTTTTGGAAGAGCCTATATGATAGTTAATTTCAAGTCATTCACGCCAGAGCTTACTTCTGCAAGACACACAACGATGTTCGTCTGCCCATACCCATGATTTTACTTGCAGCTATTTAGAAAGACATCGGTCTCCACTTTGTACAAATACGTTAGTCTTTGTGTATTAGGTGGTAAAAAGTAAAGTCTTCAAATGGAACTGTCTGACGGTCTGTAGTAGCCCATTTGAGGCCACTAGTTCGTGACCAGTAAGACCGAACGATAATGGCTTGACACCAATTCGGCAATAGCCAGCAAGGCTTCGGGGGTTACATTCCAATTGCTCTTCCTGAATCGGTCTGGGGTGTATATCACCAATATTGGCAAGGCCGTGATACCGAGAGATGTGCAGTGACTTCTTGCAGATGGTGTATCATTTGTTACCCTCATAAATAGGAGCACTATGTGATATTTCTGACAACAACATAATGATATACAACTCCAGAAAATAAATAACGGAAGTGAATACACCTTGCAATACTTTCCACTGGAACGTTACTTTGAACAAAGTCTTTGAAGGTTGATGGATAGCCTTTCCGTTGACCTAACAGTTTTAACCGTTCCTGATTACGGATTAATTCGCTATCAGGCACGGATTTGTTACGTACTTGTTACTTGTTACTTGTTACCTGAATTAATGAAAAGGCATCCGCCATCCCTCAAATAACAGATTTAACGGAGGATTTTTAGGGTAAATGTATGGCAAACCACTTGATAGACGACGTGAAAGTAGTTCGGCAGTTTCTCTAGCTATTGTCATCTGTTGTGTCAACCAGTATAGCTTCTATTGGTGCACGAGGCGCAGTATTTCCGCGGAAATAGCACGGAAGAGAAATGTCTCGTGAGAATGACATAAACTATTAAAATCACACAACATTCAGACTACCCCTTTGTCATTTAGTTCCAGCTGGGCTATGAATTTGTCAGTCGAACCTTGTGCTTATGAGTAGACATTGTTTAAATCATTAATTCGCGCCGGCCATATATGCGAGCCATAAGCCTATTTATCAAGAAGAATCGACCCTCTGCAGAGCTCTGTTGTTAATGGTAACCTGGTTAACCCATAGACTTCTCTGTACCTAACATTTCCATCGTCATTTCTACGCCATTGTTTCCGAATTAAAAATCTAGAATTAGTTTTGTCATAAAGTGTGTACTGGCATAAATTTCTGTGACATGAGTTCGAGAGAAATTATTTACGCAACAGATATGGCTTTAGCCAGTGGAAGGATAAATTCAGGTGATATTTATCACATTCAGGGAACATTTAACAGAAGTGTTAATACATATCCATTCCACAGATGTTAGATCTAACCCATATCGTAGATATCATTGTTTTCATCCCAAGACCAAGCATGACATAAAAGGTGAAATGGCGGAAGGCCTATCACGGATGATAGAACAATTGTAATTGTCATTTAAAGAAGCTACTTTTTTCTTTGGAATTCAGTAAGTTTCAAATGATGGATTCAACTAAATTCGACATCGATGTTTATCAAAAGAGGAGTTTTGTTAAGCATTACCCTCTATTCCTTTCGTGGAAAATCTTTTCGTACAATTTGAAAACACCTACATGTTTATGCTGGATTGCATTTATCAGATTATCATCTCATACACATGGAAACAGAACGCGAAGTACACAAGTTACAAACCCACACCATGCGTATTTCTTCCTCACGTGACGCTCAGCAGAAGATGAATAGGTCAAGTCGTTGGCGGTCTGGTGTTGGTGTAATGTGACTATATATATGAGGAACGTCGTATCTGGTGTCTTCGGCATGGCACTCCATTGAAGCAGCACTATAAGTATGTGTTCCGCTTGCTGCAAGGAGACATCGTCTTGATATGGCCGAAATCGTGTAAAAAACAAGTGACGTTAAACCACGAGCAAACAAACAAATACTTTACCTGTTTTTTTTTTCTTTTTTGGCTGAAAAGCGTCCATATTTGTCTGAGGTCACGATCATACAGAGATAAGTAGTGCGTGACGTATGGTTGCAAGTTACGGTAATGTCAATACTATACTGCTTAGTTGCTTTACAATCCCATAGCATATTATGAAATTGAGATGCATGCAAGTAAAAACAGTTTACGATTCTCTTAACGTGATGAAATTTGTGTAGGTAACAACTTGTTACCCGCACGTTTTTCATGAGGATGTAACTTTAGTGTCACTTATGAAATATATCCAACATGTTATTATAGATAAAAGCTAGGATGGACAATTCTCTTGTGTAGCACAAGTTTGCCATGCTTATGATTTTCTTTGCCATGCGCCGTAGCATTATAAAAATGGAATGGGCTCTAATTAATTCTGGACATTTTTGTTGAAGTTTGCCATTCTCCATAGGACTTAAGAAATGGAATAGATAACAATTTGTGTTAATTGCACACATTTCATTGTAACTGACAAGACTGTCATCTCTTATATACATAGATAGCAATCTCACTTTATTCGAGAATCACATTCAGATTCGTCTGGAAGATTTAGCCGAATTCCAGTCGAAATCGGAAAATTATTCAAACTGACATCAAAGCAATAACCTAAATTTTGAAAAACCAGAAGTTTTTATCTCCTTTTCGGAAAGTTACTTATCCTTTCCCGGGTAAATGTATGGACGCCCTCTGCCATTTGCGCGCGTGCGCCGCCATGTCTGATCAAAGAGGAATGACTATATTTCTGTGACAGGTATACTATGTTTACTTCGGCCCGGTATTATTTCCCCATCAAACTCAAGCCAACTCTTTATGCTAGTCTTCTTTTTTTTTAACTAGAGGATCACCGTGTTATCCAAGATATGAATACCAGCATATACACCTTGTACAACAGGCTTTTGCCTGGTGCTTCTGGTTTGCTCAGTTGTATGTTTTCATGTATGGTTTACAAACACTGATATTTTTCATAGGATTGTCAGTCACTCAGATAATTTACAGCATAAAACGATACATCGGCAACCCTCCTCCAAAAAAAACACACACACACAACTTCAAGGCCGTATAAGTAAGTGTTTGATAAAGAGATCATTGGATAGAACGTTGAATGCAAAACTGCTCGAGCGATGTTAATCTATACAGGCTGAACGCATAGAGCAGATTCCGGGGTTGTTAATGGCAGTGTATACGGCCTTGAATGCTGTCTGGATGGAGGCCTATACACTTGAAATTGAATTTGCTTGCAGTTTAAAGGTTATGTAGTGTTCGCTGTGTAAGATTGCAATCATAAACATTTTTATGAATGATTAAGGTTCTTGCTTTCATTCACAGTGTGGTTATGATGAAAAAAGAATTTTCATGACAAATTAGACAGCATTGTCGAATGTAAACACGCTTGTGTTGACATTTCAACAAGACATTTTTTTCTCGGACTTGTGAAGGGATTGACTGGATGGAGGTCATCCTTAGGTTTGTATCTATGTCTGCAAGCCTTGTTTATTCAATGTGCAACCATTCACTTCATAATTTCATTACCAGGGTGCATCTGTGTAACACAAGTTCTTTGCATATAATCAAACCGTATGATCTTTGCTTAAGAAAACAAATGGACCTGGCGTTGAAGAAGAATCCAATGAAGTAAATAAATAAATAGAAAACGTCAAATAAAATACAGGAATTATCAACACACCACACCACTTCGGCTCAGGCTACTGTATATATGTAGGAAAGGCCCCACATTGTAAAAGTTTCGAAACAGAAATTATTGTTACAGAAGTTTCTACCCTCCAAAGAAGTCCTGATAACGAATTAATCCTTCAAATCAACGAAAATTCCTCCATAATGCCTCAAATAGCGGGTTATCGGAATTTTTTTTTTTTTTTGGAGGATTCTCAGTTCAACAGATATTCCACTGAATTAACCGACTGTATTTGAGTGTTTGATTGAAGCCTTCTGTCCATCCGTATAAGTTATAGAATGACATCTGTATATACATAGTCAAAGTATAATTCCTTACCAAGCCTCATTCCAGTTTTGCTTCCACGTGCATTTCCACCTGCTTTAGCATTGGTAGATGAAGCCTTTTCCATGATTGTTTTTTACTAACGGTTTCCTTTCTTTTGATTGACAGGATGGAGTTGGTATGGCACGGGGAGTTTGACCGTCTCTTCAGCCAGTACTACCCTCACGCCTGGTACCTGGTGCCCACCTTCTATCCCCCCAGCGAACGCTGGCAAACGTTCAAAGACAGTGCAAAAGTCCGCTTCTCCTGTCAGGTTAGTCTGAATTCTTACCAGTTTTTTTTTTTTTTTTCCTCTTGGGTTGCTAGTTCTTCCTATCAAATTGGTCTTGAACAGACCTTGCAAGCACTGAGAGACTCTGACGTGCTACACAAAAGAGTCCAAACTGCAGTAAAACAAATCGTTTCCTGCTGTGACGCTGCAGTGCCAATGTGTTACGTAATTGTTTTACGAGCACACATGCACCGAGAGGTGTGACGTAATGCAGAATAGTCCAAAGGAGAACAAAGCTTTGGACACCTTTGTTAAAGAAGGGAAGGAGTTTTACACTGAGCTAATGTTCCCGGATCTGGCAACACAGTGCGCCAAAATTTATTGAGGATCGTAATGATTTGAATGTTTGGAATGTCACTCATGTTGAATGCAAAACTGATCGGTGGTTTTACTTCAAGCTGGTTTTGAACCGTTTTCTGTTTCACTAACAACCTGTTAGCTTTAGTCTTTATTCCTACTCATCCCCCGTGTGTCTCACAACCCGTGTAGTATTTCTCTATGTTGGCCAATTCCATTGCCGCTAATAAAGCCTATAGTTGACATAAAATTTGATTTTCTAACAACATTTGAATACACAATCCTCCTTGGCCGAGATATCTGAAGTGCAATTTCTTAAGACCACGCGCCAGTAGCCCATGAGTAAAGAGGTCGAGTCTTCAAAATTAGGGGTTTTGTTTGAGCAGGAACTTGCCAATATTCGGTGGTTTTCTCTCCAGTCGGAATGCAGTGATTCCACAACGCTTTAGAATACATAACCTCTCTATAGTTATTATAATGATTTGTTCCCCTGCATAGTACTACTTTTTGTATTCATCAACATTTTTCAGTCTGCCAGTAGACCCATCTCGCCTATATAATACTGAGCTTGCACGTGTAGTCTTTTCTCAGCCATAAACACGATAAGAGCTGTACAGGCATACAGGTTATTCTTGCCTTTCATGTAGAATAAAGACGCAACTGAACTTTTTTTTTTTTTTTTTTTTGTACTTCACATATTCACGAAATGTCGGACTTTGGTCAAGTGTTTTTTTCCTTTCTGAGACAGGCTATTTATATACGCGAAGACAGAATGCAGCTTGGCCTCCTAACTCACCTGTCGTAAACCCTTCGCATTGTTATATATCATTATTTATACTTCACGCGTGCCTTAAATAAAGCTTCACTGCTTGTTTGCTTTCCCAGTATTTATTGTCGCTTTTAACATTATTTTTGGTCATGGCGCGACGTTATCTACCTGAGGCTGGTCGGTCTCAGAGCTCATCTCACTGCTGCCTCACTGCAATGTCACGTCGGTGACACCAACTATGACACCAGCCCATTCAGTAAGATTACACCAAACCGATCAGTGTCTGTTCAGAGTAAAAGTTAAGATTTCCAAGCCTTGGGTACATGAGCTGACTCGGTATTGAAATTGCGGCTGGGCCATGAGCATTATCATGCTGGGATATATACATAACTCAGTATGTGTTTAAATTATTGTCATCTATAGGTTTACTATTAGATGTAGACAGACACCGTGTGAGATGTGCAGTTGTGAAAAAAATCAATCATGTAAATAAATAAATCTATATATATATATTTCAGTGCGGCCACGGTTGGACTTCGATGAAAGGGCGAGTAATTTTCTGGTTTCACTTGAACTACAGCACTAATTCCGGTTACGTCCTGTTCAAGTTGTACGGTCAGCAATGCATGCGTTGTAAGAACGGCTGCTTCGAGCACGCTATGTGGTACCCGGAGGAGGTCATTAAGGTGAGAGCATAGGACGATAACTCTACAGGTTATGTATACCGGACTTGGCAATTGTTATATCATAGACATTCTTTAGACCTACACAAATTTTATTGAAACTTTTTGAATTTGACAGAGAATCTGATAAGCTTACTGGGGTAAAGCCGCTGTCTATTCAGCAGTGTTCCAGATTTCGACCTCATCGGCGAAAAGAGAATACAGATGCTAGAACCCCAACGCCGTGTGAATGAAAAAAAGAGACGATCTAAATATGACAGAGTACATTTATGCTCTTTGCATATGTCATTGAAGCATCACTATGTAATACTTTCATCGCGCATAGCTGATATTCTCTCGGCTTGACTATTCATTGTTGTTCGTCCTATAGCAGAGTCAGGTTTTTGGCGCAGAGCGTAGGCCTATGTTTAGGGTCATATAGTCCAGAGCCAGCATCTTACGCATGGATACCGGTACATATATATATATATATCATGAAGTGAGTCAACTCAGCAATGATTCATAATGCATAATAGGCTTTTCACAAATCGGAATGGTATGAAAGGCGACCGCAATTATTTATTTATTTATTTATTTGACTGCTGTTACACGCCTTACTCAAGAATATTTCACTTATACGACGGCCAACATTATTGCGGGAAGAAACCGAGCAGCGGCCGCGGGAAATCCATGAAGATCCGCAGATTGCTGGCGACCAAGTTAAGGAAAGCGGGCTAAATGTTGTGGTTGTCAAAGTTCTCTCTCAATAATAAACAATGATCCTAAAATAGATGATTTGTGAAGCAGTGTACAAAATTCTCCTTTAGACCGTCAAAGGAAATGAAAAGCACTTACAGTTGTTGCTTATTGACATGTACAGAAACCCCAGAAATATTTCTTTCCAAACACTATTATACACAAGAGAGTAAATTAACTCCACTGGATGTTTGTATTTAAGAGTTACCAACGTTGCGGAATTAGTCTTAAGCAGTGTATGAATAAAGATGCATGTAGGCCTATCTATATTTCTCCTTTATTCGTATGCACGCAGCAACGTTGATAACTCTTGATAAATACAAAAATCGGTTAGATGAATAGACAACATTCATATCATTTAATATAATCATAATTGACTCTCCCTTGATTTGTTCATCTTAACGAGACATTTTTTGCTTTTCTCCTTTGTCCACTGATGAACAGGTGATAGGTAACGTTTACAACCGCGTGGGTCAGATCTACTACGGCTTTGTTCGCCCGCCTCTCCGGATTGACCGTCGTGCGGGGAAACCCCGAAATCAGCACAACGCCGACCTGTGTCAGGCCTGCAAAGAGGGACTCTGCAAGGAAGAGTGGGCCTTCACGTGATGACAGCGACACCTAGTGGCAAGCTTTAAAAACCATCTTCCAAAGATTTAAATCTCATTCCAAGTCCGAAACTATGCAATACATCGGCAAACAGGCGAGTTTATCCGTCTGACGAGGTTTGTCCATGTGTCATGTGTCTAAAAACACTCCCCAAACATTTAAACAAAAAAAGCTAAAAAAAATTTGTTTTATGCGCATGTGCTGATTGTTACATCATGTGACGTGTGAGAATCTGTAATAATAGGTCATTTGTTTATCGATATTTGTTTAATATGGTTTTCTTCTTGTTTTGTTTTGTTTTTAATGGTCCTGCATATATGCTTTTTAGCGCAATTTTACGCATTAATTATAGCTTTCTTTTTAAAACACGTTTAGCACATTTCTCGAAAATATTACGTTTTACATTTCCTTTTTCGCTCGTCAATTCCATATCTACATATGTAGTGGCTTTTTTACTATCGTAATTTTTAATCAAACATCGGCAGCCATTTCATTCAGTGTACAATGCAAACATGTATCCCCATTATGTGGGTCAGCTGTCGCCTGAAAGATCAGTTGCATAGACATCTGCGTGAGCGAAGCAGCAATTTAACATATTCCACATACGTGTCCATACATGTCATAATCAGTTCACGAGAATTAGCTCGAAAGTTGTTTTTGTTTGAGAGTCTGGATAGTCTGTATATATGTAATTTACGAAATTATCATTGATATAAAATTCCTTGATAACACGCAACTGACGTGCTATTCGTCTTCAAATGATATAGTGCGGAAAGTTTTTGTCTGGTCGCTCCTCGTCCTCACACCACAGTTAAGTTTCTATTGACGTTCTTGACCACTGAGCAGTCCCCAAATCTGCAAGCCCTTAAACTATACAGGCAAAAACAAAGTAGCCAGGGCGTTGTTTTGTGGAATTTTAATCTCTGAAGAAAACATTTTTTATCTGAAGATTGGAAATGTTAGACTGAAATTTCAATTAAACGTCGTTTCTTAGGCACCAGTGTATCACCGTTTGTGTTACATTCCCGCGTCCTTGGTGAAGTGGAACCTCTTATAATGTATTTCTACACATGCATTTCATAGGTCACTACTTTATCGGAGTCATTTTATTATTTCACTATATCCCACCACAAATGTTTATTTGATTCAGTCGTATTAATTTGGCGTTGGTTTTAAGAAGCATATATCTAGATCTGGATTTTTTCTTCACTTGCTTCTATCGGAAGGATATCTCGATTTGAATCTCACTGTGTTTTTACAGGAGAAACAAAATTTTCAAAGATTTGTACATCATTTAGAACATGGTAAGTCCTTACCATGCTCACAGAGAAAGGCATAATTTCAGTGAAACAGCTAATTAGTTACATGTGTGAAATGCATAAAATGCTGTTCTCGTTAACACCTTCATTTCAATTTTTAATTTAATTTGAACATAAAGGTATGATTTCTCCTTGTTCTTAATGCAGTGCTATAAATATGTGTATGGATTTCAGATTTCTGACGCTATTTCCGGTCTGCCAGTGCAGGCCTATATTTTGTCACCCTTATAATTTTTGTGAGTTCTGTTGAATGTAAAATTGCAAGTTTTAATTGGACGATTTTGAACCGATCAGACTTCTTAACAAGCAAGCTATGAATATTCATAGACCACGGCGATGGTGCACATCTACGAAAACCCTTCCATATGTATGTATATATAGATACTAAGCATAATCCTCGGTCTGCTCACTCTATATCTCCTCTGCTATACACCTCGGTCCGCTCACTCGACATCTCCTCTGCTATACACCTCGGTCCGCTCACTCTATATCTCCTCTGCTATACACCTCGGTCCGCTCACTCTATATCTCCTCAGCTATACAACTATATACCGATATATATATTTTATTGCTGTTACATGGTGATATACTTTTACTTGACTTACAAGTCGCAGTCATGCGTCTGGTTACATTATAGGTGTTGCCTTATCTTTGTACACGTGATCTTGGTTAAATGGTTTCCTCTGGTGTAATTATCGTTCATATTTATTGCCGCGTGTGCTGTTCGGCTCACTTACAATGTATGTTGTATATATATAGGCGTATCCCCGTTGTGGCTGATATATAGAAAATGGGATTCTATTAGACTTTTCTTTTGGCGTTTTGTTCTATAGTACGGTACTTCTTTGCATGTACGATTGTTAAACTCATGGTAAACAAGCAAACAATTACAATTAGTGCGTAAAAGCGTCGTGCATGCCAGTAGATTTGCCTCTCAAGTGCATTAGGCCTGTAAAGTGCACATTTAATACTTGGTGTTTGTGAAAGCATATCTCTCTCTTGGTATGCAATGTCACAGCAATTTTCAGTGGTAACTACATTTTACATTTTGCCAACCGTTTCGATTAGACAGTGTCAATTGTACAATGGGTTCCGCCGTGATCAATGCAAGCGTTTTGATGTAAAACCCATTATTGAATATTAAGAAAAGCAATAATATTTTTCTGAGTATCATGTATAAATTTGTTTGTGAATTTCTATTTCATTGAATATCATTCCGAGTTTGACACGTCATCTTTCTGACTGACATTAAAAGGAGACAAAATTTATACACGCGCTCAAAACAGCTCTAAACTATGCAACAAAATAATGCATTCCAATAAAACGTCGCTCAGTTAGTAATATACAGTATTTTACATATGGACACTGCACAGCACCACTCACCGATAGCATACAATGTTTTCGGCCATTACGATCAACGCCTTTCACAGTTTCCATGTCGCCAATCACTACATCAATCTGTTGTGGCACATGCAATAGGCGATAGTTTACGCACCATAAAATTGCTCACACTGCGAGGAGTTCATTCACCACATTACATCCAGAGAATCTTCTGGTCCGACTCAACGTTCCTCAGTATAGCATTCTGTGCGGTGTCATGTGATGTTCTGTACAACCATGGTAAGAGAGACAACATTCCAACAAAAACGTAAAATCTCATACCTTGTACACAGTGGGATCATGTGCAGCATAACTTATCACACTTTGTACTTTATTGCATACCGCTACCCGCCTCTTCATGCAAACTTGAAGCCTTGAAGCCTCGACGAATTTGGTTATTTGAACGAAGGCAAATTGCTTACTGCGAGGGCATGATGAATGTGTTCAACAAGGCTGGTTACGCGGAGAGTCCAATGTATACAAATGTACAATAACACGAGTCGGTGATTGGACACACGACAATACATTTGTGTTTCCCGGTGTACAAAGGCCTGCATACGTGTCTCTATCGTATATCAATGCGAATAAACTGGAATGATTGGGAAAGTACAGCATTTACAGAACGGTCACAAAACACAAGCAATTCTCCACCCAGTTCGTAATTATACGTCAGAACTTAAAAATCAACGATGTGCACAACATTTTTAAACCATATAAGGATTTCATCTTGTCGTATTCAGCGATCTGCATTTGCATTTACCCCGTCATACAGCTCTTTGTTCTAGTATAATTATATAATGAAAATCGCCACTTCACTGTTAGTAGATAAATATTTGAAGGTATTAATGTATTGTTAGTATACCGACCGAGGGAAGGGATAACTTGTATCATACGAAGTTTATTTCTCTGCATGTCCTGTTTGATGGATCCCTAAACAACTACATGGCCAAAGGGTAATTTCCTACAGAGGGAATTTCCTTCTTTGCACCCGTCACTATATCGCCCGTCAAATGATCACACCTGTTGGCGGCCTTGTTCATTTCACGAAACTTAATATTTTTTTTAGCTGAAGCAAAAGTGCTCTGTACAAGAGCAACACATTCTTATGAGCAACTCAAGTTATGAAGAGTGTTTAACTTCATATCTGTTTTTTCTATTTTGGTTTTTGTTTTAGAAACAACCCATTTGGGACAAAAACCTATCAACTAAAGCAGTTTATTGAACTTTGCAAATTTCATGAAACCAGCTAGCTCTTCCTTTCCTATATGCACGTGTATTCATCATACCTGCGTGGTGTTTTTATAGTGTCTTCATCTTACCTTGCAATCCGAATCACGATTTTGTCCATTTATATAATGTGTAACCTCAGGAAATCAAAACAATTTTCTTCTGTTAAAAAGTTGTAAATATATCCCTCGTTTATTATTATTATTATTATTATTATTTTATGTGTGAATTTTGTTCAATTTTAATGTTTTAATGCGTGCTCTATACTTAACGTTAAATGTCATAATGCGTAACTATATAAATATATACACATATATATATATATTATGAGTTCAACCTTCCAAACGTTTCCACTGGAACTGTGCTAACCGCCGTGGAAAACCAAGGTGGACGCGCCATCCTATGGTTCGCCAAATGGACGGTTATAATTTTGACTGTAAAACTTCAGTGAATTGCCTGCTGTGAACGCATTATATATGCTGTATCCGTTGCACGCGGTGAATGTTCTAAGCCACACCACAAGCGTTACAATGTGCCTTCTAAAGCTCATGCACTGGATGGATGATTCACAGAAAACGATGATTGAAAAACCTCAAAATCTGTCAACACTGGAAGATATACACCAGTGGTATAAAATTGCAGTATACATAAGTTTGCAGAGTTTCTCACTATGCAATAGTTTATTTATTGCGGTGGTTATACACAGTATAACTGAAGCTCGACTGGTGCAGTGAGATGTTGTATCTGTCACAATAGAGTGATTTGTCTGCCTTCGGCACAGTGCATATGTCACGGAAAATAATTATATGCATTCCATGTTATATGGTGACATGAAAAACTTCACCCCTGACCTCTGGTAAAATATACATGTTTATGTTTGGCAAAGCTATAATCTAACTTTGCTGATTTGATATGGGAATTTCTTTACCTTCTTCATTGTTCCACGAAGCATTTGAAACTTCAAGTGTGCAGTTGCCGCGTGCCATGGAAAGTCTGTGCATCTGAACCTGCTGAAATCATGCGAGTTAGTTGTGTTTTTTGTTTTAAAATACGTATCAAACTGTATTCCATTTAGTTTACTGCATACATGTGTTTAAGCTTGCAGAAAGCGTGCGAGTTGGTTGTATTTTTCACAGTGCATATGAAACTGTACCCTACCGGTATCTATAGCTTACCCAGCATTCCGCTTTAAATTTACACCATGCGAAAATGTTCACCACTTTTTTCGGTATTTGATGTGTGCAAACTATTTAACAATGTATTTGTATATATTTAATATCCACTAATGAAAATACATCTGATATTTACTGGAAAAATTACTTGGCGAGTTGAGATTTGTGTTTTTAATGTTTAACTTGTCGTTGGGGATTAGTAAGCCCAAGAGTATTTGATCATATTACTACTTATTTATTTAGTTTGTGTTTAACACTGATTTCACAAATATTTCACTAAGATGATGACGGTAGGTCGTGTTTATGGATGGAGAAAAATGAGCAGAATCCGGAATAAAACACTGGCTGAAATCTGGGATTGCTTAGGGTCAAGGTCATTGTGAAGGTCAGAATGCGCCAGAATGTACCTATAGTGCGACTTGCTATAGTTGGTAAATGGTGTACTCGTAAAACTCCTTCCCGCCTTTCACAAAAGGGTCCAAAGCTGTGCATATTTCTGTTCTTTCCCGCTAGTGCTTCTCAACTTTTATGTGCTTGTATATTCACAAATCACTGAAATAGTGCACAAGCAGCAGGAAACAAAGCGTTTTTGCTGCGGTTTGGACCCTTCTGTGTAGCCCGTCAGTCTCCCATTGCATGACTTAACAACCGGACGTTTTTCGTCACAAGATTATTCTGCGCAAAAATATGTATTTATCGTTTGAGTTATTTTTTTTTTCTTGTTTTTTTTCGCCGTACAGGCCAAGGTACAGTTAAATCCCACACAATGTTGTGTCAGATGTTTCTTTATTCAAATGTTTTTAAACGCCGGTCTCAAGAATATTTCGTTTATAAAATACAACGCCGTTCAGTTTTTGGTGGCTGAGGAACCTGGCGTGGTAAAGCCACTTCTGACGGATACTGACGAATTTTCTCACGTGTGACCTGCTGATGTGCGCACTATACTGGTGAAAGACAGGCCGTTTTCACCCAAAGTTGGACAACCCACGGTCCATCGCATATTGTCATCGGTGAAAATTTAAACATTGTGTTTGCGTGAAATCGGTCCTAAAGCCGTGGAGCTGGATTTGAACCCACAAACTTATCCGTCAAGAGTTAGTGACTTTTTCATGGAAGCAAGTTTTTGTTTCATTGAATTTAAGGTCTTACACATGACGGGCATGGTGCACTTATATGACGGTGTACAGTTTTTTTGAGTGCAGTTTGAAGCTGTTGTGTCCGCAGTAACTATCACACATTGCAACACGATGTACAGAAGCAAGCTCCCAGTGAATGTCTTACTTGTGAATGGCCGCTAAAGTCAATGGAAGACCAACTATTGGGCCCAATCGCCAGCTTACTGCCCGCAAGGGCCCCAAGAACAATGGAGGAGAAAAAGTAATCTCAGGGGAAAAAAGTTCAAATTAAATTTAAAAAACGTTGATGTCTATTTTCAAAATATCAGAAATCGATGAAAAAAAAAGAAAAAAAACCCCTCAACGTTAAATTTAATTGAACTAAAGGAAGCCTTGTGTCAGGCGAGGAGTGATCACCCAGTTAGCCCTGACGGTTGAGAAAGGCAAGCACAGTCAAGATTAACCCAACTCGGTCAAAACTCATCAGTGATTAATTTATTTATAATTATTTAATTGGTATTTTGTGCCGTACCCGTACTCAACATTATTTCACTTATACGACGGCAACCACCATCATGGTGACAGGAAACCAGGCAGAGCCCGGTGGAAACACAGACCCTGCCCACATACGACTGAAAAGGAAGCCAGCTAAGGCCGCACTTGAACCCACAGCAACCTCATTGGTGAGAAGTTCATCGGTAATTGCATTGCGCTGCAACGCTAACAACTACATGTGGGCCACGGACGCCCGGGCAATGCGTTTAACTTTGTCTTTGCAAACTGGCCAATAGTTAAAAATCTTTAGTGAATCATTTTAAATACTCTTAATCAGATTTAGCAAAACCTGCACACAGCTCTCCGTTTACTTTTGTGAATGCAGACAGAACAGGATGGAAAGAAAAAACAACAGAAGAATCATCTCAAATTTCGTTGTCCTTTATTCCCAGCATACTAAACCATAAACAATGAAACAGAATACTCCATTTTCCTCGTTTGTTTTTCGTTCTGTCCAGTGCAGACAACATGGCTGCTGAGTTTTCATTTTTTCACAAGAGATGCTGGAAATGCAGTCTGTACATTTCAAAATCATTTATAATCATATACTTAACAAATGGCGTCTAAATAACTAAGACTATACACTTTTAACTAGCGTTCATCCATGTTGTCAGATTAACTCTGAAACTCAACAACTTCTTTGAAGCCACTTTGCAATACAAAGCAACACACATTCTGAGAGCTTAAGAAAGTATAAAAATATATGCAGCAAGGTTTGGAAAAACCAGGGGTACTCAGAGTGCACTAGTATCTATGTCTTTTGTGTAAAACATAAATAAGATTAAAATGTTAACTATGCAAAAAACATAATAGCTTGTCTACTAAGCAAACACGTAAACAGGTTATCACAAAGCAAAGTACCAACAGAGTTTGCGGACAATTGTACTTCAGTTTCACTTCTGAGTCCAAAACTAATATCTGTACTGCACGCCTAGGCAAATATCAACTGTACTTTCAATATTTACAAGGCAAACATAACTTCTTTTAGTAAGCGCACTTTATATTACAGATTTTCTAACCATTAACAATTCTTTTTTATACAATTTATGGGTTTCGCCCAATTCCATGTTTTTGCCAAAAAACAGCACGTCACTTAGTTTGTTAGATTGGCCTCACCATCCTCTAGGGTGTATACACAAAAAATGAAACTAAAATGTTAGCAAAACATGAACAAGGTTTCAAGCTCTTCACAGTTTTATTTATTTTAATAATTACTGAGGCTTAACACTCTGTTCCAGAACATTTCACTTATACCATGAAGGTTAGGATAATGTGTAGAGGAAATGAGTTTACAATAAAAGTTAAGAAAATTGATTTACGAAGATATGAGAATGGAAGCCTAGTTCTTCAAATAATGTATAACTCCCCTTGCTTTAAGGTAAATGACAGCTCATGGCTGTGGTACTGTTCATCTGAAAGATAACAAAATTCTCTCTTGAATGAAAAAATCTGTTTGTATGAATGCCTTGCTGAATTATCTTCATTTGAAGTGTGGAGTATGATGCTGCCGAATGAAGGATCTGAAGGCGCCCATGCTTTTCACCGTATGAGGGAGCGACCAATCAGAGTGCTAGGATACATCAGCCGTTTATAAGCTGTGACGTAAAGGTTCTGAGTTGTCTGTCAAATGTAACATGTAATAACATAGGGACAGCACGCTGTTTTAATGTTATATGTTTTGATTACAACAAGTACATGGATGAACAATGCTGCAAAGTATTCACAGCGCAATTGTGTTGTGGCAGTAATCAGTTTCTTGATCATTTCATGTTATAAATTGACATATACTTAAGTTACAAACACAACCTTAACAGCTTACTACAGTCACAGTCTAGACAATTAGCTGCATTTCATGCTTGTTGAAAGAGCATGCTCAAATGTCTGTTTCCGCTGTCATAGTAGCCGTTAAAAAATATACTTTATCGAAATGAACATAATATTGTGCAACCTTTTTTGAAAACTTAACTTACAACATTCGCTGTCTTTCACTTTAAGAGCTCTTGTTCAGATTTGCAGAAGTATTACCCCAAATGCTACAGTAAGGTGTTCACATTCAGAATGTTGCCATAGTGCAGTTCCATTTGTGTAAAGTATACAAGAGAGTTATGACAAAATGGGAGGTAACAATCCATTCCAAACAGTCTTATAACTTTATACATTTTACCTTTGGTTACAAGAACACAAAAAGGAAAACATACACAGTGGGTTTTCAAAACACTGACTCATTTCATCAAAGGCAAGCAATAAACACAGAAACAATTACACAGGTTCGTGTGTGAAAAAAAAGACTCAAATTTAAATGTCCTTCAATTTGAAAACAAGTGAAAAGGCATTAAATGGCAAATGACAAAAATGAAATGGTATTACAAATAACAGGGAGCAAACGGCAAGAGCAGAGATCTGAGACGGTCAAATCGACGTGAAATAAAGCAAACCACAGCCATAAGTCAAAACAAACTAGTAAATAAATTTGTCTGAACAGTGCAAAAAACCCTGTAACATTTCTCATATAAAATCTAAGATGACAGTCTGCTTTAAAGGGCTGTGCAATAATGAAAATAACAGTAAAAATTAATGCAGAAAAAAGGAACTAATAAATTCTCTAAACCAATAAACCAAGAAAACAAATACTGTGTATAGCCATGAAGAAAATATATTTACCAAATGTCAAATATATACATTAATTTATACATACAATAAGTCCACCATTTAAACCCAAAGGCTTCAAGCTGCATAAATGCCATATACAAACATAATAAATTTCTGTTGCCCAAACATGTGGCAACGACATGCAAAAAGCATTAAATAACATTCAAAGTCAAAGCATAATGGACTCCTTCTAAAAATTCCATGCCCAGCATACACTGGCATGAGACGGACTGAAACACATTGTTCATGCAATAATAACTTACACTTAGCTATGTAAAACTTAAAAGCTGTAAAGCTGTTTTTTTTTTTCACACGTGATCTTAACAAAAGTTTATAAGTCATTATTATAACTAAAAGTCAAAATTTTCAAAATCTTACCACAGACATTGTACTCCTGGAGGTGTGTTCAGTCTTATGATCAGACCACAATTTTCATGTCATTTCTTAAGGAAGGTATTAAATGGACGGACCAACACTTAGATATATTAACATCCCTAAAAAAAAAATAAAAAAAAATAATTCAAAAACATGTGTGTGCCCTCTGTTCCAGTAGGCAATTACATGCACATTTTTCTCTTAAGCTCACAATATTAGCACTTTTATAAAAGGTGTATGATCTTAATATATGCCAAGTCATAAATAATCTACAAGAAGTTCACTTCTGTTTCCACTATCTTCTTCTCAAAATGAGGAAAAGCCGATCAAGTCCGTATGGATAATCGACTTAGTATGGCCCCTTACTATACAAACATGGAATGGCCACACTTACATCATCACTGACTTACTTACCAGTGAGATTGTGATATTATACAAGTATGGACATGAAAGGTAAAGAATTTTTGAAGACAAAATAAACAAAATGTTTTGTAATACATGCAAGGCATAATCCCAAAGCAAACAGGAACAGCAGAGATCACCTATAGACTACCCATGCCTATAACATAGAACATACCATTTTTGGAAGATCTGTTCGCTCCGAAATTAAACAACAATTACAGTTAATTAATGAATACGGTTCAAAATACTCTCAGCAGTAAGCACTTAGAAGTTTTATGACCATAGAGGAAGGATGTCGATGGAAAACTTAGAATTTAATTTTGTATCACTCCAATATGTTAATCAGGGGTTGTGGCAATTTAGACGCGTACTACTCCTAGGTGGTTTCAATATGCTAGAGTAGTTCCAAAAATAATGAATGCTACAGTGTAGTCTGAGTCTGTTTAAACAGACATTTGTAACATCACCATTTGTCGTGGATAACAAATGGTTACCTGTAAAATCAGTGACGCAAGGTACAAGTGCAAAAATCAAATCCTACTGCTCCACCTAAGTCTTCACAAATAACTACAACATTTAAAACCATGGCTTACTAGTGTAAGTACTGATATGCTGGAAAGCCAGGCACCTGCACCTTTGGTAAGGATCACTCAAAGCTCTGTTTGTCACTGACCATGTGGGACCTACAGGTAAACTTTTTATGTCCCAGAAGTTCACAGTTGTAACAGACAATTTACATCTCTAAGTTTTGGAAGAGCGAATGTGGGTTGTCTGCAGTTGGGCCAGTGGGTGTATTCAAATGGAGTCAAGTTCCAGCTTAAAACTTACAGATTCAGAATAAAAGTTTATCTTCTGAAGCCCATGGATTAACACTTCACTGCCAATATAAATCCAATATAAAATCATCTCTTGAGGTTTGCTATTGGCTTTTATACAGTGTTTCATGAAACCATGAAGAAAATTTGAACGCTGGTATGCACAATTTTGAGACAAAAAAATGGACAATAAAGATGACAACTGAATATTGTGGTAATGATGTACATGCATTGTTCACAATTTTGATCATGCAAATATGACAATATCCAAGAGTTTTATACAAATAGGTCTTATTTGTTTTTCTTTCTGTTTATAAATCAATGGTTGTTAATAATTAAAGTTCTTATCACTGTCAAAGTCTGCTCAGGGCCATTGAAGCACACAGTGCAGTCACAGGGAATCTGACTAGCTTGATGTTTAGCTGATGGACCATAAATTGGTTTTCCTAAAGCAAGTATCTAAACCCTCGCTATAACAAGGTCTTTCTTCTGAGCACTACATTCCCTCATTTTCAGGTCTTTGGGAAATAAGAGACATCAAGAAATGAGGGAAATTCCTCTGAGCAATGGGGTTTTCATGTACCTAACACAGAGTTGTCTCCCTTCTAATCACATCCCAACTAAGCTGGCAAGAGTAAAGAATGCAGCTGCAGCTCAAGGTCCTGTTTTAACCCAGAAGGTAGACAGCTTCCCCTTGTAATACTATTAAGTTTATTGTCACCAATTTATCCATTTAGTCTTTACCTACATGCAGCAAACTGCACACGAGGCACATTTCATTCTGAGGCTCAGAATACAAGTTTGTAGCACCATCAGTGGTAATACAGATACTCACTAAAGTTTTCATTGAATTTCAAAGTGAAACAATAAAATACAGCATCTCACTTGTCCAACAGTTTCCTGCTAACATGAAATGCTTGTTGTAAAGTGTAATATACATATTCACAATGTCTCTCTCTATTACTTAAAGAGCACATCTTCCTGAAGAACATGTGCATCCTTCTGTACGGCAACCGCGCAGCCCTGAACAGAACAAGAATCCTTCCAATGTACTTCTTCCCAAAAGAGCTGGCAGCTGCCATCATAAGTCGGCAGTATTCTGTGTTTAGGCTGAATTGCCTATGTCCTGTCCAATGACCTTGGAATCCTTGTACAGGTAAATAACCTAGCTGCATCATCCGCTGGTGATAGGGCACATACGCCTGCATGTTCAGTGTACTCGATTCCCGTTAGCAAAACTGCCACCGTCCAAATCCAGGTCACTGAATCCTTGCCAGCAAGGTGCCATCATTCCACGCCAGTAAGTTGAAATCAAGTACTTGTCAACAAGAGGGCTGACTCTGTTTACAAACATGTACACTGCATTCATGTTGCTATTGGTACATGGTATTTACAGAAAAATGAATCCATGCCAGTGAGCTGCCTCTAATCAGTTCTGGTGAAATGAATCTCTGCTGAGAGTATGGTTGCTTTCAATACATGGTGCTAATGTTAAACTTGAACCCATGATAGCAACCAGCAAATGACCTGAATCCATGCCGGAAAGATGACATTTTTTGCTAACGTAGAATGAACTGAATCCATACCGACAAGCTGCCACTGTTCAGCTGGAATGAACTGAATCCATGTCATCATGTCATTATCACCACAGTTACGCAGCAGAACCAGAATTTAGACCATATATCATGAAATCATTCTACTATCCAAAATGTCTTGTGCGTTTTTCAGCGAGGTTATGAG
Source organism: Acanthopleura granulata (assembly GCA_016165875.1). NCBI lineage: Eukaryota > Metazoa > Mollusca > Polyplacophora > Chitonida > Chitonidae > Acanthopleura > Acanthopleura granulata. The sequence continues at coordinate 26,292,011 of JABBOT010000080.1, read as the reverse complement.
CAGTTCCAGGTGCCTTTCGACCTCTGACCACTCCTTAGCTGTCTGACCTCGTAAGAGAGGCCAGGAGATCCCCGGGAACACAATATGGCCATTCAAATTCTCGGGATGTGGTGAGATAAGGGTGTGCCTGAAAAGAGAAATCCAAACCATTCAGACTCTGTTAAATGGATCACTTGTGTGAGTAGCCATATAGTAAATTAAGGCAGGCAACTTGCTGAGCACAGAAAGAATATACATGTACAATATGAGCCACTTTTACAAGCAATCAGAAGTTTTTAATTTTGATTTAATTTATTTCTCACGTTGGTATACATGTACACTTCCTCATCCTCTTGATCACACTGGCTGAAGTAAAGTTAACATTTTGAGTTTTTTCAACCAATACCACCAAGAAATTGTAATATAATAAAGCTTATAAAATTTCTACACATTTAAGCACAAACAGCATAATCAGCCAAATTCATAGAAACCATACAATACTGGCAGAATAGAATAAATGTTCCACTGTAAACTCTCACCTCTACTCAGGGCATAAAATTTGACACAAATGTAAAAACAAACAGCAATTAGCCACTCTGACAGAAACCACAAAACATTGGCAGAACTTGATTTGACCACAATGCATGTATTGTAAAATTGTTACCTGTACTGAGGAGCCTCCTGTAACCCGCGGTTGGTCAAGAATGCTCGGGACACTCTCAGTAGCTGGTCATTTACTGTCCGAAGGTCAGACTCTCTGTCAAAACAAGAGATATCAGACATGATGGATTGATTGGACTGCTGTTTTATACCATATGTTTTAGACAGCAATCAGGTTTATGCAGAGGAAACTGGGTAATGCTCTGAAGGAAACCACAGAGAGTAACTGCTGTGTGACATCATCTCATTGACATTTCAATTTACAGGTGACATCAGTCAGCTTTTTGACTTGAGGAAACTAAGCAAGTAGTACCCTGGGGAAACCAGTGCACTGAAGTAGCCCCAGGTACAGTTTATGTACATGTACAGTGTATCACTGAAGCAAAGACAACACAAACTGGCTTTAAAAACACAATCTCATTAGTCAATGGCTAGAGGCCTAAACTATGAAGGACATCAGGATTTTGGGTATTTAGGTATTTTTGGTATTAAATAAAAATTACACTGCTTTGATTTTTTAAAAATAAAATTACACAGCCTTGAGTTAATTCCCTTTCCAATTCAAACATAATTTTAGGAGAATACCAGCTGGGCAGGTTTGAAAATCTTTATTCAACATCTCCCCATATAATAATGCTCATACATGTATAGGTAAAAAACCTGGTTCATACATGTATAGGTAAAAAAACCTGGTTCATACATGTATAGGTAAAAAACCTGGGTCATAAATGTATAGGTAAAAAACCTGGGTCATACATGTATGCAAACATGAAATGCTAGTCTGCATGTGTTTTAACCCCAATAGCTTGCATATCAAATAAAATCGAGTCAATTACATACCTGTGCATCTAAATTTGTTATTTTTGACGAATGAATGTTATATGGACTTTTCAGAGTATTTCCTTCAACTGGTGCACATGGCAATATGGCAGACCCACATGTACTTACCTGGCATTTGTAACGTTAATGGCAGACCCACATGTACTCACCTGGCACTTGTAATGTTAATGGCAGACACTACAGCTGTGAAATTTTCAGCGGAATCCTTAAACTCGTTAATGGCATACCGTAATGGCACTGCAAGCAGGAAACAAAACGCACTGGCCTTGAAAATATGTCGCCTTGCTGCATTTCTGGATGGAAGGAATTGTTATGCAAGACTAACAAGAGACATCTGTGCAAGCAAATTAGTGGGAATATAAACACAGGATTGGAAATATGGCTCCTTTTGCAGCTGTTTGATTTGAAGATCCACAGTCAATATTTTCTTGTAGTTTAATGAAACTAGAGCAATCTCCAGCCACATGTTTACCGAAAACGCCAAACTGTTGGACACAAACATACAGGAAAGTAGGCCTTACAATATAAGGTGATAGAGCTTGTACTGAAGGATACATGTGGTTGCTGTGAAAGGCAAAAGTTCAAAAGAATTTCACATGCTCATAAGAGACAAATCCTCAAAAACAACACATTAATTTATAAATAAGCTTCTGGAATCACTTTCAAACTTTCATTTATACCCACTAACAAATCCATCTGACATTTGGGTGAACTCCACATTCCTCACAGTGTACGGGCAACTCTCTTATTTATTTGATTAGTGTGAGTTCGTTTAGGCTTTGTGTGGACTCATGATCAACATTCATCAGTAAAATTGCTTTAGGGGTCTATTGGAGTTATGTGCATACTTTATACGAAGGGAATGCAAATTTATCACAATTCAGTGAAAACGCTACGCCTCTGATTGGTCCATATGCTTTGAACAGACTACCCTATTCGCCAAACAGACAAGCAATATGGTCTTGTGCCTTTGATATTTTTTCTGCATTGAGGAATTAGAAACAAAGGTTGAGTTTTCAATTTCATTTCTTCACCTCACTTTCATGTAATGTGGGCGTCTTTTACAATTTCTGTATAAAATATGCTCCGTGAGGATGAACGTATCAGGGTGAATCTTTACCTAGGCTGAGATTCACATTTTCCATGTCACTGCTGTAAGCCTGCAGGTAATCCCAGCCCTCCTCTAGCAGATCATCCAGACGGGAGATACGCAGAGGCAATATGGCCGAGTCAGCAAGTCGCATCGTCACCTCAGCCACGACCTTTGACATGGTGGCATGGAGACGCAGGTCAGGGTCGATATAACGCAGTAGATAAGGGTAGGTGTCATATAAAGTGCCGTACGCTGGGTAATTAGGTAAAGTACGGAAGGCCTGTAAATACAAAAACCAAGGGAAAAGTCAAATTTCAGTGAAAAATTTTTCATGGCATTAATTTGTCATATGGAGTTTGCTTTATCAGCCTTGTTTTGGGAGCATTTTTCTGCTTAGAAAATGTGGCAAAATAGGTAAGATAGGCCTGACCCAGGCACTACTGTTTTATGTCAAAAATTATGACAAGATCATACTTCAATTGCATGAACACTGCTCATTGTGTACAATACATCGCAAATACTGGTAGTCTTATTCATTTTTACACGATACATGTATAACGCAGGACAAGAAGCGCTGACCAATACCAAGACCACCAGTGTCAAGGTACACTGTATTTACTGAAAAGACTGAGTTAACTCAATGATGCATTCGTATCAAGGGTTTGGGCTGGAGAGCACTATATATATTTACTGAAAAGGTAGAGTTACCTCAATGAGACATTCACATCAAAGCTACACTGTTAACTCAGTTAGGTACTCACATTAATGTTGTAAGTGTAGGCTGGTGAGAAGGAAGGGACACCCAGAAGGTAGAGGAAGGGAGCATAGTCACTGTCCCCTCCCAATAAAGGCACACTGAAATGATAACAACAATCAAGGCTTGATCTCGGATATAACTTAGGGCACTAATACTAGGCGTATCAGTTGTGAGGCAACATAAAACAGAACTGCTACACAGATAACCACATAAATACTTTCAGAAACAGTTTCATACAAAACAAACCTATATTTTTTGTTCAACACACTTTTTTATGATTTATATTATCTGTCCTTGTTTGGGCACCCATGCTTTATATATGGGCGCCCATACTTTATATACATGGGCACAATAAAAAAACACGTGAAATGGATGGTTACCAGAGTGCACAGCTGTGCATAACTACTATCAACAAAGCATTGGATACCCAATAAGAGTGGCTTGTGACAGTGGACATTTACTACCAGCAGTGAAGAGGCAACACTTGCAGAAACACAACAAAGACAATGACAGTGAAAGGGCACCAGGAGACAGAAATTGACAGTAGATAAGCAATAAGCCAGATAAATGCGGCTGTTTTGAGTGTTCACCAGGTGCTACAGGGCGTTTTTGCAGGACAGGTCACAGGTGGGATAACCAAAAGCACATGGTCACTTGTGCCCTACAACATCACAGCGACAGTACAGCTCTTGGTTCAGTTCCAATGTTTTAAGTATATTTTCAACTTGAAACTATGTTTCAGCAGATGTAAAGTCTCAGATGTCTTGAAATTTAATGACTTATAACATGCCTTGAAATCTGTTGAGTGCTGAGAGTCAGTACACTTGAACACAGCCATTTGGATTTCTGTGCTCAGCAGAGAAGAAATCTCAATCACATGCACTCGAAACAGCTATCAAGGAGAGGAAGCCACACTGGACAGATAATAACACAGATGTGTGATTATACAGACGTACTTTGGCTGTGGGTAGGCCGGGTCAGTGCCTGGCCGTGGGAAGTTGCTTGCCCACATGTCGTACACGCTCATCCCCGGGCCATGCTGAGGGTCAGCACATGGCACAGACTTGGCAGCCTGCAGGATCACATCAGTCAGTGTGGGACTGGATTCCGCATAGAAACTGTGGTTACCTGTACAGATATTCAGACACCAAGGTTACATCTAACGGACAATCACAGTGTCTGTGGTTACCTGGACAGACAATTAAAATATGTACAGCCTTCAGTAAAAGAACACACACACATATATATATATGCAAGAGCAACAGCCAGCATGAGACTGGACTCCACACTGAAACTATGGTTGTTCGCATGGCTTTCAGTATAAGGCCACTTTAACTGATATATCTGTGTAATTGCGCTTTCGTTAGCGTCACCCATACGGAAACACCTGTCCAGGCCCAGGATACATTCTTATTTAAGGATACACAGTCTTACAACAACTTTAAGAAAACAGTTTTCAGTTCTTTTTCATTTAACGCATTACCTTAAGTGTATGCAACATAGACTGATTTTGTAGATCAACAAATTTGCAGCGCGATGTTTAACAGTGTACCTAATTGAGCAGTGAAGCTAAAAAACACACATTCCTCTGTGAGAAAGAGAAATATTTCTGGTCAAGTATGATTCACTGTGTATCTCTCACCCACCTCTTATTAAGGAATCCAAGTTAATATATGCCACACCTCCTGCTTCTAACTGCTTGGCATTTTCCTGGAAGGGTACAAAATTATTGGACATTATACTACTTTTGAAAGAATACCATGAACACAGTGGCATCATGGAACACCAAAAATTCCATTTAATAAAAACCTGACAACAAGATTTTTAGTTAATCACGACCTTGATTGTGGGGTGTATTTTAAAGATGTGCTGGCGTCATATTTGCTATTGCACATTGCCCATTTTCCTTGATAGCCATTTAAGTGCAAGACGGCAGTGATTTTTTCAAAGGCAGAGATATCAACATAATGCTCACTATATGACTAATATCCTGTGACTTAATAAAGCCTTTCTTGTAAAGTCTGAAGCACTGCATGGAGAGCAATCTTCATGCCTTCCACACTTCCCTGATTTGGTGTAATGCTAAAATACTACATGATGTACTCACAAACAAATACCCACATCATACTGGTGGAAGAAAAGTGGTCTTCAGTGAATCTAAGACTGCACAAACTATTACTCAATGTTAGGTAGCAGACAACTATCCACTCAACCACATATGATAAGTTGCTTTAAATCATTAATAATGTGAATTATATTGTCAGATTTGTGAGGTTTTAATGTGCTCCAAATGTTACCATTGCCCATTTATATGCTCCAATCTGTCCATATTTGGAGGCATCCCAGAATGCAAATATTATTGTCCTTCTTGGCCTCCACCCTGAAAGACAGAAAAAGTAGGATCCCTAACAATATGTAAAAGCTCCAGGTACTTTTAAAGAAAAATGTTTTTCATGCTGGCCAAGTTCTCTTTTCCCAAATTTACACATTTTCAATGAATTAAAAATGCAAACTAAAAACAATGCCATATCAATACAGGTACAGTATTTCACTTTTCAAGTTTTCCACATACTTTGAGCACAAAGCACCTATTCAATAATTTTTTTTTAAGACGTGAACTTACAAACTGCTAAATGTAATTCTGCAGCTGGGAACAGACGTTTAAAAAATTAATTATATCTGAAATACTTCCTTGGAAAGGGTTTTCACATCTATCCATACATGTATAAAGTTTCTTGATTCTAAAATAGTTTTGAGACTTTTACCAAGTTGACCTTTTCATTCTACAATAAGATCGTCAAGATCTTCCCCTACAGCTCACCAGTGTTCCTCTTCAGAGCGAATGTCTTGGCCAATTCGATAAGGATGGCATGCCCGGAGCCAGCATCAATGGCCCCCCACGTCCAGGAGTCGTGGTGGGCTCCAACAATCACGTACTGATCTACAACACCCACACGCACACAAACACTCAGGTAAGGACATTAAGGACTACATACACAGTACATGTGCTGAACAAGACAGTTACAGTGGCATAAAGCATAGAGGTTTACAGGATTATTTCCTAAGAAAAACAACCCTTTTCGAATCCCTTGAACTCACAGCGATTGCACTGGTAAGAGGCACCTGGGTCATTATGTCATCCAAGCACAAGACAGTTGTATAATTCTAGCCCTTAAACCTTCGGAGCACCCAACAATCATTCAAACAATGTAATCTACCATTCCCTTAGTTAACGAGATTTACTTTCACACTGCATGATTATTAAATTTATGACTCACAAAAGACAGCAACTACTACTCAGATTTTTAAATATTTACTAAGTCTTAACCTTGAACTGTTGAACTTGCCCTATAAAGATGAACTGCAGGTACCTTATCTCACCTAGAGTACGTGATGAGTTTACGTTCATTAACTTACATGTACTTTGTCTTTTTTTTCCTTATGTTGCAACATTTAGAAATATGAGAAAAAATTCTGGCCTATAATCTGCAACATGCGAAGAAAAATCCACCTTAACTATGAACCAAGCACACTTACCCTTTTCATACTGGCCTTGAATTACTGCTATCAAGTTATATATCGTACGTTTCACACTTTTGTTGGCAACTTCTAGTTTCACCGTCCTAAAACAAAGAAAATATTCAGACAGAGTTGATACATTACTGTATTAAGCCTTTCTGATCATTCTGTTTTGAAGCTTGACTGAAAAATTCATGACTCATTGTTTATCCATGAATACAGCAGTCTTCATACATGTCCTGTGGAATGAAGGTTTTAGCACAAATTTTACTGTCATTTAAACATACTAATACTGAAAGGAAAGTAATTCCATAGGAAATTTCAACGATGACTGGGTTGTAGTAGGGGAAACTAACTGCAGACTGGTGAAAAATACAACCTTAAATAAAACAGAGTAAAAATAGGATAACCTCCAGATGAAGTTGTCTTTCAGCAGAACACAGGAACTTCCTTAAAAACATTTTCGTTGGGCGTAATCCAACTGATCGACCCTCACAATATGGCCCTAATCAAAAGGTTTCATCCGTATTTTGTTGAAAGTTTTTTTTTTATTTTCCTCTTAATTTCTTTAAAATTTCTCCTTTTTTCAGATTTAACCAGAATTAAAAAGAAAGAATTCCCTACTGACCGACCCTAATTTTCTCACTGGGTCGCCAACAAACAATTTTTTAAGGACGGCCTTACTGCCTCCACCCATACACAATACCTGTTCTCTGCCTCTCCCTTGAAGCCTGGCCCAGACCTGTACTCCACTGGCAGACTCCCCTTCCACTTCTGGGACACCAGCTCTCCTCCCAGGTCTCTGTCAAAGAAAATAACCAACCCTATGATTAATACTGAACACTCAGTAAACTCAGTAAATGCTGAGCAGCAGGGCTCTGATTGATTGAGTCATTGACTAATGCCATTTTATTAATATCAAACAATCTTTCCCAATTTATCACAAAGAAATCATCTTCAAGATGGTATAATACAAACTAATGCATTGTAGATGAGTTGCTAAAAGTTATTTCTGATTAACAATGACTCAAGGATCTACCTTAAAACAGTGCCACCTCTGGGATTAAAAATAGGCTACATCAAGGGATAAAAAAGAGATCACATCACCACATTAAAGAATAGGCCACCTAAAGGGCTTTAAACATTTCAAGATATGCCACTCCCACCAGAAGCATGAATTTCCTGCTTTGTAACTTTGTGTCTTCATCGTATTAAAGAAGAATGTCACTTGACGTTATATGAAAATCGTAGGACAAACTTTTGTGACAGTACATTGTGGATTGTGAGGTCTTACTGTAAAAGTTCCTTGGCATCACTATAGGATATTGGATGCACAGGAATTTTAGCCAAACTTGAATTCTTTTTCACAGATTCCAGTGACCCATCTGCAAAAGAAAAACAACATATTAAAAAAACGTACAGCTCAGGAATACATGTGAAAAACAAAGATGACTTAAATGTGAAATGCAAGATGATTTGGCAATCAGTGACATTTATCTGACTAATGCACAAGGCTGTACTCATGAATTTTTCACTATAACGGCATCAGTCAGGTTTAATGGTGGACTAAACTGGAATACTGTGATTTATTTATTTGATTGGAGTTTCATGCCATACTCAGTAATATTTCAAGTAGATAGTGATGGTTGGTATTATGGTGGAGGGAGTGTGGGAAATGCACGACCATCTGTAGGTTGCTGACAGGCCTTCCCACTTATGCTTGAAAAGGACGCCAGTGTGAGCTGGACTTGAACTCACGGTGATCACATTGCTGATCTGACCAAAATACAGATTGCTTTGCATTTCAAATTTTTCATGCTTGAAATTTCAAACATTACAGAATGAGCAAAAAGTGATACAACTGATCATAATCTCCAGTACTACAGGTGGACACAAACAAGTGCGATGACCGACCCAGATACTGATGACGTAGCGTGGAAGGGTCACCACTGAGTTCAGGTCGCACGTGGCATGACTGGATGGCCCAGCTTGGCAACCACCAGGTACCAGGAGAGGCCGATTCCTGCTTGTTGGCAAAGTCGTAAGGATCAGAGTAGAGGATGACACCCAACGCTCCCCTGTCCTGGGCATGTTTCACCTGAGGAAGACCAAAGAAAAAACCCGGCATAAATAATCACACAATGATCGATGGAAAAGTACTGTATGTACACGTACAAGTGTGTATGTTTGCTTGGGTTTTACACTGTACTTGGATTTTACATCGCACTCAACAATTTTTCAGTTATATGACTATGAGGAGTCCTTTATAGAAAATACGTGTCTTGTGGCAGGGCAAGTCCATGACGCCAAAGTGCTGTCGCCCCTGGAATATCATAACAAAGACACCAGATATGACCCCCCCCCCACCCCCACCCAGACACATTATACAGACACTGGGCTGACCAGTCCTGTTTCCTTCCTCAAACCTCTCAGTGCTGAGCACCAAGTGAGGCAGTGACAAGTACCATATTTGAAGTCTTTGGTATGACCCGACCCGGAATTGATCCCAGATCTCTCAACCCTGCAAGAGTAATGCATATATGTACACTTGTGCTTGGCATCATACTCAAGTATTTTCTAGTTATATGACGACAAAGGAGTCCTTAGAATGTAGGTATATATTTATACTGTGCCATCTTGTAACATGACACTCCACCCAGTCACATTACATTGACACCGGGCCAACCAGTTCTGTTTCCTTGCCTTTACCTCTTGGTGCTGTGCTGAGCGAGGCACGAAGTCTTTGGTATGACCTAACCCAGGGCTGACCCCGGCTCTCCAGACCTCATGTCAAATGCTCTAACCACCACAAATGTGTGCATCATCATGTATTATTTTCAGGTGTTCATATGAAACACATTCTATTCCATAAGACAGATTACTAAATAATTTCAGGTCATGACAGGCCTCTGGAAAGGGAAGTTCTGAGAGGATAGGGCATTCACTTCACAATCCCAATAAACCTAAAGATTTATACTGATGATACATACTTTATTTATACTCTATTTTTCTGAAACCTGGCTAGTTTTCAACCTACAAAGCTTGTGATATCTGTCAATCAAATGGAATCAGCCAAATCAGCCCAGATTTGGACATACATGTTAATCATGTACATGCCTGACAAGTTGTTAAATGACCCAGTAAAACTCAGACAAAGCCACTCGTGTACAGAGCCCCATTGGGTTCTCCAAGCTGAAAGGAAAATGACCTAAGCCATTTAGACTCTCCCGCTTGGACCAAGTGGGCAGATCTCATGTACGTCCGCTTTGTTTAAATCATTATTTTGTGCTTGTGTCCAGCGTGACAACTGCCTCTGTATTTCTATTATCTGACAGCACTGCTGGCAATTCTGTAGTTAAATATTTAAAAGATTTTCCACAAATAAAAATACTGTAAATGAAATAAACTTTATGTGATTTTTTTAATTTTAGTTCATTTTAATTGCTTTTAAAAATGTCTATTTACCATGTGTTCTGATTTTTGGATCTTATTTTGATGTCCACTGAAGCAAAAGCTGTCCTGGTATTAAGATCTCCATGACAAGGATGAAATTCTGTCAATGTGTCATTAAACCATTATCACTGAATGACACTGAATGTGCTCTGTAATCATGGCCCCTTGACCATAAGTTACCTTGTTGGCTGGGTGGATTTTGCCATATCTCACAATAACAATGCTATTATTCACTAAGACCCCTTTGGATTCCAGCAATCTGAAATCTTCCACAGATCCATAGTTCACGTATACCAGTTTACCCTGAAACAAAAAACAGTCAAGTATTAGCTCATTGCGTGAAAATGGTTTGGGGGTTACTGTGCTTGGGCATTGCTTCCTACATTGTACATGCATATATGATCTCCAGAAATGTATGCAAAACTCAGGCCTTCTCTATTTTATTCTCTTAATTTGAAGCACATCCATGACAAGGCACAATGATAATTCTTCAGGAAAATTTTGACCAATTTGTCTTTCAAAAAGATTTGCAATGGTTTTCTTTTGGGATTGGGACATTCATTACTTGCTGCTTCTTCATTTAAACATTAACAACATGTTTCACTTATTCAAATGTAGCCAGCATTATGGTGGCATCCTCAGGTAGTGTTGCTGGTAGACTGTCCCAGGTGTGGCCAGAGAGGGAGCCAACAGGAGCTTGACTTACAGAAACTCTATTAATGAGAAGCTTCTGACTCATTGTGCTGCGTTAGCACACTAACCCCTCGGCCACAGAGGGCATACACATTTAGGAGGATGTCACTGTGTCCCAACAGGCTAGTGTCACTAACTATCAGGCACGGGAATTCATGGTCAGAAGAAAATCTGCCAAGAAAATCTGAAAATAGCATACCCTATCTCCAAATTACATTAGCAATTAATTGGTACATGTACACATCTCACAAAATCAGTTGCCTTTCATTCTTCAATTTTGAAACAAAAAAGTCCGACATCAGTCAAATGGAGGAAATATTCTGTGAGGCAGCACTGTGTCCCTTGTCACTTACCGTCACAATTTTGGAGGCAGAATAGGCACTGAAGGCTAAATATTCTCTGTGGTCTATGGTAATGTTGGAGTGCGAGTGGAATACCTCTGTTCCATTCTCCTCCATTGCTACGTAATTTGGCGTTGCTGCAGTACTGCAATATATAACAAGAGGCTTTTTCCAGGCACATGTACATGTACACTTCTATGCAAACACAGGCTCCCAAAACAAGGAGAATGTTTGAAGGAAACATCTATTGGGTGTACTGTCTGTAGTTCATCACTACACAAATAGTCATGTAGGTCATAAGCAGATGAACGAAAGTTAAGATGGCCAACGCCAGGAATTTTGCAAATAAGAAAACCTCAATCCCTGACTACAATTATAAAAGACTGTATGTACTATTGTCATTCATATAATTATGGTATCACAAAAAAAAAAACATGTTCACAGGAGTTGAACAGCTATTGACTTACAACCATAGAAATTAGATCCAAGGTCACTTGTAATATCTCATATATGATCAGCTAAATCCATGTGAGAGGTTTCATTGCAGCTGGCTTAGTAAGTTTGATGACCCACTGGTCACAAGACAGACATGAAATCTGACTGGATTAAAGTAAGCCAAAAGGTCTGTTGTGCTGACCACAATGACATATGGTCTTAATACGGGGCTGGAAAATGATTCCATGTATGAAATTGAACAATGAAGAGCACAGTGTTATGGTTATAGCGTTGCAAGTCAAATACATGTACGAAACCTGTCATGATGATCTGACCAGACTGTACCTTAATACTGTGTCTTCTGAAAGAGGCACCAGCAAATGCCCACATAATTTTCATTGAATCTGGCACTACAGCTTTGTAGCTCTACCTTCACAAGTGATATACACTCTAACCTGAGAAAGTAGACACAAGGTCATTTGCACTAACCACACCAAGATCCCTTTGAGGGCAACCTGGTCAAGCACCTATAGGTACCATTCAGGAACATTTTCCTCACGACTGACACGGAGGTTCAACTGCAGAGCAAGCCCGATATGTGAGCCCTGTTTGTGGAAGGCAAGTGATGTCTACAAAGGGCACAAACAAGGGTCTAGCATTGATTGGCAAAACAGATCTGCTGTATTATTACATACACATGTACACTTGTACATATGTGCCAGGAGACTCCTCACCATAACAGAACCTATCACTTGACTGAGTGCACAGGAGTCTGCCACACAGAAATATACACAACCTGCTGGAACTGTATTGAACCCACATGAAAAAAGATTCATGACTTCATGTTTTCAGGAAGCAAATGTAAGAGAATCTCACACAGCCACAAAACGCCTTAGCCAACTCAGATCAGTCTGTTATACATATATTACATACAAAAGAGGCTTAATGGCCAAGTGCACGAACTTAATATATACATATACAAGCTGAAATGCAATAAAATTCTTTTATGCTTGCCTCATGTGGAACAATTCCTTGTGTTAAAATGAAGGCTTGCCATCAGTCAAACTTGGGAATGAACTGTGACTAATTTATTTATTCTTTTATGTGGTGTGTTATGCAGTACTCAATATTTCACTTACATGACAGGGACCAGTGTTAAGGTGGGAGGGAACTGGGCAGAGCCTGGGGGAAACCCACAACCACCCACAGGTTACTAGCAGATCTTCTCACGTACGGACGAAGAGAAAGCCAGCATGAGCAGCACTTGAGTTATTACGCCGCACTGAACTAAGACTAATTATTCATCCTGTGTTTAATAATTGGTAGATGGAAATACTGGTCATATAAGAGCATGACAGAGCCACCCCGATTATGAATTATCAGTAAAATATAAACCCCCTAAAATTTCGGCCAAACTGTGCATTTTTAGAGGCCAACAAATGTAAGAAAAACTTCTGGGGGTTAAAATTTACTTTTTTTCCCAGTACTTATGATATCATTCGTCCTGCCAAACAAACCTTGAAACACCTTCATATAATCATTAGAATTCTCAGAATCTTACAAAAATGAGTGATATTATTATGGACCAAAATGTAGGTCAATTCCAATACTTATTCCACAAACATGAAACCACCATGAAGAGGCAACATCTTCTTTCATGAAAAAGGAATTACTTCTGAGTTAGTTTACTCCACACCTTCACATGCCTTTCTTACTACCAAGCATACTTACAAGTCTGCGTACTCTAACATAACATCGTAGCTTTTCATCTTGACGGAATCAAAGCTGAACATCTCCAGCCAGTGCTTGGTGGCCACCAACTCCTTGTTTGTTAGAGGCATACCAGCCAGATTTATATTAGAGGGAAAGTCTCTGGAAAACACAATATTTATTTATTTATTCATCTGATTGGTGTGTTACATCGTTTTCAAGAATATTTCACTCGTGCGATGGTGGACAGCATTATGGTGGAGGGAAACCCGTGACCATCTGCAGGTTGCTGGCAGACCTTCCCACGTATGAAAACACAATAAAACCAACTTGTACATCATTAATATTGGAGGGAAAGTATCTGGTAAACACAATAAAACAAGTATATCATATGACAAGAAAGAAACTTTTTCATTCTATTGTCCTTAACACACAGATGCAAAACTCACAGTAGGCCAAGAAAAAAGTTTTATTTTATTTTAATCTGTTGAAAATGAATGTAAATCTTCATAATACAGTTTTGGTGAAACACAGAGAGTATAATAATCACAATGAAGTGATTTTCATGTCGTGAATTTAGCCAACTTTATGGACTAAAATTTCAAGAGAATATAACGCCTTTCATGAAATTCATTTTCAATGACCTTGGAAACAAGGACAAGTTCACTGGGATATCAACTAAGTTCTTCCTAATGCCTAAGTGCAAATGTTGTAAATGTACCTCAATGCATAAGATGTAAGTTCAAAACTTTACGAGGAAATGGATGGACAGACAGGACTTAATAGGGCAAGGTTGCTGAAAGTCAACATTATGCTTCTGGTCTAGGGATTAGGTCACAGGGGCACATATCCTCCCTAGTCCACTTTAGGTCCACCAGTATCAGATGAATTAAAATAATCCATTTCATCTAACTAACAGCAGTACTCACCTTAATGACTGGTTATAGTTTGGAATATATTCCAATTTCTTTTGTATCATCTCCATTAAAGTTTTGTTGTAATCCTGAAAGTATTAAGAGTACACAATGAAAATTCACCGGCTAAATTCTGACTGTTTTTTTGTACAGGTTTATGGTTGAAGAAAAGCCTCCGGAACACTTGTAAAACAACTGCAAACGATGTCACGAATGATAAAGTTGAAGCTGGAATCGTACCTTGCTTCCTGTAATGGTTTGATTATCCATGTATCAAGGTAGGTAAACACTAGGTAGAAGAAAATTAGGTGTAAAGTAAGAAAGGGAAGATGGGGTGGATTCCTACCAGTTATTACAGCAATGGGCTGATGGTTGAAAACACCTGTTGGTGACTTACTGTACAGGTACGTGTCTGTTGATGCCCATTTCTTACCTGTATTGACGGAGCTGTAGGTGACAACGGTGGGCAGTAAGGGTCATGCGTTGTCAAATGCTGAATGTTGCGCCCGATGACATAACCAATGAAAATTCCAACAAAAAATACAACAATACAGACGAGTATTTTTAATGCACATCCTTTTTTGCCTGTTTGACACTCCTCAATACAGCCACACGGCCCAAGGCCATGTCCATCCAAGTTACGATAGTCAATGTCAATGTTATCTGTCTCCGCCTCCCAACGTGATACAGGCCGCCCAGCTATGTAACCTTTGATCGGCATTCTGAAACGCAGAACAAGGGAGGTAATTATGTAAATACAGGCCAATCTCCATAAAAAATAGATCGGCACTGGAGTGGATGGGTGTACATAAGTAAATAATAATTCATAACTATACTTGCATGTATGCCAAATGCAACAAGAAACATGAAAAATCCCTAAAATCTTGCAGTAGTGGCCATTTATTTCAGCAAGTGCACTTAATTAGCTAGCCAAATGAATAGAATATGGACCATGCCCACCTTTGTCAATCATATAACCATTGTTATCAGCTACACATACTTGTTACAGTCTGTGGTATTTTGTCCCATCCAGACTCAAAGCGCAGTTCTGCACCATTTGGTCTGATTCCCACAGGTTAGGGGTACAGTACTTAGATAATCAAATCAACATCAATGAAATGAAGACTGCAACTGTACTGTAGATGTGATTAAATTGCAGCCAATTAATCTTCAAATGTACTTTCAGTTACCTTACTGAACACAGGCAATGCACAAGACAGACACATAATTAATCCTTCACTTAATTAGGTAAGGGATAAAGCATATACAGGCCCAAGTTAATCCTCTTCCATATATGCAGTGCCAATCAGTAATACTACAAATATTTCTCACCAGACATCACTACACATGTGTGCATGTAAGCTGCAGACTCTCGGTGTGTACAACTACAAATGATCAATGGACTAATTGGGTGACTAATCAGCTTATAATTCATGGTGACCAACTGCTGAAGAAATCCTGCCGTCTGCATGGTCAGTTCCTGTCAAACACTTCCTTTAAAGCCCATAAACACAGTACAGGGTGAGAATAAACAGATAACACCTGGACAATGGTGATATACATGTACTGGATCTGCTACATTTATATATTGTATAAATACAGGATTCCCACCAAGTGATTCTGCAGTATCAACTTCATTAAAAAATTTTATTTCTTTCAAGCCTTAAGCACTCTGAAAAGAAACAACCAAATTTTAGACTCAAGTTGCTGCCATGCTTCTGTTTACCCATTGCTGACGAAAGAGAGCACACGACATTTATTCCAATATATCTCTGCCTGTCTTTGGAATTGATTTACACTGTATCCATTACACAGAAAACACAGACAAAATCCAAACACACTTGTAATAGTCAAATAGCTTCATTATTTAATGCAATGAACATGTATTAGATGAAAGTCTACAGCATTTCACAGCAGCAATCTAACCAATGGGGAACCTGTGAATCTGCTTACAGCCTTCACAAAAAAGCAGTCAAATCCATGTCCTCTTTTGGTCCTTCCAGTACTACATAAATCATTCGCTATGGCATATGTGTGCAAGCTAATAAAACATGTATAGTGTAGGGTAATAGACAAGCACTGCCATGTTACAGAAGTAGACAGCGTGTTTTTATCGGGATTTGGGCCTCTTTGTCAGAGCATTCCATTGAACACACCTAAAAATGTCAAAGAGATGGCCACTTGAGATGTTCCATGCAGATGTATCAGACAGCCTTATTGCAGTCAGTTGTGAGACCTTTACAGAGACTTAGTACATGCTGACCAAAGGGAATACTTGAACATGTCAAAAACACAATGGGAAGTTTTAGAGGAACTTAAAGAGAACTAGCTTTGACTAATATGGCATATTTGAACAAAATGTTATCAATTTTCTTTAACTGTCAAAGTGAGGGAGAGAATTTCAGAGGGCGAGAGACCCCATTTCAGTACTTTCCTGCATGCATGGAACTCATAGAGTAATCTAAGTCACATGGCTGTGGGTACTAAACTAATCATAAAGGGCAGTCAGAGTACCAGCAGACTAGCACCATTATATGAAGAGCACTTGTGTGGGGACTTAGGCGAGGTTAATCCCCGTCCACACACTTAGGGCTGACATTATTACACATGTGGGAACATAATTGAGATGCTGAGTCGTAAGTACCCATCATGTCAACTCTGGTCCTAAACCCACCCTGGTCCAGTATTCTGAAGACGGGAGCGGGAGGAGGGACAGGCGGGGCTGGGGGGAGGGGACTACTTGGGAAAACCTAATGCTTGTAGTCATTTGCCCAGATTGTATACAACATACAGTAATAAGCATCTCGATACAGATACTTCTGGGGCAATTAATGGACAGCCACTAAACAAACCATCGAAACAGCCCCGGAAAACGAAACCCTGTTGGTTAAGTTTTCTTGACTGGGGACTTTCCGAGGTCAAATAATTAAGAGCCTGTGGATACTCGTCCATCCTAGCCTGTCATAAAAATCAATACACGCAAAGACCAGAAAACGTCCAACTTTTGGTAGAATTAAGTTGCGGCGATTGCTAATTACCGAGCCCAGGCCATGACAAAGCGCAGACATCAGGCTTGGCGTGTTCCCTCGTAGGCCTAGAGACCTCATTTTGATTGGTGCCCCAACCCCACCATACAGTGCTCTCCAGATGCAAACGCTGCTTAATTCCACCATTGATTGTCCACACTGTTGCCCAGAAGCCATGCTTCATCTAATATAGAGATGATAAAATAAACCGTGGGAAAATCGATGACATTAGGAATTTGATGGAATAGCTGTAAGGTTTGTGGAATTTTTTGCTGTTTCTCATTTCAGTACATTTGATAGTGCTTTCAGAGTGTTTAATCCTGTGGGGGGAAGGGGGCAGAAATTATCTTACCACTTTTACGATGGGTGCATCAGAACATGATGGATACAAGATTAAAACTAATGGATTTTCAAAGGGACATGTGGGGTCCACAGAAATTTGTTTTCATACCCTATATGTGCAGGTTTGGATAATGCATGTACATGTAAGGCAAAGTTGATCTACATGCATGTCCGTACATCTTTCACATAAAAAGTTGATCTACATGCAAGTCCGTACATCTTTCACACAAAAAGTTGATCTACATGCAAGTCCGTACATCTTTCACACAAAAAGCTGACCTACACACGTTACTTTACGTATGTTACTTTTGACAGCATTTGTACATCTTTCACATAAACAGTTGATCTACATGCATGTCTGTACATCTTTCACATAACAAGTTGATCTACATGCCTGCCTGTACATCTTTCACATAACAAGTTGATCTACATGCCTGCCTGTACATCTTTCACATAAAAAGTTGATCTACATGCATGTCCGTACATCTTTCACACAAAAAGTTGATCTACATGCAAGTATGTACATCTTTCACATAAAAAGTTTAAACTGTAAAATTGTATACTTAATGGTTAGCATTGATACTACAGTGTATATCGTGATCAGAACAACAAAGAAGATTCGTTAGGAACTATGAGCGTCCACAGCGTCTTTTCAACCAATAATTTGTACGTCAGTATGTCTTCCAGTCAGATCTGCAAGAAGATGGATTTAAAACAAACTTTGTCTCAGGAATTTTATCATGAATGTATAACTGGGACTTTGCCAGACATTTATAAAGGTAAAGTGATGTAGGTGCCTTTCCGCACAATGTATCTATTCGATATGCTGACACCTAAAGCGTGGCACGTTTAAACGGACTGGCAACGTGGGCACTGCTTAAATATTTTGGATACATTGAGCTTTCAATGGAAGTATATACCATATATTATCCATACATATTTATTACAGTAGCAAACATATCTAACACAGAGTTTCACGAAATGTTTGGCGTTAAGCCATCATCATTCATTCATTCGCAAAATGTGAACAAATAATATTTGTCCCCAGCCCAATTTAATCATTTTCAGCGTAGCTCCATGTTACTACAAAAAAAAACGAAAGCGTATATGAACAAAACTCCTAAACCTTATTGTGACATAGGGGTTGTTACCACTGCACTAAAGTGATCAACGATCCACGCACTTGAACTATTATGGTGAATACAGTTTCAAAGGCCGTAGAAAATTTCATTTTTTTTGGATTTACAAAAATATGCCTGCGTGAACCAAGATTATACTTTGTAATATATTGGAACTCTCCACCTTGATATCAAATATGAACAAACGATTTTGGTTCACATAATCATATTTTTATTATGATGGGAATGCCTTCAGGAAAACATTATAAAACAGCAAAATTCGCTTTTGACCTATTTTCTGCCTGCTTATAAAACAAAAAGTATGTATCACAACACTTCAATATTTCACAGGTATGTTGCATAGTAATATTACTTCAGATTCAAGTAGATTTTCCCTCTTCTTCTGCACGAAAAAAAATACACCTCAATCCTACAACACTGGGAGGAAATTTCCCATCCAGCTGCAAGGAGTCTTTTGTGAATAGTGGAAAAGGTTTAACCTCCTCACTTACATATAAAAACTCTAGCTGAACCAGCAAGAGATGCATCTGATCCAGCAACAGCAGTTAGAAATCTGATTAGCATGAACGGTATTTATACCTTGCACATGTGTGATATCTACAGCAGCCAGAAATTACCGAAGAACATAAAATGTTAGTACTCATGACATTGCCATGGAAATTATAATGTACAGGAAATGCTTCAATATAACAAACATATACCATGCACGGGAGGACCTTGTATTGTTTGCATGATTCAGTTTGACAGATGGCTATCTGTTAGGCAGATACAGGAGGGAATCAGGAGTCTGAAGTCATAAACATCATTGTTAAAACCCAACACCTGACACGAGTGGAATACTTCCCCCAGGCTGGCTATACATGTACATTTAATCCGGGCTGAAGGATGGGTGATACATTTTGTTCGGCCTTCAGCCAGAGTAAGACAATACAACAGGGTTGATTGATACCGGTGTGTAATGGCAACCTTTCAGACATGCTCGGTAATGCTGACAACGGTTGGCGGAAGAGGCCCTTAAATTATCAGAGGAAATGACAAATCTGTGTAGCAATGTCAGAGAGACTTTAACAGAATTAATGGTTTCCATGCTTTATTACAATGGCATGTACTTGCTGGTGGTACACCACCTGCCCCATATCAACAGTGGAAATCACAGCCGTAAAAAAAAAAAAAAAAAAGCAGGAAACCCTTCGTGCAGGAAACCACATGTATGTAGATGACATGTCTTGGCATCATTAAGAAAGAAAATGAATCATTTGAATGACGATTTAATTTCCACCATTTATGATCTTGTTCCTCAGATCACTCAGTTTAATGGAATAAAGCCATAAAGATTTCTTTCAAAAAAGGTAGACAAAACATTCATCAATAAAAGAGCCAATCATGGGTAACAATATCTTGAAATAACCACAAGGAAAAAATGTGGAGAAATTCCCCAGACATTTGAAAAAAAGAAAACTCTCAAATAACATATACTGGAAACGGGTGTTCATTGGCTGTAGTCTCTATAGCAAAAAGTTTGACGTGTGAGACTTTTTTGTGAAGGAATAACTATGCAAAGACAGAGAAATGAGAGAAAAAGTGAGCGACTTCAGCCTCCAAACATATGCTTGATTTGTGTAACCTTACTACCTGAATAAAAAGGGCCCTACAATGTGCTGTTTATTGAGAAATTTTCTCCAGAAAATCTTCTAAATTTTTCCACATGCCTTTAAATGCAAAACTTCATTGAAAAAGAAAGAAACTAACCCCGACAGGCCTAATTAAACAGACTGGGTCGGTCATGTGAAACAAGACATTTTTTATGAATGACCTCATCAAACTATGGACTTGTTTTCTGGTGACATACATCAATGCATGTATGTACCAAATTCCAGGAAAGTGAGAGACAGTACTCTATAACAGTGCACCATGGAAATGTGTTTTCTGCTGTGACGCTGCAGTGTTTGCGTACTACCTAAGTGCTGTCTGAGTACGCATGCACTGAAAAGTTTGACATAATCCAAGAAAGAAGAAAGGAGCCATGTGGGCTTTGGATCTGTTTATTAAAGGCGAGATGTAGATTTAAGAGTTTCTCGTTAAATCAAACTTCATGTAAACAGGCAAAGCTATTTTGGACATACAGATTAGAAAAGAACACAGGAGTCTGGAAAAGCAAACTAAGTGAGAGACTGGTATATAAACAGATTATGTGAACATGACAACATAAACAGTAAGACCATTGAAAAATGTCAAGATATCCACTAAGATAACATTTCATATAAATACACAAAGCTGTTTGGAGTTGCATGCATGCCTTGGAATAAAACACATGGGTACTATGGAAAAACAGATGGACGGAAAGACAAACACACAGACAGGCTAAAACCAGAGAAAAAGTGGAACAGGCTCTTCATCCCCACCTGGTTTACACCCATCTATTTACATGATGATCATGAAAGTTGGCTGAACAAACCTCACAATTTGATCCTTTTCCGCATGCCAGACTGTAACGACTGCAGTAGGAAGCATCAAGAGGCCATTAAACCTTGTCCAGGGACAGGCCATCATTCGGCCATAAACCGATGGAGTAGCGTAGACAGAGGTAAGTCAATTATGGCAGGGACACCAGTCGAAATTAGGGACCTCTAACATGAATATATTCCCCTCACTTCAAATTTCCTAGCTCAAAGTCTTCTTTGGATAATCTGGCCAAATCCAAACTATCTGCGCGGGACAGATGAGTCCCCAGACAAGGTAACAATACTAATCAGATCATTTGCCATTTCTACCAGCCAATTTCATCCTGATTGCGTTTATCATCCATCCCACAAGCAAAAGCAGCTACCGTCTTCACCTTAATAATTCACACATCACTATGTCCTCACTTAGACCGTGTGGAGCACTAAACATCACGCCCACCAGACAGAAACAGCTTGACAAATGGTCACCAACTGATTAAAAGTGATGTACAGACTTATACAGTTTGCGTCTGTTCACCTGGACAAACCCACCCCCTCTGTGTCACACACACAGTACCACTTTAAAGGTCAAAGCAACTGTGTTCATCAGTCTTGGAAAATTTAACACAACAAAGAACTATATGTAATAAGCAATGTCAGTATATTATACCAAATTTTAAGGGTGGGTTTATTTATTTATTTTATTTGTGTTTAAGTAGCTTCAAGAATATTTCACTTGCACCATGGTGTCTAGCATCATGGTGGGAGGAAACCAGGCCAATCTTGGGGGAAACCCACAACCATATGCAGGTTACTGGCAGACCTTTAACGGTTTATTTAAATTTCTTTATGTACTGATAGAACTGAATTACCTGAATGGACCAGACTATCCATAGCCAAATTAAGTTACAGAACTTGCATGTCTATAGCCTTTGTACTTGTGGAACTGCAGGACACCTCAATGGTTTCATCGCCTATCAAGGCCTCCACAATTCTGAGAATGATTAAACATTCATACCAACCCATGTAAAGAGTTTTTGGTCAACTATTAATATTAGTCCTTACTGTAAAACTTTGTTTGAAAGCAGAATGTATATATATATGTATATCCATCAGCAACATTTTCAGCTGTGACATACAGTTGTACAAAGCACTCTGTGAGTCAGATGCTCAAAATTTTACATCCTACTTGTATTTTTAACCAGGATGGTCTGCCAGCAACCTTGAAGATGGCCATGGGTTTCCCCTGGGCTCTGCCTTTTTTCCTCCCATTGTAATGCTGGTTGTTGTCCTACATGTGGAACATTCCTTGGTACAGCATAAAACACCAATGAAATAAATAAACAAAATAAATTTAAGGGCTGTTCACATTCACATTAGCCTTCATCAGCGTAAAAAGATTTTGACTTTTTTCTAGTTATTGCAAATTTGGACTTATTCAAAAAATTGCAAAACATGAGGTTTATGGTTACCACATAAATATGGCAAATTTCTGATTTTGATTGTGCCATAAATCATGTGAAATTATTGCTTTACTAATGAAAAATATGCTTAAAACTCTAGCACATGTACCCAGCAGGGTAGTGGGTGTGGGCAATTACATGTTTTATGCATTCCATTTTCCTTGGGGGAAAAAAAAAGTGACATCCTCCAACCCCGAAATGTCGAACAGCTTATGAATTTAATTTTTTTTCTGTCCAGTTTCAACTGAGGCAAAACTGAAAAACCTGGCCTCTCCAGGACAGACAACTGCCAGAAGTCATCAATGTAGTTCCCGATGTCGGAAATAGAAGGTTAATGTTTACCCTCTCTAACATGAACTCGGAAAATGTTAGAAACTTTTTGCCTGCTGCCTTTTACACATACAAACAGAGAAGAATATAAATGGGATGTTAATGGTTACCGATACAACTGTATAAATATTAATACTGATACCGCAACAACCTTAACAAATCCTCACACACAAAGATACACTGTATAATATATGCCAGCTACAAGCTCGCATGAAGGTAATAATACAGGGACAATATGAACACATGGGTTGAAATGAAGTTGCCAACACATAATTACAGAAAACTGGGAGAAATAAATCACTTCTTGATCTTCTGGAAATTGCCATTGGGTAATATAAAAAAAGGGAAAGCAAATTACCAGAGATAATGTCTGGCTGGTTCACACAACGCTTGTGTCAACTTTAGCCATCGCCGATTTCTCCTCCTCCATCGAGCCGCTTTGTGCCTCGTCCATTTAACAATTTCCTGTGAAACATCGCCTAGGTTACATGCAATGTTTTTTTGAGAAGATCGAACAGTTGGGATCAATTGCTGCTGAGTATTATATGCTGACTTGTATTAATGATGAAATTATTCACAATATGGATCGCCTAGATTAAGTTCAGGATGATCTCACTTCCAAATGGGAAATATTTCCACCCATAATCCCTTCCTGAAGCCATCAAAGCCCTGAACCAAACAGTTGCCAAATGACGCGAAGACCTTGTGTTTTAATGCCGAGTCGACTCGCAAATAAAGAATATGATCTGGCCATTATGTGAGGCACCTGCTGGAGGGATAGGGCCGTGGTTCCGAGAACACCCTCCGCTGGCAAGCTGACTTTTTCTGCTCAGCAGAGCAGAGGGCCAGCTTCACGGAAATCACTTTACAGTCTGTCTACGTAACCAGAGGGCTCTCTCTAGTGGTCCTGGCTATCATTTCTTTTGTCTTCCTTCATTGACGAGCGCAGAACCAGCCGCCAAACAACAAGGAGTCTTTGGCAGTTTTTTTTCTCTGCATAATATACATGTTCTAGAGAACCTGCCAATTATTTGTGGACAAGATGATTTCTGGCTTTGCCAGTGGATACTGGCAGAGTGAGGAAGAAATGCCTTATCACAATGGGCCACACTTTTCCAGCTGCATTCCAATGATGTGTCCCAATGACGGCAAATTTATCAACGAACTGACTGTCCCAATCTAATTCATCACACTAGAAATATTCATGAACAGAAGCAAAACACACCCCTGTATTTATCCAATAATGACACAGTAACAGCGAAATGCACCTATCGAAATTGGCCGCAACAGAAATCTAATCCTATATGTACAGTATGTATATGTAACAAAGTTATAAAAAAAATTAAGCCACCAATTAACATGTGTAAACTGAGAATTACAGAAAAAGTGCTAATTGTAATAGAAAAGTACTAACTACAAGACTAGCAGCACATGACGGTGATATTAAAGACACTGTTGGACAGTCCATCCATCACTACCATTTTAACCAGTCTGCATGCATCATCAATCCACAGATGGCTTCTGAAGTTTTAGTTCTGGAACCAAGGTTAAAGATCATTCCATAACTTGTTGCGAAATTAATTGCGTATGTACTGTAACCTAAGGATATCACATCCTGCTCTAAAGAATTCTTTATTACAGCAGATGCCACAGAATACATGAAACACATAAAAACACACCTGGATGTCCTGTAGACATGTAGAGGTATTTGCTACAGAAATATCAGCTGAGAAACATGCAGCTTTTGTCACATCAAATACAATATCCCTCCTCCAACTGTGTTGGGAAGAGGATAATAAATGAACTGCCTTGAAGCAAGAACCCCAAAAAATCAATGCAATAACATTAGCACACTCACAATGTTTTAATACTTCAAGAAAACATCAAATGTAACAATACTTCATACACACATAAAATCCAAACTATAATTTAGTGGCACAAAACTTAATATTACTACATATACGTTCCTAATAATCCAGCAATATTTCATAGGTGCACCCTGCAGTCAGTGTAACAATATAAGGCCCTACTGTACCACAGAGCTGAACCATTTGACAAAATGGGGTTAATATTGTTATCTGAAATCTGGGAATCAAATTCTCATAAAGAACCAAAGTGCATCAAAACTACCCAGTCCTATCACATTCCTGTAATGCCACAAAAGAATGTCTGAAATCACAATATGGTCACAAATTTCCGGTTCCTAACTACAGTGACTCATTTGTGACAGTTCAACAAATTATTAGCATGGAACCCACGAATATCCTTACTTTCCTGTTCATTAAAACCATTACCTATTGCAATAGCTTTATGTTACCAGATTTGGGCTCCATTCTTGTGTATTCCTTACAAAGTGAATATATGGGAATCCATTTAGATCCTATCAAAAAAATGGCAAAAACAAACACCTGGTACAGAGTCTGGCCAACACAATATACATTCATACCTATGTAGAAGCAAAGATGGCACTGAACCAACAAGAGTCACCAAATTCATTCCCACGCAACTAACCTTTCCATGAATCCACAGATGCCTTCAGTACAATCCTTACTTGCTGCAATACGTCGGTCAGTAAACGATACAAGTCATTCTTTTCTGTTTTCCTGGTTGCTTGGCAATTACACAACCTTCCTGACCCCAAAGCAGCAAATATCCATAGCAGCGTCGCTTCGGACTACTGTAATGACGAGTGCGTCCGTTTCGTCGCGAAGCACCACGACAGCTGAATCGCAGGGCTCGGCGCTGGCCTGACTTCGTGGCTGCATTGACGTCTGATTAATTCATCCGCCAAACGCCTCACAAGCTGTTTGTTCTCCCTGCTCCAATTCATCAGAGACCACATGAAGTGTACATGAATTTGCGTGAAATGTGAACTTCACGCAGGACCCTCGTAAATCATCCAATAAAATCTGCCAGCTTTGCAACAGGAAAGCGCAGGAGCAAAAACAATCACAAAAAGATCACATTTTAGTCTGTTGTAATCTTTGCCTTTGATCTGTTGACAAACAGCCAACCACTCCAATAATGTGTATTTCCTATTATTTCCTATCACTAATATTCCAAAAGATACATGTAATATGATAAAGGGCAACAGACTGCCCGCAGACAGCATTTTACCAATGAGGTCAGTCAAAGAAATACTTGGTACAACCAATGCCACAAGTCTAACTGTATAATTGTTCACATATACCAATAAAAAAAATTAACTAAAAAAAAAATACATATATACATAACTTCTGAAATCCTTAACTACACACTTATAAAGCACATGTCCAAAATTTATAGATTTTACCTGTATTTGAACAAATCAAGGCTACATATCACGAATTTGTTTTCCCATTATAAATATCAAATAAATATAAAATGTCATTCAGTTTCTTTGTTCAATATTACTTCTAGTAATGCAAATATTTTATATATATACCATGTATGACATATTCGATCTAATTAATACATCACCAGAGAGGTAGGAAGGATAATCTAACTCCTTGTCCACACGTTCTACATGTACATCATTACATGTATTCAAAATTATTCTAATGAAGTCCACACGAATATCTCCCATTGATAAAATCTAATAAACTTTAACAAAGAAAACAATCTTTGCATGTATGTTATGTATGTCTTTACTGTGATTCTGTCCACCAACTTTCTGCTGATTTGCTGAGGACTCACGGAAGTGTAGTATCAAGTGCTCAACAACTGCATTTTGCTTTTGCAAAGCAGACAAAAGCTACATTACAAACAGGGCACTCCACTAGTCAGGACTAGTCAAATATTTTGACATTCGAACACTTCGGATAAGAATGAGTTATATTTATAGCTAGTGGGTCTGACTTTTGAAGCAGTCCATGCGGGAGGTGGGAGCATTTTCCAATTTACTACATATATTTTAAAGGTCGATTTTTCATCCTGAATGACCTATGAACAGGCCAAACACCTGTATGTGCCACATGATATCCCCCAATGTATTTCCTGCCGCAGACAATAAAGCATCTGGCAGCTGAGGAGAAGATCTGGCTCATAGGGAGAGGATTTCAAGATAGAACTTTATGTTAGCTACAAAGCTGGAGAGCTTTTAACACTAGGCAAATGAGCAATCTTGGATTCCAGAGAGCTCCTCTGTAGCTATGGTCAATTGATTTTTATCTTGTGCCCCCAAAAAGCAAGGCCGTGTGAAGGCTTGAACTGATCGTCTTTAAGTGCGAGTAGAATGGCCCTCTAGTTTTATGCCCTGTTTTAGGTGAGGTGAGGTTGTAAAAACTAAGACAAATGTAATTGTTCAGCTGTTAATCACATCTCATCAAACCCATGAAAACCTTAACGGCAGGATGGCACGTTCTTCTGGTTTCGGAAGACGGGCCACTATGAGAACGCAGCTTGACTCAGATGCTATTCTGCACCTTATTACCACTTCAATCGTCTAAATCTTACCATTTTCAATACCACTGAGACACTAGCAAATGGAGACTTCACTTCGTTGCCATGGTAAAATAGTGAGAGGTATAATTCGTTTATTCTCACCTCCACTCAATCTCAACCATCCTTGATGTAAACGATTTTGCTCAGGTCGGCTGTTAACGTTTATGCACTGTGCCAAACCCTTGGGGTATCAGCAGTGTAGAGCACGTTGTATGTCCTGCCAGAGGCAGTTTCACGAAAACCAGCCTCCAGCCTCCACCTCCATGATATACCACACATGCATGCAGCCATTGGTGTTCTGTTAATATTTATTCATTTGATTGGTGTTTTACGCCATACTCAGGAATATTTCAGTTCTACGACAGCCGCCAGCATTCTGGTGGGAGGAAATCTGGCTTCTGTTAATACTGTACATGTACCTGTATAAAAATCAAGGGTTGGATACCAAAGTGACATGGTGCATACCGACATACTGTGAAGACTAGGGACCAGTCTCAGCAGACACCATACTAATACTGTACACTGGAACCCATGGGTTTTACGATGCCCTGGTTACAAGCTCATGCTGCTTGTATCAATTGACATCAATTGGCGAATCCATCAACCTGCTCAGGTGTAAAAAAAAAAATCTTTTTCCCCTGGTAAAAATAAAACCAAACTCAATCCTGTCTAGCGTGGCTAGCTGTGGCAATATTGGCTGATTTCATACTGGTACATTTGAAACAATGGGCTAGGTATTTTCTTTCAAACTTGCCCAACCTGTCCAAATATTCTGTGTAGCACAATAAAATCACATTTCCTTTGCAGAAAAAAATTTACACCCTCAACAGTTTTTTCTCAAATCATAAGGACATATCATTTGAAAATCACACAAAATCAAGTACCTTCAAGCATCTCCGGATGGCGAAAAGTATATAATTTTATTTTAATTTCATCTTTTTTTCAAGTATTTTTATTAGTCCTTGCGTTACTCAAATTAAATTGCAGAACAATCAAGGTATTTAATAAAGGACACTAAGTCACTTGCTAATCCTTCATGTATTGCATCACGTAAGTGCACGATTTCACTGAAAGGTGACAATGAAACTACTTTCTGGCCTGTTTTACATGTTTTACATCTGTTTGATCTATAATTGTACCTACAGATTATGGTCTATGAAAATACATGTATTTGTCCTCAAAACCAAACCTGATTCCTCTGTGTGACCGACGGATTATGACCAAGTCCAAGGCTAAATCATGTTTCTTTGACAACTGAATCAGATGTGCCTTTGATCTTCATGAAGACTCATCACATTTCAGACATGAGGACAAAATGAATTTCAGCTGTGTCTTTTTCTGCGGAAATTGAATCAGCCTGTCATATGGATGACTAAAGACGAACACTGTGCATTGTTCAACTTTGGACTGCATTGGAGATTGCCATCAGCCAAGATGTTTCATTCATATTTTGGCAAATTATTTTGGACTTTTTTTTGGGAATAACTCTCAGTTCCTCCTTCTATTTGATAGGAAAAAAATTATTTCATGTTCAATTCTTCAGTTCTATCAATTTCAAATGACCAATATTGCCCAATTTACTATTCCATGAGTTGACTTCCCACAATCCCAACTTGTCAACTTGTAGCAACGCCTTGTCACATGTGACTGGTCAAATGAAAAATGTGCAACAGCAGAGATAAAATATGAATACTGTATCCCTAGTACATGTAAGTTTGTAACATTTGATGATACTCATATAACTGGATTAAGGTTGCAAGCTGGTTGACTGTTTAATGTAATTGGTACAACAGCCTGCAACATATGTAATTAGGATGCATGCATGTGTGGTTGTAACAGAAGATGAGTTAACATCAACTATCAAATAGCTATTATCTTAAAATGGTAATGGTGATTTTTGTACACTTAGTATCCTCCCTATGTCTTTAAGAGCTAGCACAAAAACGCACATAAACATCGACTAGGAATTCTATGACTGAATGGACACATTCGTCTAATCTAACATTTTGGGACATGAAAAATAAATTCCAATATGTCTGAAAGGAACGTTAAGTTTTATGCTGGATTTGAAACAGAGTGTGACCCAAGGGTTAAATTTCATCAAGAATGTGCTCCCAGGTTAACCACTCCTGCACATCCTCAGCTAGCTGTAATCAAAGTATTTTTGCATATTTCCCACCCAAGTAATATTTCCTGACTTAATTTTTTTTTTTTCTTCCTTCATATTACAAGCCTGAGTTATCTCTATGATATAGCTGAGCCTGCGAGTAAGGGATAACGCTGTGTACACTTGGTGCCCTTGTAAGAGAGCTTGCATACACTGTCGGAGCCTTAAGTCCTGGGTGCTTTATGAATGTTTCTACTCGTCAAGCAGAGATTAATTGTGAGTGCAACGTCAAGAAAAAATGTCTCAAGAATGGTTAATACTTCACCATGGCTAATACAAAACCTCGAAGAAACAAGATGTGCTTTCTGAGTCAAAACATGTCAGGGATCATTTCTGGTATCAAAAATTTGCCATTTTCGACCGGCTAAAGAAATGTCAAGGTGCTTGGTTTCACATACCATGTCTTTCTAGCTAACAATGCGTGGCCGTTTACCCAAATTCTAACGCCAACGGCCAGACTCGAGCTCAAAAAACATATCCCATAATCACATGCAATCAGATTCCGTCAATAATGTGCCAGAATGTCTCGAAAAAAGCGGTGAAATATGACGCTGTTGCCACGGAAACTTGGTTTAACTGCACCGAGTCATCTATTTGCCCAAGCTTAAGGAAATGCAGCGCAGTACGTGGTAAGTGTGACAAGAATACGCGCTGTCTTATTTCATGATTCCCACTGTGCCTAGACGCCCGCATGGAAAACAAAATGGGAACTAATATGTCACTAAGCCTGCACCAGACCAGCCGGGCAAACATGTGTACATGTGTATGGATACCAAATGAGAAGTCATTTTGCCTTACAATTACATGTAGATTTATTGCCAAACACACGCACGCATCTCAGCTCAAGGAAAACAAATGGATACATATATGTGTACCTTCAGACACACACACAAAAGTTGCGTTCACGCAGACGTATCAACATTGCAGCATTCATCTCCTTTGTCTTACAGTGATTGGGATGTTCAACACCTCAAAACTTTTCAGCAACAGTTCAAATTAATGGCCAATGTGGACACAAAATCCCTAGTGCTTTGTATCAATTAATATGGGCACAAATGTGCCTGTTTTGTATCCGTGGAGGCAAAATAGTTCCTGTTCTGTGTCCATGTGAGCATAAAATTACCTGTTCTGTGTCAACATGGACTTGAAAATGCCTCTTCAATGTCAATTTGGAGGGTCGCTATCCAGCACAGATTCAAGTCATGTGATATAGTCTCTTCAACCCTGTGGGCCGCAACTCTCCTGTTAGCAGACAGTACATGCATAATGTATGTCTTATGGCCTGGACAATCAACTACCTCACAATTCCTTGACCTTATTCACGTCAGGAAATCCATCCGAACAATTGTATTGGATATGAAGATCTTCTAATCATGTCAACATCACAAGAGATAAAAGAAGAATCTTCCAATCAAATGGGCAATAGTCAGAAGGAATCATATACAATTCATCATCAATTCAGCGACGAGTTTTCACCGCATTTCTTCCTGAGATTGATGGACTGGAACTGAAGCAGTTTTCTCCACCATAATTTCAAACGAGCATATGTACCTATATGCATGTAAAAATTTATATCTAAAGACCTCTTTTTTCCGGTGACATGTAAACTGTTTTCCTTAATCTACTTTCCACCAAACTTCTACAAGATCACAAAAATGTAAATGTAGAGTTTTCAAGTTCAGTACATTACCCAAAATTCAATCCTGATCACAATTCAATATTTAAGTGTATACAAATTTACATGCTGTCACTGGACATCTCACCTACATTCAGTAAAATTATGTATGTTTTTCAACAACAGTTGATCTCCGTAGTAATCACATATTCAGTTTGTTCCATTATTTAATTATATTCAAACGTGGAAGTAAATGAAACAGGTTAAGTGCTTAATGAACATGGCTTCTGTCTGACAGTCAGAAACAGTTCTGCTTTTCTACATGTACAGCACATGTACCTCTCTGAGGTCTGTCGTTTTATTCAGCACATAACAGGATATTTCACCCAGCAGTTTCCTCACATCAGCGAACAGAGTGAACTCTATGCGCATTCCTTCTCTGACACGGTTGCCAACAGGCACCTGACCGCACCTCACTGCACGCCACAAATTCGGTGCCATTTCCAAATGAATGTTACTGGCAACTGGTACTGAGGATTAGAATGTTAAGGGCACCACTAGCACGTCCACACTTGGATAAGTGGCATACACAGCCGTGCTCTGCTGCAGCAATTGGGCTAGACTTGAACACTACAATGTCCATGTACCAATACACAAGAAACGTGTTACAGTTTCACAGAGAATCAAAGAATTAGTGATTAAATGGCGCACCGTCACTTTGGCGATACTGAACCCATACCATGGTGAGAATGTGTTTAAACTTGGAGACCAAGTACATTAGAGCACTGCACTTGTACTGCAACAACAATAAATGGCTTAACAATCAAGTCTTTACCTTCACCAGGTACACTTCTTCAGTTCAATGACCAGATGTGAATGGACACAGGGGAATGACCGTACATCAGCAATGCCAGTACTGTGAAATAATTAAAAAGAGAGACATAAGCACCTCATGTAATATACCTGTGCCTACATACACACGAAAAATGGCAATAGCTGTCAAATGTATGCTTAACAGAGGAACAGGCCATGCAGACATCACAGACAGCATAAACAAAATGCAGCCAAAAATCTGATTTAAACATCAACCTTTTAGAAAGATGCAAACCTACTGTAAGCTACAAAAATTACATATAAATATTGGCTTTGTGTCTGAATACGTAAGTGTCATTATCTTCTATGATTCAAATATTTTAAATTTGTAGTCAATTCACTTATGTAAATGACGAGTTTGAATAACATCACTACTACATGTAGTAGTATCAAGTCTACTTTTCTGTTACATTAATACACAGAGATCCACTGGGGAGCCAATGATCCCAGAAGAAACTGTTTGAGTTAGCAGTTAGCAGGCATTTATTTCCATCACTTCATTATCCACCATGTTCATAAATGACACTGTTCATAAGCAATGTATCATTGTTCTTCACGTTCAATTCAAATGCACCACAACGCAATCATTCAATAAAACAGAGGGTGTCAAAGAATAAATCTCACTGGCTTGTAAACTACAAGTATCAAGTGATATTTTCTAGAATGTCATCCTGTTCCAGACACCGAACTAAAAAACACTCTCAAAAACAAATGAAAATTCTCTGATCAATTCCATTGCACTGAAGCTGCAATGTATTTTTTTTACATTTAAACTTTCGAATGGTTCTGTTCAACTAGGCCATTCACTATTATAATTGACACATCTGTTTACTGGCTGGCAGCATGAGGTTTCTCATCACAAGCATTTTGACAAGCTTCATATTTTAGCAGTGACAGGTGGAGCAGAACAATTCCGACGACTGAGAGTCAGCTAATTATTACTGACATCATCACAACATATGGTAGCCACTCAATACGCTCTATTTCCTAATACACCCTCCAGGGCAAAGGCTTGGTTTTGCATATAGCATAAAATTTATTAATTCCTAGCAATTACCTAAGCACTTTATATGGAAATCAATATTTGACATATAAACTTGACGTTCAGAACAAAGCATGAACTTGCACGCAATTATTACGCTGTACATGCACATCTCACATAAATGTATGTATAATCATGGCATTACACGTTTACTTATATATAGGCTCATGAAAGATGCTTATTCCTTTAATAAACATGTAAATAATTATGCAGTTAGTACTATAAAACTTGACATGACCTCAAGACGATCTCTGTCAGTGAGAAGAAATAAGCCTTATTATTTCTTTTCGCAAACCAAACTGATAATGATGAACTCAGATCATCAGAAAATGAAATACACCAGCATTAATTTGTTGGTGTCAAAGCGTATGCCATTCCGCAAACATGAGAATGCTGGACTTCAACGATGGCACTTTAGGCCCTGAGAAACCACGACACACTGACGAGTACCTCTACAGAACCCTTCTGATGTTAGGCTGCAGCTGACCAATCATCATCCAAATTCAACAACTAGCTGTACCTCACTAGTTAAGGACTGCAGCCAGTATTCCTTATGTTCCAATCTTAAGCAGTAGGTGACTGCTCTACTAGCAAGGAACAGCTTTCCCAAATACTTATCACAATCCTGATCTCTGTCATGTAACTGAAATATTCTTGAGCACAGTGCCAAATGAAATAAATAAATAAATACTAGTACCTGCATTACACAGTCTGCCATGGGGAGATCATTACCCCATTATCTATTTTAATATCCTTATAAGCATAGGACACAGAACAAAACAGTAAGAATGCCCAACAACGTGCTTATATGTTTAAATGCCTGACTTTGAAAACACCTGAAGAATGAACGAAAATGATAGAATAAGAGGTGTTCATGAAAGATGCCTCTGGAATAGCATTACCCCAGCTGTAGTTGCCCCATGAATATTAAAAGCCTGGCTACCAGTACTTACATGCTTTATGCGGCACACAGTTTCATAAACTCACAGACCACTGTCAGACGCGATAGAATGTTTTGAAATCAGATCAGGTATTATTATCACCACAGCTTCGATTCATCCAAAGATGCCATGATGTGCTGAAATGCCACGGCAGCTGGTACACCCTGATGGAAAGTCCACGACGCACATGTATGATTACTTAATGGCTATTACAGGGAATCACATAGCCCCACTGGTCAGTGTACAGAAATGCTATCAAGCCAGTAAATGTCAGTGGTAGTGCCGCCGGTGCTGTCACGCTGACGACCAATCGGACGCATGAACACTGATCTAACAAATGCTGCCCGCCTGACAGGTACAATGTGTTACTTTTCACTCGTCCTAAAATAGAGCTTCGCTGAACAAGACTCGGTGGCAAATTTTTGCGTTAACCCATACATCAAGTTGCACTGGTATTTACCCTTCAATTAGAGAAATAGTCGCTCGCATCTGCCACGCCTGTAGACAGCTGGGGATTTCTCTGAGCACCGACGTAACAGATCGACCCGCCTGGGGAAATAACAACTCCGTGTATTACATAGACCAGCGTGCCTGCTCTGTTCACCACACCACAGCCACAACTAGAGTTTACAGGACAGTAACACTTCTAAATTTGCCCAGTGGCTCTTCATGGCACCCCTTACATAGCTGGCCCCTTCCACTAATCCAATCTGTTGGAATTGCTCCTTCAGCAGCGAGGAAAAAAAACCTACAGGCTGAGTACAATTTGTAGTCATTAACCTTAACTTTAGTGGACAGTAACTGAGAGGGATGCAGAACAAATCCATTGTGAATCAATCTTGGGACGGTAATGTGGCCGAGTAGCATTAAGCGGCAAAGAGTGTCGGGTATAAGGCAAGTACACGTGCAGTACTCTACACCTCAGCGATGACAGACAAGGGCACCTGCCAATCTGGGCACCACAAGGCATTACGCCGCCACCACCAAAACATGTGCTCTTCTTCAAACTTTGTTTCTCTCCTACTATCAATAAGCTGATGCCAATTGCATTCCATCCTAAATCCAAAGCTTTAGCTATGGAATCTTCCTCTGCTCAAATCATATCAGGGCAATTTATTGATTGCTACCACACAAGAGAAAAAATATGGCCATAAATTGGCATAAACCAATCTGTAGATTAAATTTTCACAGATAAAACGCAAATTTCTAGGTCCAATGTTCGCTTGGGTTGATGCAGATGGAGTGCAGATATCATGTGGCCAAGTTAATACCCAACTGGGCTGACGATCTTCAAAACACATTTATCACCTTCAATGTCAGGTATTTTTTCACTGAATCTTCCATATTAAGTTTTGTATTGCAGTATTAAACTGGTGAGATGAACACTTTTAATTCTTTTCTCTGAATTTTTGTGGGTTTTCAACTGACACATATATTGTAGTACATATGTTTCAGTTCTTGAAATTTTTATAATTCCTCATTACATTACATCTTACAATTCAATAATTCAATCAATAGAGTTAATTACTTTACTTGATACATGTACATTTTCAGAACTTAATCCAGCACGAGATGAGAAGCACTCATCCTGCTTTATGTAAAAATGAAAGTCTGGCTTGGCTGTTTTGAAATGGTTTTCACAACTTATACGAGTTGATAAAATGTTATGTGCTCAAGAAATTGGCACATGTTGGCTTCACACCCA
This sequence comes from Acanthopleura granulata, assembly GCA_016165875.1. Classification (NCBI taxonomy): domain Eukaryota; kingdom Metazoa; phylum Mollusca; class Polyplacophora; order Chitonida; family Chitonidae; genus Acanthopleura; species Acanthopleura granulata. The sequence continues at coordinate 26,256,111 of JABBOT010000080.1, read as the reverse complement.
ATGAGAGTATCATCAACTTTGGGGTACGTTAAACTAGACTGCTGCTTTCGGAATAAGTGGTTGAAGGCAATGGCCCAGAAAAGAAACAATCACCAACACATGTATAATAGCACTCTTTAATGATGGTATGTGGTAACAGTTAGTACATTTTTAAGGAATTCTGAAATTTTGTCGTTAAAATTAGACAAGATGGTAGCAATAGAGTAGAAAAGATTGAAGTAAGGAGAAAATTGGTACATGACATATACTGAATACAGTACCATATACTGTGCTATTCCCAACTTGTCATTAACTTACACTGTCCACTGAAAGACAATTTAAGTTTTATAAACACGGTATAAAACCCTACACGTACATTGTAAGCCAGACACTTTATTACATACTAAAAATTGGCATCAAAACAGAGCTTAAAGAATGTTAAATACACAAGCTGACTTACCACAAGATGTCCCATTGGGTACATTTGTTTTTTCTTGGCAAGGCAAAATGAACATGAAATGAATGTACAAAGCTGACATTGTAATTAAGATCACTGAAATCAAGCGATGCATGTATATGTACAGCTACAAACGAAAGCCAATAGTACACCACAAACTATACACAAGTCTTCAACCAAAGAAATGGCAGTAGAAGGTCACAGTGCCTGCTACCCTACATGCTGATGCTCCTGCCACGTCTTCTGACATTTACTGCAGGAATATGGCATCTCAAATCACTTCCTGACATGTCATAGGCTGCTGGGGGGCCACCAGAAGCTCAATAACATACTACACAGCAGACCAGTATCATGGAAGATGGGTGCCAGTCTGGCTGTTATGGGTTTACCAAATCAACATCCACATGTCTTTTCCCCCAACTTCACTTGGGTATTAACAATGGGGCAATTCCATAATCCGAAAAGCGACCCAATATCAAACTTCAGTTCGAAGCTCACCTCCACTATTTCATTCATTCTACATGTAGCTAAGCACTGAAAATGGATAGGGTGTTGTGAGTGGGAGGGAGGAGGATGAGGCTAAGGATTGATTTGATTTATTTACTTATCTGGTGTTTAGAACCACAGGCATACTCAAGAATTTTTCAGTTATACCACACTGTAAAGTTTGATGTGTGGACAATCAAGACAACAATAACAAACCAGCAGAGACCGTTGGCAAACTAAATGACAAGCTTCCCCGCGTGTACACCAAGTTCCATCTGCAAGTCATCAAACCAACTTCACTGTAAGACAACAAAAACTGCCACAGCTTATATCAAAATTTAAGTGTGGTTCAAGCCGAAGTCAAATGTACATGTGTGTAGATTCTTCTACATCCACACTTATGTGTATTATAACAGAGCCTTGGTTTATCCATTGAAATTGCATAAAAAGGTTCCCTTTATAGTCATGTGCTTGCTATTCAAGTCACAAAACAAGGACCTTCTTGGGAAGAGTGTTCAAACACATACAACTGTGTACACACATGTATATGTTGGATGGTCGGGTCTGACCACAGGTACTCCAGGGCTGAGCTTCCAGAGCCCAATAGGGTGTAAATGAATGTATTACGGCCCGACACCTGGTAATCCAGGCAAGCTGAAAGGCCAGCCAAGCTCAGTTAGGTCTGTAATTGAATGGTTGATAGTCATTTCCCTTGGCCTGACAATCGTTTCACTAGGCAGACCAGTTAACAGCAATACACCCTGAGGCATTATGTTTGAAGTTGGAGCATTTGTGTATCCGGTAAATGCAAACACAACAACTGTTCCTGCTACTTTCAGATGTTCCTTTTCTCAATATATGACCTAACAAATTGAATTGAAACCTAGCTTTACACCCACATGTACATACAGTTTTCGTATAAAGAAAAATAATTGGTACATGTTCTTTGAAGAAATTTCATGTAAATTAATAGCTGAAAATATCAATTTTAGGTCATGTTCGAGTTTGTGAAACTCAAGTCTCGGCTAAATGCTTCTTGCAAATGGATTAATAACATGTACATTTCAAAGCATCAAATGAAGACTAAACTTCTGGAACACAGCCTGACCAAGCATCATGTTAATAACTTTGACTTGATTGGCCTGATACAAATGGAAGACTGCACAAGAACATGGTCCTGAAGATGGATTGACTATATTACGTGGAATTTAACATGACAGATTGCCTAACTCACTTGGAATTAGGCAAGGTTACGCCCACAGATTGCCTAACTCACTTGGAATTAGGCAAGGTTACGCCCACTTAAGTTTTCTGCTCTAGCCATGGAAACAGCCAAACAAAATAGGATTGCAGCTCAAAGTGTCAGCTTTACTGAAATCACAATGGCAAATTGAATTGCCACCTGTTTTCGCGTTAAAGGTCCTCCAATCAGAGCACTCGCATGACTTGCACAATGAGATAATCGCATTACCCTTCTCAATTACTTGTCAAGGAGGCGAAAAACCATAATTAGTTTTCTCAAACCAGATGCATTATTCCTATCGCTTGGCTCAGCATTTTTATTCAAGTGATAACCATCTTAGGCTTTGAAGGTAAAAAATAGAATGAATCTGTCCTTTTTTTTTTGTTGTTTTTCTTCACCGAAATTGTACGAGAATAAAAAAAAAAAAGGTCGATAAGGCATTTGATCCTGAATCTGAGTTTGGGAAATCTACAGAATCTGAAAGCCATATGTTACATGTAAATGGAATTTGACTTCTGGGTGCAGGAACCTCTCTCAAGAATTCCCACCAAGCATGCATAACATGTGTAAATTGCAGTTTTGAAAGTACAATACTTTTAAAATTATAAATTTCATCACCTGCTCAAGTAGTTGGACCACTGCCATATTGAACTCATGGACTTTACAAGTCAGTCCAGGTACATTCTGGTCAGAATTTATAACCCATCCTACACATGTATATCAATGCAGTTAGCTGATGACTGTCAGCACCACAGGCCATTAGCTTATACTACGTCACGTTGTACATGTACTGGACAATGCTTTATGCTTTCCTCCACCTTGCAGGTTTTCTCAGCACAGCCAGTAGGAGTCCTGGACCCGACTGTCAGCTCCCACTAAGACATTTATCAGGATAATGGTGTTGGCTCCCTAACGTCTTTATCGGCTTGTCTGAACGCCCATTTGCCTGCCTACTCACCTGATCTGACAACTCATTAATGACCGGCCATAACATAAGATGATTCTGAAGAATAAGCCTTTCCTAACACACCAGCTCTCCCACACATTTATGTCCCACTGATCAACACAATCTGTATCTGATACAGTTATACACACATATGTGGATGTGTATATGTGGATGATACACACAACAACATGATTTTAAGTGTTACCATGAGGGTGGTTTACGTCAATTTAGAGATAAGTATTTAACTTACTGGCATATGTACATGGTCTTAACTCATATGCTTCACATCCATCTTAAGTGCACCACTCAGTTACATGCTGGCTATCCAGCACGTTCATTTTCATATCCTAACCATCTCATAAATTTAAATACGCCATGAGTTGCCTTCAGATAAATAACACGTTGTTGATTCAATAGGCAGAAGGCATCAGCCTAGACATGCGAGATCTACCGGCTGCATGTGCTATGATGTGCTAAATGTAATCCATGAGCTGGGCAATCGTAGCAGAAAGCCAGCGCCTAAGTAAATACAATTCTACTCTACATAATGGGGTGACTCAGCCCAGAAAACTTCAGGGCGCTCTGCAATGTATACATGTACAATTATTGTACAGATATATCCTATTCAAAAAATGTAGTAGACATTCTGTATAAAGGAGCCACAGTTACTATAAGGCAATATCTTAAATTAGATTTCTCAATAATGCACTGTACAGAAGTGCACATGAGCTTTGCCCTTGTTGCTTTGAGTAAAACAGGCTTGTTCCAACCAAGACATACATGGATAATTTCAATCCAACACATGTAAATTAATGAATGAAAAGTTATGGCTTAACGCCACTTCGGCAACTGTGCAAAAACAATTTAGGCCCATAAACAAACCCATGGTACACATATCAAAGATCTTTTCAGCTTAAATACATGCAAAACATTGAACATATAACACAAATGTGCATTTTTATGAACAATTTAGGCCATGAATACACACTGTAAAGATGAACTAATGTATACCTTGATTACACATCGGTAAGGTGTATATGCACAATTAAACTTGATGCTAATGTAGGACTTATAGGACAAAAAGCTTCCTACTGATCATCAGTCTCTGAGGATAAAGTATAAAACTCACTTTGATATCACCAATACATCTCCCTAATATTTATATGTTATTCACGTGGAAAGATTAACAACAGACATGAGACGGGCTTCATGATTCAAGGCTCCTGTAAAGTACAATAGCTAAAATGTATTTAATTTTATCACAATTTCAAAGCAACAGTATCTTACATACTGAATTCTTAATTCTCTGCCACACTAAGTGTGATTTTCCCAGAACAGAATTGCCTTGGTATCTACATTACATATGCATGTATAACTTCAAGATTACATGAGCTGCATAAATGTAAAGAGAACAGCTGCATGGGAAATGCTCAGTGACATGTAGAGCGTAACATATGCATTATTCAACACTTCCCATGGAAGGTGATTTCAACAATATTTCAGTATTATAGCACAGCCACATGTAATAGCCATCTTGCACTTGACACAACAACTGGAATGTCATATAAGATTTAATAGAAAGTTCCTTTTTATGTACATGCCATTCTAGGTTTTATGAAAGTTGCAGGTTTCACAACAAACAGAAACGTTTTTTCTCCATATTTAAGTTGACCTCGTCATCCCCATGTCAGGTCTTGTGAAAACTGCACTTCAGCAACTATGATGCTCCACACAAATCCTTTTACAGCGTGGTTATCATTGGCTTTTAGACCCCTAGTTATAAAAACCTTCCACTGACATGTAATCTGTGCCTGCTGATAAATAACATGATTCGTGTTTAATATACTAAACTGACTTGTTCTTGTTTACGACTGGTGGGTTTGGCAAGGTGGTGCCATGTTTGCGCATGCGAGCCAAACAATTAGTATAGCCATTGGGTTGAGTGGCAGTGATCACACCTGCCTAGCAAGGAAATATATCCAGTAATGACAGCAAAAATCTCTACGAGGAAACCAAAATGGCACCAACAGACTGAATAAAGTTTGTACTAAAAAGGTTTCATGTTTATTTGGCTCTACACCGTGTGGTATTGGCCTGCCACCAAGTTCATTAGTCTTTCTTATGCTTTCTTCCACAGTGTTAAGGGACAGTGTAAAAATGTCAGAACTGTCAACACTCGGTTCATTTAGTGCCATACCAAGGTTACCTTTCACCAAGTGAATTGCACTTGGTGACCAGAAACAAGGAGTCCATGATGACAGGACTAGGCATCCCAACCCTGTAACAAATGACAACACTACCCCACCTCACAATCATTATTAATGCTAATGCAGACTTACAGGTCCAATTACCCTAATGGCCAAAAACTATAGGATGTACATAAATATGTAAAACATATCACCTATTGATGATACTTGCACTTCAACTTTTTGGCATCATTTTTATACACACACACAAAAGAAAACAAAAACAGCAACAACAAAAACATTGCATTATTATATGGCAGATATAGTAAATGTCACGAGTACTACTTGTACAGGCCAAGTGTTAGCTGATTGCATCCCAAATGAAATATGCCACTGACATACCGATTTATAGCACAGCTTTATCTCCAGCTGTCTGCAATACACCCTGAACAACACAACCTTTATAATCTGGCAAGTGAACTTAGCGCCAAAAATGTAACTGTAGACGTAACCTTACCCAGATGTATAACTTCACATTCACTGTATTGACAGATATCTCTTACCGCTGTGTGTATCGAGCCTTCGTCTGCTTCATAACGGACTGATCAATTTTAATAACAGCATTTGTAGTCTGACACAACTGAAGAAGCAATCTTACCTCTTAACAACAACTCGATGGTAAATAGTCGGTTTTCAAATTAACACCAACGTCCCTTATCTTAAACTGGGCTCACTCTGGCGGAAATATGGTTCGACAAGTGCAAAAATACTTCCCCTGACCGTGAAAATCGAATCTGCCCTGCTTGTGTGCGCGTATTGATGAATCTCCACGATTCGACTCTACCACGTACAGAATCTTGGAGAAGTTGCAGTCACGTGATAACAACTTCCGCTTGTTCAACATGCGGGAGCAAATTTTTACCTGGTAAGAAATCAGTATTTCTGCAAATTTTCATGTTACCAGACGTACTTTGACGGTCGGAGGCAGGACACTACTTCATCAATCGCCTTTCTGTGGACATATCCTTCTATTTCCTTTTTTCATTTTCAGGCTTTAGCCCATCTAGTATGTTCAGAGCTGTTCCCGAAGGAATAAAAATGGCCGACTTCGGACCAGACTCGGGCGGGAGAATGAAAGTAAAGACCTTATTTACGTTCACCAGGCTCTCCTTGCTTGCGCATAAACTAAACTGGTGAACTAACGTAACCATGTAATGCTTCTCTTATCTTACATTAAATCAAATGAAACTCTGAGACGATAACTTGCATTTTCATTCGAGACAGAGTGTACTCGCGCAGACATGGAGGTGAAAGTATTGTCTGTTGAATAATTTAAAACAATTAGCCGAATCGGCATTTCAGGAGTTAGCAGGTTCACACAGATCGAGGTGAGACAAGCGGGTGCTTTCGCAAAGAGGCAAACCAACACGGTTAAAGCCGTTATTTTACTTTAATATGCAAGTATTGTGACATCCCGTCTTCAGCCACGTTAGTTTACAAGAGCACCACACTTGTCTCGACTCAACTAGCATGAACTTGGGCGACTCCCAAATGCGTTTCACAGCTGCATGAAACGGTAATGCATGGGATTTCATCTTCCTGTTTGTCCTTTGATTGACCTACATGTTAATTATGAAAAGCCTATGAAGATCCTTCAACAGTTACATGGCCTTCACAATTTCCATATGTTCTCTTGATGTTTACAATGAATGTAGTGCTGTATAACTTGACTGTGTCATATCGCCATGCGCCTTTGGTAGCTGCTTGAAAAGTACCCAGAAGAACCCACCTATCAACTACTGCTCTAAAGAATGCACCCAGGATATCACCTAAACCAACTGAGATTTGGTGCAGGAGTAAAGGCATTCCCCATCAACCATTTCTTCCTTCATTGCAAAGCACTGCTGTTTCAAGCCAATGTTTTGCGATTTCAAAACATCTGCTTGATGTATTCGGTTTTACATCTACACAGCCTGGAGACCCAGATGTTGATGGCGCAGTGAACCACTATGAAACATAATGATGCCATGAACCTCCAATTGTATTTTGTACCCTTGTTGAAAGCTGGATACTGTTGGCTGTCAACAGTGTCAGATATCACGCTGAATTGGAAGCCAGTTTGCCAGCAAAAAACTTTTATTATGCTAGGACTCAAATTGATGGAACAAGCCAGTTTTCCTTAGAAAGAGTTCATTTGATGTAAAATCTGTGAATGGTAATGCATCCTGCAGCACATGGTGACATTTTCAGATAATCTGTAACATGATGTAAATGATACCTGTGTTCACTAGTGAATTCATGACCCTTGGTTTTAAGATCTAGTGTTTCTTCATCTGTTTTCTTAATTGCTCCTCAAGGAGTACATGTATGTTTTGCATTTCTAGGGATTGACTATAATCAAGCCTGTTGTGTATGGAAACATAGCCAGGTACTTTGGGAAGAAACGAGAGGAAGATGGTCACACGCATCAGTGGACTGTCTATGTGAAACCATACAGAAATGAGGTAACTCACCATTAAGGGGGAATCGTACAAGTTGCGCTAACTTCTGCCATTGGGCAGGCCTTCTCACAGATTTTGCTGTCATTTTTAAATCCAGGCACGTAGGACCTTGAAATTTGGAGTACATATGCAATAGACTTTGGAGAATGCGCTACTAATCAACAGTATCGGCGATACACAAACGCATTTATCAGATCTTCAACTTACCCTTCGGTGCCACACAGTTTTTTCAGAGGCCTTAGCTCCAGCAACAATATAAATATACTAGAAACATTCCTCGGAACACTGTCTATACAGTGCTACCAGCATATTCATACAGCAATATTTCTAACTCTGTGAAAAAATAAAAATCAAAACAGCTGCACTAAACACCATTTCCTAGCACATGTCATTTGGGTCACGTGCACTATGGTTACAATCTTTATGGAAGTCTAATTTGTGCACCATCTCATTAAAATCAGGTCGTGAGGCCACTGCACTGAGATGATTTGACTTAGTGCCAATACTAAATGTTTTCTGAGGGTTTAGTCAATTAACCAGTCAGTGGGCTGCTGTTTGATATGAGGGAGAAACTCTGGACAAGGCTGATGATTGTTCTAACAGATCGCAAACTTCAGATTTCAGCGTAAACATTGCGGCAAGATGGTGTTAATCTTGATGAATGCCTGATAAGTGAGGTTAAAAGGACGCTTTTGGTGGGGTTTAGAGTGTAAAAGAATGATGCAATTCCCGCTCTGACCAAGTGGTTATAATACAAGTGTGCCGATTGTTTAAACATCAAGTCGTCTCAAATTGCTCCCAGGATTCTCAAAAGACGACAAACAGGGGGATAGTGTCAGATTCCAATGGCGTTGTGCAGTCAGAATTAAGGATCAGATTTTAATTGATTTTTAATTGAGATTGACTTGCGCACAGAGCGCTTCTTTTAGTTAATGACCAATTGTTAGCTTGTAAAGCAATGTTTTTCAGCACAACAATTAGCAATACTGGTTTGTAAACAAGCCATTTTGGGTACAGGAGGGCGAACTGAAAACGGGCTACTTTTCACTGTGTTGTTGTTGTTTTGATGACTGCTCAATGATATGGCTGTCGGCAAGAGTACGTGTTAAACGTTTTGTTACTTCGAGAGGTTAGATCTGTTGCTGAGTGTAAATATTAGTGGCACTACATAGAGAAAGTTTTGTGGAATGTTTCAAGTACACTCTTACCGCTGTTGGAGGTGAGGATATGAATGCAGGTGTGTGGCCACAAAAAGTATGTGGAGAATGGTATAACTCTGTTATCTTTTGAGCTGTATCGCTTACTTTTGTTGCAAAACTTTCATCATATAATAATCTTAATGACCAGCAAGTTTGAAGGGCCTGTGTGACTGGGTTAAGAAATAACCCTTCATTCTGGATAACAATAGCTAGATCCTTTATTTCCCATTCTGACTACTTAGACTCTTGTCTTTACATGGTATGGAGGGCAGGGGTGGCCTCAGTTCTAAGGTGTTCAATTCCAGCTGCTGGAAGACAATTGCAGCCTTTGACAGGATATTTCTGGATTCTCCACTCATTGTTTTGGGGGCCTTAAGAACTGTACGCATTTGTTGTTTGCTTGTACCTTCCACTTCTTCAACCAGTATAACGTGCAAGTGTGTAAGTCACTGGGAGGGAGTTGGGTAAAATTTTTCCATTACTTTCCAGGTTTTTACAGGCCCTGGGGTTTCCATCGTGCGAGTGAAGACATTCTTAAGTATTGTGTTACACCAGTCCAATAACAAAGTAAATAATATGTCCCGCAACTCATTCGACCTGCTGACCTTCTTTCAGAAAAACTAGGACGTGCCTTTTTCCAATAAAGCAACATACTGTAGGTCAATTAACAACTGAATTAATCAAGTTTTGATTGTTGTAGGACATGTCTGCATATGTTAAGAAAGTGAATTTCAAGCTGCATGAAAGCTATGCCAATCCAAATCGAGGTTAGTTGTGTGGTGAGTTGAAATGTCAAATTAAGAAGTAATTTTATGAAAGATCGATCAAATGTTAATGTGGCCTTGTGTCTTAGTGATATCAACCTGGATTCTGTCGTGTGAAACACTTTTAATGTAGATCATTTTCTATCTACTGTTGTGTTTTTGTTCTTGGGACTTAAATGTTATCCTCAGAGCTAACACCTGGTATTGCTTAACGAACACAGCATATAATTATCAACATGCCAGGGTTTTTCTCTCATGTCAAAATACACATTTGTGATTGCATTAGATTTTATCTCGTCGTGTTGCTTGTGCGCTGGTAACTGTAGTGCGGTAATCCTTATCTGTGTGAAAGTGTTAATTAATTTGAAATGTTGATGAAATTTTGCATAATACAGATATTGATATGCTTATTTGTGTTGACAGTTGTTGTTCGCCCTCCCTATGAAGTCACGGAAACAGGATGGGGAGAATTCGAGATTATCATCAAAATCTACTTCAATGATCCAAATGAAAGACCTGTGAGCAATTTATTTTTTTCCGCTTTAACCGCTTATTCTAACGTTAGTAAAAATTTTCACCTTGCAGTAAAATTTTTGCGGCTTTTCTGACGTAGAAAAATAAGACAGTCACATTTTTTTATCTGTAGATATAAGCACCATATTCATTCAGATATGTACCTTGGTGATTTTTCTTTGCTCCTCTTAATTTATAAGACTTTTGATCAAAAGATATGGCACTGACCTTTTGTGAGAATTTTGAACTCATCAGGTTTATCAAATTCTTTACGGGATCTCTCTGCAGGTTACACTCTATCACCTGCTGAAGTTGTTCCAGAGCGAGACTGACATAATGCTAGGGAAAAAGTCCCTAGTGTCTGAGGTGTACGAAGAATTGGTGAGTTTTATCTCGCTTTGTTATCAGTGAAGTGTGATGGATTATCCTGATTGGATTTCATTTCATGTATGAAATAAAGATAAAATCTTCATTGAGGTGGGGGTGGGAGGGATTGATGTGTGGGATGGTGAGGTTATGCCTTGTCATGCAGCAGGGGTTGGATAATATCATATTCTCTAAAGAGGTTTATATAGCCTGATTAATGCACAGTTGTAATGTGATAAAACCAGTGTTATTACTTTAGCTCACATACCCCAAACTAGGGAGCAAGGGTTGTCAACTGTATCTAATAGGTTAGTTTTATGCACAGCCTGTTAAATGACATTGTATAAACATCAAAACATACAGATTATATTTGCACAGAACGTAATGCCAGTCTTTCAATACTTAGCCAGCAGTCCAATGTAGATAAATCTAACGGAGCGGGTAACATGTTCTTACATCCCAAAACTGAAATCACGAAGCAATCCGAATGCTTATGCTTGCACATTGTCTACTGCTGGTTTTGTGCGGTAAGAGTTATCTCCCTCTATCCACACAGATTTTCCAGGACCCGACAGCCATGATACATCAGTTGTTATCCAATCCACGACCTCTGACCTTGGGAGCTCACAAGCATGACACAGATTGTAAGTACTCTACACCTCTCGGTCACTATCATGGTACTAAATTACAAACTTTTGCACAATAAAAGTGGGAGTTAACTTAAATATAGAATTGCAAATTAAGAAAGGACTTCTTGGTCTATTAGGCCTTCTGTATAAGAAAAAACCAGAAGTACACTGCAGTCCTTTGTATTTGAGGCCACACCTAGCACATTCCCGAAACAAACTCCTGGCGTGCTTGTAACACACGCCTGAAATATTGAAATCTTGGGATGTGAATCTTGTTGTGCAAATCACACTCCTGAAGGCCTGATAGTGACAATTTGTGCATCCCCAGAGTAATACCTGTCCTGTTGGTAATTATAATCAAGTGAAAGTTTCAGTGCTAGTAACAACTGGTCATAAAGTAAACATATATTCATAACATTTAGGACAGATCAGATTTTAGGGTTCATTACCCAATCAGAAACATTTGTCACGGTTTTTGTAATTGCCATGTGCAGTTGCGTGAATGTACTCTGTTAAGAATGTTATCTAGAAAATGGAACCAAAAAATTCATCAAATTTCATTTTGGGTAAATAAACTGAATGTACTCTGAGAAGCATTTAATAAGTGTGCAGAGGGGCTCAGTTTGGGTTAGACATGTCTCTCAGACATTCGCAGATCAAATACATCTCCTTACCGCTGCTCATGTATGTACTCTTTTTTTTTTTTCCTTTATTACAGTTGAAGAAAAGCGTGAAAAAACTCTGAACTCCATTTTGTCAGCAAAAAGTAAGATACGGTATGAGATCTCAGAGCTGAATGAGCGATTGAAGCAGTGCAAGGAAAATATTAACCAGCTGAAGATTGACATCGCAACTATGGAGAAGGACGGCGGACAGGAGAACTCCTGACCAGTTAAAACATTCCTTACTGTCCGAGTATAATGTGTATAATAGTGGGGAATTGTGATTGGTCTGAATGGTGAACATCAACAACTGATTGGTGACCCAGATGTCCTCCTTGTTGTGTGGCTTGTGAATTCACATACTGCCATAAAGGCCTGAATCATTTTTCTGGAAAAAATACAACTTCCTGTTCACTACCAGAGAAATGGTACTACGTGAAAGAAGTGTTTAAGATCCAGAAGGAAATGATGTTAAGCTAAACTGGTGGACCCTTGGTGGTTATCTCATCAACTGTAGTGCATGATGAAGTTTTAGACTCGGTGCCAGCTGTTGCCATTAGCTCTCTCCGAGAGCAGATTGAATCAAATTTACAGATATTTCTGTACGTCCATACTTTGTGCCGGTGGGATTTCATCAACATGAAATGTGCTGGGTCTGAGGTTAGACAGCAGGACACAGCATCGGTGTCAATCAGATCGATGGACAAGTGTAGTTGTGGAACAAATAATTTGTATCTGGAATCACTTTTAGATTGGCCAAGTGATGTAGTATGCCTGGTGGATTTATTTAATCAGTTCAGACGTGCAGTGTTTGAACATCATCCATTTTGTTATTTATACCCTATTTGTAAAAAAATATGAAATCTTCAAGGCAAGGCAACTTGTGTCTTATAAAAATACATTGAAGACAATTTTAGGCAACTTTTTGTTTTGGTAAACTAGACTATGATTGTCATCTTATGATTGTATGATTGTACTTTTTTCTTTAACATGTTAAACAAGGAAAATTGTGCATTAAACCAAAATCTTCTTTTACACAATGTCTGCCCTTTTTAATGATATGATGAAGGTGCACAAGTTTTTAAGCTTAGCAAACAGAAGGTCAGAAACCTTTCACATACTCAGTTCTAGTCCATCCAGGCCAGACACACTTATTTTATCAGATACTGTTATTTTGCTTAACACACTCATGGTGTTTGAGTGACAGTGTTTCACTCTTTTTTCTCACTCTGCCAATTAAACCTCTGCTAACATAAAATATTGCGTTTTTGGGTGTGGTGCTCAGCATGAGGGGAGAGGCCAAGTATTGGTCAGCACACTGTGACTGAGTGGGACGGCATTTAGATACGTCTTCATGTCACCAAATTCATGTTGAAAGTAATATTAAAACCCAGGCTAGCTAGCAAACACGAAAAGTCTCTCTAACATAGTGGTGGCATCTTCACTGGTCAGGTGAATAATGTATAGGTTTTCATTGGTGTTTTATGCCATACTCAAAAATATTTTACTTATGCCACAGCAGCCAGCATTATGGTGGAGGGAAAACCAACAACCATCCATAGGTTGCTGGCGGACCTTCCCACGTGTGGCCGGAGAAGTGTAGGTTTTTTATGCTTCATGCAAATCATGGCACATCCTGAATCAGCTTAGTTAAAATGTCTGAAATTTGTAATAACAAGTCCTGATAAAACACAATTGGTTCTTGGTAAAGATTCTCAGCATCAAGTAGAAAATCTTAATTGTTCATCTGTTTGACATACGATAGCTTAAATAAAAACAACAACATGTATTTGCTTATTAGCCCCAGTTAAACCACACAGTTCATGATATTTAATAGAGCACTCAGCAGGTATTTACCTTTCAGCAACTGTAGTTTATCTAAGGACATCATAACCGTTAAGGAATAGCCTTTTATGAAGGGAACTTAAGAATTTCTGCATACAGACACTTATTATGAGGCAGATGCACTAGGATCCGTGTCTGCAGGTTCTGTTTGCACATTTTTCTCATCAGGCCAGGTGAAACCAATGGATTAATCAATGCTTGTAAGTTTGTGACCGATAAAAAGCATTTTCTAACAACCTCGAATAGCATCTTTGAAAAGTATTATTGATTTGGTACAAATATAAAAGTACCTGTCATGCGCAATCGTATTTGCTGTCAGGACAACCCAACTGTGACAGGGCCTCCGTGGCTCAGTCGGTTAGCGCGCTATCGCAATACAATGACCTGCCGCCTCCCACTAATGTGATCGCTGTGAGTTCAAGTCCAGTTCATGCTGGCTTCCTCGCAGGCAGTACATAGGAAAGTCTGCCAGCAACCTGCGAATGGTTGTGGGTTTCCCCTAGGCTCTGCCCAGTTTCCTCCCACCACAATGCTGACCGCCATCGTATAAGTGAAATATTCTTGAGTACGGCGTAAAACAACAATCAAATAAATGCATAAACAAACTGCAGCTGTTGTGTATGGAAAAAACCTGTTCTATTCTGTCCTGTAAGTTGTAATGCTGGCAACAGCACTATATATAGGAAAATATAGTATACTGCATTTGATTCACAATGTTCAGGAGAGATAGATTGTAGGGTTCGTCACCCGGTCAGTCAGTAACATTTGTCACAGAGGTTGTAATTACCATGTGAAATTGTGGCCAATGTAGCCGAGGTGGTTCGCATACTAGCGCAGCACAATGACCCGTTAGCCTGTCACCCTTGAGGTCACTGAGAGTTCCAAGTCCCCATCTGGATGGCTTCCTGTAAGGTCATGTGGGAAGGCCTGCCGACAACTTGCCAGCGAATGTCCGTGGGTTCTCCTACTGTAACGCCTGCTGCCGTCATATGAGTGAAATACTCCTGAGTACAGCATGAGACACCAGTCAAATAGATAAAAATAAAATAACTGGAAATTAGGATATGTCAGCTGACAGTCCTCTGCTCTCTGGGCGACACCCTTTTGAAATTGTTTGGATTATTCGTATTAATATTAATTATAATTTTGTGTCGACTACAAAGAAAAGCACTAAGCCTCCCCAAAAAATATTTTACGTTATAAAGATGAATTTTCAAAATGTTTCTGCAAGAATTATTTTCGTGCAATCTGTAGTTTTCAAGGTTTTACCAAGAAACCTACAAAAAATTTTCAAAATCCTCATATTTAAATAACATCCATCAAAGTCTTTACTATGATTTGGCTGGTCAGATGGTCAAGGTGCCCAGTACAGTTGAACAAAGGCACAGTCTCTCCCTACATGTGTCCCAGTCCTGGTAGGTGTTTATTTTCTTTTCACCATAGCCCTAGTTAACATTGCTAGGCTGTAGATAGGTGCCTGACATTTCTCAAAACACCTCTCTGGATGAAATGATATGAACATGTTGTCCATGTTATAAGTACTGAACAAAGGTCCCATGGGTCATACCATGAAGGGCCGTTTTCATGTATTGTACGTGCATATAGCAGTCTCCATAGGTTCAAATCCAGCTAAATCCTGCTGGTCTTTTCTCTATCTTTTGTTTTTCAACTATCATGAAATTATTAGGCACTGCAGAATAGTCCTAGCACTCTGAGTTTCAAATCCAGTCTATTTCTTATCATTTGTACAGGATGCCATATTGCCATGAACAAATTGTGTTGACGTCAATTTCTCAACTACGGTGTTTGCAATTGAGCTGAAATTTATACTACAGACAGAACACCTTGGGGAAAGTTAATTGTACAAAAATCCTTTTCATATCTTGAAATTGTCACGTGAGCAAAAGTTTTTGAATTCAAATATTTTAACTATGCTACCAGATGGTCACAAATCTGATCTTATTTATTTCCTGCAATGTACACTTTTGATGCAGATTACGATCAAAGTTCGAAAGAGTGCAGTTTTCCCACTACTTGGAGGGGAAGTGATAGAACTCTGTTAGAGCTGTGATGCTGAAAGTGCAAAAAAACAGAAATTCCCCCATGTTTGGAGGTAACGTGATAGGAAAATGTTATAGATCTAAAGCTGAAAATCACTGAGTGCAACTTGCTACACTCTGGTCTTTATGCTGTTTGTTATGGCCTATGAGCAAAAGATCAAAGCTGCATTGCTTCCACACGGGTTTTTAGTGGTATGAAGCCCATTTTATATGATACCTGGCTGTCACTGGTCCAAATCCAGTTCATTCTTTTTCTGCTTTTCAGTTTTTCCTCTTTTTCATTACCATGAAGTTTTCATGGGACTACAAGATACAACGTTGTTGGATAACACTGTTAATGTTGTAATTCACTCTGTGATAATTTTGTGCTAACCAGTGGAGCTACTGTCTCATCAGAGGCTGGTTTCATTTAAATATTACTATCACACGTACCAGTAAAACTTTGCTGAGCATACAAAGTCAATGCCCACACGTATATACACTTGTATATATCTTCTCCAATCCAATATTTAATCCCCATGATAGTTCAGACGGTACCAACACGGGCTTGCAGTTGGCTGTCAAGCCCTTGACCAGTGAGATTTTGTTTTTAATTCAGCTCTGACTGCTTGGTCATGTGGTTTTACCAGATACCTGTCAGGGGATGGCAGGCTGTCCTTGTCCAAGCGCAGAATTTTTGAGTATGGTACTATAGTCAACAATGGGGAGCTCATTCCTGCCTTGAACAACAGGGTCCAAAGCTGTGTGCTCCTTTGTTCTTTCCTGTAGCACATCACAATTCTTGGTGCATGTCTGCTCGAGAAACACTTACGCAATACACAACCAATGCAACGTCACAGTAGTAAACAATGTTTTACTACAATTTGGAACCTTTTGTGTAGCCCATCAGTCTCCCATTGCTCAGTAATTTTGTACCATGGCCTCCTGCTCCACATTTTCTAACATTACACAGCAGTGCGTTCAAAACCATCTATTTTCAAGCTTCTTGAGAAAAGGTCGCCAAATCAGTTATTTGCATGCTTGACTTACTGAAGAAAAGGAGTGCGAAACGAAATGCGTTTTTCAGTGTATTTTACTGATTTTTTTTTTCATCCCGTACTGACCTGCTAGGAAAAACAAGGCTTCAAACATCACGATTTCCTTATTTAAAAATTTTATTGCGACTTATGGCGAGCTGTTAACAAAATAATCATTTTCATCATGTGCCAAGAACAACATACGTCACAACATACAATTACTTGTAGATCATGGTTGAGGTTAACACCATGCGTCCAGTTTCACACCCACCCACCCACGAGATTGTACAACCATTACAATTACACATACACACACACAAAAAAAAAATAAAATCACCATATGCTTCACAAGTCCTCAAAATTTTAAATACAGAAATATTTCAACATCTGGATTAAATACGATGGAATTAATGTCTCAAACAACTATACAGTGTTGTCAGCAATACTGACAGTAGACTACCAATGAAATATTCTTGAATTGTCCATGACAGTATGTATGTGTCTTACATGATATATGCGTATATGTGGAATAAATCACACAACCCCTGTGAAATATCTCAATTTTAAATTCATGACAACTGTACAAAAAGCCTTCTGGCACAAAAACTGCCAATTCCTTCATTACTCCAAGATCTCTGCTTTTACGAGTAGTCACTTCAAGCACAGTTTTCAATTATACACAATTTAAAATAACCAGAACCGAAGAAAGCTTTGCTAAGTCGAGTTGCACACAAGTATACAAATGGAACAAAAACTGAAAGTCTCACCATCAAAAACTCGCTAAAGGTTAGTGGTTTACTCTGGGTTCCTCCACCCATAAAACTGGCTGCCAATGTATACTGGAAATAGTTCTGGAGTATGGCATTAAAACAACAATGAAATAAAAACCCTTGAGGATTAATGGTTCCTGTCATTTGTTGAAATATTCATGCTTACAATATACCTTCTGAGTACCTGCCAAGAAGGTAACAAAAATTAGAGATCTGAAAAGTACATAATACAGTAGCAAATAAGCCAACCCACCTGATGTGATCCTGGTTAAACATACTACTATTTAAGAAAATCGTTTTTGCATTCATGACTGGCACAATCTGTTGAACAATGATCAGAAAATAGCAGTTGTCATGGTAAAAGAAAAAACCATTTTCTATACACAGGAATTGATCATTAAGTGGAAAACAAATGTAACAAAATTCATGAACATTTTTATATGTACAACATAAACGTAGCAAAGTAAATCATTTAGCCAACACTCAAAGGCATGCTGTAACCCATACTAGAGACTCCACCTGTGGGAGTATCACAGTGATTGCACTAAAGCAATAGGAATTTCTGGGACAAAAAGTCATAGAACAATGTTCACCATTTATGAATGTAAAGCCCTGTTTTACAACCTGTGTTAAGACCATGGACCAGTCTTCATGAACTGAAGTTTTTTGCGTAAGCAAAAGTGTTCTGCTTTTTTCTAACTTGCTAGGAAAATATCAGCCAAGCTCATGCCTTCCTCTTTTCCAAGAATTATACCGGAGAATGTACAGTCAGAACACATCGTCAATGAATGCTGAAAAACCAACCAGTGTGTATCGAATACAAGAACAAAACATTAAAACGTAAGTTTGGACAGGTTGCCAATGATGTGTCAAGTGACGGAGGTCATAGGTGTATCATGAGACAGGACCTTTGTCAGAACTGTTGCTGTGAATATATGTATGCAAAATATGAACAAATATTATGTCTTAATTCTTTTTAAAGCTAGTGGGCAAACAGCACCTTGAATATCATTAGTAATGACGAGGTGTTGAAATTATCATAATCTAACAATGTACAATAAAACAAGATAGAAACGAAACAACATGGTAGTACAAAAATGACACATATAGGGGTAAAATGTAAAATCAGTAAGCATGGGAACCTTAAATACATGTACTTGTTTACAACTGCCATAAAATAAAAATATATAAACTCAAATGTTACCTAGAATTTCAACCTTTCAGCAATTGTACTATGCCATATAATTATACATTTGCTTCTTTAGCAGATCATAAATTCAGTAAATTTACCTATGTTACAGAGATTTAGCAAAAATGTGTTGTTCATAGAAATGAATATGGTCTGAGAAAACATATGATACATTAACAAAATAATAACAGGAACATTATGAGCAAGTTATTCCAATAAACAATACGTCAGTATATACAAAATACTTAATTATTTAGACAGGGATTCACTGAAGTATATTTCAGTTTCACAACAAAAGTTATGTTGATGGATGGAATAATCCCCGTGGAATCTGAAAACAGCAATGCCTCTGTGGACGAAGGGCACACAACAGCTTCATATAAGTCAAATCAGCATTGCAGAAGTCTCTCAACATCATGATGTTTTTGGATGAGACAAGGTGAGGGCTCTCGCAAACTACCATGATTTCACAGATGTTAACAATGTTGTTGTTGTTGGGTGTGAGAGCCCCCACCAGGTCTCGTCCAGCACCAGCGTGATCTCGAGAGGCTTCTGTGATGCCGATTCGGCTTATTCATTAACTTATTCTTCAACATTTGCACAACGAATACTCTTCCTCATGAATATAATATTGATGTATGGTACTGCTGCGTTTTTAACATGTGAATCAATACAGGGAAAGCGTCATGTTGAACTCTTATTATACTGTAAGTCCTCGCCACAGTTGTGAGGTAAAATGTTCTCATCAGACAGGATTGCTAAAATCAGTACCACTTAATGTCGGTAATTTATAAATATATTATCAAGTGATAACATTCATCGTAAGAAGAAATTATATTCAATAAAACATGGAGGTCACCCAAATACTTCATCATTTAATGCATTTCAAATGATTCATAAAATTTCCACACTTTTGACAACTTTTTTTAAAATGTATTTCCAACATTTTTGTATGTTGCATACCAATCTTTCAGAGAACACAGTGCAATTAGTTGCAGCTATGCTAAAATCAGCACAGAACTTAGAGATTTGAACTGCCATGAAGTTACCTTAACATGGCTTCTCTCATATCTCAAAACTGACGCCCACTTGTGCTTAGCTGTGCAAACTACAGACAGGAGACCAGTTTTTAGCTCTAAATCGTTGTTGGAATGACCTATAGATTATCTTCTGATTCACTTCATTCAACATAAAAAAGGCTGTATAATTCTTCACGGGACAGTTATTAAAAGTAAATTTAAATTTCAAACCTTACATTGTAACCAATCATAATTATCATAATACACAACAAATGCAATTTTGCTCAGTATCTTCAACACAGGACTCAGGTTTGTTTAGAATGTACAGTAGAAGGACTATGGGTATTCTACTGGATAAAAACCAATTTTTCTGCACCAGAAGTATTATTTTAAGACCTCCTTTTGTCTGTGTAACTGGTCCTTTTAGGGGAAAATATTTAGGGCTTCAATATGTATTTTACATATTGAAGCCCTAAATATTTTCAAATAGTTCAACATCAGCTGTGACTAGAGAGCCATACAGCACATAACGCGGTTTCACTTGTGGAAATAATCTACATGTATGAAAGTGCCACCTGGTGTACAAAATCCGCTCAGTCATTTCCCCTGCCGCAAAATCCTAAATTAACTCCAATAAGGATATCAACATCAAAATGTACATGTGCATTTGAACTCAGTCAGTACACTTATTTACAAGGAAAAATAATTCAAAACTGTCAAACGTAACAAAACTTCCCGAGAACACATAACTGTGCTGATAAAACAGGTGAGCTCTTGGGACTACTGGGAGACAACTGTGCCTACATGTTGGAAGAACATAAACACACTGACTAAGAAGTCTTACACGATTATGCAGCTAACAAATCTGTTGCAGTATCTTTACACTCTAAAGGTTCTGGGCATGTAGATAAAGCAGCATATACACATTACATATATATACCACAATATGATTAGTGGTAAAGCCCACTGTCTCCACCATTGTTGCAGCCCTGCTTACGGCCACAAAGAAAATACTGAGAGAGCCATTCTCTGATAGTTCAAAACAATGCAGTCAATGAAGAGCAAACTTATTCCAATCATGTACTAATGTATAGTACAAAACTGTAAACATTTTGCCTTCGAAAACCAAACAACATTTAATGATTTGTAATCACCATGTCTAAAATTTGAGTAATTTCTACAAGCTTGCCCAAAAGCATTTTTTGAACAATTTCAAAAACACAAAATATAAAGCATATGAGTATGCATACAAAGGTTACATAATATCATCAACCGTATTCTTTCAAGCAATAAAAAAGCATTGTAATGCATTCCAGGAGCTTCAATGTACATAATCTACTGTAAGCAAAACATATCAATTTTGTAGGTTCTCCTCCACATTTAGGACTTTCAATTTGCCACACACTTTGATTTACAAAATTTGCATCCTCATCTTGTCAACAGCCAGATCTGCTTTATTTACAGTACTATTTCTCCATGATAAAAGCAATTCTCAATGATAAAATCTTTCAAGCAATTACTGTATTTGACCTACAGTTACAACCATGACCAATCTGCGCATTTCTCCTGATCCTGACAGTTCCATTGATCTTAAAAAGGTGCTTGAGGTTTATTTAGAGAGTTTCAGCACCGAAAATTTTATATTACGACCACTTTTTGTCTCTGAAATTGCTCCTTTCAGACGCGAATTTTTAGGGCTAAGATGTAGTTTGGTCAGCGAGCCATACAGTATATGGTCACTTGCACAACTCACCCTCTGCAGTGTTTGCTGGAGACGCTACAGCTAAGTTACAGGCTAGAGAAATACTTTGCTGTGTCAATTCACCTGACCACTAAAGAGAACTATCTATCTAAACACTGTTGGCATGCTGTTATTGTGGAGCATTTGCTATACCTGTCATGTCCGTAGGTCATGTATTAATAAAAACTTTATGGCATCTTCTGTATAAGGCGAGAAATCAACAAAAATAACAATGAAAAAAAATTATAAGAAAGCATCCATTTCATTGGTTAAGCTGTCAGTGTCTTTGCCACTGGACTGTACAAATAAAATTCATGATTGTGCAATTAAAACTGAAATTAACAGGCATATATATGTGAGAAAACAAGATGGCTGGCCTGCATGTAAAGTGTAACAGTTACAGTCTGAATGATATCACGTTTTCGGATGATTCTGGAAGTGACGATATCACAAGCAATCACATGCCGACAAATCACTGCTACATGTTCTGGGTGTGATAACATCACACGCAAACTGTGCGTAAACTGCTGAGCCAGTGCTCACACCAACTGTGTGACGGGGGTTGAACATCTACTGATCTGTGTGTGAGACATACCGTGCTTCTCTAGCTGCCTCGCCTGTGACATGGCCTCCTTTAATGACGACACAACCTAAACAAAACCAAAAATATCCCATCATAATAATAACTTCCACCCTATAAGACCAACAATACGATGAACCAACAAGCACGGGGCACCAAAAACACAGACATATAGATCATGTGTACTGGTAGTGCATGAGTGCAAAACTGATCTCTAAACCCAATAGCTGCATCCTCTCATAGATGAACTGTATGATGTCACATAACGCTGACACAAGATGCAATGCTTTTACGATCATAAGTTAATTTCACAAACTGTACAATCCAAAAGTCTCCAGAAGCCAAAAATGTGTACTCCAGAAACAAAATGCGTACTCTAGGGACACAAAATGTGTACACCAGACATATAAAATGTGTCACCACAAACACAAAATGTGCTCTCTGGCAGCCTGGAGTCAAATCCTCTCTAGTGTAAAACTAGTGCTAACCTGCTTAAAGGTGGGCCTCTTGATGGGATCTCCTTCCCACAATTCCTTGATCAGATCTTTGTACTTGGATGGAATATTAATGTCTGAGGGAATCACAGGTCTTCCTCCAGCCTTAATTATCTCCATGATCTGTATAATGAGACAATTGTAAGAACAGAAATTTACCATGTCATTAACCAATGTTTTTATTCAATTTTTTTTTCACAAGAGTTTAATATTACAGCGTAACAACCATGGGGCTTTCGAACCTTTGCTGTGAGTTCAAGCCCACTTCTGGCAGGTGGTCGTGAGTTTTCCCCATTTCCTCTCACAATAATGCTGGCTGCCACTGTGTAAGTGAAATACATGCATTCTTCAGTACAACGTAAAACACCAGTCAAATATATGAATTAATCACTGTGCTCAAGAACATGGCACGTATTACGGGCAGCTTCAATACGCAGCACCGTCTCCTGAACTCACTGGTCAAGCTCTGATTTGTATGCTGTGGCCTGACAGTTTGCAACGCTTTGAGGTAATTGATCCAGCTCACATGAACAGCACTCTGACCTTGATAACTGTCTGATAATGAACTTGCATGAGTATGGCTGTTCAAAATATGAGAAACCTGATTCAAACAGAGAACAATTTTCTACCAAATAACTGATTAATTGACTGATTGATGTTAACATACTTATAGTGCTGAAAAATATTACACTTTTATTATGGGTGAAGGAAACCAAAACTGCCCATCACAAGTGTCATTTGGCAAGTTAACATAAGCAATCTAATGCGATGCTCAGCAAGCTTGATTTATATCCATGAAATGGTATAGCAGATGGTCAGTATCAGAGATATGGCCATCATAAAAGAACAGCCACGAGTTTTATAATGTAGGAAGCAGAGAAAGAATATTAACACCAAACTATGACGGTAAGGTGTCCATATTTCTACTTTAGTGTACCAAATGATATCATAAATGGGTAATAAAAATCAGGTGTAAATCCACTGACTCATGGCAGGTCATAAAACCTGCATGTAGGTACATGTAGCTCTGCTCATAAGGGAGGTCACGTAAAGTTTAACTGTATGCTCAAAATTTTAAGACTACATCTACTGTATGTGTTTGAACAATGACTGAAAGACTGATTGCCACATTGGTAGCATTGAGCCACATTGTGGAGAGACTATGTCAGAATCAGGACACAGTTTTTAAACCAGCTAAAATGAACACAGAACATTAACACTCATAAATCACACTAAATACAGTGCTATGTAATAACCTTAAAAATATCCATTAAATCTTTAACTAAAGCACCAATGTCAAGCTGGTGAAATACAGAAAAATGTCACCTTGGAACACCTTTGGGGGTATAGCCATTGTCAAGAACTAAAAATAATTTTTCAAATGAAGTACAAGCTTTCCTAGAGGGCTGAGGTCCTTAATTTCTTTCACCCACAGACCTGATTGGATTCTTCTTTTGGAGGGCTAGTGCCAGAGTGGAAATATTTTTAGTGTTGCCTGACCCAGGAGCTTCTCTCCAATGCAATCGCTGTGAGTTCAAGTCCAGCTTTTGCCAACTTGCCCTTCAGCCATTCATGTGAAGGTCTGCATCCTACCAACCTTCCGTTGCTCATTGGTTTCCACTTGGCTTTGCCCAATATCCTTTTACCATAATGCTGGATGCCATTGTATAAGTGAAATATTCTAGAGTATGGCTTAATACACCAATCGAATATTATAAAATAAATATAGTGTTTCCCACTGCCATGCTGAGGACATCAGACAGGAATCAACCTTGAACCAAGCTCTCTTGAGTAAAAGGTGGTCTATTAAATGGTAAAGGCAGCTTACAATGAATTATCAGTGTATGAACACTGAATTTAATTTCCTGATATCCCCAGTTTTAGCATTATACATTGAAATTTTGCCCCTCTTACCTCCAGTTCAGCCTGGATTTCGCAGAAGGGATTCTCTCCCTTTAACATTTCCCACAGTGTCATTCCAAAGGAGTAGACGTCACAGCTGGTGGTGAACGTTGTCTGGCTTTTCTCAAAATCAGTCTGGAGGAGAATTTCAGGGGCGGTCCATCGTACAGAGGCGGGGCATGCGCTCAATTCCTTCTGACCTACAGACCGTATGACCAGTGAAAAATGAGGACTACTGCTTTACATAATCCTACAGAAAATAAATTCTCAGGACAGAGTTCCATTACTTTATAACAGGCTTTCTGAGTAAAGAAGGCCTGTATATACAAACCATGAAAATTTGATTTTCGTAATGAAATTTTCACATGTACCACACACACATATGAACCACAAACATGAAAAACTTACAGAAACATTTGGCTCTTTGGCATTCTTCTCGTACTGGTTGCAAAATGGCTGTTACTCCAAAATCTACAACCTAATGTGAATAACAATGAGGTGTATAATAACAAGCATTCTGGAAGTGCTGCAAAAGCAATACATTTAACCCCACTAATCTGATGCATCTAAATAAAAGCTATGTCAAAGTCCACAATGGAACAAAAAAAGTAATGAAATGGTTCGAAACTTGAGCTTCATCTGTATGTGATCATGGTGAAGCCAGGTACCCAGTTTCCTTTCAATTATTATAAACCATATAAGAAAATAGGAAAACTAATTTGTGATCGCCTGATAGAAGGGGTGTCATCATGTCATCTCCCCTGGTACAGCCTGAGGACAAATAAACAAGAAGAAGTAGGATTTCATTCCTGTCAACTTGTTTAAAAACAATTCATTTTCACTCTAACGCAGAAGCAAATTTTACAAATTGGTCTCAAATTAAAATGTCGGAAATACGACTTGAAAAATGAAATTCAGTAGTCATTCAGCTCATTTAGTTGGAAAAACAAAGGCAGAATTCATGCAGAGACAGATCCTTACTATGACAATCTCTTCTGGTGTAATCATCAGGTTAGCACAACGTAAATCTCGATGGAGTATTGGATTTGGTTTGACAGAATGTAGGAAGGTCATTCCATCCGCAGCCTGGATACAC
The DNA here is from genome assembly GCA_016165875.1 of Acanthopleura granulata. Taxonomy (NCBI): domain Eukaryota; kingdom Metazoa; phylum Mollusca; class Polyplacophora; order Chitonida; family Chitonidae; genus Acanthopleura; species Acanthopleura granulata. Next base: position 26,230,468 of record JABBOT010000080.1, on the reverse strand, counting down.
TGAAATCAGCAATAACAACAAATATCACTGAATAAACTCTTATGGACTACTTCCATTTGTTTTCCAAAAAATACCAGCTTTATGTTCGATTAGGAGCATTCTTTTCCAAGTATTGATCTGGTCTACTGAAATGCACTATGCACCAGTCCAAATTGAAGTGAAATTAATATTTAATCATGTTTGCATAACACAAATGAAACTGAACGTTAAAATCTGATGAACAAAATTGTGAATGTGGCTAAGAAGAGAAATACACAGGTGGCAAACTCGCTTTATAGACCAAAGATAGACTTCTTAACAAAACTTACCATTCTGGTTTTCTGTGACCATGACACAAAGTTTTCGGCCAGTATGTACTCCTTAACGGATCTTCCATTGATCATCTCGTTGACTATGTAGGGGAATTTGGCCTCGAAGCACATTCCAATCATGGCAGCTATGTTCTTGTGACGAGCTTTGCTGAAGCAGCAAGCAATGGATTTATAGCCCAGGCCACAACAGAAACAGGATGAAAATTTGAGGGTAAAAATACTTTCCAATATCTTGCTCAACAACTGATATCAATAGGGCCTCAGAATTGAGGTAAATACAGACCTCATTGGCCATTAGCTTCTTTGCACATGAGTACCATGACAGACACTTGCACATGATTACCATGACAGACAATGCATTGAACAAGTTTAACGTACAGATTCATGATAACCTTGTTTTGAATTTTTGAAGCAGTAGGAGTGATTAAAATTAATGACTAGGACCTACAAAAGTTTTCTCAGAGGTCACTCATGTCCAACTCATGTATATCCAACCAGAATTGATCGTGGAAGATCCTATCCTACTTGCAACTCCTAACTCTGTGGTATGGTGAGATCCTCTACAATGAAGGTTATATCCCAATGCAAACTGACCCTGGAAGACCCTATCCTACCTTACACCCAAACCTGAGGTACATCTAAAGTAAAGTACAAATAACACTGACTATGTCTTACCTCAGTACAGACACCTCTGCTTTGATCTTCTTAACAATGTCTGAGTTGTTCTGACTGAGCTGAATGCCATGAGTGATACATTTAATGGCCACTGCTTTGTCCTTCCACCTTCCCTTGTAAGTGTCCCCAAACACATTACCGCCAAGTCTACAATTTATATAAAACACTAGATCATGGCATTTTGAAAAGAACTTTAAGAATGTTCAAATGCTTGATTTGATTTGTATGGGGAGACGTACATCTTTTGATTTAAATTTGGAAACATGCATTTTAAAGTAATGTGGATACACACATTTACACAGCTTAAAAATCTACTGAAGGACATTCAGGGATTTCAGGGTTGTGCCTGTTTTACAACATTTATCCATGACCAGTGTCATGTGAATACTCTAATTTAAATATGCAACCATTTCTTGCTGAGACTGATTACCACTTCATTCTTTACCATTTATTTCATTGTTGTTTCCTGCCATGCTCAAGAATATTTCACTCATACGATAACGACCAGCCTTTTGGTGGGAGGAGTTCCCCCAAGTTCCCCCAACACCATCTGTAGATTGCTAGCAAATGTTCCCATGCAGCACTGAAGCTTCTGAGTGTTTACAAATACAATGTAACAGCTTTACAACTATCCACGGAAGTTTCACAACTACCCACATATAAGGCAGGAGTTTTACACCTACTGAACCTGTCAAACTAACTCACAACAGTGATTATTCTTTTTAGAAGAAATAGACAACAAAAAATGTAACCAAAGTTATCTCAGAAAAGGGGATGCATACAGATCTAAACAGGCATAGGCATCTTTTTATGACGTGCTAACTCAAATAATCATCTTTTAATCTGGAATTCTTACAAGGCCATAGAATATTTTAGAGAAACCCGAAACACGATGTCATGTCATCTGTACCCTAGGCAGTATTTGGGGCGAGACACTCCTTTGTGTGCAAAGTACGGCCCCCTTTATTATTGCAATCGAAGGCCATGTACTGTGGCCTCCTGGTTGAGATCTTGGGGAATAACCCCAGGCATATTCCACTACCACTTTCTCCATGAAAATGGCTTAAAAGTACAATAGAATTGCCCCACAATCAGAATGAAAACAGCTGATTTCACATTACTTCTATATGGCCAAGGTGTGAACCAAGAGCTGGTGACGTCACAGCAGAAACAGTTGTCTTCTCAGGTGGTAGAAATATCTCAACCTTGGTAGATTGGCTAAAACTGAGGGAATGGTGGTCCTTTCCATATTCTTCACCCTGGCATTTTGGCTTACTCGGAACAGCCATATCTCGGTTATCATACATCACAAAAATAAAAAGAGACATTTTTTGAACTGTGAACAGGATTCTTTATCGATACATACATACATTTGATTTAGTCTTGTCTTTTCTTTTAAGGGGCCACAGAACTAAGAGGTCTGAGGGGGCTCCACATCAGCCTCACCTCCAACTGACAATCCCACCCACATCCATCCCCTGCACCCACAACACCTGACGCCACCCACCCCAAAACACACTTCTTCATGAGATCAGCCATTTTTCTCTACACCTTTGCCTAATTTGCTAAATGTACTCAGACATCCTCTCCTAATTTGGAGATGATTCTGCTGCTAATGCTGTTTCCTCACATCCACCATACCTCTGCTTGACCTCCAGATGACCTACTGGGATTTCACACTCCTCCAAGATCGGAAGAAACTGCGGCTTCTCTTCGTGGGGCTCGTAATCACGGTAAGCTTTTCTTGACATTGATGCAAGGTCACCTTTATTAGCACCTGTCCAGGTGGCATGTAGACCTTCAAATACAGAACAACGATTAAAATGTGATTACAGAATAGATGTAGAGACATAACAGATGTGATTACAGAATAAATGTCAATAAAATGAATGAATGGAAGATTAGGCCAAATGCCATGCTGGCATGTATCAAGATCATGTTTGAACCCACAGAATAAATGTGAATATGCAGGCGTGACAAAAAACTGGGGGGGGGGGGAGGCAAGTATATCTTTGTGCCACTCCCCCCTCCAATATTTGGCCTTCAAACATGTGAAACACAAATAAAAAAGTAACAAAAAAGACACAATGTAAAAAAATGCCCTCCGATCAGATTCTATCCTTTATAAGTACAATGTGGAGATCATAGCTGGCAGAATCCCCCGAACTCTATTCATACTTTCCTTATTATACATATAACAAGGTACGTAACTTCAGTGCCTGGAACATAAGCCCGAACTTGGCATAACTGGACACAAAACAAGGAAAGACATTCAAATGTCAATCAAACAATGTTCATTTCATGCAAAGCAACACACTTAGCTTTCCCTTGGTGTATGAATCGGCAACATGCTGGGCCTTGGCTACAAAATCCTAAATTCCATAATTTTTAGTTTTTTTGTTCAGTCAGAACAACAATAAACAAAAAAGAAAGAAAGAAAAAGAAGATGAGAAAACAAATAAAACCCTGAGCTATCACTTTAAAAGAAATACACAGATTAATTAACAATGAACAGATATGGTTGCCAGGTGACTAGAATTCAGTCTGAACGGTCTTTCCCCATGATACTTCACCTACGGAGTAACATTTTAAGTCACTCAACAAGGCACTGACCTTGATGAACTGAAGACAAAGTAAAACCAAATATACAGTTTATTCCGGGGTCGTCACGTCTCCACAGCTATCTGAAATACCAGAGAACCTGGGGACCCCGGGGTCCTTGGCTGGAATAGGCCTAGTAATTCAGCTACTACAGCCTGCAAAAGTTATTAATCTTTATGAAAAAAAGACTAATATGCAATTCATCACAGGTTCCTATCGTAATTTTAGTCACCAGATATCTCCAGAAAGGCATCACCTGCTATCTGGAGTAGGAAAGCTTCCGCAGCCTAGGCGGCCCCTGGACCCCTGCCTAAGGGCTGGGATAACAGTTCAGCTGCCTCAGCTAGCAAACATTAAGTGAATCCTTTAAAAAAAAAAAAAACAAGAAATAAAGTGTAATGATTTGAGACTGGCTTCCCCCTGTAATTTTAGTCAGCAGAAATCGCCAAGTCTCTGGCTATCTGCAATAGCAGAGCTTCCAGGTCATAGGCAGCCTCTGGACCCTTGCTTTCTGACCTGGGATACATGCAGGCCTAGTAGTTTTGCTGGTTCACACCTACCTGCTCCCCCTGTCCCCTTTCTGCAAATGAAATGAAGTTTTGCAGGCCCTGGGCATTTCATTATCTCGTCAGGTTTGTTTGACGCTCAAATACTAGACTGTTTTCTAGTTGAAAAGTCGTCATCGTACGCCTCCAGTCAGTAGAGTCTTCGTCTGTTGGGCTTGGATAATCAATTCTCTGTGTGAAATTTTTGACCACGCCTATGCTTGTTATTTATATTAGGTATTAAAAGTGTTCGGAAAATTCTGCCACGTATGGTTCCATACAAATTTTTAGATCGTGTACACACCAAATCATATAATTACCGACGATGACAGAGGAAAAAATGTGAAAGTCATAAGTCGGCATAATTTAAATCTAGCTATTCTCTTTCATTAGTACAGTGTGAGCTACAAACTCTCAGCCTCGTAAGTACACTCGAAACGAACCAGAGTGAATGTTTTATACTTTTCCCCTTGCGTTGTCGAGTGTCGGGATACATGGATCGTGCCACTTTGGCAGTGAAATCAGCTTATTTTTCAGGACATGTCAACAATATATCTACTGGTATTTATGTATGCATCTATTTTAAGCATACATATATAGCATTATTTCAAGAGCCAACAGAATCACCTTTGGTTTTCTGATAACAAATGACTGAACATTCCAGATTTAAATCAGTTCACCTGCTTTGTAGAATGCCACTAATTCAGATCACCAAGAACATTTCCATCTCACAACAGCCTTTATCAATGATTCTGTCTTCTTTTAATCAACATGTATCATACTAAGTGAATAAATTGCTGGTGCTACAGAGTGAATTGATGACTAGTGAACATTATATATATATATATATATATATATATATATATATATATATATGCACATGTACATACTGTAACAGAACTGGGAAGAGCATTGCACACAACAGTGCTAAGGTCATACATTGTATTTTGCTGCAATCATAAAGGATTATATACGGCCCTCTATTATATACAGCCCAGTGTAAATATTAAGACAATTTATGACCTCACTCATGTTGTTCAAGAATAAATCAGGGAAAATCTTTCATCCACCTACATAGGTATCATCATTCAACACGTGAGTAAGGAGGGTTTACAGAGCACCGCCAACTTTAACCCAGAACCTAACAGGTAGTGTTTCTGTAAATATACCAATGTTCATCACAACTGAGCTCTCAAACTCTACTACTCTACCAATTACTCATATCTCTATGTGACTATCTTCCAGTGCAAATCTGGTCAATGGTCGTTCCATACCTTTGTTTACTTGGCCCTTTCATCTCAAATTGCTACTTTCTGTGATCTCATCAGAGTACAACTGTGTCTGTGTGCTTGAAGACTTAAGACAGCTTTCATCAGATGAACTGTACACAAAATCCCAAGTTTATCTGGCTGTTTGTCTACTATCATGGCTCTGTATATGGAGGGGGGAGGGATAGCGATTAGCAGCAGGGATAACAGACCAATGGAGAACAACGCACATAGACAAGGGAGTAACCTTGTGGCATGTCTAGCGCTGAACAATGACTGCAGATGATACTGACAACAGACAACAATAGCAATCTCCACCATTACAAATCATCCTAGCCTTTCGCCCAAATATATTAAAAGAATTTCCACACAGATCAGTGAGTTCAAGTCCAGCTCTGGCTGGCTTCCTCTCTGGGCATATGTGGTAGGGTCTGTCAGCAACCTGCAGATGGTCATGGGTTTCTCCCAGTTTCCTCCCACCATAATGGTGGGCGCCATCACATAAGCGAAATATTCTTAAACTAGGTATACATGTCACCACAGAGATCATCAATGCTTCAGAAAACCTTCAAGAGACATGCAGAAAATGACCTCTGACCCCCTGATAGTGGTGAACCTCAATAATGGCAAGTATAATCTCTGGGAAAACCCTAATTTTTACTTGAATAGCAATATCAAGATGAAGTAAATGCCAAACTGACGATGGGAAGTTGTCTCAAATGATATTCACATAAATCTACTCTTCATCAAAAACAAGGCCCTGACAACAGTGGAGAGACGGTGTGTTGTAGAAATTTAAAAACATGACCTGATGGCCATCTTCCACTTCTGGGTTTATATCAAGTTGTTGGACAGCTGAACTGTTTTGAAAGCAATTTTATTACATGTATTAAGCAACCATGACTAGGCAATGACACTTCTTACTATACTGACCCAGCAAATTAAATTAAATCTAGCTTAGTGACATGACTGGAGTTGACACCGATATTTCTCCCTCTCATCCCAGCATCTAGGAGAGATGTGCCAGATGAGAGGCAGTAAATAGGCCAAAGTCTTGAGGGGTAACCAAGCATATTGTATCATGCAGTCAGGAGACAGGAGTGTATAAAGCCAGAAATTACATCCGGTACCATGGCCTATATCAGCCCTTGTACACCTCAGCAACCTTGTGTTTTTCTATCACCTTTGTGTTGTGCACCACTTCTAGCATGGCTCGTTATCTTTGTGCGTTCCACACTGAGGCATGTGATTTTCAGCAAATCTCAAACACAAACAGTCACAACCGATAAAGGTACTGTACACACCTGCTGCGTGACAGAAAAAGACAAGGGTGGTGGGGTGTGCAGGTGCTTATATAGGATGTGATTTCTTGCTTTATACACAGGTCTCCTGACAGCATGATAGAATATGCTTGGTTACCCCGAAAAGGTGAAAGTCATACAAAGAATTAATATCTTACCTGGCAGCTTATTGTATGATCGCAAAGCGCTTCGCTTGCTGTAACATAATCCACCAATGAAAACAGCCAGAATTAAGAGCCCGATGTTAATCCCAAACACAATGAGGAGTGACCGAGCATTGTTGCTGACTGGAAAAGATTTCTCCTTGGAAGTATCGTCTGTAGCCATTCCCTGGACAGTCTTGTAGGTAACTGTAATGACAAACAACATCAAAAATAAAGCATAGGTGTAGAGTATTATCATAAATAGTTTAAAACCAGAGAAAAAATTAAAGAAACCGAACATACAACATACGTGGTACACTTGTTAACTTCCTGCAAACAACCAGACTACGTTTGAAACTGGTGGTACAATCTTTGTACTTAGTATTTCTGTCTGAAATCAAAGTTATATTATAATTCAAATTCCCATCCACCTTTCAGAATCTATAAGAAAAATGCTTTCTGATAATTATTTTTTTGTTGTGAATGGTGAAAGGTTTTGCACAGGATATGACAGTGACGTGAGTATTTGATTAATCAACCTTGCATGTTCAGGAGCAATTCTGGCGAGGTCATGATCAGAATTTAATATAAAGAAGAGCGCGGGTCATCTGTAGCCTTCTTGAGCAACTCATCTGGCAGGCCCTGACCAGCTAAGTGAACTTACTGTTGCCATGGTTTTCTGTAACCTCTGGTGGAGCTAGTTTTCCTTCACAAACACCAGGGCATGCACAAATGTGGAAGAGTTTTGCGTACTGTGGAATAGAGGGAATAACAACACAGCATAACTGATCATCATTCTTGCTCTTCATTCTTCCAATCTCATATTTCAGTGATAACACTGTAATAACATTGCTGGGTGAGCATGGAGTAGTGTTAAATTGGAGAAAAGAGACAATCCATGCGCCAACGTACACTTTGGTTTGATTTAATGTCATACATATGAGGAAGCATTTTTCTCACGGACAATATATCTCATTTCATCCAGTACCAGGGATATCTGAGTATAATATCACCTGATAATGGCCGTCACACTTATACATGTACACTGAAGATCAGCTCAGATTTGTTACCTTTGAGAAAAGTATTGCTTCCAATGACTTCCTAACAAATAAAAATTAGCTAATCATACACCTGAAATGTCAGTTATCCTATCACTTATACTCCTAATGATGGCAAAATCCCTGAAGAATATATGAATGTCACCATTCAAACATTTTCATTCAAAGGGAAAAGCTTAATCTATTACATGCCCAGTACATATATGTCACCAGATTTTACTTGTAGGATATCTTGCTTATATCCCCTTACAACATTATTTGTTTGCTATGATTAGACTCACTCTCTTCATACGAATGATGTAATAACAATGCTGACTGCCACAACAGCTCCGACACACAGTCGATGATGAATGAGGCTGGATCGTAAGAACCAGGATGTGTAATTCTGGTGGTATAGCCCTGAAGCCAATGTCATGCAATGGGTTCATTTTGGCTTTAATTTTACGACACAATACAAAAAACAACCTTATCTCAGTATGAACTAGTCTAAATGTCCCCAAGTCTGAACTCACTATTGTGTTTCCAAGTCAACACGTTCATAAATAATATTCTCACCTCGAACTACACAGCCTACACATGTACTCAGGCTTCACGTACATTTGGCAAAAAAAAAAGGTAACATGTTGGGTTTCTTAGCTTAACGCTTTCAATGGTTGTACGTGTACTATACATACAATGTCCCCACGTATCTTGTCAGCCGTGATTCGGAACTCAGCATCTTCAGGTTTTATGCGGAAGCGATCACAAATCAGCGAGATGTGGGTCTTCACATGACTTAATGACCTGTCAAATTCAATGCTATACACTCAGCATACAAATACATATTTACTCTAATTCTTCAACCATTTTGCACGTTAGCAAGACATTTGTTCAAGCATATTCTGAGGGAATGATTCTGCGCTGACTGATAAAATTATTTTTTTTCTGAAGCCTGGAAACTGGCCAATGGATTCAATGTGGTTTTGTCTCCAAAATCAAACTAAAAATGTGCACAAATATCACTTAAAGTTGCTCTTTCATACACAAAACTGTTAAGCAATTACAGTAGTCATCATAATATAGCCATATGCTTTCATGGGGAAGCCATGTTTTCTGAACAAAAGCATATCAAGAAATGAAGGTCATCTTCTATCCAGCTGAATTTTTCGTCTGTCATCAAAAGAAATAATCTGATTTGACATGACCTATGGCATCAACCTTTAACTTGACCATAATATCATCAACAATCATGAAAACAACACCATGTGTAACATTAAGTAGAAAATGTGATTCAAAGAAAGACCTGTCTTCATACTACTTTTCAAATTTTATTTGATTTATTTTATTTTATTTATATTTATATTATTTAAATATTAAGGTTTCTCTACAAACCTGCTACATGGAAAAGTGTGGAGCACTATCACTCAAATGAAGACATCAACATTTTTAAGATTGACATCGCAATAAAAATTCAAAGAAAACATAACTGTGTTTTATCTATTTATCTCTTTGATTGGAGTTTTGTGCTGTACTCAAGAATATTTCACTTAGATGATGGTGACGAAGCATTATGGTGGGAGGAAACCAGCCAGAGCCCGGGGGAAGCCCACAAACACCCACAGGTTACTGGCGGACCTTCCCACATACGACGGGAGAGAAAGCTAGCATGAGCTGGACTTGGCCTCACAGCGGGCCGCATGGGTGGGAGGCTTCTGGGTCATTACACTGTGCTAGCGTGCTAACCGGCGAAGCCACAGAGGTCCCCCATTGTACTACAATTGCGCACTAAATCCTCAGCCATGTTTGCATTATAACAAACAAAGACATGCATACGACACACTTTAGTTGCTTACCTGATGCCAGTAAATGTCAGTTCCACAGAAGTGGAGTTTTTGATCATGTTCCTCTGGGCAGAAAATTCTGCTGAGGCTTGGGACCCGATTCTGTAGTAAAAGTACCGCTCATCCTGCTTGATGTATTTACACATCTGTTTGATTGAAGAATGAATATATTTTTTAATAGTATGATAAACCTGCATGAAGAATTGGTGACATTCTTATAAACAGGAACTTGAATATTCAAAGATATCTTAAGGACAGAGGTTAACACCATTAATGATCGATACCTGAAAGCTTAACGAACTGCTCACCATTTGCTCTAGCTCCAATAATCACAACTCATCAACCTCACTGAACACTGTATACTATAATGAGGATGCTTTGAAAGGTATGGGTGCTACCACAACTCATCACGCATATTACATCTTCTGTAATGATGAAAGGTGATGGTATACCACAGCTCATCAAGCATATTACATATTCTGTAATGAGGTGACGTTACAAGGTGATGGTATATCACAACTCATCAAGCATATTACATATTCTGTAATGAGGTGACGTTACAAGGTGATGGTATATCACAACTCATCAAGCATATTACATATTCTGTAATGAGGTGACGTTACAAGGTGATGGTATTACTACAACTCGTAAACCAAGGGGGCATTGAGTGGCGGGAGTGTTACCATCACTTTCAGGCATATTACACATTCCATAACTGTGTAAGAGGAGAGCATTACAGGGCAAGGATGTTACCATAACTCACTGAGCATGTTACATCTATGTGTAATGAGGGGGCATTAAAGGGTGAAAGTGTTACCACAAGTCATCACGCATATTATATACTCTGTGGCAAGGGGGCATTAGAGTTGGGGTGAGGGGTGTGGTGTTACCACAAGTCATCACGCATATTATATACTCTGTGACAAGGGGGCATTAGAGTTGGGGTGAGGGGTGTGGTGTTACCACAAGTCATCACGCATATTATATACTCTGTGGCAAGGGGACATTAGAGTTGGGGTGAGGGGTGTGGTGTTACCACAAGTCATCAAGCATATTATATACTCTGTGGCAAGGGGGCATTAGAGTTGGGGTGAGGGGTGTGGTGTTACCACAAGTCATCACGCATATTATATACTCTGTGGCAAGGGGGCATTAGAGTTGGGGTGAGGGGTGTGGTGTTACCACAAGTCATCAAGCATATTATATACTCTGTGGCAAGGGGGCATTAGAGTTGGGGTGAGGGGTGTGGTGTTACCACAAGTCATCAAGCATATTATATACTCTGTGGCAAGGGGCATTAGAGTTGGGGTGAGGGGTGTGGTGTTACCACAAGTCATCAAGCATATTATATACTCTGTGGCAAGGGGGCATTAGAGTTGGGGTGAGGGGTGTGGTGTTACCACAAGTCATCACGCATATTATATACTCTGTGGCAAGGGGGCATTAGAGTTGGGGTGAGGGGTGTGGTGTTACCACAAGTCATCAAGTTTATTATATACTCTGTGGCAAGGGGGCATTAGAGTTGGGGTGAGGGGTGTGGTGTTACCACAAGTCATCACGCATATTATATACTCTGTGGCAAGGGGGCATTAGAGTTGGGGTGAGGGGTGCTACCACAAGTCATCAAGTTTATTATATATTCTGTGGCAAGGGGCATTAGAGTTGGGGTGAGGGGTGTGGTGTTACCACAAGTCATCACGCATATTATATACTCTGTGGCAAGGGGACATTAGAGTTGGGCACCACAAGTTAGAGTTGGGGGGTGAGGGGTGCTACCACAAGTCATCAAGTTTATTATATATTCTGTGGCAAGGGGCATTAGAGTTGGGGTGAGGGGTGTGGTGTTACCACAAGTCATCACGCATATTATATACTCTGTGGCAAGGGGACATTAGAGTTGGGGTGAGGGGTGTGGTGTTACCACAAGTCATCACGCATATTATATACTCTGTGGCAAGGGGGCATTAGAGTTGGGGTGAGGGGTGAGTGGGGTGTGTGGTGTTACCACAAGTCATCACGCATATTATATACTCTGTGGCAAGGGGGCATTAGAGTTGGGGTGAGGGGTGTGGTGTTACCACAAGTCATCACGCATATTATATACTCTGTGGCAAGGGGGCATTAGAGTTGGGGTGAGGGGTGTGGTGCTACCACAAGTCATCAAGCATATTATATACTCTGTGGCAAGGGGGCATTAGAGTTGGGGTGAGGGGTGTGGTGTTACCACAAGTCATCAAGCATATTATATACTCTGTGGCAAGGGGACATTAGAGTTGGGGTGAGGGGTGTGGTGTTACCACAAGTCATCAAGCATATTATACACTCTGTGGCAAGGGGACATTAAAGGGTGGGTTATTACTAGAACTCATCACCTCTAGCTGTAACACGAGGGACATCGAGGGAAGGGGGCCTTACCACAACTCATCAAGCACCATTACATACTCTGTAATTTACCACTGTACACCTAGACAGAGATACATACTGACACTTGGATGCACATGTCCCCAAACATATTGGATCCTCCGTAGGGATCCCTGGGCTCATTGTAGGCAGAGCAGGGGTTGAAACTGTAGTTATAAGACTTGTAGACCACACTGAACCTGAAGACATAAAAATTCAGGCAAAGTTAAATTTATGCAATGAGTTTTTTCAGATCAAGTTTTGATGCATTCAAATCAAACTCCTCTTAATATTTTTTTTTGTTTTGGGATTTTTTTATGATATTCCAGTTTCTCGGATTACAAGTGTATTCCGCTATATGTCAATGTACACATGAAGATCTGAATGACATCAAAACATGACACCAGAACAATGATGCACAGCACCACTTGCAAGATACATGGATGATACTCTGGGTCAACCCAGCATGAAATAAATCTGTCCTTAATATATTGCAACAAAGCAATATATTCACTTATAAATGTCTTGAATTACTACTCAACTGATAAATGTCATTTACTAGCCATTTTTTTCGGTCAGCGCAACTAAAAGCTTTATTCACAGTCAAATTTTATCCTATCAAAGAAGGCTCACATTCTTTAACAAAAAACACACTCTTCCAAGTAAACAGGATTGCGAATGACATTCAAAAGCAATACACGCAAATTTTATGAATTTACCACAACACCCATACTCAAGAATACCTGACTGACATGATGCCAGTCAGATTTATGGGCGGTGGTACACTGAACAGGTAGGAACCTGCAAACCCATTGACACAGATGTACATTTGTCTACAGTGTGAGCTGATTCACACAGATATACAACCTACAGGTAATTGGTCAAGGGTGGGTCAAGGGCTTGAGTAATATATCTCAGCACAGTTTTAAAACACATGACAAAATGGATCATACTGTTTTTTTGTAAGAAGTTATGTTTAGAGGTGTTCTTGAGACATGTCCAGACACCACTCACAGACATGCTCACAGACACCACTCACAGACATGCTCACAGACACCACTCACAGACATGCTCACAGACACCACTCATAGACACCTCACAGACATGCTCACAGACACCACTCACAGACATGCTCACAGACACCACTCACAGACACCACTCACAGACATGTCCAGACACCACTCACAGACACCACTCACAGACACCACTCACAGACATGCTCACAGACACCACTCACAGACATGCTCACAGACACCACTCACAGACATAACAAGAGATGCCACGAGACACCACTCACAGACATGCTCACAGACACCACTCACAGACATGCTCACAGACACCACTCACAGACATGCTCACAGACACCACTCACAGACACCTCACAGACATGCTCACAGACACCACTCACAGACATGCTCACAGACACCACTCACAGACATGCTCACAGACACCTCACAGACATGATCACAGGCACCACTCACAGACATGCTCACAGACACCGCTCACAGACACCACTCACAGACACCTCACAGACATGCTCACAGACACCACTCATAGACACCACTCACAGACATGCTCACAGACACCACTCACAGACATGTTCACAGACACCACTCACAGACATGCTCACAGACACCACTCACAGACATATCAAGAGATGCCAAGAGACACCACTCACAGACATGCTCACAGACACCACTCACAGACATGCTCACAGACACCACTCACAGACATGCTCACAGACACCACTCACAGACATATCAAGAGATGCCATGAGACACCACTCACAGACATGTCAAGATGCCACTCACAGACACAACTCACAGACATATCTAGAGGCCCCACTCACAGACATGTCCAGAGATGCCACTCAGATATGTTCAGACACCACTCACAGACATTTTCACAGACACAACTCACAGGTATATCTACAGACACCAGTCACAGATATATTCAGATACCACTCACAGACATGTCCACAGACATCAGTCACAGGCATATTCATAGACAACAATCACAGAAATATCCAGGCACCACTCACAGATATGTTGACAGACACCACTCAGACATGTCCAGAGACACCACTCACAGACATATCTAGAGGTATCAGTCACAGACATGTCCACAGACGCCACTCAGCCATGTTCAGGGACACCAACCACAGTCACTCAGGCATGTTCACAGACACCACTCACAGACATGTTCACAGGTACTGCTCACAGACATATCCAGAGACATCAGTCACAGAATTACTCACAGACATATCCAGATACCACTCACAGACATATCCAGATACTACTCACAGACATGTCCACAGACATCACTCATAGACATATCCATGGAAACCACTCACAGACATGTTCACAGACACCATTCAAGAACATATTCAGAGACACTACTCACAGACATGTCCAGAGACACCACTCGCAGACATGTCCAGAGAAACCAATCAGACACTGTCCACAGACACCACTCATAGACATATCCATGGAAACCAATCACAGATATATCCAGACACCACTCACAGTCATGTTCACAGACACCATCCAAAAACATATCCAGAGACACTACTCACAGACATGTCCAGGGACAAGATTCACAGATATATCCAGATAGACCACTCAAGACCACTCACAGACATTGTGAGGGGATGCGTACAAGTGGGCCTAGGACAGAACTCGATGGTGAATGTAAAGCAGTTTATGATATCTCCCATAACAAAATTATATTTTCGCATTGCATGGTAATTTTTCTCCAACGTCCAAGAGACAATTTCCATCTCTTCATGCCCCCACTACTATGGATTTATTCCATACCCTCAGACAGGAACTGAACCACATTCAAAAACTCCCACCACAACGTATTTCACAAATATATGCCACCCCAAACATGATGTCCCACCCAAACTCCATTCATCTTGGAACACAGCAGCACCAGCCACACGACAGTCCTGCCTAAAATCCCCCAACCCTATTAAATAGGCAGTCCGTGTACCCAAAGTCTGTGCATGTAAGTTATCACTGGATGTGTCTCAGCAGGTTCTCCCAGATAACACAGCAGTCCTCAGAGTCGAGCCACGATGACACTGACCAATTGAATCACCCCACACACGAGCATGTCCCTGTAACCTTATGACCATGCATTGTTCTACCTACAGGTAGACTTTACATGCTCCTGAACTAAACAAATCAACAGTACACAGGTCATCTTCATCTAACATAGTGTAAATCACCTGAAAGATTACATAAAACAGGTGCATTTTCGAGGCAAATAAATGTCATATGATGGTGCTGAAACTGATATTTATCTCGTAGAATGTCATCCTATACTACACCATGCAATCAAACCCCACAGCAGTTTCTAACATCAACAGAACTCAACAGTTCAGGAAAATGTGCAACTTGATAGTCGTGCTTAGTGGGCAAAAGTTAGGCCAATCATTTACAGTACACAGATCAATCCAGGTACTGTGTCACAGTTAACGTGAAGATCACAGTGCATGGCCACAACCCTGCACCGGTTTTCATTTACGGGATTCATTTATTTGTTTGTCATTTAGCAATCCAACAACACTGATAGGTAGCTTATGGAACCAGTTCTACTCTGGTTTGGATGCAGCAAAAACTAGACATAGCACCCCAGGTATTTAATCATGCAGGTACTCTGAATCAACCACTGAATGAATGAATGAATGATTAAGGCTTTACATTGGTAGTATTTCTGCCGTATTGTGGTGACACATCAACTACTGAACTAAAGAAGTCTACCATTACCAATGGGCCTGGGAGCGTGAAGCCCCAAAACCAATACCCTACTGCTGCATCACACGGCACCCTCATTAGGCCACTAAAACTTTATGCAAAATACAATGATGATCGATTGAATCAAGATTTTAAATTCGACAAGAAAAATTACTTTTAACCTTAACATTTGTGAAAGGGAATGTTACAGACATGTAACTATCCTGACAACCTATACTGCTGGTTGCTATGGTAGTTATGTGCTTGTTATGTTAGCATTGATCTTCTTGCTTGTGCACTCTGTGCATGTGTAAAACTGTAACGATAGGTTTATTTAAATAGAGTGAATATACTTCCAAGCATCAGCTGTCTACACAACCTGTGACATCACAACTGCGGGTTACAACAAAAACCTGCGGCGTCACACGACTAACTAATAAACTATAAAATGAACACTGACATTACAGCTACACACTGGTGCTTGTTTGTTAGCTTCTATAAAAAAAATCGTTCTATATGGTAGGTACTATTATCATACCCCTATTTTATACTAATAATGTCCTTTACATGTACTAAGTGATCAGAGGAGACAAGTTCTGTTTTACGTTGATCTTATGTGGAACTTATACTAACATGTACTTAAGTGAAATCTACCTGAAGACTGAACTACATATATTGACACTGCCTGAATGCAATTCTACTGATGTTGAAGACAGGACTTGGTGTTTTATATTCAGAAGACTTCTGAACTTTAAATCTTCGAGCCAGCCACGTACAAGTGCACACGTTACCTTATTTTCCCCGCACACACCTGTTTGTTGTGTCTACTTCAGATACCATTTTTACACCTGCATTTATATAGGCCATACTGTTGTGACATCTCCACTGATGACAAAATTTTGATCGTTATTTCATTATAATCCTCACCTAGCTCCCATAAAAAAATGCCATGCACAAAAAAAAAACAAAAAAAAACACTACCTGTATTGTGACAGGCATATCAGTACCACACACAAACATCTTTGTGCTAGTATTTCAGCAATGACTAGTAGCTACAGCAACATGGTTTGTTATCTGTACCCGTGTGTACTGGTGTGGAGAGAGTGACAGACACGCACAGTAGGCTTCTATATAGGGCACAGCCTATAGAGTACATGGGCAAAAAGCATGCAGTCAGCCGCCCGTGCACAGAAATACTACCTGTTCGCACTGACTATAATATAACCGTCGTTTACACTCATGATGCAGGCCTCCATCACTTATTTCCACCACATGCAACTGAGTCAACCCCTGTTCCACGGTGACACCTTGTTTATTTAGTCCCATGAGATTACATTTTACACATATTCGAGACACTAGCATACTGCTGGTCTGCATATTCTCCGCTGTTAGCAGCTGATTAACGAACATTAGTTAATACCAGTATACTGCTCTTGGATATTGGGTGTACATTCTGTTTACTTTGGAAGGTACTGGTCCAAAACAGGTAATGGCTTTTGATTCTTACTAAATCTGTACTTCAGCTATGAACATTTAGTACCGCACTTTTTCTTTTCTACCTAACATGTATCTGAAAAAAAACAAGTCCTCAAGATTACACACAAATGCTAACTACCATGGTGTAACTTCATCCTTCATGCCAGGCCTCCATGGCCTAGGTGGTTAGCACATCATCACAGCAAAATGACCCTTTGACCCTCTCCCCAATCCTGTCTCAGTGAGTTCAAGTTCACCTCATACTGGTTTCCTCTCCGGCCGTAAGTGGGAAAGTCTGCCAGCAACCTGCGGATGGTCTTGGGTTTTCCCCTGGCTATGTCCACTTTCCTTAGTGATCATAATGCTGGTCGCGGATGTATAAGTGAAATATTCATGAGTATGACATACAACAATCAAATAAATATAATGTATGCAATTCTGCTTCTATCGTTACACTGGGATTAGTCATTAGACAGTGTAAGTTCCACGTGTATGTACTTCAACGCAAATTAACTTGGTGACTGGTTTTATACGCATTGTGAACGGACAGTCCTTTAACAACCCCACCAAGCAAATTGAGGGTTTTGCTGCAGACTTGGTTTACTGATTTATGTGATTGTTTGACAAACTCCTCACGATGTTCTCAATTATACAATGGCTGATAGTTTGTAGGTGAAGGCAACCGATATGTCCTCAATAAACCACCAATCTTGGGCATTTATCTTATGAAGGAACTTTCCTTTATGTAACACACAGTCTTCCACACCATACTGGTGAATAAAAAGTGGTCTTTAAAAGGACGCATGAAACATTTGGTTTTTACTTCTTAATGTGCAGGTTATGATATGTTCCGACATATAGACAGTCCAAATGTGTGTGGGAATTAGGTTTGCCAGCAGTGGTTGTGGGTTTCCCTCAATTCTGCTTGGATTTCTTCTCACCATAAAGCTGGCCATCATATTTCAAGTGAAATATTCTTGAGTTCAGCATCATATTAAATAGGTAAAGGTAAGTAAATAAATAAAATACAGAAGTTCAAAAAGTCTTCTCAGCTTTCTAGGGAGTAAACATGGCTTCTGTGGTCAACAGACTAAGGTCTTTTCACGCATACCAATCCACATGATCAAGTTATCAACGCACATAATATATTTGTATTCAAAGATAGCTCATTCTGACACGAATTTCAACCAGATGCTACAAAAACAAACAACTTTGTACATGTACTTTAGAAAAAATATCTCCCAGCCACTGGAAAACATGTTCACACTAACATGACTAAGACTGATTATCCTGGGATCCATAGACAAGGCATGCCCAATTGTTAAATATCAAGAAACCGTGATCGGTCATCAATCATCTCATGTCTCTACACAAATGTGCATCATCCACACAGATCCTTCAAATACACACACACAAAAAAAATAATGATAATACTTGATAATACACACTTAAGTGTATGCTACATAACGTTTATGTCATGAAAACAAACGAAAAACAATGTAATTAACCTGGATCACAATTTCACATCGCAAGAGCATGAATTGCCCTAGGTCAACTTGACACCTTTGACAAGGCATTACTACTCAGGTGTGAAACTATATTATTTATGCCAGGTGTGTACATATTAATTGACTCTAAATCCTGAAGCTTGCCTATTTGGTTGAGAAGACTAGAAGCTGTGCAAGCAAAATATCAATCTTCAAAAGGACATTGTTGACACGATATGCATGGCGCAGATACTGCATTAAGTCATAATTCAGTCCTTCATTCAAAAAGGCATTCCCAATACTGGGCAATTCTACACTTAACATGTAAGTACTAGTTTACAGAGTCAAAGTTTGCAAGAAACATCATCAGAGTTCTCCAGAAATTAAAACAATTACTGCAACACAATTATATGAGCAGTGCTTCAGTTTCTGGATGCAAACATCAGGTATGGACCATGGCAGCTTTCTTCTCACTGGCATGACTGGCAAAGATCTCGACACATACTGCATTTGCCTTGAAAATGTGCTCAAGAAAGTGCACTTTTAGAGGCAAATGAAGGAAATAAAATATTACGTAGGTGCCGAAACTTGTACTTTTCCAGCTGGACATCATCTAACCTTCTACACAAACCCCAAAGCACCTGTCTTAGGATCAAAAGAACTCTCAGACTCTCAGGCAAAATGAGAAACTTAACCATCCAAGGAAATACAGTTGATCAAGATTTTATGTAATGTCTCAAGCTAGTAAGGCCTTTGATCTTCATTCACTGATTCCTTCGCAGCACAACAATATCAACAGCCATGCTCATGAAGATAATGGCTTAGTGTTCGGTCGAGACTAAAACCTTACAACATTGCTTCATATCAGATGATGAGACTAAGGTGAAAAAGAGAGGACTCAGTCACATTATATACAGCATGTGTAATCACCTGAGGAACAGATGTCAAGCTTGTAAGCTCTACATCAGTCAAAATGGTGCCTTTTTATTTTTATGTCCTTATTTCATAACTGTCTAGACTGACAAACTGCCTCGATGGCCTGGTGGTAACTAGATTGTCTGCCCCGGATGGGGTCAGCAGATCTGGGATCATTCCCTGGTCGGATCACACCAAAGACTTTACAAATTGTACTTGTTGCTGCCTCATTTGGCACTCAGTACTGAGAGATTAGAGCAAGGAAACAGGCCTGGCTGGCCTGGTGTTAGTATACTGGCTAAAGCTGGCCATCATCTTTCAAGTGAAATATTGGTGACTGGGTGCAGTGTCATGTCTGGTGTCTTCAGTATGATGTTTCAGTGGTGGCAGCACTATGGTGTAATGGACTTGCCCTACCACACTCATAGTATATATACATTGTAAGGACTTCCCATTGTCATATAACTGACAAATTGTCAATTACGAAGTAAAACACAACAGTACATACACAAATAGCACACCTGTTATTCCTGCATATGTTAATAAATACATGTAAATGGTTTGAATCACATAAATGTTGACACTCGACATTGAATACTGTGGTATTAATCATACATGCATTTTGTGGAGTGACTTACACTTTCACCTAAAATATTATTATTATATTTTGGTTAGATATGACTGTTGTATAACACCATAATCAAAGACTGCTCATTTAAA
This sequence comes from Acanthopleura granulata, assembly GCA_016165875.1. NCBI lineage: Eukaryota > Metazoa > Mollusca > Polyplacophora > Chitonida > Chitonidae > Acanthopleura > Acanthopleura granulata. The sequence continues at coordinate 26,210,008 of JABBOT010000080.1, read as the reverse complement.
CAGTGGCCACTGAAGTGCTTAATCACAAGCCTTTGGCATGTGATATATGTACTACACTGGTGTAAGTTGTAGGAAAGTGATCTTTAGCTTAACTTCATCTAAGACCCCACAAGAGAGCAATACCTACCCCTAAGTGCCCCCACAGACTCATGATTGTTGCCACAGATAATGTAGTAGGTCTACCAATACTGTTGTACTCAACCAATATTGTATCAATTTTCGACCCATAGAGTAAAAGCCACAGATACTGTTATAAAAGCAACAGATAGTGTTGAAAGTTTTTCTGTACATTAATATATTATACTATAGCATCACTTAGAAAGAGGTTACATTATCAGTAAAAATTCACTGCATTATCAACTGTAAAAGTCATTTTTACATCAGTCATTGCAACATTATTGGTCAAAAAGTGATAGAAGACTGGTTGGTTACGACAGTATTAGTATTTACTACACCATGGGTCCTAACAGATGACTACAAAGAAAGGTGGGAAATCTACAAGATTTCCTGCTAAAGAATGGGCTTAAACTCACTTGTACTTATTCAGAGGCAAGCATCTAATTGCACTGCCCCAACTTACTTGTGTTTGTCTCTATGAAATGAATTACCATGTCATAGGTAAGAAGGTATATAGTCACACATTATTTCGAAAACATAAAACTCCCGGGCACATGCCTGGAGAAACGTGACTTGAGTAATTTATGGATCTTCCTAGTTCGCAAATAGCACAGGGTGAAAAGTATAAATGTAGGTCTGAGAGGTAAGGAGTTGATGAATTAGGTCACCAGAGAATGTTCTGAAAACTTTGGTGGGAAAGGCAGGTGTATGCCTGTGGGAGGGGGAGGGATGGCTGAGGGAGGGAAGCACTTCAACTTATTCTCATTCATTTGATATAATATTACTGTAGTACATTACAAGGTTTCTCCCATTTTTAATTCTTTAATTTTTTTTTTTTTTCATACTCCCTGCGAAGGAGTAGAATGAAAAGGAGAGGGTGAGTGAGACTGAGTCGGGGGACATTTAGTCGGATGACATGGGGAGGGAGGGTTTGTGAGCGAAAAACGGAGGGATAAATTCATGGCTTTCCAGGAATTCCTGCATGCATACTTGGTTTGGTCTACATGTAACATGAAACTGAGAACTGAAACAGACCAGTGTGAACTAGCCAACTTTTGCCCTGGAGTATGAAGCTCTGACTCCTTGAAACACTATCTGTTATTTGTCTGTGTCAAGCAAAGCTTAAGGTTGGGTAATCACAAACAGCAGAGTACAGCAGCACTCTAAAACTTACACACATGAAACCTTCCATATCACCTACATGTTTTTGAGCAAAACAAAACTTATTTTGTGGTTATATATATTCATTCATATATATTATACCTATTAAAACAATCTGATGGAAGCAAAATCAAGGTCTCAAAATATGCCTACATATATATGATATCTATATATATTTTTACAGTTTACATCATTTGCTACAACGTTTTTCCACAGACCGTGCATTGACAATTATGTTTAGCTATATGATTCTACTACCATGTCAATCCTAAGCCCGGCAAGAAATTGTCTGACCACATAAAAGTAGGACACGCCTCATTTGCTCTGTGATAACGCGTGCGTTTCACAATCTCTCAAACCCTGTGAAAACACTCCAGTACTGTATTTATGTCATTACTGTTCTGAGAAGATTAGTCATCCCAATGCAATCAAATGTCCATGGAAAACGTACCGCATATAAAGTGACGATCAAATTTAAAATGTACTACACTTAATTTAGTAATCAAGTCACAACCTTACTTACCTTACACAGAAATGAATGATATACAGCATATAATATGTAGTGACGCTTTTATCTGATTTGATTTGCGGAAATCAATCTATCAGAATCATTTCAGTGCCATTTATTCTCTATACCGCTACAATCATTCATTTTTCCTACTGCGTGGATATCCACTGAGTGGTGAGATCCACTCTGACTTGGTCCCTAGTGTCATAAGGTTTGATTTTGACTATCCCAGTTTGTCTGTCTCGTGTCACATGGTTTGATTTTGACTATCTCAGTTTGTCTGTCTCGTGTCACATGGTTTAATTTTGACTATCTCAGTTTGTCTGTCTCGTGTCACATGGTTTGATTTTGACTATCTCAGTTTGTCTGTCTCGTGTCACATGGTTTGATTTTGACTATCTCAGTTTGTCTGTTTCGTGTCACGTAATTTAATTTTGACTATCCCAGTTTGTTTCGTGTCACATGGTTTGATTTTGACTATCTCAGTTTGTCTGTCTTGTGTCACATGGTTTAATTTTGACTATCTCAGTTTGTCTGTCTTGTGTCACAGTGTTTGATTTTGACTATCTCAGTTTGTCTGTCTTGTGTCACAGTGTTTGATTTTGACTATCTCAGTTTGTCTGTCTCGCCAAGTCTTTACCTACGTCTAATAATCACTCACTGCACTGGTGCGGTTTTATCTAAGAGGGTATCATAAATTCCCTGAACAATAAATTTTACCTTCACATTGGGAAAGACTATTTCACAAGGCGTCACTATGTACCTGCCACGTTACCTCTCTGAACTTTTCCTTCTGTCACTTGATCGAATTCCCTAACGTATTTCTTAATATATCCAAAGGAAATGCACATATACACTCAGTTCAAGTTTCATAGTATACTGTACCTAAAATGACCAATAAATTTTGGTCTCACGGACATTCGGGTTCACTGACACATTACAACGTAGCTTGTCTTACAGTATACTAGCAGCTAAGAAATAAAAATTCAGTCAGATCCACTTCAGCAGGTGTAATATTTACTTATTTATTTCCAATGATATACAAGTATCACAAATATCAGGGTTCAGTCGAAATTACAATGCATGGTCGCACATATGCATGTTTCCATATTCAATTCTTTTTTTTACCTGTTCACCCATTTTGCAAACCCATTTATTCTAATTTGACCCCTGCATATAAAAGTACTGTTCTGTTCTCTATAATTACACATATGCTGTCTTAATGTTTTGAAGCTAAAAAAAGCCAAACAATTATGGGTAATGAAAACAAATGCATAGTTTTGATTTCCTTAATTCAGATGTCGCTCCATATGAATTGCAATTTATAGACCTTTGCATTAAAATGTTCCCTTAAAAGAGACAACTGAACATATGTAGAACTCTTAAGAGAAAAGAACTAAGACAGAACCATTAGAGCCTAAAACTGCAGTTGCCTGGGTGCTAATTTCCACATTAGTAAATAATGGCTGTCCCTGCATGTTGCTCTTGCAGTGTAAAGTTGTTTGAGGTTACATGGCTAGGTCCTAGCCTAGTTACACTTATCAACTTATCACAGAATCTAAAGCTCAATGAACGCGTATGCTATCATGTAAGACTATAAACAAGCTCGATTCAACCTCCTGCTCACTTACATGTACAAAAACAGGTGACACAAGAAAGGTCCTGCATTCTCTCCACCAACTGAAAGTTCTACATATACACGTGGGAGGAGGTAATCAACTGATGACCAGTTTAGTTCATTCCTTTAAACTTTGATCTCGCTGCCAGGCCAGTTTATCAACTTCATTGGGCTTTAACTTTAACATGACAGCTGTTGAGCAAATATTTGCTCCAGTACCATGTTTACGCCTGTTTCAGACAGGATCTGTTTAGCAACGAAATAACTAGAGACCAATCTTAACTTTTACATTACTCTAACTTTTAATATATGTACTTTTACATGGGCGAGAACCACAAGTTACATAACACCTGTACTTTTAACACCGACTGACAGTACATGTAGTAAGTATGATAACCACTTACTACATGTACTTGTATGTGCTGTTCTCAAAGATGTTATCCACTGGGGGCCATCTCAAAATTACCACGCTTTTTGCCATCAAAGTGCATGTCCTCCATTATTGTGTCTGAGTGCCTGTTTATATATTCCTGAAACTATTAATTCTAGACTCTTTGATTTCCATGCAGACATGACTCTTTGCCAATTATAAAAACTTAGAACTTGTGCTTTTTTGTCAGTGCTTCTGTGTATGAAGTTCTGCTGTTAATTGGGCCTTCCTTTCAATGCCGTAGCCACAGTAGCCAGATTCGCATAGTTTGGATTTGCTCTATTCACTTACTTATTTAATTTTTGTTTAATGCAATTTTCAAGAATTTTACATTTATGGTGGCAGTCTGTTGTACAGTATGAGGAAACAAGAGTGCCCTGGGGTAAACCACTACCGATTGGCAATTCACTGATGAACTTTCTCACATATATACAGATATGTGCACCATACTGGTGGAAGACAAGAGATTGTGTAAATGGCCATACAAGTCTGAGTGTCAACTGCTTATTTTCACCAACTGAATTTCACCATGAACTCATTTGTCATGAGTGAATTTGCTGCAGTGATACAGCATAATGAGTGTTGTAAGGATCAATCACATGTATACTTTTTATCCCAGGTATTACTGAAAGCAAGGGATATTGATCAGGCTCTTTATTTGTCCCTGTGTGTCTATCTGTTTGTCTGTTTGTCTATCATGGATGACTGATTTTCAGGCAACAACTGCACCAAGTTTGTATTATAAATTCACATTGCTTTCCATATTGCATGTGCATTTTATCTGACTGATGAGATGGCCACAACTTGTGTCCATTGGTTAAATTTATGGTCACTCTTTCACATTTTGAACCTGTTTGGGCCAAACCCATTAGTTGTTTTTCTTAGTAAAGAGACTTGTGGTCATCTGCACCTTTAAAAGGCCTGCCCAAACAATGGTTGTTTCCATGACTACCTCACATTGGAATTTCCATTCAGTCATTGAAAGTATCATTCCCAGCTTTCCATAACTGAATTGCAAGAAACATTTTAATCATGCTTGGGATATATGTTTGTTTGGGATTGCACACATAATCCTCATGTTACATGTGAAAACTTTCAACAGAGTGTCACGCTTGTATTTGTAATTATTGTTTTCTTTCACTCAAAGTGTTTGATTTTACAATTTATCTGTTTCTTAATCCTTTCCTATTTGCTGTTAGTCTTAATTCTCCAGGCTAAGATAAACCACAAAAATATATACATGTATATAACAAAAACACACCAGATGACTGAATATTTGAAGTAACAAAATATCACACATCAGGACATCCTTGAAAAAATTCTTTACTGGGCTTATCTCGAAGAGAAGAGAATTCTTTTTTATTTTTATTCTGGCTAATGACAAAGGTATGGATTTTCAAAGTCACAATAAAAAGTTTACAGCAGAGCTCTTTTTTGGGCATGTCAGTTAGGTTAGCATTATGGTGGCACGGTCCAGGGGACACAGGTATATAATACAAATACATCTTGAAGACCTATAAAGTATGGACACAGCTTACTTGCACATGATTTTCTAAAAGGATTAATTTACCTGACAGAGTTCTGAAGCTTTCTCTGGTGTTCAAACAAAACCAGAAACTCTTCCATGTTACATAACAGCGTCTGGAGTCAAGACAGTTAGTCTAAGAACTTTCAGAGAAGTGAAACTTATACTGCTGTTGCTATGGAAACAATCTAAACACTCTTAGAATCTTTCACGGATGACACCTGACCACAGAAAAAGGCTGTCAGAGTCAATCCCAGAAACAGAATGACAAAGCGTGTGATTTCCACAAAAACAGGGCATCATTTATCAATGCTTGATTACATTTGTTGCTTGGCTTGCAATATAATAAGAGTTGTGACTGCTAGTGTTTTCTGTGGCAATATCCCATGCCTCACAGTACATTGTCCTCAACAATTTTTCACTCATATGACAACAAGGAGTCCTTAGAATGTATATATACTGTGTCTTCTTGTGCCATGGCAATTCCATGGCCCCAAACATCATGCCAAAGACACCAGACATGACACCCCACCAAGCACCTGGTCACATTACACTGACCAGTCCTCAGTTGTTTCCTTGCTCTAACCTCTCAGTGCTGAGCGAGGCAGCAACAAGTACCATTCTTAATGTCTTTGGTATGACCCGAGACTGGATTGATCCTGGATGGCCAGACCCGGGATTGATCCTGAATCTCCCGACCTCAAGGCAGTCTGGTTAACGTGAGTTAATTATAATACATATTACACAATAGAAAAAGTACGTACAAATAGAAGTCTACCTAGCTTGGGCTATACATTCAGAAATGACATATAGTTGTCTTTACTAGCCGATTCTGGCTCACTTGACACATGTTTTCATGTATACACACATGGGGACAGCAAAGCTTATAAACCAGCTGGCTTGACATGTGCATTTCAAATTTTATCTTACTAATTATTTTAGTCTGTATAATAAACAGTTTTCAGTAAAAGGTGACTGACTTCCACAATTAGAAGCAGACTGTGGTTTATTGATTAAAGGGGCTACCCTTTCATTTATTAGGACAGAGGATATGCGGAATGAAAACTGGCCTTGGGCAGAGAATATGAACATTCTTGGCAGGGCCAAGCTGGCAACAAGCAGTCAACGGAACTCTTATGGCCGCTTGCACAGTATATGATTCACAGAAGCAGAAGGCCATATGTCTGCTGTGTATATATGTACCTCACATATTTATTTATTTATGTATTTAATTGGTGTTTTACGCCGTATTCAAGAATAATTTACTTATATGACAGTGTCAGCATTATGGGGGGGGGGGGAAGCCCGACAGTGCCCGGGGGAAACCCACGATCATCCACAGGTTGTTCGCAGAACTTCCCAAGTAAGAGGACGACAGCATGAGCTGGACTTCAACTCACAGCGACTGCAAAGGCACCTGGGTCATTGTGCCGCATTGGAGTGCTAACCCCCTCGGCCATGCCGGCCCCCTCTCACACATGGGAAAGCTCTTAAGTAACCTGCCCAAGGTCAATGGTTTTTCCCTAGACATTCCAGTTTCCTCCGCCCATAAAAACTGATAACCATGGTATAAATGAAAAATTCTTTTGCATGGCGCATTAAACAACAATAAAACAAATAAAGCAAATGAATACAATTATTTCAAGATTCAATGCAATTATTTACATGGCAGACTAGTTTTTACATGATTGACAATTAATAATTTTAATACTTTACTGATGTTTCACGTTTGCAGTGAACCTACACATAAGCAAGGTTTAGAGGAGGAATCAGCAAAGTACTTGGCATAATTTGGAACCATATGACTACAACTGACTTCGAAAACAACTAGAGCCACAACAACGTAAGGTGATTTTTGTCTATGGTTTACTGGTTTTTCTTGCTGATATATTTATGTATTTACTTGGTATTCGATTGAGCGATGTGTTTGATTTATTTATATATCTCATTCATATTTTATAACATGCTTGAGTTGTTTTCATTTGCACAATCTCAGTCAGTTTTATGGGAGGACAGAGCCATGCAGATCCTTGAGAAAGCCACCAGCCTTTTGCAGGTGGCAAATTAATATCATGTCTTCCAAAGATATCATAAGAGAATTGAACAGAGATTAAGCAGAAGAAACTCTTTGGTATATTGATGCATTACACATAAACAGATAAACTTTCCCTTATTAAAATGACTAGAAAAGGTTTGTAATAGGCCTGTCTCCCAGGTGACAATTTTTTTCGCTTCACACTGACCAATATTTGATTCTTCGAACTGACTAACTCAGATTAGTCTTCAGGCTAATCTTCCAGGTGACCCAAAACTTGTCATCATGACTAGTTTATCAATATTAGTCACACATGACAAATATAGGTTAGTCAAGGAAAAGACTTATTAGGGCTTGTCCATTCACAGCATTTATAACATTGATAATTCACACCATTAAAAATATGATTAAACTGCAACAGTCAGGTCTTACTGTCACCTTGATCAGGGACAAAATATGTGATTTATTCTTTTCAGCCTTGATCTATTTATACATAATCTCTTTCAGAACCAACTTGACAGTGTTCAAGTTCATGAGGGCAGACTGCCTGTCAAACACCTAAAGCATCTATGTGCTAATACTGCCACCCACGAGGTACAGGGCATGTTAGACAGACCAACACACAACTCTGTGATGAACTGAATCGCCTTCCTTTGAGATTTCATATGTACACATCTAAATGATATCAAAACCTGTTAAATAATCAACCAAGATGACTTGAAGTTATTTCTTAAAGGTAATTTTTAATAATCCAGTTCAAGTTGTGTATAGTTCAGACTCGATTTGGCTGCATGCATGCAAGTCGCACAAGGTTACAAAACGCTATACCGTGAAAAAGTTCTTTTTTTGTAACTGTAAGAGTAAGGTCAGAAATTGTAGTGGCACCCTGCAAATTTAACAGGATGCACTAGGAAAAGAGCCAAAAGATCTTTTCGATAGGCTTTGTTAAAAGTGCAATGGCGATTAAGTTCTTCTTTATCATCCATCATACACAAGGCTTCTGATAGAGTCACATCCTCAACCCAAACAGAAAGGTAAGCATCAGCCTCAGGACCTAGCATGGCATACAGACGTCCTGTGTTGGTGGACAGTGGGTGGAGTAGTGATGGCAGCATCTGGAAAGAAAATGTGGAGTTTCAGCCTTACAAACTTCTTGCGGTTAAGGAAAAAACATAATTGCATTTTTAAGACTCGAAAAAGCTGAACTCCAAAATAATGTTTATTTTCACATTCTGTTTTGTAAGATGAACATTTCAAACCACAGTTTGGAACGCATGATAAGATATCCATTTCACTGGATGTTAAACAAGGTCAGACTCAGTTCTGGAATCACGCATATACAACAACCAAAATGAATCCAAAGACATTTAATGAAGCACAATTCTGACAACATAACTACAAATGTATGTCATAAATGTTTGAACAGCTTCATTTCAGGTGTTCTCTACACTATGCATGGGGGCATAAAAAAAATTGATTTTGATTGCTTTTCACTGCATGACAGACCAGCTTAACCTGCTCAGTGAAGCATGGTGCTGGGTATCAAGAAATCACTGCCATATTTAAGTCAGCAGCATCTGATACATGGTGAGTGTTAACTTCTCAACAAAACTTGGTATAAGAACCATGAGAGTGAGCAGCTTCAGCCGGAAAGTCAGTCAGGACAAATCCAGAGGATCCAACGAAACATCTTCAATACACACTACTTGTTTTTCAACCAGACTGTTCTTTTGATGAATCAAAAGATCAAAAGAAATATCCACGAGCCAAAACAATACACTGACTTTATATAAAACAAAGAATGACAATACATACATTTTCTATGGTAAGCCTCCATTTCCTCTCCACCAAGAGATCAGGCAACGGGAGCAGGCTGCTCTCAGTCCGTGCATGGATGGCTGCAAATAGTTTTAATAGTAATTAACTGATGTGCATACATATTACTGATAAATTCTCACATCCATTACAGGTACAGCCCTATCTAACAGTGACTGATTTAGATTACTCATTAACAAATGTGCTACATGTTAACTGTCAGGGAGAAACTCAGCCACCAAATGACACAAGCACACACACACACACAAACACAAAGTTCTTGTACACGTGTTCTAATTGTTTCCATTTCTTGACACAGAAAAACATATTTCAACCTTTCGGGTACATTTAAGCAGCAAACTTACCATTATGAGATTTGCCTGGTCTATAAATATCCAAGTTTAGTTTTTACAATTTTCAACATGCATATATCACATGACATATGTATTTATTATTTACTTTACGCCACTTAAATAGAAGTTTTTGAAAACTAAGGTCTTTAATTCAAAAAGACCACCAAATCGTCAAACCAATTCAGTTTACTGGAGCAGTGTATTAATATTTCATATAGAAACCAAAGAAATAACCTGTCCCTATTTTATGGAAAAGAAAAAATAGTACAGCTTACCATGTCTCTGTTCAGAGTCTTTTATAGTGGCCACTGCACTTATGACGGAGGTTCTCCAACCTATTCACTTGCGGCAGTGGAGTACTACATTCTGGTATTTTGCAACACCCTGCAACAACAGCTGCTCAACTCGACATTCTGTCAGAAAACACCGGATGCCTGATGATCCACGGGCCATGCACTGTTTGTTGCAAGTCAATGACAAACTGGTGGCTGTGAATAATTAGCCGAGTCAAGACTATTTAAACTGTCGAAGGAGTGTTCTTGGTACCTGTAGTCAACACCCACCCCACGAGGGTGAACTGAACATTGGTAGATGCGAGTTTACCCCTTTGGCCCCATGTTTATTGGTTGTGTAAAAGATCAACACTAAGCTCAAAATAAATATATAAAAGTACTAAGCCACAATGAACTGCCCCTGAAAGGACATACTGTAGGCTTTCACTTCATTTGATTTTAGGCCGTTTATTATTTTTGTCTTTTTATTATTATTATTTTTTTTCTCAGGAAGGGGTGGGAGGGTCCTGACTCTACCTCCCCAAATCCGCCAGTGGCCTTAATAAATATGACATAATTATGACATACACAATTAGATTAGTCAATATGACACAACATAACAAGGATATCTTAGTCGCCATACAGTGATTAACCATATTTTGGTCACATTAATGAATGAAATTTTTATCTGTGTACCTAAATTGCTGTGTTCTGTCCCTAACAGTTACCCAACTATGAACAGCCTCTATAAATTCTTACCCAAATGTCTACATTTATTTGCCTACTACCTACCGTATAAAAAACATTGTGTTCATACAATAAGAAATCTTAGTATAATATGACATGCTAATGACACAAGCATGATGTACGTGTGACTGAATAGATACTGATTAGGGGCCGCCACGGCTCAGTTGGTAAGCGCACTAGCGCAGCATACTGACCCAGAAGCCTCCCACCAATGCAGTCGCTGTGAGTTAAAGTCCAGCTCATGCTGGCTTCCTCTCCATGTGTGGAAAGGTCTTCCAGCAACCTGCAGGTGGTCGTGGGTTTCCACTGGGCTTTGCCTGGTTTGTGCCCACCATAATGCTGGCCGACCTCGTATAAGCAAAATTTTCTTGAGTAGGGCGTAGAACACCAATCAAATAATTAAATTACTTAAATAATAGATACTAACAAACAGATGAAATTTCTCTTAATATTTCTCCTATCCTCACTATTTGTGAGACCTTGGTGACAATATAAGCATTCAAAGAGGCTTGTGTGGTTCTTTTCGCATTCTAGGCTTCACTGAACACCACTGGTCTTCTATCAATATGGTAAGGTGTAGAAATGTTCATCATTGACTTGCCAAAGGTCGGTGGTACGCGCATATGTATACCCCAGGCTCCCAGGTTTGCTACACCCATTTAAATGATCACCCATGTAAAAGTTAAAAAAAAATAAAATAACTGAGTATGGCATTAACCAACAATCGGTCAATTCAAATTTCTGCACACTGCAAGTGTTAGGTGTTTTTTAGAAAACTAAAAGGCTTGCTGTATTTATAGCGGTGGAAGACCTTGAGATAGTTAAGATCCAATAATCAATGGTGTACTAAAGTACTTCAGGGATAGTTCCCACGTGCCCAGCTAATGCCTGGTGTTGATCCTAGTCTCTTATATAGGCTCTCATCATTTGGACACAAGTGTTTCTATAATTGGAATGCACAGTTAAGATCAATTCAGGTCTTGCATCGATTCATCATCAAAAATTGTTCTGGAATATGGAAGAAAATTAAACATACATGCCTTAAACCATCATGGATATGCATATGTCATCAGCAGAGACAAACTTTGTGCCAACACGATTAAAAGTCTCCATTTGCTTTATTTACATGACGTGCAACTTTTTTCGGTATTCATGATAGTTATTCCATTTTTTATGTGAGTAATGATGAAAAATTTACTGTAGAAAATATCCAAGCCCTGAGAAAGCCTGTAACCTTCTTGCTGGACAGACATCGATGGCTATGTGGTAGTTTGTATAACATCGTAACATCACCCACATGGATGATCGCCCTCAGTAGGGATAATTCCCTTTTGAACAGGATATATTTATTTATTTCTTTGATAAAGAAATACTCAAAGATATTTCACTTATAAGATGGTGACCAGAATTATAGTGGGGGGGGGGGGGGCGTGGGCAAAGCCTGGAGGAAACCCATTCACATCTGCAGGTTTCTGGAAGACCTTTATTTTGTCTTCTTCACAGTAAGAGTTTCATCATGTGCACCACTTTCTTCACATATGTTAATTAACCTAAACTTTTTGACTTTCATGCATTTTTAGGGTCAATAAATGTCTCAAAGTATAACTTTTGGTGCTGAATCATGCATTGTGCCAGTAGGATATCATTGTGCCAGTAGGATATCATTATTTTGCCAGTAGGATATCATTGTGCCAGTAGGATATCATTCTACCTTCCTACTAAACACTAAAATACCTTTGAAAGATGGTTAAAACTTTTCAGAATGAGACAAAATGTACCCAAACTTTCAGTCAATTGACCAAATTTGTTGTCGGCCTGTTGCCGATTACTTATGCATGCACCATCATTTTTAAACAATGAATATATAGGGAGACTGGGCCAATCATTATAATAGCATTATTCTTTGTATTCTGAGCTTTCATATAGCATCAAAACTCCGCTATTAGCTTTCAGTATTGTTTTTTTTTAACATATAAATATATATATATATATATATTTCAGTACCATCTGCACCATTTTTAGAACTAAGTTGAAGTACATACACATGGTATTTACCCAAATTGTGGATTACTTTGAAGACGAGAGAGTAAACATGATTTTGAAGTGTAATCAAATTTTTGATTGATTTTTGATGGGGAAATGTGATCAGCTAAGAGTGGATCATACTGAGGATGAAAGCAGGAAGTGTAAACCGCTAAGCGTTGATCATATTGAGGATGAGAGCAGGAAGTGTAAACCGCTAAGTGTGGATCATACTGAGGATGAGAGCAGGAAGTGTAAACCGCTAAGCGTTGATCATACTGAGGATGAGAGCAGGAAGTGTAATCTGCTAAGTGTGGATCATACTGAGGATGAGAGCAGGAAGTGTAATCTGCTAAGCGTTGATCATACTGAGGATGAGAGCAGGAAGTGTAATCTGCTAAGTGTGGACCATATTGAGGATGAGAGCAGGAAGTGTAATCTGCTAAGTGTGGATCATACTGAGGATGAGAGCAGGAAGTGTAATCTGCTAAGCGTTGATCATACTGAGGATGAGAGCAGGAAGTGTAATCTGCTAAGCGTTGATCATACTGAGGATGAGAGCAGGAAGTGTAAACCGCTAAGCGTTGATCATACTGAGGATGAGAGCAGGAAGTGTAAACCGCTAAGCGTTGATCATACTGAGGATGAGAGCAGGAAGTGTAATCTGCTAAGTGTGGATCATACTGAGGATGAGAGCAGGAAGTGTAATCTGCTAAGCGTTGATCATACTGAGGATGAGAGCAGGAAGTGTAAACCGCTAAGCGTTGATCATACTGAGGATGAGAGCAGGAAGTGTAATCTGCTAAGTGTGGATCATACTGAGGATGAGAGCAGGAAGTGTAAACCGCTAAGTGTGGATCATACTGAGGATGAGAGCAGGAAGTGTAAACCGCTAAGCGTTGATCATACTGAGGATGAGAGCAGGAAGTGTAATCTGCTAAGTGTGGATCATATTGAGGATGAGGGCAGGAAGTGTAAACCGCTAAGCATTGATCATACTGAGGATGAGAGCAGGAAGTGTAATCTGCTAAGTGTGGATCATACTGAGGATGAGAGCAGGAAGTGTAATCTGCTAAGTGTGGATCATACTGAGGATGAGAGCAGGAAGTGTAAACCGCTAAGCGTTGATCATACTGAGGATGAGAGCAGGAAGTGTAATCTGCTAAGCGTTGATCATACTGAGGATGAGAGCAGGAAGTGTAATCTGCTAAGTGTGGATCATATTGAGGATGAGAGCAGGAAGTGTAATCTGCTAAGTGTGGACCATATTGAGGATGAGAGCAGGAAGTGTAATCTGCTAAGTGTGGATCATATTGAGGATGAGAGCAGGAAGTGTAAACCGCTAAGCGTTGATCATACTGAGGATGAGAGCAGGAAGTGTAATCTGCTAAGTGTGGATCATACTGAGGATGAGAGCAGGAAGTGTAAACCGCTAAGCGTTGATCATACTGAGGATGAGAGCAGGAAGTGTAAACCGCTAAGCGTTGATCATACTGAGGATGAGAGCAGGAAGTGTAATCTGCTAAGTGTGGATCATATTGAGGATGAGAGCAGGAAGTGTAAACCGCTAAGCCTTGATCATACTGAGGATGAGAGCAGGAAGTGTAATCTGCTAAGTGTGGATCATACTGAGGATGAGAGCAGGAAGTGTAAACCGCTAAGCGTTGATCATACTGAGGATGAGAGCAGGAAGTGTAATCTGCTAAGTGTGGATCATACTGAGGATGAGAGCAGGAAGTGTAAACCGCTAAGCGTTGATCATACTGAGGATGACAGCAAGACGGGCAATCAGTTAAGTGTTAATCATATTGAGCAGAAGAGCAGGAAGTCTAATCATTTATGCGTGGATAATACTGAAGACATGAGTAAGAACTGCAATGAGTTAAGTGTGGATTCTGTGAAGATGAGAGAAAAAACCGTAACAAGCTATGTGTGGTATGAAGATGAAAAGAGAAAGTTTAATGAGCTCAGTGCAGATCCTGCTTAAGACACAAGGAGGAAATCAAGAAGGAAACCAAGAACACTAAAAGTATTCTGCTAAGTGCGGATCATCTTGAGGATAAAAGGAAAATGTTTACTTTCGAAATTACTACAGCTGAGTGTGTATCATGTGCAGATGTGAGGAGATGTAATCAGCCACACTTGAATCTTGTGGAAGATGTGAGGAAGAAGTGTAATCAGGTGAGTGTGGATCTGATTAAGGATGTGAGGTGAAGCTGTAATCATGTAAGTGTGGATCTGATTAAGGATGTGAGGTGAAGCTGTAATCAGGTAAGTGTGGATTTGATTAAGGATGTGAGGTGAAACTGTAATCAGGTAAGTGTGGATTTGATTAAGGATGTGAGGTGAAACTGTAATCAGGTAAGTGTGGATCTCATTAAGGATGTGAGGTGAAATTGTAATCAGGTAAGTGTGGATTTGATTAAGGATGTGAGGTGAAGCTGTAATCAGGTAAGTGTGGATTTGATTAAGGATGTGAGGTGAAACTGTAATCAGGTAAGTGTGGATCTCATTAAAGATGTAAGGTGAAACTGTAATCAGGTAAGTGTA
Source organism: Acanthopleura granulata (assembly GCA_016165875.1). NCBI lineage: Eukaryota > Metazoa > Mollusca > Polyplacophora > Chitonida > Chitonidae > Acanthopleura > Acanthopleura granulata. Next base: position 26,194,855 of record JABBOT010000080.1, on the reverse strand, counting down.
AATCATAGTGAAAATGAGTGGACGAGGTTTAATTAACTAGAGAGCTGGATAGAAAAGTTACACTTTCAATAAAAGCAAAGAAATTCTACAGGAAGGCCCCTTATATACTGTACAGTAAGTACATACCCAATATTTGAAGCCTCAAAATTTCGCAATTTTATTCATTTTTAAATCTATCTATAGAGCACAAAACTGCATGTTTTCTGAAACCAGCCTAAACAGGTTTTAATGATTTCTTTTTCTTATTTCTCAGGAAGCGTATGTTTGTATCTGCGCCCAGTTCCACACAGATCAACAAGTTTTTGTAGATGATCAGTCATGCTAAACACCTGTAAAAACATGGCCTACTAACCTATCTGCAATAACGACTATAAAAAAGAGAAGGTAAAAAAGGCAGGTTTAATAAACTGTAAACACCAATGGGTGATGTATGAGATGATCAATGAGTGCAAATCTTGGCCAGTTTGTTTGCCTGCCCTGCCTTGCCCTCTACAATGATACAGTACATGCTTGCGGCCAAATAGCTTGTATACCCAACTTAACACCTTTATCGCTATTTGCTTTGCATGTCTTGAATTATACACACAGGTCTTAAAAACTTCCATGAAAATACTTCAGCAAATAGTGATGTGAAAGAAGGCAATGCTGATAAAATACTCACAGGTAACTCACACCAGCCGGTAAGGTATCGGTACATATGTATACATACTTGCTTCTCTTCATATGTAAATAATGTTTTATATCAGATATATGCATGTACCAGTACACTTGTTGGCAATTAAAGATTTATATTCTTTGGTATGTACATAAGACAGAGATGTCGCATTCAGTTCTTCTAAGCATATCAAGTCACATCATTGTTGATTCAATTCTTCTTTTTTTTGTCTCTACAAATCCATAGCTTGAAAAGTTCACAAACATCAGTATGTCCCTTCATCATTTAAGTATGATATTACATAACCACTACCACTGCCTCAATGTACCTCCACTGTACAGTCAATGCAGGCATATAACAGTCATCACTACATCCTTCTTTTCAAATCATCATCGTACCTCTTCAGATCCTGAGAATGATTTGATGACATACGAAAAAATGTTCAGTGCATTCCCAGGATTTGACAAGATATGAAACAAGGTTCAGCGGTATCAGGTTACACAACAAACACCTCTACGGTGTTAAAGCCTTGGGTTTGAAGCAGGAAAAATGTAATCACACACGCAATATACATATATTATGTGAAATCACACTTTCGTCACTGAAGAAAATCCTGATAATTCACCTCTATATAAATTATGCAAATGACAAAAGCAAATCTACCAAGTGAACAAGTTGACATCATTTTATTTACGGAAATAAACAGCATGACTGAATATTATTCGAGGAGGTGAACATACCGCCTGGTAATTTGCGTGACAAACTTCAAAGTCGCTCAAAAGGTCATCTCTAGTTAATACATATATCTGCACATGGCCAGCATTAGACAGCAGGTTAGAATGGCTATTTAGCACTCTATACAGATCAAGATCATTTAACCATCAGAAGGTCGTTTCAAATCCAGCTCATGATTCAGCAGCAGTTTTTTGTTCATATAAGTCTCCGATAAAGTACTTGGGTGCAATGGTTTCACCCTCCGCCCCTCAACAAATGCCATAATACCATAATTCATATGTGTATAATAATTAAACCCTGAAACAATCTGCGAATAAATAATTATCTTCTCATATGAAACAAAGTGCTCATTTTATCTAACCAATTTCTTTACAGAAACTCAATTTGAATAAATCAGAAAACTCAATATTTTTTCACCCCCATGAAAAACTCAATTTCTTTTTAATAAAAACTCAACATGAAATTTGTCCAAAACTCAATTTTCTGATTTCTCTTGTTGAGGTTACCACAATGAGAAAGTTGCTTCAAAGGTTTCAAAACTATGACAAAGCCAAACAAAACCCTTTAGATTCTTCTTAAAATGACGAAAGCTTAATAAGTTTTATGTGAGCGTTGTTCTGACTTGCTAGGGCAAGTCATAGCATATATATATACAGAGAGAGCCTTATCTTATACCTTACCTTTTGAAAAAAGTAAGCAAAAAAATATTCTGTCTAGAATGAAGTTAGATCCATGATCTTATCCTACTAACCTAAAGATACATATATTAATATATGGTACATGTATAATAATGCTGAGGTATGAAATCTATGCATGTAAATGACAACAATGTTTGACATATAAGCTATATGTATATAGATGTAGAAAGTGTTTCACTTCTCAAATGTATACATGAAGACAATGTTACAAATATTGACTATCAATGTCTATAAATGTATATAATTGTTGAATATCTCTTCTGCTTGTTTCACAAGGGTTTTGTTCAGTGGCCCACAATATATCAATAAGCCAAGCTTTAAAAAGGCTCAAATTGAATATACATGTACTTTAAAATATTTATACCAGTTCTCTTGATTAATACTTAAATAAAGAATGCCATATTTAAATGGAAGGGGGAGGGTTGAATGTACCGAGAGACAAGTACTAGAAAATTTCTCGATCAACAATCCCACAGCATACATTACATCTTTTATTCCACCAACAGAAAGTTGAAGAAAAAGGAAATGATATGACCTGCTCTGCTGGAACCCTAAATTGCTAGACTTCCTTGCTAGGTGAGAAAGCCATCGCCGATTATTTACATTACCAGCAAGTGGACGTTACAAAGCGGAAAAAGGGAGATCAACTTTTAGAATAATGGTAAGCGTACGAGATCGTTGGCTACCGTCACTGTATATTACAACATGATCCACAAATCCTAACCTTGACACAAATCTTCCCCAACAACAACAACATGATCGACAAATCCTAACTTATAAAATTCATTCAGTGGCAATAAATAAAGTATAGAATGACAATCTAATAGGACTGCACAACTCATGCAATGCACCAAAAAGTACAAAATACCTTCGTACAACATCTGTTGCACCAATAATGGTAAAAACTTTTCCGTATATTACAGCGTTATGGGTCAAAATATGCTACTTCATTTAATATAGATAAGAATTTACTATAGCATTGGTTGGAAAAGTTTTGACATTCATCGAATGTGTTTACCATCGTATCGCTCGTTGTAACATTACTGGTCAAACGATGACACAAAATCTATTGGTAACTTCAGTTCTGGTACCTACTACATCATCGGTCACAGCAACCGTCTTTGTTGCATGACGTCATTTAACATGCCAAATGGACACCTAGGGGTCAATACCCTTATCTGTTAGCCAGAGCACTGTAGCTGACAACACAGCATCAAGGCATTCAGATACATTATCTGACACCAAATATATTCATCCACATTACTCTGACCTTCGCAACATCAAATTCTTTGTTATTTCAGCTTGGTCAGCATTTAACATGCACTCTCTCGTGTTTAAGGTATCTGGCTGTGCCAAGAAGTGAGAGAGCTGATATATGTGTTACCCAACATCAGCCCTGCACATATAACTGTTCTGTGTACTAGTGTTATACCAATTGTATAGTATACAGATAGGCCTATACATATATAGGCTGTATAATAATGGCTTAAGCTTGTACTGAAAGATTACAAATCAACAAAAAGCCTAAACCTTTATACAATGTAGGTTATGCTTAACCCATTCGCAACAAGCTCATGTGCACACAACACTCAGGCTCATATCGCTAATGAAATCCCAGTTAACCAAACATGCCATAAATACCTCATGTAAAGTACAAGAAAAGTTGATGAAGTTCTCCTCTAATGTAATACTAGGCTTGCCTATATCCTTATTAGGGGTTCATAGGTGTCGTCAGGTGGTTGATTATTACAGGTGAGGACCAGGGGCCACCTAGGCCCAGAAGCTCTGAGACCCTAGGTGGCTGAAGATGCATCCTTACCACTTTTGAGCAAGAAAACTGACCATTTACATTATTTGAGCCCTAAACAAGGCTGGCTAGATAGTGAAAATGTTCAGGGGTAGTGAAGCGCCATTTCATTTGAGGTGAGCATGAATGGTGGGGTTTGAAGCAGCAGAACAACTACACATATCCCAGCCATCCAGCTAAACACGTCTTACAGGTGATTTCCACTGCCTAAAATTACAGTAGGAAACCTTGCTCAGTTAAATACTAATCAGTTCAATATTAATCTTTTTTCTTTCTCTGGTTTCTCATAAATATCAGCTTAATCAACTGATGTCGTTTAAGTGCTATCCTGGCTCAATGGTTCAACGGCCACCTAGGCCCAGAAAGCTCTACAAATGGCTGGATGTGCATTTCTGGTGACTAAAATTGCAAGAGGAAGCCAGAAGGTATTGCATATTAAACCCTTTTTTTCACACATTTATGACATTTGCTGGCTGTAGCAGATAAATTACCATCTCGACCCAATAGACGATAGAAAGCTCTGGTGTTTCAGATAGCCAGAACAAACTGCATATTTGTTTCTTTTCTTCATGTTGTTTTTTTTCTTTTTCTTTCAACATCGACATCACTTTATTTTTTTCTTTCACTGTATGTGCAGTCATCTCGTTGTTCACTGGATGACCTATATGCTTGACGTTCATCAAGGTCAGAGCATCTTTGAAGGATTACTTTACATGTGTTTATTTATTTGACTTTATTTGTCGGTTATCTATTTGAGTGCAATTAGCACTTTTATACTCAACAACATTTCAGATATACGACGGACACCAGCATTTTATTGGAAGAAAACTGAATACAAGAAACCAGGAGAAACCCACAACCATCTACAGATTGCTGGCAAATCTTCCCACTTACAAATGGAGAGGAAGCCAACATCAGCTGGATTTGAATTTATTGTAAACACACTGGTGAGAGGTACCTGAGTCATCACACGCATTGGCACGCTAACCACTCGGCCACTGAGACCTGTTGCATGAATTAAGATGTCGCTCTTGAGGTGATGCATCGTGAAGAGAGACTGCTCACACTCTGAACACACAACCTCTAAAACAAACAGCTACAACTGGGACTGAACCCTGGGCCTCCTGCACACGAAGCTCTGTCACCTGGCAAATCAACCATATCAGTTCTGGGATATGGTTCTTCACTATGAGATGTGTTCTTATTTATTTATTTTTATATTTATTTTAAATCAATAGCTCAAGTTTTAATTTGCTTTTTCGTCCTTTTCTTTCTTCTCCTTTTTTCTTTACATCTTCTCTTTCTTTTTTCCTCTTTCTTCTTTTCCTTTCCCTTTTTTTCTTTCTTCACCCAACAAGGGGGTCATTCACATTTTCATGATGTTACAGCAGCCATGTACATCTATTTTGTTCTCTTATATAGCTATATACAAGAAAAGGTCAAACACATGTAAGCATGGAGTTCTCATCGGTCTTGGAGTCACATTACATCCTGCAGAAAACATATTACTGACCATAGGTTATATACATGTATAGTTCACTCAGCCTACAGGGCTGCAGTACCAGAGATCTCTCACCGGCAGATTGTGTGTTTACATTGTTATCTACATGTAGTTCTGAACAAAACTTCTGCTGCCCTCAATCTAGATAAGCTTTGCTTTTGTGTTTTTTTTGTGAAACATCCCATGCACTGTGGTTATTCAAGTGTTTGACCCACAACCTCTGACCCGACAGAGTAGTCACACAAATAAACACCATAGTGAAAGAAGGCTGACCAAAGTATAACTCTAGGTACAAACTGTCGTATATTAACGATTTCAAGATCCCTATATACAGGAAGATAGGGATGCATGCATGGTACATGACTCAAGCCCATGAGGAGGACTATGATGCCTGAGCTTTATGACACTTTTAAAGTAAACATTACAATACTGCATGGCGACTTGATGGTATTCTTTCTTGTAAAACATTTAACTATGCAACAGTTTACCCTATAGGCAGAGATATAAACACATACGCTAGCTCTAGTATTACAGCTGGGTGAACACTGGGTAGGCCAAGTATGTTGGGATGGAAACTTTAGGATGCTACTCTGCATAACGATGCAGACTCCAGTCAGCTGTACATGTGGTAAGGGGATACTTTAACTTGATGCTGATTCCACAGAATGTACTTAGCCTCGGTCTACGGTGTACAAGCAAACTAAACGGGGTCAAAAAAAAAAAAGCAGTGAATGTGACTGCCCGGTTGGCAACATCTATGCGGTATCCCGTATGCGGTGGGGGCGTTATACAGGCTGGTCAATGTGGAGACTACAGTATCTATCATACAACGATCTAAGGCACATCACTCTTTGGAGAGGCATCACTTTGAGTGATGTTCTGTCGCGCAATTCCATCAAACAATCACAATGAGTTCCAATAAAAGTTTAACACTTTATGATGGCCTTACCTGGGGAAGCCGTCTCTTCTCTGCAAACTGGACAAGTCGATAATTTTACCGTCCACTTCGGCCGAGCACGCGCTCAGCCGTTTGACAGGCAATTCTACGATGTTGGAAGACCCTGCCGAAGCAGTCGAAAATCTGACCCCCAAAAGCATTAAATACACTGACAGCGATACTGTCACTCTAACACAAATCTGAGCCATCTTTTGCGTTGTTTTGCGATTGCTAAATTTGTAGTTGTAAGGCGCAGAAAAGCTGTGAACAAGTTCACATTGTGTGGCACAGTTTCTCCAGCTGATCGGTTTTACTGCGTTATGTGGGCTGTTAGTCCCAGCGACATCTGCATACGTACAACAATGTTCGGCTTTAGGGGCCGTTCTTAAATAACAAGATTACTCACAACGGTTGGGATATGCTCAAGGTCTCCCTTTCATTTATAGCCCAGGATTCATCGCCAGCATTCATGCGTGTTGGGCCGTGGAAATTCTCAATCGGATCTAATTGTGCCATCGTCATTGCGTGGTTGCATGAACAATATAACCAATAAAAGGTGTTTCTTTCCTCATACATACAACCTGTACAGTGTGTTTATAATCTGGGACGAATGTGACAGATGTTCGCCCTAGACTAAACAGTAGCCTGCATTGTCAACACACGTTTTCGGTAATTAACTTGTGGAGCTCATCACACGTCTTTATAAAAAAAATCATTACAAAAATTATATATATCGTGTATATGTATGTAATATTGTAGGTTCCAGTTATACAGTTTTAAACGAAACAGATTACATTGTCTATTACACTCCTATTGTGCCTGGCTGAAACTGCCATTTAAATCAGTGCTATGAAATTCTTTTTTCCACCCGATTTAAGTGAACTTTATTTATTCATTTATTTATTTGTTCAGTTGATTGTGAACGCCTCTAAAACTGGTGATTGGGGTTAAGGTAACGCCTTGAACTGTTGCACGAAAGCATCAGATCCTTGTATGTTGCAATTATAGACTTCACTTTACTGAATGTATTATGTTCGGCTACAAATAATGCTCGTATTCATTAATCATTACATTCATTCATTAATCCTCGCATTACATTACACGCTAAGCTATCATCTATTTCCGACGAGAAGGGTTTTTTTTTTTATTGATCGAAACATATTTCCTTGTGTTACGCAAATTTACCAAAGAAATTTGCTTTGAAAACGAAACATTTATAGTTTTGGTTTCACTGGTACCTTTTCTTGATATACAGAACCATGTTGTAGAAAAAGTACGAGTTGAACATGTGCTCTCCGTTGATCAGACGGTCATGTAGCAAAATTTTGAGGTGGATTCGGTGCGTAGAAATGGAAACACACACAGCTGACGGGAATAGTTGGGGCCACATGGTAGATAAATCACCAGAGAAATCGTTAAAGGACACAAAAAAGGCTTTGAAAAAGACACCAGTTGAGGAGTGCTCAAGAGAGGTCAGTGAAAAATTACTGTTACAATGTGCACGTTGCAGAAGTGCAACCGACACTACTCACGCAAGCTTGTGGACTTTTGATTTTCAGGTTTGTGAGTTGTATACCGGCACACAGAAATATGACAGTTCCGTTGCGCTTATGTTCAATTGTAGTAAAACGTCCGCATGTTAAACTATACCGATTAAAATAGCTCTTGCTATAAATATGACGTGCGAAGAATATGTCACGGAAATTGGACACCGTATGGTGTTTGTGGTCTTAAGCCTGTCATTATTGGTTACAACCTATTAGTTCAGGTGGATGGACCCCATTGTGGCACACTGGCAGCGTAGCACGGTGTGAGGCAGTGTAATGATGAATGTGAGATTTTCCCCATAACAGACCCACTCTTTCTGGATGGGCTAACAATGACAATTTATATACAATTTATATTTGTATACAATTACATGAACAAGACATATTTTAGATACATAAGTATAACTGTCTTATTTTGTATATGATCATAATGGTCAGAGAGGTACAAAGTGAAAGCTGCAGACAAGGGCAGATCCACTCCAATACAAAACAAATCAGTGGTTTCACTTAGAAGGAAAGAGAGTACCTCTCATGGAACATAAAATAACATGAAATAGGCAAAGCCTAAAGCCGAACATAGTGTAGGCCTACAACATAGGTGCAATAAATACTGATCTATGTTTAGGCCATGAAACAGTATCGGATTGAAGAATTTTCAAATACATTATTGTGTTGATGCATGTTGCACATTTCTCCAATCTTTTTACTGGTAATTTAAATGAGTCAAGAATTGATTGTAGAAACCTTCTGCAATGTCTACAATCAGATTTTATTGTCTAACATCCCCTTTCTTTAATGTGATGTCATTATGATGAGTTGGGAAAAGGAACATTTGATGTCAACAAAATGACATCACAAGGTCCTGCTGTTGGGCGTTTGACGGGCCCTCTTTCGGGCTGTCATGATAACTTTGGTAGACTATAAGCCTCATAGGACAAAAGCACTGCTTAAAAAGAGTAATGAGATTTTGTGTCATAAGGCAGTGAAAATCAAAAGCGTTCAATGCTGATACATTTTAGATCCTGGAGCATTTAACAATTTTTGTTGTATCGCTGCCATTTTTACTGAGTTAGACCAAGACCTGAGCTAAATGAACTTATACGATACCTATAGGCCTCCCTTCACTTGGATCGGCCTTCGGCCTTGCCTCACGATGTTCGATATTAGCAGCACATGGAGACTGTGGTGAATGGATATATCACCTTTAAAGGAAAGACAACACATGGCTTTACTGAAAAAAAGCATTTTTATTGAACGGTAGGCACTTACTTTCTTTCTTTCTCTAATGTTTAGGCAAAAGATCTGTGGTGTAACAGCTATAGTTCAGTGCCTGCCAAATTTCACCACCTTTCACTTTGTGTCTGTTCATCGGCATATACAGTCTGTTAGTATGCTGGCACAGCGCAGTGACCCAGAAGCCTCTCACCAATGTGGTCGGTGTGAGTTCAAGTCCAATTCATTCTGGCTTCCTCTCTGGCCGTACGTGGGAAGGCCTGCCAGCAACCTAGGGATGGCCGTGAGTTTCCTCCCGGCTCTGCTCAGTTTCCTCCCACCATAATTCTGGCAGCCATCGTATGAGTGAAATATTCTTCAGTACTGCGTAAAATACCAATCAAATCAAATAAATCAGCATATATATGAAATACGTGCAATACATATTGCACTGTGTCCAGCCAAGTCTTGATGTAATAATGCCTTTCATGTAAATTTTAGTGCGTAATAATGCACATAAAGGCCTTAAAATAATACTTTTGATGCCAATATTTACATTTTTCTGCAACAAAATTAATCAAACTTCACTAAAACTCTTAAGTGGCCCTATAATTCGGATGAATGAAATATACTCTAGGGCTTGAAACTTGCTGAGCATTACATAATATACTGTACTTATTTGATTGGGGCTCAAACCTTAACTGAATTACATTGCACTTATATTGCAGTGATTAGGTTCATAGGTTGAGAAAAGAAAGCAGAGCCCAAAGAAACCACTGCCCTGAAAAAGATCCCTAGATTACCTAATAAACCTCCTGACTACGTCATTAGTGCAAAGCTGATTGACTCAGTCTCAGGTAAAAATTGAGGATTTAACAGTGAAGAGCTCGCACTGTACCTTCAGTGAAGCTTTAGTATGTATAGGGCCCTGTGTGGGATTGAGTTAGGAAGAATGTGAATATAGGTTTTACAATTCAATAACAGCACGACCTTAGTAGATCAAGCAGTAGGCTGCGTGACAGCCATTCTGAAGCAGTATTCTAAGGTGGCTTGAAAAGTTGGTCATACCTTATGAATGTATATCTTGACATACACTTGGGACCGAGCATTAATGAGGACACCATCCCTACCAGTCAGACATTTTTTCATAATCCTCACATTTCACATAGTATAATGTTTGATATACTCAGTAAGTAAAATGAAATGTTGTTATTATTATGGTGCTTAGAATTTAGCATAATGCCATGTCATCTATAACAGGAGCTCAACTCAAGATATATTTATTTTTATATGTTAGTGTGTTCTGAAATAAATACACCTGGAATAGAGCAGTTCACAATGACATAATATTTCAGTACAGCAATTAAATGGAATTAGTAAAATGTATAATAATGTGATGATTCCTTGTGTCTTCTGTTGTAACAGGAACTGATTGCCAGAGTGAAACAGCTGGAGGCACATATCTTCCAGCTGAAAAATATCATAGCCAAAAATGACGAGAAACCAACAAGTGACACGAGAAAACAGAGGGCCTTTGATTTCTCAAGGTATTTACAAAACGTGTATCTCTATTCTATGATATACATGTGTGAAAAAGTTTATTTTTAATGTATGACACAATTAGTGTTTTTTGGAACAACAGCAGTAGTGTAACGCCAAAAAATGTGAGCTTCATTTTGACTCAGTATTTAGCAATTTATTTTACCATCATCAGGAGTAATGTGAATTAGTAGCCATGACAATCAAAATAAATTGCTGAAAGATTCAGTCAAAATGAAGCTTATATTTTTCCACATTACACTAGTTCTGTTTTTTCAAAAATGCACTAACTTATCAGTGATGCTACTGGTTTGTATTCAGCTGTGGGCCTTGTTGGGCAAAGAGAATGCTGGATCTGCAGACATATGTCTTGTTCTTAAGGATGTAAATTGGTTTAGTATCCTATCACCCTGAAAGATACTTCCAAATCATGCCACAATTAAAGTGAAAACGTTTTTGAGTATGTTTTACAGAGACAGGTGATCTGTAATAAACTTAATTAGTACAAATACATTACCTGGTGTGTACTTGTATAATGATCCTGTTAGTGCTGTCGATCACAGATTTTTTTACTCCAAAATGGAGTCGTGGAAGTAAAATACTCCTGTGGTCAGTGTAAGACACAAATCAAACAAATTAAACTTGATTTATGATCTTTTTGATATTAGCCACATGCGATCAAGGTAACATGTAAAAGCTGAACATGTCACGTGGCCGTCTTAGCGTTCTGGGAGAAACGACCCCTGAGTTATAAATGTGGCTATTTCAGGTACCACGTCCGCCATGTTGCCCTGAAGATCCTGTATTTAGGGTGGGATTACAGCGGTTTCACTGTGCAGGAGGACACCGACAAGACCATAGAAGCTGCTCTGTTTGAGGCCCTCATCAAGTCAAAGTTGATCGAGAAACGGTAAGGGAGATAACTCTTGATGCACGACATACTAAAAGTCTCCACTTCATCTGTTTCAGGTTATCATACTTGAGTGATTTATTCAGATTTGATGGCAGACCATGTTAGTAGTGCTTATTATTACACGTGACAAAACTTAAAGTGGTGAAGTAACTCATTCTGACACACCCAACAGCTTAATATGCATCAGGGAGAGCTAACTGCCACTACATACATGAAAAAAATCTTTGGCAGCATGGTAAAACACATTTTAAAGAAATATACACCTATATAAAAGAAAAAAGGAAGCTGTAAGTGAAGTAAGTCAACATCTAGCAATGCTTTGATCAATTGCTACATGCATATGTATAGAAACAAAATAATGGTCAAGTTGTGCTTACATTGCAGAGAGACTTCAAATTACCATAGATGTGGCCGGACAGACAAAGGTGTCAGTGCCTTTAGCCAGGTTAGTTTCAACATACTGTATATTGGGACAGACAGTTATGTTGACCTTGGTATAACTTGCTCTGGGTTCTTCCCTCTTTGGTTATGTAAATCTCTGCTCATTGTTTATGACATTCTGATTTTTTTCCCCTTGACTTGATTTTGAAAAAATGTTGAAATAAATCTTATGTCCTGAAATCATACATCAGAATCTGAACTGTGTGTCTCCACCCTAACCCTCCATAATGGGAGAACTGTTGAAAACACAACAGAGAAAAACACACAGGCCACATTTTTGATTCTGATTTTAGGGAAACCTTAAAAAAGTGTTTGAAAAATAAGCAGAAATACATTAAGTAAACTTTTACTTGTGTGAAAGTTCTTAACTGGTTTTGTGGTCTGTCGTCTGTGCATTAATTTGTATACCATGATCTCCAGTTGGGTACATGTACATTTGTAAATTTCAGGTTATCTCCATTGATGTCAGAAGCAACTTATCGGAAGGCCTAGGGTTGAAAGTGAGAGAAAATGTACAAGTTACTCCAAAAAATGGAGGTAAATGCTCATAAATTATAGCAGAATTGTTAAGTTGGGTTCATTGAAAAGTGCAGGATTCTCTCCAGTGCACTAAATCCAAATCACTGAAAGGATTCCATCATTTGGTTTTTATTTAAAGCTGAGAAGAGAGAGGAGATACCATATGCCTCCATGCTGAACAAGCTGTTGCCCCCGGAGATCAGGGTGCTGGCCTGGGCACCTGTCCATGAAGACTTCAGTGCCAGGTACATGTACATAATGAAACTATGTGTACACGGTAGACACTGAAACTATAGGTACACGGCACATACTGAACTACAGGACCACTGTACACACTGAAACCTCAGGTACCATGTGCACATTGAAACTGTGTGTAAACTGTACACAATGAAACCTCAGGTACCATGTACACACTGAAATTAGGTGTACATTATACACACTAAAACAACAGGTACACTGTACACACTGACAAAATGTGTGAACTGTACACACTGAAACTGCATACACATTGTACACATTGATACTACATGTACTCCGTGCACACAAAAGACTTTGTGTAAACTGTACAAAGTGAAACTAGTTCACTGTTACCATTTCAGCTTTGCCCTCTCCTGTCCACAACACCCAAAGAGAATTTTGGCCAACACTTGGCATGATTTAGTTTTAAACAATTGATCACTTTTAAGTGGATGAAAACCTTCATCAGTGTCAGCCCCAGCAGAAATTACTGGTACTCTACTGTTTCAGTTGATATCACAACAAAGGCTGGAAGAATGCATGTAACAGTAGAGGCCTGTCCCCACTGCAGATGACAACCGCACTGTCAGCAACTACATGTACACCAGCAACTACAGTATGTTGTGCACTGCCCCTACAGATGGCAACATGAAAACAGAACTGGTTCTGTCTGGATTCAGCAACAAGGATGTGGTCCCAATGTGGTCATAACATAATGGCACTGCTGAATAAAGAATGTAAAAAGCTTCTTTTTTTAGCGTTGTAGTTGTGGTTGCAGCGATAGTTGCTGAGCTCAGTAGCAGCGTTCCTTTAGTTGTCTAATTTCTTCTCTTAACCATGTTTGTATTTTATTTTGATGTATTTCAATCTTTCGTTAGGTTCAGCTGTAAACAGAGAACCTACAAGTATTTCTTTCCAAAAGGAGATCTGAATATTGAGGTACTGTTGATCTCTGATTTGAAAATATTGCTGCACTAACTAAAATATTTTAGTTATTTTTTTAATATACATTATTTTTGTTTATTTTTTCTCCTTCCTACGTTTATTTCTTTACTGTTATTATTAAAACATTCATTTTAACTGAAAAAAAAATGCAAAGTTTGCTGCAGATACAGTTTCCTAACAGGTCACGCTTGACGCTTATAAATTTGGTGTGTTTTTCATGTTCTGTTAAGAAGCTCAGTCATTAACAATTCATAATGCAGCCAGACTTCATCTACATTAGAATAAAACACAGTAAATATTCCTTTCAAAATGTGTATTAATGATACCTGTTTCGTGCTGTATATAGGTGATACTTTTCAGGAATTTGGTCAGATAAAAAATCTCCATCTTTATGATGACTCTCCTGTCTTTGTCATTTCCAGTTGATGCAGATGTCTGGGAGAAAGTTGGAAGGTGTCCATGATTTCCGTAACTTCTGTAAGATGGACGTAAGCAGTGGGGTTGTCACCTTTCTCAGAGAGATTTTATCGGTTGATATTAAGGAGTGTGATGAGAGGTAAAATGATATGATTACATGAAGTTTATTTTTTTGCCTGGCAAAGTTAGGTTAAGGGGACCTTGAAATTATATTTGTTTGCCTGTAAATAAAATGAGCATGTCACGGCTGCAATGTTGAGGCGCTTTCATTTAAATCGCTAAATCACCCCCATCAAGATATGAGTTCAGTGACAGAGGCAGGATTTTTACTTGCTTTCATTGTCATTGGTGACTTGGCAGCAAGAATTGGTCAGTGATGTTCTTCTAAGTGGCCTTTCATGAAGTTTGCTGGAGACCACTTGCCTTATACCAATATGAAGTATGTCACAACCAGATAGGGCTGCCAGTAACTTGCCAAAAGTTGGTGGTTTATTCCAGGCCCTCCAGTTTCTAGCTGGGGTGAGAAATTATTGTGCATGCCATTATCCAACAGTCAAAATCGTATGAAAAAAAAAGTCAGGTGTGAATGATCAGTTTTATGGGTGTAGGAACCAGAGTGCCTAGGACATGCCATCGAACTTTGGCGAGTTACTAATGAACTTCCTTATGTGTGACATACAGTTATGTACATCACATTGGGGAAGACAAGTGGTCTTCTGCGAATGTTAGACTGAATGAATCTACACTCTCATTGGCCATATACCTAATGTGTCCTATCAGTTGAAAGAACGCATTGTAACCATTCATCCATGGTCCATTTCCTTTATGCCTGTGGTCCTATTCTGAAAAATTCTTGAGTATGGCTTTAGTACTTATCAGGTATCGCAACTATATGTAAACCAAAGGTGTATCAGGTTTGATTGTACATTGTTTTGAAAGAATCAATGATAAAATTTCCAAACTTTTCTTTGCTTAAGTTAACTTTCTAATCAAACTTCAAAGATGGGAATTTGTATGGAAAGTTGAATGTCGTATAGAAAACTGGGTTTATGACGAGCTGAGAAGTTTAGATGAACTATTAAGTGGTGTGGATTGATGGAAATAATATAGACTAACTACTCTATCTGCAATTGTAGAGATGCTTCAGCATACAGGATGTGTGAACTGACTGTGGTGGGGAATGCCTTCCTGTGGCACCAGATCCGCTGTATCGTGTCTGTCCTATTCTTAGTGGGAAAGGGTGTGGAGCCCCCTGAAGTAAGGAACTAAACCTAACTAAAGGAATTTTGTTGTCATATGACTGAAAAATTATTAAAGTAAAAGACAGCACATGACTGAGGTAATTTTCATTTAAAAGATTATAAAATTCTGTCTTCAATGTAAAAAGCTGTTGTATGAATTCGTAGCTGATTGGGGATCTGAAGGCACCCATGTTTTCAAGCTTATGATGGATTGACCAATCACAGAGTTAGAAGATATCACCTGTTTATAAGCTGTGACTTAAATGTTCTGAGTTATCTGTCAATGCAGCATGTAGTGACATAGGGGCAACACCTTGTTTTAATGTTATGTTTTTTAATTATAAAAATACTGCAAAGTATTTCCAGACCGTTGCATTATGGCAGTGCTAAGTTTCTTGATCATTTCATGTTATAAATTGACATATATACTTAAGTTACAAACAGAACCCTAGCAGCTTAGTACAGTCTCAGGTGACAAGAGTCTTCTGCACTTGGAACAATTACGTCCCAGTCTAGACAGTATGGCTGGGTTTCATGCTAATCGATGGAGCACGGTCAAATGTCAGTTTCCGAAGTCGTAGGAACTGTTAGAAAAAAATACTTCACCGAAATGGGCATAATATTGGGCAACCTTTTCGGCAAACTTAACTTAGAACATGCGCTCTCTTTCACTTTAAGTATGATGTAAAACCAAAGCATACACACGTACTTTCAAAGGTAAGTTTTACAAATTGGGGTGACTATCATGAAACACCGTGGTGTAGGAGCTGACCACTTGTGAGAGTCAAACCCAGATGGTATTAAGATAGTACAGGGATGTTGTGGCTTGTATTTACCTGTAGATACTTCGTGTCTTTCTTGGAATAACTTTTTAAGTAGTATACCTACAAGTGTTTGCTTGGTGAACAGATGTTTTTCTCCATGCCGTTTTACGCTGTTTTGAGCCATACTCAAGACCGTTTCACTTACACCATGGCGGCCAGCATCATGGTGTGAGGAAACCGGGCAGAGCCCAGGGGAAACCCATGACCATTCGCAGGTTGCTGGCAGACCTTTCCACATGCGGCCGAAGAGGAAGCCTGCATGAACTGGACTTGAACTCACAGCGCCTGCATTGGTGAGAGGCACATGTGTCATTACGACCCTTCAAGATCATAGTAGTCATAGAATGTTGTCAAAAAAGTAAAGCATTTTTATCTTGCTGCTCCTGTTGCAGATAATAGAAGAACTACTCAGTGTGGATAAACACCCAAAGAAACCTCAATACACCATGGCATCAGGTAAAACTAACAAAGATTTGTGGGTGATCTGAAGATGATTTTTAGTTTCTCAGACATGACCTGCATTCCTTCCTAAATGTGCTATGTATTCTTGTCTTAGAAACTGACCAAAAGAAATTGCCCACATCAGTTGTATTGTTAGCCAGTTCATATTTGACGTAATAAAACACAATTTGGCACATTAATTATTCAAGTTTCCACTGACAAATTCATCTCATCACAGAGGGAGATTGTTTCAGCTATAATCTCTACATGTGCTTTAAACTTTTTCCATGTGATTGTGGTGAAAGAGAATTTGAAGATGATTACCCCCTGAATTCCCGCAAGCTTGCTGCCAATTAAACATACTGAAGGGCCTGAGCATGGTCAAGAACATGAGATTGTTTCACAACGCAAGCTGCAATATAAGTTTTCCGCAGCAGAAAATTTTGTACACATAGTTTCACTTCTTGTGAGAGAACAGTGTGAAAACACAAATAGTCTCACCATCACCAGAGCTAAAAATACTCTATCCGTGACCTTACTTCAGGTGAATATGTTTCTGGAACTATCAGATGTATATGCATATTCAGTTCTTCTGAAATGGCATCTAACTACTGTGTGTCAAGGATATGATTTTCGATGTGCCAAGATTGTATGTGGGCTGCTTCTATTGAATTTGGGAAGGTCCGCTAGCAATCTGCAAATGGTTGTGGGTTTCCCCTGGGCTCTGCCTGGTTTCCTTCCCCCATAATGTTGGTCGCCATTGTATAAGTGAAATATTCTTGTTTACGGCGTAAAACACCAATCAATCAATCAATTAAATTCATTGAGTGTTGCCTTCACAAAAACATATATTCCCCAGGACTTGACAGAATAATTCTCCAATGTTTCAAATTATTTTATTCAATTTTTTTTTTCAGAATTGCCCCTGATACTGTTTGATTGCCAGTTTGAAAATGTGGACTGGATCTATAGTGAAGGTAATACAAAAATCCTGGCTCAGGTTTATGTGAACCTGTATTGAAGCTGCCCCCTACCATCTGGAAGATATCGTATATATCATCATTGCACATATGAGTATGGCGTTGAACTAATAAATAAATATTTTATATATATGATACAAAGTATGTGCATTACAAACTTCATTCTTACATAGTTTACAAACTTGCACATCTTTTTTTTTGACCTTTTTGGTCATATATTACACCCAGTTCAGGATGGAGAAAGCCCAATTTTTGCACAAGCATATCCATACCGGAATTCTGCAAAATCCAGTGTTAACCTGTAACCTATATTATACAGTAGTACCCAGAGAATGAACTCTCACAAATATGGATGTTTGACATGGCTGTGGCTGGCATTAAGCGTATGCAAATTACCTGTAAAAATGTGATGGGTGACCAGGATTGAGGATCCTGGATTTATAGGTGACGAGTTGACGGATACAAGTGGCTGGATAGCAGGTGACCGTAACAACACAAACCCTAGGCAGTGATTCAAACCTACCAAATTGTGGGCCCCTCTTATTTTGTACTGAACATGTAACTTTGTTTGGGTTCTTGAAGATTCCATGGCGCAAGTTCCCTGGAGCAGAATGCGACCTTGATTACTCCCAATCCCACAGCCTCTCGTAAATGCACACAGGAACAAAACTCCCAGACGGTAGATCCATTTCAAAAGTTGTTTGCACCGGACTGACCATGTTGATAACAACGCTCTCATTTTGGGGGCCCACTAGTCGGCGGACTCTAATGACTGAGACCCAGAGGCTCGCTCGTCACCAAGGCAGGCCCACAAAATGATGACGTAATTATCAACATGGCCATTCCGGCACAAATGACTTTTGAAAAGGATCTAAAGTCAAGGAGTTTTGTACCTGTGTACATTTACTAGAGGCTGTACGACCAGACAACACGGGACAATGAACAGCTTAGACATGTATGTCTGCGAAAATAAATGTTTTACTAATGCCAACATCAAACAGAGAGGGACAGCACGGTATATTTGTAAAATGTGTCTGCAGGCAGTGGGAAGGAGCTAGGTCTTAGCCTCTATAGATAACGAGCTATGAGTAAGCCCGCTAGAGCTACCAGCAGATATTTTCATACGCTAGCAGAAGTGATTAACTTCACTCCAGGTGGGAAGTAGTAGCGTTCATTGTTAATCTCCCGGTATTCCAGATGTCTTATCTACATGAAGCCTACTTGAATGTGTGGTTGATATTTTATGTACACTATGGTGTGTGCTGAATGTTTCATAGTTAAACAGCTGTGATTATTTTTGTTTATTTTTTTCAGACGCACACAAGTATAATGTAAAGAAATTACAAGAGCTTTGGGGAAGAGCTGCAATCAAGTAAGTCTACCATACACTATCCCCCTCCCAGTAACACGGTGTACACCTCCCTTTGTCAGATACCGGTAACATTAATTAGGTGCAAATCGTGAACTCTTTTAGAACGTTAGGCTGGGGAAAAGCAGGTTAAATACTGTAGTATGTTTACTTGGCATCACCTCAAAAATAAACCCTCTGCCTTGTAATGGGTAAGGTGATGCCTAGGGTTCTGTGCAAGCTTGTCAAACCAATCAACTACCCGGAATGGCCTAAAGTTTTGCCCGTTATTAAGTTGTTTATTTTTCCTTATACTGAGAGTTCTTTTGATGTTGAAAAGTTGTTTTGAGGTTTGGTTGGAAAGTTGGACAATACTGTACTGGAGTTTTATCACCAGAAATAATATTTGATGATGTTTATTTGCCTCTTAAGATGCACTTTTTGGATGAAATTTTAGGTCATGTACAATAACTGTGATGTCCAGGCCTCTGGTAGTTCATCCATTAAATGAAGAGTGACTGTGGAGTCAGAGACCGTGCCATGTCAGATCACCGCTTATTTGGGCCGTGATTTCTCACCCACCTTAATACTTATAGGACTTTGCTCTTTCGCCTTGTAGAGCGACCATGATCCGGAAGATGCTGACAGAGCTGGAGAATGTGCCTGGCCTGGGTGTTGAGGGGATGACAGGGGAGTCTTTTCTGGACTGGATGGCTGTGGGATGGAGAGGGAAGACATACAAGCGGTTGCTGGACAGGCAAACTTGTGGTAATCTCATCCTTCATACAAATGCTTACTGGACAGGCAAACTTGTGGTAATCTCATCCTGCATACAAATGCTTACTGGAAAGCCAAACTTGTGGTAATTTCATCCTTCATACAAATGCTTACTGGAAAGCCAAACTTGTGGTAATCTCATCCTTCATACAAATGCTTACTGGACAGGCAAACTTGTGGTAATCTCATCCTGCATACAAATGCTTACTGGACAGGCAAACTTGTGGTAATCTCATCCTTCATACAAATGCTTACTGGACAGGCAAACTTGTGGTAATCTCATCCTGCATACAAATGCTTACTGGAAAGCCAAACTTGTGGTAATTTCATCCTTCATACAAATGCTTACTGGACAGGCAAACTTGTGGTAATCTCATCCTTCATACAAATGCTTACTGGACAGGCAAACTTGTGGTAATCTCATCCTTCATACAAATGCTTACTGGACAAGCAAACTTGTGGTAATTTCATTCTGCAGGCAAATGATTCTTGAACAAGCTTGTGGTAATCTCATTCTACATACAAATGCTTACTGGATACAAACTTGTGGTATTCTCACTCAACATACAAACATTTGTGGTAATATTCTATATACAAACGCTTACTGAACAGACAGATTTCTTTTAATCTTTCAACACTTAAACGCTTACTGTACAGACAAACTTGTGATCACACCTGTACACACCAGCTTGTGGTTATCTCATTCAACACACAGACGCTTACTGGACAGACAAACTTGTGATCACACCTGTACACACCAGCTTGTGGTTATCTCATTCAACACACAGACGCTTACTGGACAGACAAACTTGTGATCACACCTGTACACACCAGCTTGTGGTTATCTCATTCAACACACAGACGCTTACTGGACAGACAAACTTGTGATCACACCTGTACACACCAGCTTGTGGTTATCTCATTCAACACACAGACGCTTACTGGACAGACAAACTTGCTTTAATGTCATCCTGGCCCAACTCCTAAACCTTTCTAGTGTGATTAAATAGGTCAGTTGTTGGGAGACCTCGTTGTAATATGGCCAGAATAATGTGGACAGCAATGTCTAATTCAGGTGGCTTTTGGCCTCGAGTTGAAGTAAAACTTCGTGTACAGTGTACTTCAATACGACGCCTGGGGATCAATTTTGTTGCCTGTCTGATTTCTCTGTCTGTGAAACTGTAATGTTGTACATGGATTCCATGATGCCACGTTTGCAGAATTTAATATGCTGAATAAGTTGTGAATCAGTAGTTCAAGTTTGACTTCTGGATTTTATCATTTGTGAGCCCAGGGTCTGTGAGGTTGGAAGGGATAATCCTGCTGTAGCTTTGTTGAAAGAATAAACAATAAATAAACGTGATGTACAATGTACACATTTGACAGGGGCTGAAAACATCGCTTGACATGTACCTCTCATATTTGAAAGAGAGTCATTGATAGTTTTTATCTTTGTAACAGCAGCAGAAGCTGTGGTTTTCATTGTCTCTTCAGTGAGTAATTATTTTGGGGGTTTTTTTTCTGTTTTAGAAAGCCTTGAAGACAAAATGGAATCGGTTGCAAAGAAGAAAAAACTGGCTGTGGGGAACACAGAACCCAGTTGACAGTCTGCAGAATGTATTAGAATTACAAGTCTTTCATCTTATTAAAACTCATCAGATTGCAAGAGAATTTTGATGTTACAAAAATGGGATCACTTGGAAAATTAAAGGATAAGACTGGGGAAGTATTGGGTAATTTGTGGTAAAAGGGAATGGACTGAAGATTTCAAACCAACCTTCAAATTTTTTTAGATTTTTTTACTTCCGAGGCAACTAAGTTTAAGGTAGGTTATAACATACACTCAATTGTGAATAATAAATACCTCCTTGTAAAAGGGGTCGTAATTGTGAAAATAATTTTTGTAAGTCAGAACGTAGGTTTATGAAAAGCCCGATTAGCGGATATGACATGAATTGGGCCTGCAAATCATTACCATTCTGTCTTTTGAATGAAATAACTGAAATAATTGAATCGTATAGGCTCCAGTGTTGTATGTGAATTCAACTCGATTAGGGACGGTTGGCTGCTGCCTCTTGTTTTTTCAGTGCACGGACAAAGAGTTGACAGGCTGCCACAATGTGCAGATATTGGCTGCACAAACAGCATGCCGAATGCAGGATATTGCTAGCGAGCGGAGGGCCCAATTCACGTCAATCAGCCAGCAAGGGCTCAGTAAAATGTTGGCGTCTTCTTACAGCTGTATGAGTTTTCGGCAATGAAGCATATGTTTCTTAGAGAACATCTAAAAAATTATCAGATAGTGTGTTTTAAATCTTCAAACCTTACTCTTTTCACTTCAATTTATGTTACACCTCCCCAGTCTTCTCCTCTAAGGAATATAAACATAATCTTTATTAAAACATTCAAGACCACAGGAAGAGGTAAGTGATGTAAAGGTTTTAACCATCTGAAACATTCATGCTTTCGCCATCAGACATTTATGTGGCAGACAGGTGGTGTGAAGGAGACATGAAGAGAATGCGACATCTTATGGCACAAGTGGGTTTGTCGAGTTAAAAAACTGGGCATTTAAAAACATCTCCGGGCATCTGCATTGCCAAATGTTTTATTTAAGCAAATATATAGCTATGCTCATTTCATGTATTTGTGAATTTTACCTGTTAATATAACGATTTTATTAATCCTCAGGCAAAGCGTTTACATGTAGTTATTTGAATGATCAAGTGTGAACAGTTAACCACACCCACATCGATGAATTTGTGAGTTGTGCCCTAAGACTATTAGTTCGACACAAGTTTTTGCCACACCGTCTAATACATGGAAGGGCATGCCTAATACCATGGTTAAGTTTTATGCCCAGATATACAAGGTGATATGGCTCTCATCCTCCACTGTAGGCCTTTGTTGTGCTGGTCACCACAGTGTGTGAGCCTATTTTCTGCAGTTTTCCACACTCCCGGCAGGGCTATGGGAACGGAGCAGATGAACCAATCATTGTTAGTATTACATGTAGCAATATATGTTACCCAGCGGCAACATGTCTGTGCTTTGTGCCACACCAGGTCTAGTGTTGGTGTTGTGCCCAGCATGTCATGTTTACCGAGGTTGGGAGATCTGGGATCAATCCTGTGTCAGGTCATACCAAAGACTTAAGAGCAAAATGATACTTGTTGCTGCCTTGCTTGGCGCTCAATACTGAAAGGTTAAAGGGAGGAAACAGGACGGGTTGGTCTGGTGTCAGTATAATGTGACTGGGTCGGGTGTCATGTCCGGTGTCTTCAGCATGATGTCCCACTTTGGCATGGACTCTCTCTGCCAAAAGAAGACACAGTAAATATATACATTCTAAGGACTCCTCGTCATCATACATTGTATGACTTAAATATTGTTGAGTAGAACGTCAAACCCAAGCGTACACACATACATGGATGTATCCTGCTTCCTGATGGACGAACACTGATGTGGCTGCATGGCCGTAGAATTTACATACGAGCATGTCTGTTTTGCAAGTTTCCCAGCTGGTGCTGTGTTATATATAAACAGAGCATAGTGATCAGGACATACGCAGAGATGGTCACAGCGCATCAACAAACAACAAGTTCAAGGATGACCCAAGTCATTGCAGGACTGGCCTTTATGTCAAAACCATGTACCCTTATTGTTGGACTGGGCTCTGCATGTTGCAGAATTACCCAGCCAGGTGCAGGATTGGGCAAGTGTCAGTACTGCTGTGTTATTGTAGGACTGCCCTTCATGTAAAAACTGAACTGTTATTTTAAGACTGGGCTGTGTGTTAGAATTAAACCATCATCTTAGAAAAGGGCTTAAAAATGTGTGAGCCCACAAAGCACTACAGGCCTTTTTCCAGCCGGACACTGGGCAGGTGTTAAATAGCAACTGAAATAATTCATGTACACATCACAAAATAAAGCCGTCAGCTGTTCCAGTGAAAATAGTTGTGTTGTTGCCCAACCTGTGGCTGTATTTCTAAAAACAACTGGGAGTAGTTAAGCGTAGAAGAAGGGTGAAGTATGGTCAGGTTTTTTTACTTCATATTCTCATTCTCTTATCGTTCCTCCCACTTACAGATGAAAACCAAATTCGAATTGTAAACACCTTGAATTTGACAAAAAGTAGAACATGTTGTGACCCAAGGCAATTGTGTCTTCTTAGTTCCCCCTGATTAGAGGGATAATCTCACTGAAGGGGTTTACCTGCTGTGAAGTCATGTTTCTGGTAAATTTGTATTGCCTCCTTCTGCAAATTGTGTATGGCTCCTTGTGCACACTACCCTACCAGGCCTATTAACTAAACCAACAGCCTTAATCAATCCAGTGGGGTGTCATTGGTTGAGGGGTTTATAAACACCTTCTAGCAAGGTTTGCTCAGAAATTTAAAGATAAAACACCAATTTATGCTATCATGGAAAATAAGATTTAAAATTTAACACAAGTAGGTGCACATGTTCACATTTTAACTGGAGGCAGGACAATTTGTGATTAAAATTAACTGGCAAACTAATTAATGACAAATTTTGTCATGCATTATGCTCTGCCAGACATTGTGGTTGTTTTTTCCCCGTTATATTTTTGAGAGTTGTGTGGTGAAATACTTTAATTTGCTTATTTTTCAACATAATGCTATGAAACTTGGCACACATGTAGCTAAACACCAAAGCTACAAAACGGTCACACAGATTTTTGATATCTTTTCTAGGTTTAAAGATATTAGTAAAAGAACATCGAAAGTTTCAAAATTTGTAAAAATTTTTGAAGGTTTTAACATTAAGTGATCTCTCAGAACAATCTAAGATGAATATTAAAAATCTGTGGGACCACTTTTTAGTATAAATAAAAAAATTATCCACTTTAGCAATGAAAAATTTGAAAATTGGTGAAGAAATAGCCATTTGAAAAACAGCTGATCTGTTTGAAACATTCTCTTTATTTTGAACACTATTAAAGTTGGGTAATTTTAAAAGATTTTTTGCAATCAGCAATTGTTTTGCTTTCAGAATATATATACATATGGCCATATTTAATCAATATTTAGAGCTACAACAGGCAAAATGTGAAATTTGGTTCTGGTATCGATAAAGGCTCATGTCTTTCCATCAGTAGGACACATAATGTACAGGTTCAATCTCTGCCTTGGGACAGGAATTTTATACTTTGCCTTGATCTGTTAGCCAATCAGCATTCGACAATGCTTACATAGTTGTTTGTGCAGTGTAATGTTCATTGAAGACCACTTGTCATCCAACAGTGTGGCGTGCATATCTCTCCGTCAGAGGTTGGTGGTTTACGCTGGGCACTCCTCCACCCATAAAAGTGACTGCCAGTGTATAAGTAAAAAAATCTTGTATGGTGTTAAACATCAATCACTTAAATAACCACTTCTGAAAAACTGATTGGGGCAGTTTTGGTTTGTTGACAGCTTTGTGAAACTTCACTGGTTGTTCCAACAGATAATTTTCTTAGGCATTAAAATCACATGGAAAACAAGATAAATATCCCAAACTTCCTCGCAACAAATTTCTCATGTGTAAACTGTGGTTTTCAGTTTCTAAAATTCTATCGGAAAAATCTAAATTCAGCCTTAGGTAGGAATATGCAAATGGCTGCTATTTTTTTTTTTTTTTAACACCAGTTACAACAGTTTTTTAACATGCTTCACATTGTCTAAGGCTACACTTCCACTGCCGCCCAGAAACCTTGAACAACTTTCAAACTTACATCATGATATTCCTCTGGTGCATGTTGGTTGGTTTTCACAAGGCTCTGTCCAGTGTTTTTCTGCCCACATATGGATGCCGTCTTTCACATACAGTGCATTATATCATAGTGGAACATTCCAGAGCAAGACACGAAACCAAATCAGTAACCCAGTTTTAAAGCCAATTTCAATTTGGCTTATCTGTCTTGAATATAGACTTTATCAAGAAAACACACAAAACTAGTTGATTCTTTTTTCCTTTTTGTCTTCTTTCTGTTACATACACTTGGCAAATCAGAATAAAATCTTACATATATTCAGGATTCAATCTGCCCTACACATGCTTGAGCAAGTGTGTTTGACAAACCGTCCTCTCTACAAAGGCTGTTTATCTCCCCTGAATGCAGTTGGGTTCACCTTGAAGGATTGGAGGTTGAGACCCTGAATTGTAACTAATAGCTACACCTTCCAGCTGGCATATACTTTATACCTAAACAATTCCAGATAATCTCAAGAGGCAGCCAACGTCTTCAAGAATGGCTTGTTTCTTGAAGGCAGCAACACTTTGTGAACATGCTAATAATTAATGTTCCAAAATCCCTATTTGATAATTTTTTTTTTTTTTTTGGTTTTTCAAAGGGCACATTCATAAGCAAGTCGTGACTATTTGCGGGTCCTAGTAAGGATTTCTGTAGTAGAAAAAGATGCACATGAAAGTAAGAGTACAATACAATTGCAACTTGTCTTCATGAATCGATTGCATATTTCCAATGCCTAAATAAGAGTTGCTCACAGTTTTAATGGCTAAAGACCTAATTGCCTTAAATGTGAATTTGCAAGGCAAAGCAAGCTCAATTTCCTCAATACATCACATTCTTTACCAATTCTTAATTTTGCACCATATGTACACAATCACAAATAAAGAAATGTGTGGTGTAGAATAGCACTAACACAAAGCCGTAAAAGCTTACATTTCATTCTAAGAAAAAAAGCTGTAACAAAAAACCATCAACAGAATAAAAGCTCTAAAAATATGACCAAATTTATACTGAAATGAATAAAAACAAACAGCTTCAAAATACTGGTCAAAGCACACACTGTTCACAAGTAATGAATGGTACTAACAGCAGATGCCTTCAACAGGACACAAAAAGAGCTCTGTTGTACATGAGGTGAATACATGTATTTTCTAACCAGATCTCGTCAACAAAGTTCCAGGTGTACACTGTATGACTACGGAGACAGTCCTCAGGTGTGACATGACAAATCAGATTATATCAACAACAGATTCCTTGATCACCCAACCAATGAACCGACTGATTGCTGTGTCTAACACAAAATTTGACCCAGTTCTATCTGCACCTTTGAGTGATGTAGTAAAGGTTCTTCAGAGAACTCTTACATGTACTTACACGATTCGTTTTTAAGACCATACTGTAGAATTACACCTGTAACATACCTTCACATGTATGTACCAATTATGTTTTCTATTTCTCCACTGCTTTCAAACTTAATTTATTCATTGATTTCAAATACATGCATCATATTAATGACTAGGAATAACACAATTCTTCGAAGGCATCAGAAAATCATTAAAGAACAATCATAATCAATGGTGATTTTTTGATTAAAAAATATGCACCAGAAAGCATATGTGGAAGCAAAATTCAAATGTTAATACCCAGAGGTTTGAAAAACATTCACATCAAAACCATCAGTGGGACATCTATGACATCTTAACTTTACTTTGATTGCCATCAGTGTATTCATAGTACCTTGAAGTGTTCCTCCAGATTGAAACTTTCATCACAGCCATGCCGGAATCAACTTGCACAACATCAACCTACCTGTAACTCTTCTACACTTCATCTAGCTGATGAAGTCAATTCAAAAGTGCTAAGAAACTAATACAATTATAAGCTTTAAAATGTTTGGTTAGTAAGAAGCACAAGTCTACCAGTTGCTTTTTCCACTTTACGCAATATTAAACACATCGGTTCAGATATAAGACTAAAATAGCTACACATAAAAATATTACAAGCTACACCTATCCCCAGATGTTTTCCAGTATAAGTACGTGAAGCCTGGAAGATGTGAAGCTTGAGATATCCACATACTGTAATTCTTCAACCAATTCATTTGTGAACACAACTGATGCCAAGCTTTCTGTGCATTAGTTTGGGGGATCTGCGGATGTTTTCATCCCATTTTGGACTCATTTTGTACAGGTTTCTTGACTTCTTTTCAATAGTTGGTTGCGATATTGTAAATTGAATGGTTAAAATAAAATGAGTCTTGATTCCTTGTATATTGCTAATAGTAAGTAGAGATTTAATCAGAGATGGCTGTCCTGAGCCCAACTATAAGCTGGTTTTGGACCCCTGTGTTCAATTTACTGCTGTGTTTGTTCAGATCTGGACTTTTGCCGACTTCATTCAGAACACTGTTACAGTAGTGCACTGAACTGAAACTACGTACACAACGTTACCATAATGACTTACAGGTCAAGTCTGAGTTTCTGGTCATTTCATACATGGCAGACAAATTATGGCCGTTTTAGTCTTTTTTTTCTTTTACCAAACTTACGTACATTTTGTCCATTTGAACAAAATTATGCCTGTTCTGTTGCCGATACTGATCCAGATATAGGTATGATCTCTCAAATAAACATTTTATGTCAGGTGACCCTGCAATTACACTAAACAAAAACCAGATTACTTTTAATCCTTCAGGTTCTAGTTCGAGAGACGGTAAACTTCACCTCTTCATTTCACTTTTGAATTACACAACCTCTCCAGTAAAATTCATTGTTTTGTTGAACATAAAATCAACAAGAGTATTTCACTTATACGATTTTGACCAGCATTATGGTGGGAAGAAACCCATTTGCAGGTTGCTGGCAGGCCTTCCCGGAGAGAAATCCAGCATAAGCTGGACTTGAACTCACAGCAACCGAATTATTATAACAATAAGGAAACAAATTCCATTCATAACTGCTTTTCTACATGTGTAAAAGTACACTGCATTTAAAACTGCCTTTATGAGGGTGGAAAGGCAAATTTTATAAAAAATCGACATTACACAATTGGATAGGTTGAAGAAATAGAGTACCATTCACTGTTATACAAGTAGAGGATACACCATACATTGATAATACACGCAAATAAACAAAAAGGGTATTAAATCAACACGCTCGAGATTCAGGATCTGGCATTGACGATTTGTACAAATTCTGGTTTAAGTGATGCTCCACCTACAAGAAACCCATCTATGTCTGGTTTGGAACCCAAATCTTTACAGTTGCCACCATTTACTGATCCTGTTGAAAAAAAATAAAATACTGATGTAATGGTTTCTGTCAGGTTGCAAATAATCACAATAACCTGTATAATCTCATTCAATATAAAACATGGTCTAATCCCACCTTTAATATCAACTGTTATGATTACCCACAAAGTCTCAAAACCTTGTATAATTTCTTTAGCATCTTCTGTTAGCCCAAACCGACAGTTTCACAATCAAAGGTGCACAGTCTGGAAAATTTTTAACAGCAACTGAATAAGGGTAATCATTTGCAAAGACAAAACGGACAAGCCAAATACAAATCATGGGCTTGTCGCGGTTACCTCCCTTGTTGATTCCTTACCTCCGTACAAGATGCGGACAGATGCAGCCACATCTGGGGCGACGTTTTTCGAGATCCAGGCCCTGAGAGACTGGTGTACCTCCTGAGCTTGTTCAGGGGTGGCTGTTTTCCCTGTTCCTATAGCCCAGACTGGCTCGTATGCTATCACCACCTGACTCCAGTCTTTCACATTAGCTAAAACAACCATCGAAATCATTTATGTGGTGCTGCATCCTTTTTTTTGCTGTACTACTAACTAGTACGTATTAGCGCTTTACAAACTTTTTAACTGATTTTTAACTTTTTACAAACTGATTAAGGCACTTAATCAGAAATATCAGTAAACTGAGTTTTAGACAAATTTGTATTGAGCTTTCAGGAAATAAAACAAGTTTTTGATACACAGGTGATGAAAAGGTATTGAGTTTTCTGACTTGTCCCAATTGAGTTTCTGAAAAGAAACTGGCTACAAAAACCCCTGCACACATGCATGTGTTATGCACATGAGATTTGAATATATTTTGCAAATGTCACGTAGATTCATGCATGACCTTTAACCTCTACTATCCAGTGATCTGCTCAAGCTTTCAGCCTACTGACATGCATTTACTGCTCCTATAAGGTGTAAATTAAGTCCCAGTGCTCCCGATAAGTATTTTTTGTGGCAGTACATTACTCCTCCAAATTTTATCTGAGGACTATTGGCTTATATCATAGGAGTACTGGCTAATCAGAGAAAAGTAGTTAGCATATATAAACGATGCACATTTCTCTAATAAATTAATTAAACGAACATAAGACACTGCTCTCCAAACGGAACAAGATTTTAATTATTTCTTGAAGGTCAAAATGTTTATATGATTCAGCAATCTATTCAAGTTCTTGTTCATCCTTGGCTGATACCAAAAAGCCACATCTGACTAAAGCCAAAACTTAAACCCTTGTCAAAAAAAGTTAGTTTTTGGGCCTGAAAGTAAAAAACTTGACAGATTTGTCTAACGGTGACACTGATGAGGTAGTCCAAATTTTAATTTCTCGGACCTCTAAGCCCTAAAATTCCATTTCAAATTTCAACTTAGGTAAGAAAAAACACTGAATCAATACAACATTGGCAATAACATTGTATTGCTTTTTTCCTGACAAGTTTTACTAAAAGAACAAATCTCTTCACTTGGCTTTCTGCGCGAGAAAAACTAATGAATGAATGATTATTATGGCTTAAAGACATGTCAATATTTCAGCCATATTGTGGCAAGAGAATGTTTAAACCAGGAAGCAGTGGATAGTTTTCAAAACGATAACGGGTATATTCCATAACAAATAAAAAGTAGTCACGGAAATGTTTAAAACCAGTTATCTGACAGGGAGGACGAACCATTGCTGTTAAGTTCGTCTTAAGTAACAAGCCATAGATGACTCTTCCACAACTGTGCTCGTGTTGCGTCTGCCAGCACATTTTGTGTATTTGATAACATAAATCTTTACACTGAGCAGCCATATCATCAAGAAACGTCCCTACTAGCAAAATAAATATACTTCTCAAGCTAACATGTCTTTGGGTTTGGAAAAAAAACAATTTTGTGCATGTCCACCATGATGGCATTTCGCGCCAATCGTTAGCAACTGGCCCAATGTTCAGAGTAGTTTTTACAGAGTTATCTCCCATCTTCAACTCTTGACTGCCTATCAAAGCAAAAGGACATATCTCGGTATGGATGCTTTTAGAAACTAATGTGTATCTTAATTTTTATGGGTGTATTCGGTGCGCTTATTTTCTAACTTGAATGCTGATTGGGCATTTCCACAGGCATGTATTACGCCGATATGCCCCTTATCTGGAGCATGTCCTTGATGTCCTCTAACTTGTCAGTGAAAACATAGTTCTCTTCTGCTTTATTTTCTAGTCCATTTCATATACAATAAAAACATACATTGGGGCAAGCTTATAGTGTTTGGATACACTATGATTCATATCAGTATCTGTCAAGTACTGAAACTGAACAAACCTGAAACAGTATTTTCGTGAACATATGCATGTCATACTGGCGGAAGATCAAAAGTCTTCAACAAATTCAAGACTGCACAAAAGGACACGCACCTAGGAACAATTCTTGCCACAACAGTGAAAGACTAAGAATGTAGAAATTCCTTGTCCATATACTACAGAATATTAGAATAAGCATTTCTGTTATAAACTTGAAGAAAACAAAGATGGACTGTGTGGCTTTATACAGCATATGTATATGTACTTACGAACAATGGCAAGCATCTGTTTGAAGATGACTTCTTCTGTCTTGCCAGCCTCTCTCTCTTCAAGCTTCTCTCCGATACAAGCAATCACCTTCAGACCTTCTGACAAGGCATGGGCTACCTTCTGTCCAATGAGCTGGCAAATAAAACACAGACTCACTTATTTCTAGAAACTTTATATTTTATTATTTTCTATTTATTGCATAAAGTATGGGTGTTGTATGGGTGTCTCAGTTTGACAGTCAGTCAGATTACCGACATCCTGTCTTTTAACATATGCCATTCACTTAGTGGGCTGCCTAAGTGCATGGTGACAAGAATTTCTTGTGGGCTGCAAAAAATTTGCTTATTTTATTGCACTTAGGGTTAAATAGGGTAGTCTAGAATATTTCAACAGTAAAACAGTAATCAGGTCTATGACTAAACTAGAGTTCCAGTGAACACAATATACGCCCAAACAAATACATTCACTTGAAATGTATAAAGTTAAAACGAATACCAGCAGCACTATGATGAGTACAAACTGTGAGGGAAAGTACTGCACGAGTTTTGATGAAAAAGTACACGTAAAACAATGAGTTCAGAAAGAAATTATTTAAAAATATGAGTTTGTGAATGACAGTCCTCATCCTGTTACGAGGTTTTAGGCACTAATTATCATGGCACCCACTCAAGTATGTACACAATTGTCCGTCGTCACCTCTGTATCCGCCAAAAGAACAGCATCTACTTACATATGCACCACACAACACTTAAAAATGCATATGGAAAATAATTGGAGTCGTAGCCCTGACAAGAAATCATATCCATTCATAAAGTACTTTATGTATGATAATGGCAATCTGGTTACCATGGCAAGAGTGAAAATCAACAAAGGCAGGTCCCAACACATCGTCACCAAGAATTAAAACTGAATGTGGAAAACAACTGGAGTTGTAGCCGGGACACATCACCTCACGTCACATCCATTAATACAGCATATATTAGGAAAAACACAGATTACTTACCATAGCTATCAGAGAAAAAGGAACAAAGGTGAGTTGTGACTCATCCTTACATCTGTATCTATGTATCTACCAAAAATTAAAACTGCATATGCAAAACAATTGGAGCTGTCGTGCCCATTTATAAAGATAATATCAGGATAATTGCAATCTGGCTACCATGGCAACCATGGAAATGAACAAATGTGAGTCACAACACCTTGTCATCAGCATATCTATGTATCCACAAAAAACGAAAAATGTACTGGGAAAGAAATTGGAGTTGTAACCTGGATACAATGTGTATAGAGAAAATGGTCAGCTAGATACCATGAGTAAATCTGCATCAATGGATACACCAAAAATTAAAACTGCACATGGACAACAATTGGAGTTGCAGGTGGGACACAAAATCATTTGTATTTATATAGTATATGTAGTGATAATGGCAATCTGGTTACCATGGCAACAGTGACAATGGACATCAAATCTAAGTATCTACCAAAATGAAAAATGCATGTGGAGAACTATTTCGAATACAGACCAGGAATGAAGTCATGCATTTATACAGTATATACAGAGAAAATGACAATCTGGTTACCAAGGCAACAGCAGAAATGGACAAATACAAGTTGCGACACATCATCATATCTGTAGCTATGTATCCATCAAAAATTAAAACCATATGTGGTAAACTATTTGAGATATAGCCTGGACATGAAGTCATGTGTATTTATGCAGTATATATAGGGAAAACGATGATCTGGTTACCAAGGCAACAGCGGAAATGGACAAATTTAAGCCTCTGATTTCGGTTGCGCAAATTATGGAAACCTAAGGTAACCTGCATGTATGGCAACATGTAGGTTTCCCTAGTGTAAATGTACTTTCAGAGACTCAGACAGAATAAATGTTCTCGAATCTGAATGAAAGAATTAAGTTGATATTTTTCACCTTAGAAAGCACTGCATTAGCTGCAAGTGCAGAGAGCCAATAAATTCCGTAACACAACTTTAATCTCATAACATTATTTCCGTCTCCATGTCAGCAGTGTTTTTGTCAGAAGTTTTCTTTTGTACCAGACACTTGTGCCTGGCTACCACCTCTGCTTTGTCAAGTATGTTTCCACATATTTTAAATTTACCCCATATTTTGTATCAGGTTATCCTCATAAGCTGACGCCAACTTGACAAATACAAGAATGTTTAACTGCAACATAAGCATCTCTGAAAATAGTCCATCTAAGTGGACTGCACCCTGAATCTATCACCCGTACTGAAAAAAATCTCCGAACTCGAAGACGATGGACACAAGTGGCACTCCAACTCAACTATATTACCCTTTTGTATGTCACTTTCCTGTGGAATCTCAAATCCTATCTTCTTGTGGTCACATTAGCTGAGAGAACTTCAACCATACCAAAAGGCTCGCTGTTGGCAGTCATTTTGAAAAGTCTCACAACCTACTCTTGGTCTTGAAATGTAACCCAGTTCTGGTAGTGAAAAGATTTATTTATTTGATTGGTGTTTTACGCTGTACTCAAGAATATTTCACTTATACAACAGCGGCCGTTGTATTTGGGGGGGGGGGGGGGACGCTAGTCGAGCACTCGGCTCTTGCGAGACTTTACTGCTTAAGCCCCGGAAGTAAATAGCAACACCTTCCAAGTCTCGATCGGTCAAGTCTGGCAAGAGCCGAGTGCTCGATCAGTGGGCCCCCAAAAGCGATGATGTAGATGTTAACATGGCCAGTCTGGTGCGAATGACTTTTGAAATGGATCTACCGTCAAGGAGTTTTGTACCAGTGTACATTTACTAGAGGGTGTGCGACTTTACAACACGGGACAACAAACAGCTTAAACATGTGGGTCTAGGGAAATAAACGTTTGATTGATGCCAACATCAAACTGAGAGGGACAGCATGGTATTTTGATAAAACACAGTTGCAGGGAGTAGGAAGGATCTAGGGCTTATCCTCTATGATAATAGCCTATGGACTAAAGCTAATTTCTACCACGCCTTGAGCAACTGTGATTGACAGGCAAATTTCCAGGACTTGAAAAATTTCCCAAGAGAAATCTGCTTCATTCTTCAACAACATAATAGTGTCCTTGATATTTGCATATTTCTGGAGGACAATTTTCTTCACTTTCCTGTAAAAGTGAAGTAAGGCCCACCAGTACAGTATAGCAATGGGTGTCCATCATCAAGTCAGAAGTCTCATATCAGACAGATTCGTACCTTGTCAATGTATATTTATTACCTTACCAAGGTACGAGGTCTATGCAATACAGGACTTTCAGCAGGGCAAGGGAGGACTGCTGTCAAAACACTTTGTGGTGCATAATGTTATATTCCCATAAGCATATTTTCAACATATTCCCATAAGCATATTTTCAACTGCCTCGAGGTCACAATTATTATAGTTAGTGTGCTACACTGGGTCAAAAATTGAAAATGAACTACCAGGTTCGTACACAGAACCTCATTTGGCCTTATCTCAAAACACACATGTACATGTATGCTCAATCAAAGGGGAAAATGGTATCAGTAAAATAATGTATCTGTTAATCGATTAGTATAGCTCACTAGAACATACCTCATCTGATTCCCCAAACACATTTCTTCTTTCTGAATGTCCTAGTATCACCCACTGACACCCCACATCTTTGATCATAGCAGGGCTGAACCGAAACAGAAAAAACACATAATCTGATTTGGGTTCTTTTAGTCACATCCTCATAATTTTCATGCTCACAAAAAAGTAAAGTAAGTCAGATACTGAAATTAATATATACAAAACTAACTTTGAAACAATATTTAACATCACTTACACTTCATATTAATTTTACAGCACTGTATTTTGGTAAAACTAAGGGGAGCAACTACTGGACTTATGTACAATGCATCAACCAGCGCCACATTTTTAATTCTTTTACTAGTTTGCATGTCATAAAAGACTGAAGCAAAAACATGTTCCCAAAGGCAAGAATTACAACAATATCATCTTAAAAATTCCCTCTTCATTTACTGAATTAACATTGCAACAGAACTGTTCGTTAGGGAAATAAATTCCTTCATTCAGAAACTGGCTCACTTAACATCAGAACTGTAGAATAATTACGTTTATCTTTTTCTAGACCATACCTTATCTCTCCAGTAAATGCTCCTTTAGGTACCTTGTAGCAATTCTGTGCTGCCACTCCTACAGAACCACCAAGGCTCTTCTGTACATACTCCAAATACAGGCTTGGAGGACCAACCACAACCTCTGTTTGAAACACAAAAACAAACAGGCTGATGAGCACTTGTTGAACATTAACTTTCTTTTATCTCCAGTCCTTACTGAGTTGCTAGGGTGCCTTAGTGAATATTTGGCTTACTTCTGTCTCTGCTTTGCCCTAGGTAGGGACATTTTTGCTGAAAAGTCAGCGCCATTTGTGTCCTCAAATACGTGAGTACAACAACAAAATGAAGCGTGAGAGCCACGATTGATGGGCTGCTTTTTGCAATAAATTTTGTTGAAAGCAGAGAGAGAAAATGGTAAGCCACTCACTCTGAAGACTCCATTTAAGGCACTGAAATCGAGTATAGTTATATTACTGGTGTTGAAACTGAGTTTTCACGGGTGAGAGCAGAACAAAATCTTTCTCGGCAGCATGGCGGATCTGGAGAGCAATAAGTGAACGAGTGCATTATATCCAATCACATCTGGCCTTTTACAGCAAGCAAGTTTTGAACTAATCAGTTCGAGTGTATCTTACTTTACCAATCTAAGATATTTAACACTGTGAGAAGTGGGTTGAAATCGACTTATTACAGTCACCGGCAAGTGAACACAGATTTTATGCATCTGGTGAATTTATCTGGGATTGAAAATAGATTGCATGTTCAAAAAGGTATGGGCCAAATGACCAAGACCTACTAGCACAAACAGGTCATTTAAAAATTTGATAGGAATCTGACTGATGATTATCTGAATCCCTGCCTGAAGTTCTGGAAGCATTGTTGCAAATGTTAACCTGTTTAAAGCTGAAAGCTGGCATCTGCATCTTTTGATTTAGCCCATGCAGGCTGTGCTTTGCATCGAGCAGAAACGCTGAGGAAACCTGCTTCTTAATCCCATTTTCCCTGCTGTGACTCACTAGAATTGAAATTCCCCCACTCATTCAGCTAAACAGATCAGTGGATGCCATGTTCTGTTTCAATGTTACTGCTGGGGTATATAGAATCATGAGCAGAGGCTGACTGTGTTGAGTTGCCTAAGTGACAACCTGGAGACAAGTGGCCTAGATTAATGTGAGAGTGGGTGATCAGCCACCATGTGAGGAAAATTAAGATCAGAAAGCAGGCTTCCCGAGTGTTTTAGATGAGGAGCACTATTACAGCTGTAACATTCAGCTACAAATTGGGAGACAGTTGCAATGAGGGTATAGATCAGTAATTATCATAACCTACATGTACTTACACTTACGCTACAACATCTAACAGGCAAAAACATCTAACATCCCAAAACCATGGGTATTTTCCTATGTGCATTTAAGGCCTAAGCAACTTTTGCTACATGACGTTGTGGCAAATACCCCTCATCATGGAAAATATACTAAGCAAAATTTCAAAATGGCAAACATGTCTGACTGTCCAAAATGTACACGTTTTTCTTCTAAATTCTGACACTGCCCCGCCTCTCGATATAATTGCAGTAGAAGTCAAAGTCGATGGATAAGAGTGGCACTTCATTCTACCCGAACATCAACTGCGGGTTGTGTGCAAATATACATATTAAATAGAGGTGGCCTTTCAAACAACACTGAACGTATCAGGCAACATACTAGCTGGTTCGTTAACCTCCCAAAGTAACATTCTGTCATGTTGTTTATTTCTATAAATGGAAGGATTTGAACTTGTACATTTGGTAGCTTTGCTTTTATCTTCAAAGGTACCAACCATTGCACCAGCAGCAACTTTCAAAATTCTCGTAACCTACTCTTGGTCCTGAAAGGTAACATTTTTCTGGTTTTGAAAACCTATTGAAATCCATGACAATTTCATTGCTGTTTGTAGGCTG
The DNA here is from genome assembly GCA_016165875.1 of Acanthopleura granulata. NCBI lineage: Eukaryota > Metazoa > Mollusca > Polyplacophora > Chitonida > Chitonidae > Acanthopleura > Acanthopleura granulata. The sequence goes on along the minus strand of JABBOT010000080.1, from coordinate 26,157,498 downwards.
CAATACAAATCTTCATAATACAATGAAAAAGGGCAGAAGTTTTGTTGTTGTTTTTTTTTTTCATTTTTTGTGAGTTTTGAACCCAGGTAATTTTGTGTGACACAAGCGCAGACCTCATCAAGAGCAGTTCCATCGACTTCAAGTTCGGAGATCTGCTTCGATTTTTCTGAGTATGGGTGATGGATTCAGGGCTGCGATGAATGTCAGAATTTTAAAATAACACCCTGAGTCAGTCTAGATGGACTAGGAGATGGACTAACACTTAGTTATGCGACGTGTCTGAGTTTCAGATAGGCTATCAAACTAATATACAGTCTGCTGGAAGGCAGGCAGATAGACAGGACGAATAAGCCTTAGGGAAGGTAGTAGGGGAGGACAACTTAAACAAGTCTGGAGAAAAAAATATATATACCTGTATTTTCAGACAAAGGGCCTGCTTTGAGAAATTTGATTATTTCGTCAATATTCTGCTTGTTTCCATTCATCTTCCAGTTGCCTCCCACGAAAAATTTTCTCTGGCTTGCCATTGTGCAGGTTTGTAGTGAAGTTTAAACCACAGCCCAGAACCGGCGTGTCAGCCTTGCTGTTTCCTTGAACTTCTCAAGGTCATTGGTAAAAGCTAGACAACTATTCGTAATACCCAGTCCTCAAGGGTTTTCTCTTTGAAACTTCAGAGAATTAAACTTTTGAATAATTTAATATAAAAATAAAAAACTTACTAAAATCATGTAATATTTCAGTCCAGAATACTTCGAAGGGTTAAAATTTAATACGAAAACGCGCCTTCAGATGATTTATTTCCCAATATGCAATAAAACTCCCGCGGAATTTACATAAGCCCATGTGTGTTTGATGACAAGCAAGTGCTGCGGGGTCACCTAACAGTTTTACATGGTACACTCTTTTGGCAAGAAAGTGATGTAAATGTTTGCATGCTTTCGATTACATTGGCTTTAGAGGTAAACAAAAATTGTCAGCAGCTGTGCGTTTGTGAGACTCAAATTTGCATCTTGATGTCCTAATCCAGCAGCCTGTGTTGACTGATGGCTGTGAAATCCTAGTGCGAGATTGCTCTGATATTGGGATGTGCATTAGAAATGACGCTATCGCTCAAACATCCACGTCAGAGAGGCCTAGTGTGAGAAATGTGGTGACTAACATTTGGGATCCCGAAAAAGCACTCCACATAACTCAGACTGGTCAAATCCTCTTCGTAACATCTCCCCTTCCCATCGCCATTCATAATTTTATAAGGGTAAACCAATCGAGTATCATTTTTAAGGAGAAAGCATGCAGGCTGTGTGGTACTGACATGGTTTCAAGACAGCTATCATACGAGTAAACCAGTAATTGCAATTTTTGGAGTGTGCCCATTAGCAAACGTGTAATATGTTTATAAATATGTTTTTTAAATTCCTTTAACTCATTCGAATTATTTTAGCAATGCACTTTTGAAGTCTTGTTAGTTGCTTTATTTATAATGTTGTTGTCTTGCACTATCTGAAAGAAAGTCAACTGTGAATTGTGTAATACAGAAGTTTGACTGTTGTTCATGATTCATATGTTCATGTGCATGACACACTTAAACGACGCGGGAAATGGTGGATGTCTCAAAACAAACAGCAGCAGTGTAACTTGGAGGCATTTTTGCGAGAAACAAAACTTTACCTGATTACCCTTACAAAATTATGTGGGGCGATGGGAAGGGGAGATGCCACGACGAGGATTTGACCAGCCTGAGGTATGTGGAGTGCTTTTTCGGAGTCCCAACTGTGAGTCACCACTAGATTTCTCTGACATGGGTGTTTGTGCAATGGCATCATTTCTAATGCAAATACCAAAGTCAGAGCAATCTCGGGCTACTGAGAATAAGGTATATGATCATTTTTCCTTTAACCAGAAATTAACTGTAAACTCACAGCATTAGATATGTGCAGAACATCATAACTTGGTTATTTTATTTGATTAGAGTGTTATGCCACATGTAAGAATATTTCACTAAGAGGGCTTACAACAGCGGCCAGTATTATGGTGGGAGGTAGTTCTGTAGGGCTGTGATTATGTATATTATCACAGCCCTGTCTTCCCTAAGCCTGCCTTAAACATCTCTGTACTGCCCGTGCTGTCTTTAATACATCGAGTCTGGGCTGCTAAATATTGTCTGCCTGTACTTTTAGACATCTTAGCTGTGAATTCCACGTAAGTGTCCCTATATGTCGTCACTGGTAAATCCATATCCGGACACACATTATGTCAGCCCTGACTTCTCAGTTGTTTTATTTCCCATGATAGCAATGCCAGAAACTTGAAGTAGATGCATTGTGTAGTCAGAATCTAATTATGTATGTACCTACAATTATTGATTCTGTTATGCCATCAGAGATGGCTGAAAGTAAGCCTTGCCAGCTGTCATAAAGATCATAGATGTTCAGCACCTGGGTTTCTTCAGTTGGTCTCTCATTTGTCTTGTTAAACTGAACATAGAATCAGAATGTCCAAGAATGAAGATGTGACATTATGGTCCTATAAAATGTGATTTTTTATTTCATAGTTACATGTATGACTTGACACATAACCATATTGCGGTGCTGGAGTTAGGCCAAATAGCTAAGGCATCCCTGTATGTCTTGCCCTTGCATCTCTGTTGCTTTACCTTGGAAAGTAAAATGTGCAACTTGGCAGGTCAGTGAGAACAGAAAATTAGTGTTATTCAGACACCTATGTTCATCGCTGTTAACCTGTGATAGGTAGGAAAGAAAGAAATCTGGACACTCCGTTCCGATAAATTGGCATAGAAAAGACGTTTTGGACACTTTTCTAGCTAACCTCTCAGTTAAAGATTTTCATTCATGATAAAAGAGTTACTGGCAATACAGCTGAGCAGAAAAATTATTGATTTAGTAATTTATCCTTGTATTATTTTTCAGTTTAATAAGGAGCAGAAGAAGTATGTCAGTCATGGGGAAGGCTGAACAGTGTCAAGGTAAAGGGCTGTCTGCCCAACCAAGTGCCAGAAAGAGGAAACAAGCTAACATCCCCACAGCAGATGAAAATACAGACTTGAATGGCAACATTCCTGTCAAAAATGTGAAGAAAAGCAGTAAGAAGAGCTCAGGGGTGGATGGCAAGCTAGTTGCTAAGGCTTCAAAGAAACAGATTAGAAAAACTTCACAGAAATGCCTAATAAAACGGTCATGTGAAGACACAGGGTGCGATAAGACAGTTGATGAACTTGGTGAAACTACAAGCAAATATTTCTCGAAATTTGACAGTGGAAATAAGGAAGTTCATGACATCAGGACATTTGCACCAGAGTTTGACCTGGATTTTTTCAAGACCAGAGCTTGCCAGATCAAGATAAGACCTAACAGTCATGCTGGATTGGACAGTGTCAACTTTACTCATTTTGTGTACAATAAAGAAATTGGGGTGAGACAACCACAAAAACTAAAGAATGTAAGTTATTTTGTTCATTACTTTGAAAAGATGTTTTATTTTCCAGTCTTTAAAACATATAATTCCACTATATTCCACAGCTCACTCTGTTCATGAGGCCATGATGAGAATAAGCACTCTGGTGACTGCCTGGTCTTATTTTTGCTGAAGGCCACGTGTCTTCCAATGGTATGGTGTGCATATATGTATGTCACGTGAGAAAGATTGTCATTATATTGCCAAAGATCAGTGGGTTAGATACTCCAGTTTTCTTTATCCATAAACTGAATGCCACAAGCATATATGTGAAAGGTTCTTGAGCACAGCTTTAAACAACAACGAGACACGTAAGTAATTAGACTTTCAGAACTGAAAAGAAGATCTAGTTTGTGAAAGATGGGTATTTTTTAATCGTTCTCCAAGTAGTAGACTGCTGAAAAGAAGAAATGGTTCCACCTGTAATAAACTATGGCTAGAGTTAGGAACTAGGGACGATTTCTACTAGCAATACTGCTTTGCTGCCTTCATGTTGGAGGAATTACACTTAAACAGTTGTCTGTGTGTTGAAAAGAACTAGCATTTGGCTTGGAACTACGTTGATTACGACACAGTTATCATCATCTTTCTGATTGGATTTAAACTTGGTAATGATGAAGAGTATTGTTAATATTGAGTATTGATTGTAGACACGACCCTCACTTGCTCCAGCCTTGAAAGGTACCTTACAAGTCCTGATTTGTATATGTTCTTTAATACTGGTCAAGTACATGTACTATGGTCACCTCGGTGCTGTATTACATATGAATAACAGGCTCAGTTAACTCGGCAGATCAAACTAGATCAGCACTCGCTGATTCAGTTGCTGCGTTGAATCAAGAGTTTTGTCAGGCATTGGGTAAATCCTACAGCCACAAAGGAAGTGAAAAGTCCATGTGCGTTAGTTTTAAAGCACCTTTCAAATAAAAAATTAAATCTGAATTTCAGGCAGTTTCCACTCCCCTGGTTTCCATGCTGACAGAGCTCCAGTTGTATCGTGTGGCCTCTCCCTTTGATAGAAGGGTCACTGCTATGGATTGGCACCCCACTAACATGAACGTTGTCGTCGCTGGATCCAAGGGAGGGGACATTATCCTGTGGAACATTGAGTCAGCCAATCAGGATATGTTCAAGCGTGGTGTAAGTTCATGGTGTATTATTCATTTAGGAGGCCCATCTTATGAAGCTCTCCTAATGCTGCATCAAGCACAGTTACCATGGTGATGCATGTCTTAACTCTATGTTGCCACAGAAGTTACTCCTGGCATGTTACGATGGTTTTATACAGGCCCAAGATGTGTATGTGCTAGTTACCAAGTGATATTAATGATGTGGAAAACTGATACTTGTATAATACTGTCAGCATGGTATGTCTGAAAGTACTATAAATCGTCAACATTTTTGATGTATCGTTAAAATCCTTTACAAATATGGTATTTCAAAACCTTGTAAACATATGTAAAAACAAAAAGTTAGAAAGAAAGCTTGTAAGACTTGTTGAGAGAATTTCAGAAGTGCAGCTTATAAAATATGTCAGAACATCATATTTGTGTTTTACATAGTTATCTCCCTTAGTGCACATGACGTTTCAAATCTCAAAGAAAAAGAAAGAATGTTGGAAAGATATTGAACTCTATAACTTTTGAAGTGTACTTTCTTTAAGCATTTTTACAACAACATTAAGCTACACAAACGTATCATCTTAAAGACTCATTTGTTGAAATACGATATCATAGACTTTCGAAACTTATTCAGAAACATATCATCCACGCTTCAGGGCTTTGTTTTTGAACAGGTGAGTGCTTATGCTTGTCACATCCCAAACTTAAGACCAGGGGTGCATTTAGAGCACCTTAATTGAACAGATTATTTGAAATTGCATACAAAGCACATGTAGATGGTGTCACAGTTGCGTCACAAAGAGATGGAGTCACATTGACTCAAGAAAAGGTGTTCATGCATTGGGCATGTGTGATCCATCCATCAGACGCTTGTTTACAGATACATATATAACCTGGCCATACTAGTTGTGCCTTTTGAAAAGTATACAATTTTGGACAAATATATTTTTAGAGAAATTTTACTTGGAATATGATCACTTAAATTCCATGCCATATTTCCTGGGATATTTGTTTATGGAGTGTGAATGTGGTTTTCTTAGTGAGACCTTCTCCATTTGGCTGGTATAAGGCAAATGTAGAATTTGGGGCTTTTTCTTGGTTAGCCAACCAAGCATTTGTATATAGGTATCAAATCAGAGGCCTCTGTTGCTCCATTGGTAATGACCTCAAGTCTAGCTCAAGCTGGATTCCTCTTCGGCCGTACGAGGAAAGGCCTGCTGGCAAACTGCTGATGGTTAAGGGTTTCCCCCGGGCTCTGCCTGGTTTCATCCCACCATAATGCTGGCTGCCGTCGTATAAGTAAAATATTCATGAGTATGAGATAAAACACCAAGCAAATAAATAAATAAATGAACAATTTTATTAAAAATTGATTTATTGATGTTTAAATATAATTTACTGTTAACACACTGACAGGTTAAGTTTTCAAAATCCAAACCAACTAGCCTGCAGATTGCTGATTGTTTACTAACAGTGTTCGCCTGTCTGGCAATCCATGATGAACTGTCCAAAAGTCAAAATCGTCACAACCTGCAGAAGAAGCACTTTTTGACTTTATGAGTTATTGTTTCCAGATTGGCCCAGGGGGCTCAGTGCAAGCCTTAAAGTTCTGGCCGAAAAACGACAAATATTTATTGACCGCTTCGATTGATGGCCGAGTTACATTGGAAGATGTAGAGGGAAAGAAAAGCAGCATTATATCTGACACCATGGACTGTATGGAGTGAGTATTATTATGTCTGACACTATTAACTGTATGGAGTGAGTATTATGTCTGACACCATGGACTGTATGGAGTGAGCATTATTATATCTGATACCACGGACTGTATGGAGTGAGTATCATGTCTGACACCATGGACTGTATGGAGTGAGTTTTATTATATCTGACACCATGGACTGTATGGAGTAAGTATTGTTATGTCTGACACTATTAACTGTATGGAGTAAGTATTGTTATGTCTGACACTGTTAACTGTATGGAGTGAGTATTATATCTGACACCATGGACTGTATGGAACGAGTTTTATTATGCCTGACACCACGGACTGTATGGAGTGAGGTTTATTACATCTGACACCATGGACTATATGGAGTTTCTATTATATCTGACACCATGGACTGTATGGAGTGAGTATTATATGTGACACCATGGACTATAAAGTGAGTATTGTATCTGACACAATGGACTGTATGGAGTGAGTATTATATATGGCACCATGGACTGTATAGAGTGAGTATTATATCTGACACTTTGGAGTGTATGAAGTGTGTATTCTGTTTGAGGCCATGGGCTGTATGGAGTCAGTATTATATGTGACACCATGGACTGTATGGAGTGAGTATTGTATTTCAGACCATGGACCGGATGGAATGAGTCACAGTGCGATCGCTGTATGTTCAAGCTCAGCTCACGCCGGTCTGCCAGCAACCTGCATATGGTCATGGGTTTCTCCTGTGCTCTGCGTGGTTTCCTCCCAGCATAATGCTGATCACCATGGTATAAGTGAAGTATTCTTCAGTATGGAGTAAAACACCATTGAAATAAATAAATAAATAAATGTCTGACACCATGGACTCTATGGACTGGAATGAGTATTACATTTAACAGATGCATGCATGCTGCATTTTTCTCCACTGGGGACAAAACCCTTAAATCCATTTGCATTGAAGTTTTGCTTTGCATATTTGATATCATGTAAATATGAATAAGGTTGGATACATTGCAGGTGATTGAAAAATCATCTACCGGGCGTAATGCTGACTGAGTATTCAGGGCCATTACTTAAAAGATTTTATTGTTGTGATTTTTTATACATGGTCTGATTACTGCCCAAAGATACAGATGGGCATTTCTCCAGTCATTTTTTAAGTATGTATAGCTATCTAGTAAACTTGCTGCCTGATTTGTAATGTTCGCAGTTACTGGTACTGCTCTGTGGATGTCAGTGCGACCAGAGACATTGTCCTCACTGGAGATAATGTGGGAAATACCCTGCTTCTCACCCCAAAGGGCAAAAAGGTTAGTACTTAATATGTTTACAGTTGTCTCTCAGCTGAGTGTACGAGTTATGTTATAATTGTGACATTTCATTAACTACACAGGGTTGGCTTTGACTGTACCCTCAGAGCCACATTACTAATGCAGGGATTTAGTGCTGTAAATTTGGGAAAAGCACAGTGATAATTTCACTGGTCTTTTATAGTGAATACTGTTGTTTGAACTCTGAAATTCTGTGTGCTATCATTTGAATGTTTGGAGAACACAATGGGATTTGGCATGTTTGAGGGGAGGGGGATTCAGATACACTTGTTTGTGAGTTTGAGTGGGCAGGTGAAGACTGGCACTAGACCTTCCCCAGGAGGTTTTGGATAGCATTAAACCTGTCAGTAGATTCCCTGTACAGATTTAGAAACTTAATATAAGAACACAAAAAAAATGAACATCAATTTTACGTTAATAAAACTGTGCTGTATTATCTGCTTTCATTACTACTTCAGTCGCAGTCATACTTTATGATATATGATTCCTCTGTGATTATTACCTCTGTTATATTCTTCTGATAACATGTACTTGGAGCTTAATGGAAAACGTACCTACTTTTTGAGTATTTGCTTACTTGTTCCAGATTTGGTCTCACCGACTTCACAAGTCAAAAGTCACCCATGTCGAGTGGAGCCCAAGAGAGGATTGGCTCTTCTGTACTGCGTCATGTGATCAAACAGTGAAATTTTGGGATGTTCGCATGATAAAAGGACGAGAAAGTTCACTGGTTGATCTCAAACACACAAAACCTGTTAATTCTGGTAATTCTTTTAAACACATCTGTTGCATATGTCTGAAATATTGTTGTTTGTACTGTGTATATTACAGAAATGTGAAATGCCAGTGGAAGGTGGTATCTATTCTAGTTGATGTCAGAAGATATAGAAGCACTGAATTTCTTAGAAACATAGTTGTCAGTGAATCTGGTGGATTTATAAAGGGAGAATATCCCAGTTTTGAAGTGTACCAAGATGTTTCCAATGTTGCATTCAGAGAACAGTGGGAGGGCAGTGAGTTCCTGCCACACATTCAAATGATTGATGCATCACACGTGATTCTTGAGTGCGAACCATAGTCAGGTGTGGGTTCAAACCCTGCCTTGGGGAATTTGTAGATATTCTTCCACTGTTTGTAGGGTCTTGATGACATTGGCATTATTTGTGTGGCCGTATGAGTTGTCTTTCTGCCAATGTGGTATGCAAATCTGTACGCCTCACATGAGGAAGTGAGGCAGTAACTTTTCAACAGACACTCGGTTCATGAGGCAGCACTATCACTGTCCTACATGTAGCATTGGAGCTAGTGTGCTGTAAAGAATCATGACTTCACTGAAGCAGTCTAGTACAGTGTACTGGTAGTTAATGAGAAATGTGAAAGAGGGTGTCCAAAGGCCTTTTATTTAAAATCAGTTTGTGTGAGTAGCATGTCCCGGTTTCAGTTTCTCCCTTTCTGACCTATATTAAAAGTATTGGAGACAGGGAGTCCAAATAGCATTGGCATGACTCTGGTGATGTCAAACAAAGAAGCTAATATTCCTGATTTGCTTGTGTTGTCAGCTTACTTCAGCTTAACAGACGGTTGTCGCCTCCTGACCACAGATCAGAAAAATGAGATCAGAGTTTACACAGGTCCGTCCTGGACACTGGAGAGGTCTATTTCTCATCCACACAGATTTTTCCAGCACATAACACCCTTTAAGGTACAGTAATGTCAGCTTCAGCCATGGAGGTGACAGGCTGGCTGATTCGAGTTAAAGCGTGTCAGGTTTTTTACTACTCTTTATTTTAAACCTTATGCTACCTAACATGTCAATTTTCATAATTGAGTTTGAAAAGTGAGTTCTAGCATCTCAAAATTTTCACTTCACATTTGTAATTTTGACAAATAAAATGAAGATTTCAAAGTGGGTTGTGGAATATTATTTCTTTAAAGCTCCATGGTATACCTTCAACATTATGTATTTATTTATTTCATTGATGTTTAACGCTATGCTCAATACATTTTCACATACATGTACATGAGAGTGTTCAGGTTTATGGGAGGAGTAGAGTGCCTTGTGCAAACTGCTCCTGGCAATCCAACTGATTTAAGGCTGCGTCCAAAGCAGCAAGGCTTCATTGGTCAAAACCCTGACAATTGCTGCAAACCAGCACTTTAATCATCAAAATGAGCAATATTGTCTATTTCCACTGCTCATTACATCTGTTCCTCCCACCATAATGCTGTCGGCAGTCGTGTTGGTGAAATATTCTTGAGCACGGCATGAAACACCAGTGAAAAGAATAAATAAAGAAACACATCTGACTTTAACATCACTTGAATTGCATGTTTCTGTCAGGCACATTGGCACCCTCTCCAGGACCTTGTGGTTGTAGGCCGGTACCCAGATCCAAACTTCCAGGAGAGTGACACGAGAAGTGTAGATATCTTTGATGCTGCCTCTGGTGGATTGATCTGTCAACTCAAGGATGCATCTGTGACAGGATTAATATCAGTAAGTCGTCATTTGTTCCTTGTTCCTTGGTTTAAATCAATGGAGAATTCTGTACTCTGCATTACAACTCAAAAGACAAGGAATGTTTTGTACCTTGTTTTATAGTGAATAAAAATAAACACACTTTAGCACATACTGTTGAAAACAGTTCAGAAATAACAACTTTATTTTACTTTGAATGTTTAGCTTCAGTCAGAATTCTTTATGAAACCAGTCTATGTGTGTATATGTGTTACTGTCTAGTGGTGCTTCTGTGGGGGGGGGCTGTGTCACTTTCACAGGGCAAGGACCCAGGGGCCTCATTTCACTAACAAGTCCATAAGTTCTAAATTTTGGCCTTAAGCCCTAAACTCGGGCTTAATTTTACTGAAGGTCTTAAGTCGTAAATCAGGTCTTAAGTTAAAATTTGTGACATGCGATCATTTCACAAACAATACCACTGATGCTTTACTGTGTACCTACTGGTATAACTTAGGACTTGGGACTCGGAAAGTAAGATTAAGAATTACGACGTAAGACTTGCTAGTGAAACGAGGCCCTGGAGCCTCTCATCAACGCGGTCGCTGTGAGTTCAAGTTCACCTCATGCTGGCATTCTCACTGGCTGTAAGTGGGAAGATCTGCCAGCAACCTGCGAATGGTCGTGGGTTTCCCTGCGTAGTTTCCTCCCATCATAATACGGTATAATGATGAATTAATGAAATATTCTTTAGTGCAGCGTAAAACACTAAGAAATGAATAAATAAATAATTGTCTTGTATTTCTTTTCAGCTGAATAGATTCAATCCCCGAGGAGATGTATTAGCCTCAGCAATGGGTAGGAATGCTTTTCTATGAGTTTTATGCACCTAGGTGTATTTTGTGGATCATACTGTATGATTGTGTACATCCAGCTGTCCAGGCCTTGGTTTCTACATCCAGAGCAGAAACCTATTGAAAATGTCACCTATTGCTGTAAAGACAACACAGTTATGCCCCTTTCTGTGCTGTGCTGGTTTTGCAGGACAGTATTGACAGTGAACCGTGTTTCAGGAAGTGTTTGATGATAAAGTTTGATGTAGAATGGCCCTATGTATTTCTGCCATCAAGATGAATACTGGTCTCATTGTGTGTTGCTCACTCAATGACTTACCTTATGGTCGCTAAAACTTTCACGCTCTATTTTGAGCTTTTTTGGTCAAGATTATTTCTGCACTGCACTGTAAGCCTGATTTGTGGCTGGCTCAGATGTTGTAAACTGTCTTGAGGAGGGTTGTAGAGGTGGTAGCAATCAAATATTCAAAAATTCATCTAAACTGGCATAGTAAGAGAAGAAAATGAAAAGCTTTATTAGCGTCACATGAACTTGAAATTAAAATGTCTCATGAAGCGACCAAAAAAAAAAAGAGTTTAAAAGTACTTTGGTCGTTTTTGTGTTCTTTCTCTTTTCATATTGAAAATGCATTATAAATTTCTCGGAATGTAGAACAGCTTTTCAAACTGTCACTTGAGAGCAAGATATCGATCAGTCAGAAGCAATACAGTTGCAATTGTCGCCACACATGAATTGCAAACGTCCTATTCCTCTGACGTTATTTTACTTACGGCAAGAGTGGAATGACAAGTAACATTATCCGGTATCTGAGGTCCATGCAGTAATGAGAGCTGTTGTGTTAATTATCCTTATTCATGCTTTGTAGGGTACAGTGTAATTGCATGGAGCCGGAAAGAGGAAGTGCTGAAGAAGCAAGAAATTCTGTTGGCTGAGCTCAAGAAAAAAGGCTTGTCAGCTGAAAGAGGATTAGCTGAAGGAGGAGGGCAAAGAGGTCACGGCTCAAGTAAATCGAGGTCACAGACAAAACAAGCAAAAACTGAAACGAAAGTCTCAGAAACGAAAAGTAAATCTGCAACAAAGTCAAAGACGAAGAAGACAAAGCGGTAACAGGGATTTTTGTACTGATTGTTGGTCGTTGTTTTCTCAGAATAGAGAGTCAGAACTTCTGTCAAGAAGTTTTAAAGAGGACTATAGATGTCTATGACTTTAAAAAGAAAAAAACATATTTTATTTTTATACTGGTTTTTTTTTTAATTTGCTTTTATTATGTCATGGTGACATCAGCTGCCCAATACATGCTTGATGCTCTTGAGGATTGGACCTTGATATGTGATCAACATTATACTGTACACTGTTAAAAAAAATCAACGTACACCAGCCTCTGCATTTCTGGTGTGTTGAACTTGTATCTGTTCACTCTTCAGTGCTACTGCCAGTTAGAATAAAAAGGCAGCAATTGATATTTTCCATGTCTGATTTGTCAGAGTATTTCATTACATGGATGTTGTAGTAAGGTGTATTAATTGTGATATTGATTAGATAGATTATAGCATAATTTCTGTTAAGTAGACTGAAAAGTGTCAGTGAAAGAGCTGAGAAAAAATGAGAAACATACTGGAAATGTGAGTTAATTGTGATTAACTCGTGAGTTGCTTCACTTCACACGTGGCTGAACTGAAAAAAAAAAAAAATCAGTAAAAATTATCATACTTTTTTGTATAGTTGGTCAAAATATTAGCTAATTCTGCCATTCCTCAGCTGTTTAAATACTTTTATGCAATTTCTTATACTGTTTTTTTGATGGACATGTATAATTTCTAAAAAGAAAAAAAAATGAAAATAAATGCACAACAGAACAAGAAAAATTAATATTGTATTCATTCTTTTTTACAAGGGTTTTTAATATATTATTAAAAATTATAAATTAACTTCTAAATGTTATTTAAAGCAGCTATATGTTTTAGTTATAGCTGTGTCTTGTAGTTGATTGGTTTTGAGAATTTGATTGCTTCACATAAGCTGTTAGTAGGATGGGACTGAAGTCTTAACGTAAATTTATGCATGGCAGGGTTTTCTGCATTGCTACATCAGTACACAGGGGACTGTTTACGCCTGTTGTGAACAGTTTTCCTAACATCTTTTGCATACTGATTCATGGTGTTAAATTTATCTTGTGTTGTTAGGAAACTTAGGTATTGAATTCAAGGACGGTATGTAGCGTCACCACAACTAGTTACAGAAGTCTAATCTCCGTGCTGTTTTCTTTTAGTTTCGACAAAATAACCGTCCCTGATAGACTTGACTGTTTTCCGAACTTTTTTTCGAGAAGATTATCTAGAATTCAAGCTGGGCGAAAGGTTTTCACAAACACGTTACAGATCATGGTGTGGTTTTGTGCCATTTCGTCTTAATTGTAAAAAAAATTGTGTCTGTTTTGTTTTGCTCTGGACGGACTTATCTGTAGCTGCCAGCTGTAATTCTGTCAACTAAAAGTTAGTGGGCTGTGGTTAAATGGTTAAGATGTCTGCCTTTCAATCACAAGAACACACAGGTTGCTGGTTCAAATCCAGCGTTGAACAGGGAATTTTGTGCATTCACTAGCTAACTCCGCTTTGCGGCCACAGTGACAGTAAGTGGTCAACGACGCCTGTATTGAGCTGGGTAAGCGATGGGGGAAGATGCTAAAATAAGTCAGTTACAGACATTTTCTCACATGTGACAGGGATGTACATAGACAATTTCTGCCATATTGGTTGGAAGACAACTGGTCTTCAGCATATGTCAGACCACTTTCTGTGACCTAGGCCACACGGACAGTGAGCCGTGAAGAAGTGGTAGATTGTTTACCCAAGGCCAGAACTGAACCCACTCTGGAGTACGTCCTAAGAAATGAAAGACAAGTGCCTTCAGGCAATCCTTACCCCAATAAAATCAGTACAAAGTCCACTGATGACAACCTCTTAAATTAAGGCACAGTATACAAATATACAAAGTGAAGTATGGTTTATTTTTCTTAAAAAAATGGATGATCAATGACACTATGATTTGTGAAAAGATGGAAGAGTGAATGACATAATGTAATACTTAATTCACGGAATTAATTTCCCTTATTTAAATGTCCAAATTTCATGCACCCTATGCAAAACACAGTAACCAAAGACAACGTTAATGTTTACATACACAAGATAGATTACAACGTGCACTCCAACATGTGGACAAAAAGAACATCTACCTATACTGAGTATGAAGACAAAGCCGCAGAGAAACAGGATGTGGTACCTTAATAGTCTTCACACCTGAATAAATACATGTATGTGTGAAATGACGCATATGTCCAACTTCTGACCTCATATACTTAAGAAAAAAAAAGACCAAAAATGCATGCAGTTCCACCGCTTTTGTTTCTTCCACAGACCTGTTCTCAACATCTTAGCTTTGCAATCACAACAGACCTGCTGTTACATCTATTACATTTTCATGATGAAAGCTAAATTTAACTACAGACTAGTGATATAAAAAGGGACTTCAGAATGTGTCACCTGAATGGACATCTCCATTTGTGCTGCATTACCAGTGGAGAAGTGGACATCACATCTGGAGGTGAACTCTTTGTTGGAGAAGCTCATCATCAAAACCGATGGTGCTGTCTAAATGTACGCAGACATCCATCACTGACTTCATGAGGCAGTTCTGCACGGAAGCAGTCCCAAACTTGCTTTTGTAGTATTAGTTACATGGTCACTGAATGAAAGATTACGAAACCATATGGGGTTTGTAAGGCTCATATTGGCAGAGGCGTCCCAAAGATTACTGACCTCATATAGTTTCATATTTTTTCATTCAGTAACCATGTAACAAATTTATCCTGGGGAAGGCCCTAAAAACTACACTGAAATTTGCAGCTTGAACATAAGAAGCTTCAGCAGTAATTTCCTGTCATGTTGAAGAGTTTAGAATTACCAAGCAGTGATCTGGGAATTATAACGTTATCAACAATGTTGTGGCAACATTCCTTTGTAAAGTGTTGTTTGTGTCACATTGTTTGTGTTGTTGTGTCACATTGTTACTTCATGGCATTATCCCTACTATTAAGATATCAGACGCATATGCTGTAGGGAATAGAGATATACACCTCCAACTTGTGACCATTACTGTCCAATCAAAAGCAGAGGATTTTTGCCTGATGCAGGATAAATACATATACATGAAGTACCACCATGTGTCGCCAATTGCCAAGCAATGCCCAAAGTGACAGTTAATACCAGTACACATCTGTGTACAAACTATACAGCCAGATAGTATATGTAACTCAAACCTTACTACCAAACTAAGCTCTAACCACAAGACTACACCTGCAGATTCAAGAAAACACTTCAAAAGTAGGTTTAACCATACAAGATTACATTATTCTGTATACAGCCCATCAAACCTATGCTCTCCAAGCAACATAGTGCTACAGGATCATATTGTTTATATCTTGTACATAATCTCGGCTGTAAGGGATCTCGAGTAACATTTTTGCGAATACATGGGACCTAAAATTATCATAGTGGACGGTAACAATTCACGAGGATTATATCTGGATGGGAAGGATCCACTAAGGAAACCAAGACAGGTGGGATTGTTAGGCCTATGTCTGCATGAATTCAGGTATAAGGGTCGATCCTAAACTGAGTCTATGAATAGAGAAGATGAATTTTCCACAATGTACCCAGAGAAACATCAGTGAGCTAACAAGACATCAGCTGGACATGATGGATTCACAGAAAGTTTTAAGGCAAATCTAACCTTGTTAGTCACATCCTGTGTTGCAATTATTTGTCGCTGATTCTGTTTTTTTCTCACATTAGTCCACCACATAGTTTGTTACATTTGTGTGCGTAGAGGGATGAATCACAGCAAGGTTTCCTGTAGTTTAAGCAAATCAAGATGCTTGATCAGGCAACCTAAATCTCCTATCAGATCACTGGATGAGCAGACATATTTCCACCCTGCTCCCAATGTCCAGCACGCATCATGGTTTGTACTCTTCCACTGGGACTAGGGTTTTCTTCTTAATACAGGCCCACAGCCAAGCTGATGTCACACACACAGCTGTTCCATTCTTAGAAGCAGGCTGACAAAACGAAGCAAAAACTTTAATTACTTAAATAGGTCAGTGACCAATGATAAAGGCACTTATTGTTAACTTAGATTTCACATGGACAGAACTCTGTTCGTATTGACACCCTACTGGTAAATTTAAAATGGTTCCAAATCTTATCAGTTTTTCTACAAAAATTTACGAAGCCTGAATGGCCATGAGTATTGCCATTTTCCTCTTATCAAGTGTATGTTGTTTTTTTTTATTCATCTCTATGAAAATCCCAGGCAGAATAAAGTGACACGGTATAGGAGAAAGAAGGCACATACTGATGGCTCAAAATCAGACTTGTCTTACAGCATTTTGCACATAGCCCCTGGACTTCAACTCTCGACTGGGTTCTTGAATACATGTAGAAGACAAATCCTTGACCAATGGTTAGCACTATCTGTCATCACTCTTCCATTTAAATGGCCAGTTTTTAGGAGTAAGCTGTTATTAGGACCTGTGATGTTTCTAACTGCGAGTTTCAAAGTTGAAGCGGCATACGCTTGTTGACGGCTTGCAAATTTTAATTTTGTAACCTGATTTGGAAAGTCCAGTATAAACTTATACATGTATCTTGTTTTACATCATCGAGAGGAAATTTTACAAGGCCCTACTGAAACAACTGTACCTGTAGCACATACAGCTGTGATAAACTCTGTCATACAGAGCATAAGTATATTCTACCTAAGCTGACAAACTTTTAAATTATGATCATTAGACATTTCTGAGGCTCATACTTTCTGGCGTGATGTTTTACTACATTCTGCTGCCTATGAAATAGTTGGAATTGTTGTGAATTAACCTAGCTAGGCCTACATACTGCGCTGGACTACATAAACACTTGAGATCCCACTTCTCATGTTACATCAAAGTTGCTGTTCTGTGACAAGGGAGGCAATTCAAAGAATGCCTATAAAAAATTTCAGGACTAGAGACTTAACTCACCAACTTTCCTTTGTCAGAAATGATGTGGGTGGCCTCGGACTTCTCAAACTCAGACACAACATCACCATCAAATCTTACCGTAGTCAAGGAATCAAATTTACATTTGTTTCACACATGACATTATACATGTGATGAGTGTAAATCCTTGTCCACTTTCTCAGTTCCGCTAATTATTAAATGGCATTTATGTATCAGCATTGGTTTTGCAGGTCACTTGTGAACTGCAAAAGTTCACTTATACACGTTTGCATGAGTTGGTTAGCAAGCCAAAGCAGTTCGATATTATTGCCCTGGAGAAAACGCTGTCAAATATCAGACACGAAAATAAAAAAAATATATAATGGATCAAAACTAACCTCAAGAAGACAACTTCTTGTGCCAGACATTATTATCAGGTCAACATGAACTTGACAACACTGTAAAGGATACGCTATGATGTATCGCTTCAGCTCTTTGTACTTCTCCAAGCTGCTAGGGAGATATATTTTCACCCCTCTGAAAACATCTGGCAAATTCTGAAAGCAAAAAAAAGGCAAATATTTGCACACCTCATAATTCATTAATTTATTCAACTTTCGGTGTTTTACCCTGTTCTCCATTTTCACAACCCTTAACATTTTGCAAAACTTTGGAATTTTGCAAAAATATTCTGATACCTGTTTCTCTGTCACTAAATATAGATCCAATTATCAAGTATTCATTTGTGTACAAGTTCCTGCTGTTACCAAATTACATATCAGTCACTCCACTGAATCAGCGAAATCCACTGTGGAGTGAATAAAGTGGTGTAAGGAAATGCAAACATATCAAACCAGCCTCATAGCGTATCATCCATCATACTGAGAGCTCTCATTGGGTCTCTCGTCACACGTCATGCAATATCACATGTTCAATTTGGGACAGTTTCCCCTTTAGGACACAGCTCGCCTTTTCAGACAGCCCTGTAGTATGGACTGTTGTCAGTCTGGTGGCACATCTGTACTTCAATAGCTCTCAGATACAGACCTTGTTTGGGGAGTATCCTGGAACACCCGGAGGATGGTCGTACTTTTCCTGATGTCCTGGGTTGGTCTGGTAACAGTCTCCTCCATATCTACACATCGGCCTAGACTACACGTGATAAGAACATACATGGCATATACACAATGGGCTCATTCTGTGCCTGAAAATCTGCATGTCATCTCTATGTTAAAGATTTTCTGTCATTAGCTAAAGGTTTTAATCCAGCCTAGGAACTTGACTTCTGTTTCCTCTAATCATGAAACTCGCTGCTAAAGTATAAGTGAAATGTTCTTGTGTACAGCGTTAAAATGTGATGAATTGATTCAATATACATTTCCATATTAAGCTTGGCAGTCAAAATGCAAATTTATTTATACATGAATTTTGTGATGCATTATTCAAAATTATAGTTAGGAGGATGATGTCACAAGCACTGAATCAAAAGACCAAATTACTATGGTACATGTTCACATTTGTAACCCAAACATCATTAACCTTTTTATTTGAGGAATCTGTAACATGTTCTATTTTACGCTTCACTCCGACAGTGTTTGAGTTTGCTGCATGGTTCTCTCCCTTGCTTGGAGTGACCGACCCATTCTTGGCCTTGGCTGGTGTGCTGCTGTTGCTGGACACTGATCCTTTCCTGGGTGTTTTCTGTGGAGTTGACAAGTTGGACTCTGACGGGTCTATTTCCATGATGTCATCATCACTGGATTTATTGGTCTCCTCTTTCACAAATTTCCCCTTCCTTTCTTTGGCTAAATTTGGGAAGTCGCTGGTCACCTTGGACTGCTCAAAGAGTTCCTGTTACGGGAGATAACCATGAAATTCATTTACACCAAATGTATTGTCCAGGCTTGCATTGGGACATAAAAAATGCTCACTATGTCATACACTGCAAATGAGAGTGATGTACATGGGCATAATTTTGACATGTTCCTAGAATTTATTTTTCACTACCTTTTCTCTGAAACACTAATTAACCTAACACTAATCATTTGTGTTCATTTTCAAAGACTTAAGTAATTTATCAATTAACGCTGCTGCGGACTTGTACCTTCAACCTTGGTAGATTAGTGGCCTCTTTCCAGTTTTTATCATCTCGAAATTTCGTCAGACGAGGAAAGCGAATTGAAATCCCACCAGCTGTGTGACTGTCAGATTTGCTGAACTCTGCTCCGGTGATCTCCCACACTGGCGCCTCTTTGGGGTCGACCGCCACAAAATCAGGGATGACGGTTTTGTTGATTTTCAGCCAGTCAGGTACCTTTTTGGGGTCCTTGCTTATTTTCACCATTTTCAGTTCTGTCTGAAGTCGTTCAAGAGTTTTATCATCAAATCCATTGCCAACCTTGGTAACAGTGCACCATTTGCCTGTAGCCGGGTCATGGACACCAGTCAGAAACACAGACATTATTCCACCTACAAGAAAACACACATACAATTACTTCCTTCATCTTATACATTTTCCACCATTTCAGTGATTGCTCCCAAATGTAATCCTTCTTTCGACATGCTAAGTCTTCTGACCAATGACTTCAGTGTACACAATTTCTCATCCTTTGCTTCTGTGCACATTCGCCATCATTTTCCATTTCAGCATACAGTTGTTGCCAATTGTCACTGCAATACATATTTACACATCTGGCCCTTCTTTGAGTACACAATGGTTGCTGATCTTTTATATTCCAGTGCACCATTGTTGCTGACCTTCATTTCAGTGCAAATTGGCTGCTGACCTTTTGTGTCTATAATACATATAGTTTTGTGCACTGTGGTCGCCGACTTACTTTAGTTCACTGTGGTTGCTGATCTTTACATCAGTAGACAGTCATCTGGTTGATGACTTTAATTCAGGTATTTCAGTCCACTGTGGACTACCTGTATTTTAGTATATTGTGGTTGCTGGACTTTAATTTTAGTTCACTGTGGTTGCCGTCCTTTATTTCAGCACACTTTGGTTGCTGACCTTTATTTCCTGAGCCGTAGTAGCCTCCCAAGACGACCAGATCTGCCGTGTCGGCCATGCTGCCCTCTGCTAGGTAATCCTTCTTCACCTTCAGCCAGTGACGCTTACCTGGCTCATACATGCTCTATGAAAACATTGAGTGATTGATTTATTTCACTGGTGATTAATGCCATACAAAAGAATATTTAGTGATAGATTAATTAAGGTACAACATTATTATTTTCAGCACAATTGTGGAATTATGACAAAGAATATTCTGATGAAGAAATTACATTGTGGATAACTGTTTGAATCACTCAAACAATATACAGCATATGATAATATCTGAACTACGGAAATATGACATTGTACTGTCCACGAAAAATTCCTGATCGAAGCAATACCTTGAAAGAAGGCATGTGCAGTAAACTATGCAAGAATCCTAAAATTACAAAATATCAACTTCTCGTTACTGCTCTGGCCAACATTCACGTTCCAAGCCATCTCTTCATTGCACAATGGTAATCAATTACTTTGTTCTTAAGGACACAGATTCCTGAATCTACTTGTTTAGAGGATGAACATATTTATTCATTTGATCAATGGTCTAATCGAAACGTAGTTATATGTCACACTGTGATTATGGAAGGAAGAATTCACAACGGAAAACCATTATTCACACAGGAATGGAATTAGCATGAAATATGGTTCATGAACACGTGTAAAAGCCATTTTCATGTTTGTCTTCAAACATGTACATCGGGTTCTGAAGTGTTCTGTCTTACATTGACATCTTTTAACACCAGGCCCTCCAAGCCCTCTCTGAAAACCTTGGTCATCAGGACGTTCAAGTCATCTGGTTGCTGGAACACACCACAAATATTTCATGGAAGGTGAATAGAAGCATCTGGATTTTCTTCATAACATCACACAAAACTGCAGAGAACTGACCTATCATATGTACTTACTCGACTGATGTTTAATGCCATACTTATAATTTGTTCATTTATACTGTATGCTCAGAGTAAACGACTGACCTTCAACTAGATCCACATTACTGAAGCAAAATTGTTACGTATATATTTCTACAAAATAAAAATTTTAAACCAGTTTATGGTCTTCTCAGCATTAAAATCTGCATTTAAAAGTATTCAAAATCAGAGATAATGAATACTTCTAGGTACACATGTAGTTTACAAGATATCTAATGAGATAATTATGAGACCGCCCATGCTGGAATTTGTCAGATATTGCAGAAAGCTGACTTACTTTGATGTACTGCATTTCTGAGAACATCACATGATTTTTTATCTCTATCATCTCTTCATGTAGAATCTTGCGTCTTTCCTTGATTGGTCTATTTGGAAACAACAGAGCACAATTAAGGTATTTAACACATCAGACTTTTTCAAACAAAAAATACACTAAGTCTATTAACATGGTTAATGTATGGAGAGAAAGCTAATGTTTTTCCATCATTCAAGTCTAATGTATGGAGAGATAGCTAATGTTTTTCCATCATTCAAGTCTAATGTATGGAGAGATAACTAATGTTTTTCCATCATTCAAGCCTAATGGGCCTCTGTGGCTCAGTTGGTTAGCACGCTAGTGAAGCGCAATACCCCAGAAGTCTCCCATTAATGCGGTCACTGTGAGTTCAAGTCCAGCCCATGCCGGCTTTCTGACCAGCCATACGTGGGAAGGCCTGCCAACAACCTGTGGATGGTTGTGGGTTTCCACTGGGCAGAGCCCGGTTTCCTCCTACCACAATGCTGGCAGCCATCATATAAGTGAAATATTCATTGCGAAATAAACCCAATCAAATAAATAAATAAATCAATCAAGTCTAACATGGCTGATATACATGTACTCTTACTATCTGTTTTAAAAGCGCAAATATCCAGATTTCCATCACAGGCTAAAGCGACAATTCATGACAAGCTTATTGTTTCTAGACTATTATTATGATCTTCATTATATCAATATTTGGGGGTCTTTCAATCTCACAATGAAAAATATTAGTACTGTCAAACTGTTGCTTTTTTTCCTTTTGCTAACAAAAATTCTTTAAAATAAACTTGTATTTTGTTTCTATGATTACAGTATGTCACATGATAATAAACCAGAGCAATTGTACAACCACCACTAACACTTTTAAATATGGTAGGTTTTCCATGTGAATTTTTTAAGAACCCCGGAGGGGGGGGGACAACCCTATACTTCTTTCAGAGAATGCAAGAACACACAATCACTCACCTGTCCATTAGATTTTCTCCATTGATATGTAAACAGTCAAAGACAAAGAGACACACATTGGCATCTTTGAAGGCCTCTTTCTACGGAAAACAGAAGTAAAGAGCTCAGAATTAATCACTGCTGTAAGAGTCACTTTAAGGTAATTTGCCACTTCTGGGTGAAACAATTACAATTACATTATGAGAGAATGTAAATATTGTTTACAAACATTCTCTCATAAACATCTGCCTTATTTCACTGGGGTCAGACTAATGTTTGACTGACTCAGAAAATACCCATGAACCTCATGAGGTTTCTCAGAAATTTCAAGTATATTTGCACAGAAGCCAACAAGAGGTGGATTCAAGCACTAGGGTAGTTAGAGACAACCAGTTAGATGGCCATCAATGAGAGGGCCACAAACAACTAGTTTATAAATAATCTTCAAAACACTGTCTTTTGCAAAACAAGTCTGAACTGTAATTATGCATAAAACGGAAAATATTTGCAAGAAAGGCAATGCTATAAATCAGGTGACCAAACTACACAAAGACAAGTGCAAACTCACTTAAATCAATTATTAAACAGGTTATACACAGAACTGTATGAAACCTGCACTGACCTTATGTTTTCCCAGACTGCCAAAGGGGAGGGGCTTAGAGGTCTGGGTGTCAATCAAGAGGACCTCGCTGTCCAGAATGAGGTCATCGCCCGTAGGGAATGCCTTGGGAATGTACTCCTTGAAATGATTCACCTGTGACAGAAAACAATTCTTGTTTCAATCTTACCTTCAGTTTCATCTTTACTTTAAGCAGCTGAATGGCCCCCCGAGCAAAGGACACAAAACTACGTCACTTGTTTCAAGTACTAAAATGCCAATGTGACCTTGAGGTATAATAGGAATGTACCTTATGAAATCAATATCAAGAATGTTAACATGATTGAATGATCTGGTTTTTTCTTTTTTGTTTTACACCAAACTAAAACAATTTTCACATATATTATGGCAGAATGGTTTATGGGTGGAGCAAACACGAGTGCCCTGGGTAAACCATTGCCCCTGGATAGGGTGCCGATGTGGCGAAAGCTGGATTCAAACGTGGCCTCAGTGGTCAAAGGGCTGACAGTTACCACTGTGACCATCAGACCCAGCAAAATCAGGCCTACAAAAAACACAAAACTGGCAACACAACAATTTATAATCACAAACCTTATGTGGTAAGACTGGTTTCAAGCTGCGACTGAAGTACTGGAAATCTGCCCCTTTTTTGTGAAGCTGGACTCTTTCTCCATCGTACTTGATCTCCGCGTAGAATCCATTTGGACATTTCTTCATAGCCTGCTCAACTGACCGACAAGCCTCTGCCTACATGTAATAAAATAATGTGACGATTTGTTTAGCTCATAGGTGTTTCATTCATACCTAACAATTTTTTTTTGTTCACTCAGCCATTAAAGGGATATGGTCACCCAAATATTAGGTATTTTAGCGTTATTACAGCATGACATGAGAATTAGGTAGTTTCCTCAAGAAGTAAGTTACAAGTTTTTCGTTTATCCCACCCCCAGCATTGTTTGTTAAGTGAATGTTTAAAAAAAACAAAAAAAAAGAAAACTGAAAAGTCTGCCAGAATATTCATATGAGAGGCTGTCAATTCACTTGGCAAACTTCATATACACACAAACATGTCTGATGACACGCGTAAGAGAAAGATTTACGCCTTGCTTGTAATAGGATCGGCCAAAAAGAGGTGTAAAAGAGAGCTCAGCAGGTTGACAAGCAAGTTTAGTGTTGTAATTAATGGTCATTTGTCGCAAAATTACATTGCTTGATAGGAGAGTGCAAATGTTGTTGTTGTCGTTGTGGCGTTGTTACATTGTCGAACATGGCTCGCCCTCTTTGTGTTGAATTCAAATAATGACGGAACTTGTCCCAACTGGTACAACCTACATATTCAATGAATATTTTTTATGTAAACGTGACTGATTTAGTTTATGAACAAACTTCAAAACTTTGCTACGAAACCACAATCAGAATTTGTTTCAAAATCCAAATTTTGGGCAACCATGTCTCTTTAAAGGGGCTGAAGCTGCATCTCCTGCTGTGATCATTTATTTATTTCATTGTTGTTAAGCCCCGTATCCACAATGTTTTCACTTATATCATCACAGTCAGTATTACAGGTGGAGGAAAGTGGAGATCCCAGGAAAAACCATGGACCTTTGGCAAGTTACCAACAGAATTTCACACATGTGACATACAGCTACGCGAACCATACCAATGGAAGACAAGTGGGCTGTAATGAACGTCAGACTGGACAAGCTGCCTCATAAGCATCGTCAACTGCTTCTTATCAATATGGTACCACAAACAGTGACAGCAGGATTTTCCTGATTGTGACACAGGCTTACCAGCATGGGCAACACTGGAGTCATAAGGGATGCTCGTACGCTCAGCTTTTTAGACATTCCAGGTTTGCTCTCATTCTTGTTCGCCAGGACACGATCTACGACATCTCGTAGATTCCGTGAGGCCTGAAAAGCTGCATAAGCATTTTCATCCAGTCCGTCAAGTCTAGGGGAAAAAAAATCAAATTAAGATAGTTGGCTTCTCATTTACTTTTCTGCAGTGTTAAAATCTAGTTAATATACTAGGTTCACATTAACAAATTTTGTAAATTAGTTATTTTCAATACTGTCTGGAATACAGTGTCACACACTGAAATGATCAGGCATGTAAGAAATAAAAACATTCATGAAATTGAAAACGCTGATTGACATTTAGAGAACTGTTCGTGGAATATCCTAATCTGATAAGATGAATAACGTTACCACAGTAAATTTATAGCTTAATCTGATACTTAAGTGAAATGAAATAATAGAAAACAGAACAGAAAGCCTACATGTGTTTGGCACCAGCATTTATTCTGATGTCATGTTTTATCAGCCTGACAATCATCTTCAAATCGTTTCCTGTGCTCCTGCAAATAAAACATCATGTTCCTCAATCACAACAGAATTAATGAAGTATGGCTTAATGACAGCAGAGTTTTCTCCCTTTATTGTCAACATATTACAACACATTGGACCAAATCTTTGAGTTTCAACTTCGTTTATCTTCAGCCTAACATGTCCTCCTTTTGAATTATCTTTCAGTGCAAGTTTACAGAACTCTTCCCCACTTGTCATGCATTACAAGAAGTGAATAATCTGTCATATCATTATCGACAAGCTACTGTACCAGTAACATGTCGACCCATTGGCATTATCATTTACTGATTTAGTTGTTGTTTAAATTGTATTCTTCGTCACTTTTGCCGTAGCAGACATTTTTTTGGTTGGAGTAAACCAGAGTTTCAGGTATTAGCCACTAAACTTTCCCAACTTTTTTTTTCGCCAAGACCTGAAAGAGAATCTTGAATTAATGTAAGAATGCAGAAATGAGCTGTGTCATCCACTTTTTGTCACCAACGTCTAAAGAAGAACGAGAACTGGGGAATCTAAAAAGTCCCAGTAAACCACTGGGGTTGAACTTACAACTCCTCTGCCAGCTGTTGAGAACTGAGTACTTCAACACTGTTGACATATTTAAACACAAATTACATGTAGGTCAATGAATTTTAAGGAAATCAATATTTCCACAAGCAAACATGCATTCACATATGAATGCCTCCTACCAGGTACGTGAATTTGCATGTAAATCACAGAAACGTTCTCTTACTTTTTGGCGATTCTGGTGAGAATGCTCTGTTGGTCCTCTTCTTTGGTAACCCCAGCTAATTCCTCTAAGAAGCTGTTAACCTGTCAATCATACATGTACAGTTGTATTACCACCCAACTACTTTGTGTAGTAAAGTATACTGTTGCTATACAACCCGCCATCATATACATCTAGCCATTCTGTGTAAAACACTCCGGTCAGGAGAATAGCTTTAATTTATTAGTAGTTAAGAATGTATCTCTCACATGATGGTGGCACTACAGCTCAGACAAGAGGATTGATATGAACATATGTCTTGAGTGGAAAAAACTTTGTCCAGGTTCCCCTTGCAACACCTGACACAAACTGCTTGAAATGGATAAGCCGGACAGCGATTCGGTCACATGACCTTAAATGTTGCAGCAAGTCTTAAGCAGAGTTATTCCTTTCTCCTCACTAGCACAATATATTGTGCAGGGATGTATTGGACTCTTAATATCAAATGAGTGAACATTATTTTATTGGAGTTCAACGCTATACTTTCGTTATACTATATTTTTCACTTATGCGACACTGGTCAGGTGAACAGGTGGCGAAATGTTCCGTAGTAAATCACTGCCCTTTGCCAGGCACCTGGCAACCTTCTAACATAGAGCAACGGCCAAAGCAACCAAAACTGGATTGGAAGAGGACGCCTTAGCGGTCGAAGGCCTGACAGTTGCAGCAAGCCTGTGATTTAACCAAGCCAGCAGGGCACCTTTGAATCTATTTTTTTTTTTTTTTCTTTTGTGACTGGCGCTATACATCGAACTCAAGACTCTTCTTCTGGCTTGAAAGAAGCTTATCCTCTGACGGAAACTCTGAGGAGAAACTGTTAACCAATATCTCATCAACGTCCTACACTCATAACTGCAGCCCTTCCAGCTGGAGATGCATGCAAACCTCAGGGGTTTTACATGTCACTGTGATCATCAGCCACAGCTTCACACCCCATCTTTATGTGCACTTTTAACTAACATGCTAATACCTACCTCTTGCAATGATAAAGTGCTTTTCTTTGGTACTGGGATAACTTTGTTCTGTTCAAAGAATATCCGCACTGTTTCTGCAACATCACCCTGTCAATAATAAATGACAATGTAATAATAGATAAAAACGATACTGCAGCAACAGATAAAACATATTTTTAAGATAAAATTCAAACAAAACTTTCAAGTATCAACAATCAGTACTTTTCTAACACCATACACAGTCAAAGCAGTGATATTTTAGGAAGGCTAAACTAGACAGAGGTATTTAATAGGGACAGTAGTACTTAATCAGATCTTTTGCATAGAAGTGCAGGAATACATGTGATTTTCTCTCACCTGTTCTAAATCTTCCACCATGTCCTTTAATTTAGTTCCAAACACCTGAAGTACACGAATAAGACACATAAGTAACCACCTCTACCTAAATGGATGAACAAATCTATCAAACTGTTTTTGAAGAACATGTGAAGAGCTTGTCACCTACTATACATCAGAGAACAAAATCAAAGTACCAACTGTTGACTTATATATGACATCAAGTTAAATGCTGTTCTGCAAACAAAACCATAAACACCAAAGCAAAATGTATTTCAAGATCTGACCTCCACGAAATTTCATTTTCAGTAATGCTTCTTTCACAAACAGTGCTGTCTACGTTACAATGCCCCAAAGAAAAGTTATTAAATATTAATTTACAAAGAATTTTACAAATGGGCTATGTCTTCAGACAGTTAACTTCTAAATGGTAAACAAAATAAGGTTAACACTGGAGTATTAGGGGACTTAAAATGGCTACTGCACTCACCTGACTGTAGAGCTTCACTAGTTGTTTGTTGTTCAGGTTATACACACTTTTAACCACACCCGGTAATAAGAGTTTCATCAATAGGTAAACATCGCCTCGGAAACCATCTAAAAATTGAATTACATTTTATTACTGGTATTTGTTTTGATTGGTGTTTTAAGCTCTGTTCAAGAATACTGTGCTTCCCACAGTGATATCCCCTTATCAAGTTTTGCTTGCATTTTGAGGAGAGGATGACATAATTATTTCACATGCTTACAAGGTGTTTACTCCAGCATATTCTGAGGGCATTATTTTCTTTAGACTAAAAAAATTACAACTTTTGCAAAGCCATGAAACTGGCGCACCAAAGCATTGTAGTTTTGTCTCCAAAATGATGAATAAATTCCACTGAAAGTTGCCCTGAAAAGGTACAGGAATTAACAAATGACCTCTGACATGTTACTGTCTAACTTTCTTACTTGTGGTCTAAAGATATGCACACAATCTAGACGAGCAGTCTTCAACTGACATTGAACTGTGTACACAAAGCATTATCAACATATTGCCACCCAGGCCTCAGCAAATAAGAGAGAAGAGGAATCCACAACTTCCTTGGTCAAGATTGGCATTGAACCAAAACCTCATGTGAATGAGTGATTATTGCTTACGGCCACATTGCACCTCGTGCCCTATTATTAACAGACAAGCATTTTGGCAAACTGCTTGTGACCCATTTCCCACTAATTACTTCAGACAGGAATTCAACACATGATTTAATTCTGCTCAAATTTCTCACCTCCACTACTTCCCTTTTTCAAGTAGTTGGAAACGAGCTGTGTTTTCCCATTGTAGCTGTTCTCTTCAGCAATGTCTGCACACAACCGTCGAAACTGTCGAAAAGAGTTGTCCTTCTCTTCGAATTCAGATTTCCCGTTTTCTCCACCAGATGGAGCACCAGAAGATACATCATCATCAACGTCATCTACAGCTAAAAAATGTAGCACTCAACTCTTCATTTAATATTAAAATGATAATGCTAATCAAATTACAATCACTGTTTAAGGAATGCATACGACAGATATGATTTCCAAAACCCATAAATCAAGACCACAGATTTGTTTAGTTCTGCAAAAATTGAACAGAAAACAACCTGTAATGTAATGTTTTGAAGGAAAAGACCATGTCCAGTAAATACTCCCGCTTGACTATCATTTGTCAACAGTATTTACTTTCTTTTCTGTATTTATTTGATAGTGAAATGTGAACTGTAGATAATTTTCCAGATGTGACTGGTAATAATTCTACAGCTGAGGGAAACCAGGAAAACCTTGATACACCTCACAGAGAAATAGAAAAAACTTCTGAAAATATCAGGAAACACACTCGTCAACAACATATTTAACACAGCTGGGCATACTCTTGCCTACTTATATATTTAGACCTACTGACACTACGTATTCAAGAGCTGGGTATATACCTGTCTGTACTTGCATATTTACACCAACTGATACTATGCGTTTAACAGAGCTGGGTATACACTTGTCCCCCTTGCATATTTACACGTACTGACGCCATGTGCTCAACAGAGCTGGGCATACACCTTTCAACTTGCATATTTACACGTATTGACACTATGTATTCACCTGAGATGGGTCTAAACCTGTCTCCTTGGATATTTACAGGTCTTGACACTGCATTTAACAGAACTAAAAACACAACTGTCTACAATGGTTCATGCATTAACTTCTAGACAGAGAGAAATCTCTAGCCACCCGGACATCACATTTATGGCTCACCTGTAATAAAACCAGCGCAGTAAAATTACCTGCTTTTGTGGAGTTTTCAGCTGAGGTTGTTACTTCAGTCTTCGCTTCTTTTTTCGGTGTTACAGCTTTAGGCAGTTTTGGTTGACCAGCAGCTCTTTTTTTCTGTGGTGAGCTTTCAAAAAACTCTGAAGAGCAAAACAAAAGCAAAATGTCGTCCACATGTTGAAAAGAATTTCTTCAATTATATGTATGGCTACATTATTAAAAAAAATCAATAGTTACATCATTTACAAATGAAGTAAACACAGACACAGATTGAGTATCGAACTTTAGGCTAGCAAAGGGTAGTTTGACACAATTTAACAGCCCTTGAGACATCCATAAAATAGAATATATTTATTATCAAAATTATGTCGTAATGCAAACACACAGCACTTCAACCATACATGAGGAAGTTACCTTTGATCAGTTTGTTAACCAGCTTCTTGTCTTCGTCTTGCAAGTCTGTAAAACCTTCCAAATCATCAGGTTCCTCAATTATCTTTGTCGTTGCCCGGGCTCTTTTAAACGTTTCAAAGATGCATGCAGGATGATGCCACTGTTTCATATCACCGCCACCATCTCCGAAAGGGTTGGGGACAACTTTTCCTATCCTCAGACTTTGCTTGGCTATCTTTTGTTTGCACTTTTTACAGCTTGAAGTACCTAACTTTGCATATCCAATAATGAACTTGTTTTCAGCCATGATAAAACTAAAAAAGCACCAATCGCAAACTAGCAACCTGTATTTACCAGATGGGTACTTATCTCTCCAATAATATGGGTATTTGTGGTCAGAGGTCTGGAATGGGAAAGAGGGAATCAAGCTAGATCTGAACGGATGGTCCACTGGACTGGCAGTCCTCAAATACTCCTGATCATGGATATGTCTTACACAGAGCTTTAAGCTCTGCCACAATGAAGTACAAATCTGTCTGTGACGAGAAATCATTCACCTTTCCAGTAGCACTCAATGCCATCTCTTCATTTTGACCTGTGAATTAAAAAGAAAACTTTAAAACAAGAAAGAACGACTGGATGAAAGGCATATCACTAACCACCAGTGTGAAATTAAACACAAAATGCTGGTGGTTCATTTATTAAAAACAATTAATGATGTTTTTATAGAGTAGTTTCATTAGATTTTAGGGCAGTGTGAAGCTTGTCTCTTGGACATAACGTCACCATCTAAAGTCACACCAGATACCTCACTATAGGACTACGGGACAACATGTCACTTTGGTAAGTGTGTCATATTACCAAAGGCTTTCAGAATGGTCTTGGAAATACCCCAATTGAAATGATGTTTGATACAACTTATAGTAGTAAGATCTTCATTTATTGCAGGTAACTCAGTCAGTTAACAATGAACAAGGTACTGACTACACCACAACACTGAAAAGAATGTTTTATTCTTCAAGGTTGGAAGGTAAGAAAAAATAGACAAAAAGAGTCCCAATCAGCAGGGGAACCAGGGTAGTATGAGAGGGTCCATCACCAACCCCTTCCCATATTGAGCACAAACCAAGTGTCAGACAAAAAATTAAGGTTCACAGATCATTTTCTTTACAATGTCTTCACAAACTGCTGAGGCATCTGCATAAGATTTTTAAACTGAGAAATTCTGGCTTTAGTTTGGAGCCATCTACATGTATGGCTGAACAAAGTTTTGCCAAACCTAAGATAAATTACAGTTCACTCCTTTTTTTCCTGTCAGAGCCCATAGGTCATTTTACCACAACCCTTTCAACCTTTCCCCTCGCCCAGGTGCAATGACGTGTCTCAAGTGAACTCTCTTTTTCTGTTTCAAGGTTCATCCCGGGTGTTTATTTTTAGCAGTTGCTGTGGGATTCCCCATGTGGTTACTTGAAACACATCCCCACTATGTGCCTTTACATCCTCCCACTGGTAAAAATAAACAACTTACGTCGTGCATACCATAGGATGACACAGAAAAAGATACAAAACATTTCTGCCTCTTGGATAACGTTCATGGTATTGTAATGCTTTTTGGCAGAATCAAATAAGTTCTGACATGACCTTATGGCCAAATGTTGTAATGAATAAATGAAGTCACGTGCAGTGGCGGCCAAGCACTGGTGACGTGGAATCTAGAGAATGGTAATCAATCTCAGTACCTTCTGCATGGAGGCCGTAGATATAGACTGTTAGCAGTGTAGATTTGTGCAGGCTTTTTTAAGTCAAAGAAGTGATAGGAGAGAGCAAAAGAGCCATGGCAGAAGCAAGTATGGGTCGGTGAGGAGGTAAGCATCAAACCGACGCAGTGTTTCAATTAGTGGCATCCATAGCGTTGTAGTATATACGTGAATGCCATGCATATACTTGGCTAAGCACATTCAGGCTACATAAGTTACATATTCTGTTTATTTTATCAGTATTCCTCCATCTACCTATCTCAATGGCTAAGTGATGGTTTGAAGTTCTAAATTTTGTCAAACATTTCCTCCAGAGAGAAATGAGGTATCTTTCTAACTGGCGAGTATTTTTGTACAGACATTAAATGACTGCTTTCGGGGACAAAGTTATCTGAGCATTCCAGGTTTGAAGGTAGGCCTACTGATCAATTAATCTTTGTCTGGGCTGCTGCAGATTTTAATATTATGAAAATTTTCAAAGTTCTGTTCTTCCCACACATCATTCATACCCAAATTTTGGAAAATATCTCGCATATACTATCCATCGATGTTCATAAGACCCTGAGACAGTATCTGATAGACGATTTTATAAAATGCGCAACTCAGCTTACATATATCTTTTATTTACCTAGTAATAGCTGCCCCCCAAAAAGCAACCATTCCCTTTTCAACAGCAACACTCAAGTTTTCTCCCTGTTACTATAACTGAATAATGGTGGTCTGACATGTATTCTGTCTGTTTTAATTATTTGGGACATAACCAAAGGGGCCTCTGAGCGAATCGCAACTGAGTACTGAGTACCTTTCACAACACATGTCAAAAGCTAGTCATCTCTAACGCGCATGTGCGATGACCTTACCACAGGCCAGACATGTTAATCCGCTGTTACAACAAAGCTAGAGTCCTGCTGCGTCGGTATCATACATTGAACACTTTGAAGGGCCCAAGTTGTGCCTCCTTCTATTTTACCTCCATGCTTGGACTAAGCAATTTCGGGAGTGAGAAACTTGCAATTCTAAGATTTCATAAAGAAAATAAAATTGATTTCAAACTGACATGGCAACATTTAAAAAAGACAGTGTACATGAAATTCCTGTTTTAAGGAGGTTTTTGTTTAGTTCTTTTGCCTTGTTTTTACATTGTCACAATAGTTTGGAACTTCTAAAGACTTAGACAAGTAGTCTCGAAGTGAAAACTTGAAATGGCCTACTACACTATACAACAACAACAATGAATGTTTCAGAGGAAAACACCACAAATATTTAGGACATCGGATCCAGTGCAATGGAGAAAATCAACTTAAGCGACAAACAAAGCAATTTCAAACTTTTACCATCGAAGGTGCAAGGCAATGTCATCCCTGATGTCTGAGTTTATGGTAGAAGAATTCATGCCGTGCACCTGGTGTAGTATAGAACTCGTACCTTGCGTGCCTCTACAAAACAAGGAGCACAAGGTACGAGATGCCAAGCGGAAGAGCAGGTGCGTGCCACCTGGTGGAAGTGCTTTGTTGTAAATTAGGGGGGATAATATATGCTTTAACTTTTTTGTGGCTCACGTGTCAATAGATTTATAAAACGTCCTCCTCTGTGAAATTTGTGAAAGGGCTGACAATTTAATTTCTTCATTCATGCCAAAGCCCTGCTATAAATAACATCTTCAGTTATCTGCACGGTTTATTAAGCTCTTCTGTAAGCGAAATTAAAGTCAAACACATCAAGTTTGCTTGTCTTCGAAGTTCTTTAAGTGTATTTATTTTATATTACTTTATTGGTTAATTTTTTATGTACGAGTATTACAACATGACCGTTTAAAGTGTTGTTAAAGATTTTTTTTTTTTTTAAATTTTTCTCATCCGACAAACATATTATGCAAGCAGGGATACTGTATACCTCTCTGTATCCGGTGGATTTTAAATCAAACACCCCTGGCCTAGTAATATTGTAAGGGTAGAGCTGAGGCTTGGTGTTCATCGGAGTTAAATACTTTATACATTGCAATCTGTTTTTATCCAAGCGTCTGGTCTGACTCGACAGATGTCACGTGACCGAAACAGATCTGTCCGCCATATTGGTTTTGTATGGAAGCAGGTTTCCGGACGCCTCAGAGAACAAAAAGGTTTATTATCGAAGCCTGCTGTGATTAATTTATTGAACTATGGTCTTGAGAGGGGAGATTTAATGTCTCGTCAAGGTATTGGGGAGCGAAATACACACCCTTGGTGCTGGTAAGTGGGATTGTGAGGTGTAATTTTGACAAATCTGAGCGTGTGTTAGTGGTGAAAATATCCACAGAATCGTGAGGGTCTCTCAAGCCTTCAAACAGAGGGGAGAGAAGATGTAAAATTGTATTTCCGGGAATGTCAGATAAAAGACCACATAAGTAATCCATAGTGCGAATATTTTTAAATGATTTGGAAGCTGTAGAGGACGGTCATATGCGTGTTGGTAAGAATGTAATCGATGCACGCCGTGATGTTTTGCAACACGACGTCAGCATCCCCCCTCCATTGCAGAAATGAAGCCGACCCAAGCTGTCCTCGAAGTGCTTGTCCACTCCGAGTTGTCAATTTTTCCCTTAACATGGCATATATGGACACATTTATGTACTTAATACCTCGATGTATGACTGCTAATTGTGTACCGAGGTTGTGATTGCTTGATCTGTGGTGTTAACTTCATGCGAGTGAGCTCTCTCTGGGTTGACAAGGCTGGCTTTGTTTACACAAATGGCTGCAACCCGCATCAGTGGGTGACTTCAGATGTCAACGCCAGGCTCCCTGTTACGAGCTTTTGCGCTCTCCAGGGAATGGTGTATGCAATTAGTAGATTGTGTAATGTACATGTAAGTATTATAGTGTTTTAAGACATTGAAAGAAAGCCAGCACTGCAAAACTTTGAAGGGTTGATCATTGTGACAAAGGCTATTGTCAGTCCAAATTGGTGTAAAGATTGCCTGGGAAAGCAGGGTGAGAACAAAGCCATTTGGCTGAATGGACAAGGGTGGATGCCGTTCTCTTTTGGTTGTTTGATTTTCTGTGTTGCATTTGGAACAAAAAAATTAAAGACTTGTGGCTTTAGCATTCACTTGCAGAGGTGAACTTGTCAAGGTTGGTTATTGGCACACAAGGGTATAATTTGTCTCCTGTACTCAGGTATTATTATTTACAATATTATTTTCGAACAGTTTGCTTTTAACATTACAGGAGCCAGTTCTAGCATGTCTTCAGCAGATTTAGTGACCTATTTGGACAAATGCTTGAAATTATGTGGACCTCATGTCGGTATAAAAGCTTGTAAGGAGTTACCTGCTCATTCAGTTCCACTGCATGCGCGTTAGATTCTCCCTGAATACACATAAAACTTCTAAATTCTGAATATGAAATATTTCAGAGCATTTAGCCACAATCTCTACATAGCGTTACTGCACCATTCTCATGTAAAATTTATTCAAAGTGGAAAATATGGACAGCTGGCTCATGCTGCCATGATTTTTAAATCTGTGTCAATGAGACGCGCATGGTCAGTGTGGGTTGAACTTTCCATGACATATCTTGAAATTTACATCTGCACTAAATAAATCTACCCCTTCAATCAATTTGCATGAAGGTCAGCCACACATTCGCATACATGTAAACCAGGTTTATTTAGGTCAAGTTACAAATGTTAATTATCTTGGATTTACTGGTTGTAAAGGCTACAGAATGGGAAAAATTGGGCAGAAAAATAAGGAATATTTTGGTGAAAGTAGTTTATCTCAGTTATACCTTGTTCATGCATGTCTTGGTTCATTTTGAAAGGATTTTCGTACCGCGTTAAGCTATTTCTAAATACCGCTATTTTAACCTGCATAGCTCCTTGGCTATGACCTACACCTAACCCCATAATAACGATCACAGCCGAGATCCTTGGCTATGCATGTGTGTATTTTCCTCTCAAAACATCAGTAAGTCAGGTAGTAGTTAGCAGATATTACCCAATAAATGGATCAACCAAATCCTGAATAAAATAATCCCATCTGTATTGGTCTTTCTTACAGTATTACATCATGGCATGTTTTTATTCACAAGTAATGAAAACATTCATCAAAATGAAAACCATGAAATCAGTGTTTCTGATTTTTTTCTGTATACTTTACAAAATTAAGGATCTACTGTTCCTTAGAAACACCTGGTTTCAAGAAAGCAATGTCAAGGGCTGCATTTTAAAGTATAGTTATTCGCAACTGCTTCCATATACTGCTAGTATTTGTGCTCCAAGCAAGGTACCCCCTCTCAAACTGAAGCCCACCATATTGCTGTATAGCCTCATTTTGGAGTTTACTGAAGCGGCCTAGGGTGTGTAGCTTTTGCACTATAGCTCTCCTTCAAGTAGCATGTATCAAAAAGGAGAGCTCCTGTATTCTGTATTTAGCTTGTCCTATCCAAGTGATATATGTAGCTCACTCAGAAGATTTCAGGGCAGTAATTTTACACACATGGTAGGAGAGTGATCGCTCACCCAGATTCTGCTCATTGCAAGACCTGGACCAAGCATAAAAGCTATAAACAGGCATCTAGGTGAATATTTGCCACATTTATACATTTATGTACATAATGATTTAATAATAATCTTCATGCAGCTGTTATGGAGCGTGGCTTCTGCTTTCAGTAGCTGTTGACAGTTTCGGAGCGCAATGACCCAAGAGCTTCTCGCAGGTGCAGTAGCTGTGAGTTCAAACCCTTCTCATGTTGGCGTCCTTTGTAGCCGTAAACGTCTATCAGCTATGTGCAGAGAGTTGTGGGTTTTCCCTGTTCTCTGCTCTTTCTTCTCACCGTAATTCTGGTGATCACATATCAGTGGCCTATTCTTCAACACAGTATATGTAGTGTAACACCAGACAAATGAATAAATGGTTCAATCCATTATCAAGGATGCACAGACCCTGGATTCCAGAGGCTCATTTTTATGGTGTGTGCTCAGATATTTGATTATGTCTGAGGGCTTCATTTACTCCGTAATCATCCATAAATATAAATAGACTTTGAAAATCAGAGTATCTCAGTTTTCTGCAGTAGTCCTTTTAATTTCATCAGAATAGAATGTCAGTGTAGAGTCATCCTCCTGGCCCCACACTTATTATGATATGTATCAGGCAAAGGAAGTGAGTTTGAGGATATAGATAAGCAGTCAAATGAACAAATAAGTGCTCCCCTCCCCTCCCCAACAGGGGGACAAAATGACAAAATTAACATGGGAGAGATAGGGCAATTCGAGTGAAAAGTGCAAATGAGACACACTGATTTCAAGTCATGGGTAAATCTATGCCCCTGGCATTGATTAGTCACTTGCTATTGTCCTTGTATAACAAATAGCATGTCATTCCAAGGTATTGCCGATTTCAAGTGTAACAAAGGGCTATTAGTAAATTATACAGAATGAATGGAAAAATGTGTATTCAGTTGAGACAGTGGTGCAGCAGAAAAGGTTTGTAACCAGGGTGTGAGCTCATGAAATTAGTATCCATTCTGATTGGATAGATTCAACCTGAACTGTCTCGATCTAAGGACCGTGTATTTGAATCGACAAAGAAAATGTATGGAAACAATCCTCTTTCCTGGTGTAACAAACCTTGATGTAGTTGGTTTCCTTATACATAAAATGAACATATGGACATGCAGTATTCTGGTACAAAAGTTATTACATCCTGCCCCTGGGCGAGGCAACAAATTCTCGTTATGTAGTATGGTGAGTTTTTGACAGCTTGTGTTTGATAGATTATCAGTATAAAAGCTCAGTTAGCAGAAGTCCAATATTGTTTATTTTATGGTGTGTACAGTGTAGACTTCATTGTGGCTGTGAGATTTCTTAGTGTCATTAAAATATTGGATTTATTGAATGGAAAGGAGCATGTGGAAATATATGGAGGTCTGTTGGAGGTCCATGGATAGGACAGTGCATGGTGTCTGGGTGACAGTTATTGGTTGACCGGACTTGTGCGACTGTTTGTGGCATGCAAAATTTGTTGAAAATCACCCATCTTCCACCAGTATGGTGTGCATTCATGTATTTGATTGTTAAGTGGGAAAATTTGACAATAAATTATGAAAGGTTGATGGTGTACTTGGTGGCATTGCGGTTTCCCCCACCCATTAAGGTAACTGCCATCGTGTGAGAAATTCTGGTGTAACACTGGAAATCCTTACACAAAAAAATCCCGACTTTCACTGTCAAGGCCTGTATATGCAGCCAGAATTAGCTCTGGCATGCCAGGTGGTACAGGGACACATGTACTTGTTGTAACAGTCGCAGTACACATTTCTCTGAATCCCATCATCTTATGGAGGATGT
Source organism: Acanthopleura granulata (assembly GCA_016165875.1). NCBI lineage: Eukaryota > Metazoa > Mollusca > Polyplacophora > Chitonida > Chitonidae > Acanthopleura > Acanthopleura granulata. The sequence continues at coordinate 26,119,481 of JABBOT010000080.1, read as the reverse complement.
TATTAATCTGCCATTTCTTCTGATGGTTTATGAATAATACATGTACATACATACATCATGTCTAATAGCGGATAGGTACAAGATTTGCCTCTATGATATGCATGTATACTCTGCAGCTGTGTGATAATTACCATTGTCCCTTCAGTCTTGGTCTGAAAATATTACACCCCAAGAAAGTCCTGATAAAATTAGTGATGATTGTCTCCTTGTAATAAATGTGTCATACGCATGTGGGTCATTGATATGAAATTTGAGTGTACTTGTGTGACATACGTAGTTGAGCACATAGTTGTGAAGGTGTAATCAGCCAGCTGTCTTACCTTTGAAAAGACATCTGTCACTTTCAGTTCAAGTTGTTCTATTTCTACTTTCTATATTAAAAGGACAATGTCGTGAATGGCGAATACATTTACTAACCATGTGGTGACCTCTCTGTTTGCTGGTAAAGGGACATATATCTATTCAGTCTGAATAAAACAGCCTTTGATTTGTATTGACCCCATAAGTCATGTGGTTGTATAGCTATAAAGCTTTATAAAGAGAGATCTACATCTGGCCCGGACATGCATGTACCCTGTAACACATAGTGTGTCCGAGGAACAGGTACAGTTAGGCAGTGGCTATTGTTCCTTTTTTTACATTCTGAGAAAATGCTTTTTATAAATTCCAGTTTTGGTACTTTCACATAAATGAGCACAGTGGGTACTGTGATAACTGTAGGAAGTAATTCCTTTTAGGATAGCAGCTATAATGTATTTGATTTACTTTTCACCATATCAAGGGAATTTGTTTATGAGCAAACATATTTTTCAACAAAAAATGTCACAAAGCTCTGACAGTGTAATATTCTGTCTGATTCTATTTTGATGATAAAAAAATGTGTGGATGTAAGTCATGTCAACCGGTATGAGATTCACACAGGCTTAACACTCACTGGATGTTCAAATTCTTCTCAAGTAGAGCTGCTACTAGGTCATTATATTTGAAAGCATAATTAGTATCTACATTGAAACATGGCTTCAAAATAAATTAAAGCTGTTATCCATACAAAATCATATCGTCCAAATCAACTTCTAAATGCCTCTGAAAGATCTGTTTAGTAGTAGTAATAATAATAATAATATCTTTATTTTCAGAGGGTAACAAACTGAATCAATATGTCAGTATTGATCTCCCCTGAGGCCCTCCATTCACTCACACAATCATTCGGCAGTCACATGGGTAAAAAAATTACACATAGCATTAATTTGTTCAAAGTTATACATATGTGTGTGTATATATATATATATATATGTGTGTGTGTGTATGTGTATGTATACAAAGATACAAGGCTTTACTATGTGTTTGTCACTTCCTGCCACTTTTGGTGCAAATTTTTAAAAGATTTAACTGAGGAGGCAGATTGCACGGATTCAGGAAGATTGTTCCACTGAACAGCCACAGAGTCTGACAGGCTTTTCTTGAGGCCTGTGTGTGTTTTACTTGATTGCTTGTACATGACCTGAGACATGATGGGGCTATTCTCTGAATGGGAACAACTTCTTCATATAGTCAGGGCATTGGTCATATAAGGATTTGTAAATAGTGAGATTTTTTTGGTGTATAATAATTTCATGTATGGTCTTTAAGATTAACATTTCAAAAGTTTCTGTTGATGATTTATTGTTACATTTGTCTAGGATGAGTTTTGCAGCAGTTTTTTGAAGTATATATACTCAATCAAGTAGGCCTTTGGAACAGCTGCCCCAAATTAGGACGGCGTACATTAAATGACGAAGAATATAACTGTTATAAAATAATAGCCTTGTTTTAAATGGAAGAAAATACTTCTGCCTCCTCAGTGCTGACAATAGCTTAGACACAGTACTGCGCACTGAGTCAGCGTGACTCTGCCATGAAAGTGTACGGTCTATATGCTTCAGATTTTGTACAGTTTCAATTGTCTGGCCATTAATCGTGACATTGAGTGAATGCTGTTGACAGTTTTTTAATTTCTGGGCTGTTCCGATAAGGATGGACTTTGTTTTGGACACATTAAGAAGCATTGTGTTTTCAAAGCACCACTGATTAATAAGTTCCATGGTAGAGTTAATGCTGATTGAATTTCGGATAAAGAAAGCATTGTACATTGTGGCGCCATCAGCATAAAACGCAATGTCGCAGCCGGAAACATTCATTAACAGTCATTTAAGAATATTATGAATAGTAAAAGGCCAAGAATAGAACCCTGGGGTACTCCTGATTTGACATGTAGAGATGAGGACAACTTGTTATTGATACTAACTTTTTGTGATCGACATTCAAGGTAAGAAGTTATCCATTTCATTGTTAAGTCGGTGAATCCATGTATATTTAATTTTTTAAGAAGAATCTGATGGTCAATAAGGTCAAAAGTCTTTCTGAAGTCTTTCTTGTTGTTTAGGAGATTGTTGTTGGAGATGAACTCATAGAGATAATTACATGCGTGGTGTCAATTAATCATGTCAAACTTGTAAGTTGAAGTAGATGTATGAAGTGATGGAAAATGTTGATTTGAGGGTACATGTATTTGTTTCGCAATATTTTATCTTACTGCCAAAATGAGGTGAAGTGTTTCCTGCAGTTAAAAACCTGACTGCCTTCATATCAGGGTACAATAAAGTCTTCATTCACCGATCAACTTTATAAATAAAAATATACATGAATCAAATGGATTGCAGTAAATTGTTGAAGGACAAAATGATAAAGTGTATGTGACTATTAACCCTTTCATTGCTATATAGTGTAGTATTAGTGTGGGTAAAAAAATACATGTACCTAAAAAAAAAAAGTGATCGAAAATGTTCATGCTTCACATGAATGAAGACCTTTTGTGTCCACTGACTCCCCATGAGGAAACATTAGATTTTGTGCCCTGTGTGATGAAAATGTCCATGGGTTATCTTCAGTCCAAAGATGGTTTGTTACAGATTACACTAATGCTGATTAGAACTACCTTGGCATGTTTACCAACTGCTTCAGTTATATTGTTTGTGTGCCTTGAAATCAAAACAAGTAATAGACCATAATCTCTCTTCTATTACGTGTTGTGTGTACAGGTACATGTAGGCTTAGCTGCGATGGAGTAGCCTGGCAGACAGTGATCACCACTGGTAAATCAAAATTCTCTCACACAGCTGATTTTTTCATGGCAGAGAGAGTTGACAGAATGACATGTTGTAGCTATTATATTTGCTGTTTTGTTTTTTTATTTCATTCAGAGTGGTCCTCATATGTTATGATGAATCATGATATCTAATACATAGTAAAGCATGCTGCCCAGTAGAGTGCTAACTAACATCATCAAACTCAGCCATGGATCCTGATTTCTGGTGCCAATTCCACAAAGCCATTTCAAAATTTAAAAGATCATCACAGCGCTTAGTTTTTGACTTCATGAGGTGAAAATTTGACACATTTTTCTGATGATAATGTGGATGATGTGATCAGATTATAATCTCTAGAGCCTAAAAATAAGCCCTGAAATGGTATTTGTAATTCTGACTTAAGTCACAATTGGCTTTGTTGAATCGGTCCCAGATACTAAGCAGTAGATCCAGATTTCTGATACCCAGCGATAGATCCTGATTTCTGATGCTTTTCTCAGTAATGTTTGCTAATTGTTATAATACATGCACAAACTGTTGTAAACTATTTGCGGTGGATAGTGTCACACTCCTTCATAAAGATTGATAATGTTTGAAGTTACTTTAGGGATAAATTATCAGTCCCTATTTATGGTGACAGTCAGTAAGGGTTATTGTTTGTTTCAGGAAGTGACCACCAGGCTGTGTTGGTGAGGCCCTGCAAACTGCATCACACCCACTAGCAGAGACCGAGAACATCCTGGGAAGCTGGCTGGCGAATCCCGCACCAATGAACATGGGTCAGAAAGTGTCCGGTGGGATAAAGACCATAGCCCGTGAGCCGACCTACAAGGCTCTCAACAGGGACCATGCTTACAACCCAGACTTTCAGAAGCCTAGTCGATTGGACGTGTTACTGGACATGCCCGCTGTTACCAAAGAGACGCAGGTCTCCCACGGCTGGAACCCCGAGGACAGGTCATTAAACGTCTTCGTCAAGGACAATGACAAAATGACATTTCACCGCCACCCTGTGGCACAGAGCACAGACTGTATCCGCGGCAAAGTCGGATATACCCGGGGCCTCCATGTGTGGGAGATTGTATGGAGCACGCGGCAGCGCGGGACCCATGCCGTGGTTGGTGTGGCCACCGGCGACGCCCCTCTGCACTGTGTTGGGTACCAGTCATTAGTAGGCAGCAATAGTGAGTCGTGGGGCTGGGACTTAGGTCGGAACAAATTGTATCATGATGTTAAAAACAATCCAGGGTCAACATATCCACGTATTCTGAACTCCGATGAAAATTTTGTGGTTCCGGACAGTTTTTTGGTGGTGTTGGACATGGATGAAGGGACAATGAGCTTTGTGGTAGACGGGCAGTATTTAGGAGTTGCATTTCGTGGCCTGAAGGGCAAGAAACTTTACCCCATTGTGAGTGCTGTTTGGGGCCACTGTGAAATCACTATGCGATACATTGGGGGATTAGATCGTAAGTATGCTTTGCTGAGGCAGAGTTTCTTCTTCGTGTCGTGTTGGTCTTATGGGTAATTTTTATAGCATGACACCTGATCATTACCAAAGTGGCAAAGGACAGAGCAGGCTCTGATATGTGATGGTCACATGACACAGTATGACTTCTTTATTGCTTGAGATGCCCATTACCATTTCTTACCATACAAGAAAGCCTGGTTGTATTGCAGAGCAAAACAGTAGTCTTTTAATGTTCTTTAACTGTCAGTTTTCCTTTACTTAGACTGTGAACTCTTCATTGTTTTCACACGTTGGCAAGATGTTTGTTATAAGCAAATTCGGAAGGTTTTATTCAGTGAAGACTGATGAAACCCAACCAGTGTACATGTAGTGTTGTCTTCAAAATTTAAACAGTGATAAATCACACTGAAGTTGCATTTTCATGTATGAGAAATGGTTGAGGAATTAGGGTATTAGCGTGTTTGATCCACACAATACAGGCTGACAGCACTTGGTTCAGGATGATCGCTCAGTTAAATGCCTAAAAGATAAATTTGGGCAATGCAGTTCATAATCGGCCTGTACGTTGTCACCTCCATCCCTAATCAAAATCCATAATGGAATTTAGTTATATGGAAAATATTGATGTTGTTCCTGGCCATGAACTGGTCAACATGCCAGAGTTACGTGATAAATGAGTTCCATCATAAGCTTCCTCAAAAGTGTTTCCCATTACAGGTGTGTACGGAAACTCACATATCTAATTTTATGGAATTTTTCCTCAACTTTTCAAATGTCATTCACTAAGAAGTGTACTATAGAAGTGATGAAAAATCTTGTGTTTTAGAATTAAATCAGACATACGATAAATGAGCTAAAATTTTGGTCTTGACTTGAGTTGATCATTTTGCCTGTTTCTGAGGGTCAGAAAGGTGTTTTGAGGGTTTGTGGACGATCTGATGAAAGCCTACTGGAAAATTGAAAGATTCAACAGCAAAAGTGATATTTTGCTGCATTTATTTACGTGTACAAATACAATTATTTGGTTGAGATTTTAGGGCATTTGCAGTAATTTCACGCGGCTTGTCATCAACCAGGTATTTCATGATGATTAGATGTATATGGTGATGTATCTACTGTCAACACCTGTAGTTCATGACTTCCATATGAAGTATGGATGTTACATTGTGTTATACTATGACAGCAAGGTGTTCTCAGGTATAGTTAATGAGTACAGTCATTGACAGAATTGAAACCCAGTTTCCCATAGATACATGTATGTGCTCCATACATGTATGGATATGATCTTCATATTTAATTCAGGAGAGACTAGTATCTTGACAAATGTTTACATGCATACATTTAGCAAGGTTTTAAACTCAGGGAGGCCCATTTCCAAGTTTTTCTCCTATTCTTTCTCGGGTTAATTTTGGTGAGAATACTATAAGTTTAATAGGGTGTCTCAAAGACATCAAGACACCATCCAGCTAAACATATGGATCTTACATGTATAAACTGGATATAAAGCTGTTACAGCTGCTGAAATGCCCCTGAAGCAACCAATCTACACCAGAAAACAGTGGTCCTTGACATCCAATGCAGTCTGATGTACATATAATGCAAATTCAATTTTGACGAAAAATTCGGCCCAGATGTATTGGGACTGGTCATATAAATGGGAGAGCAGATGTGGAGTAGCCGGAATAATGTTATGCACTTGTGAAATGTATGTACATGTACACTTGCATTCCTTAAGGAGATGTAAGGTCTATGTAGTACACAACGACAACAACACACACATATATTGATAAATCTATTGAGTAAAAGTGTAACAGCAGTTCAGGAGGTCTAGAGTAACTTTACCCTCCTTGATCCAGTTCAGTCACCAGACGAACACATCTGTCACAGATGATCTGTGTATTATCAGGTTACTGGGCCAAATAGCAGCATTCGTCAGTCATACGCTCTTACAGATTCTGTTTTTACAATGTACCTTAGATTATATCTTCTGTGTAACCCTGGAAGTCACAGTTTCAAGCATAAATTCAGCCAGATTTTGAAAGGGTGTCTCATTTCCTGTCTTTCTCTGATTTTCCCATTCTCTTCGTTATTAATTTTCTAAGACACACTCTCGCTTAACCTACATGTACGCTTTCATTTGTAGTCAGTGTTGGTAAATCTGTGAACAAATAATTGTATACATGTAGATGTGTAAATGTTTTGATTACCTCGTGATAATGTCATCTGTTGTTCAGCTTTTCTCCTGTGCCGTTATTCACGCATACACAATCATGTCTGCAGGGTTCTTGCTGCACGTGTCTGAGGCCCGGACCAGAACATTTTTTATGTATTCTATGTGAACACATCCCAATGCATTATATAGTCATGACAATTCCCAAATCTCAGACTGGTAGATGTTGACCAAAACGAAGAACAAATAACTCTAAAGATGATGCCCAAGTTGAACCTTTCTGGTGTCCAGTTTTGTTCCATATTCTTTTTAGAACGTGTTGTAGGGAGAGATGTGAAGTAACAATTCAGTCACAAATTTAACATTTAAAAATGTCATTTTTTCCCCTCCATGTGTAGTAATATTTTGTTGGTTTTGTGAGGGTCATTTGGGCTACAGTGCCAGACCTGTCATTTTGTGAGAGGTAAATGGTTCAGAAGACAAATCTTTATCAATATATATATAAATAAAAAAATAAATAAAAAGTGACTTAGCATCATTTTGATAGTTTTCACAGTGTTAAAGTTATGATGGCTTTCGTTATGGTTTTGTGCTGCCTTCAATCTTCACAGGCCCCATGCCTGCTTGATACTCGGCCGCAATCTTTCATCATGGAAGGCCGTGTGTGCCATACCATTATGCCATAAAGTGACAACGCCTCAGCATGAGGGAAGTTACCGGAAACTCAAATCTTGGATATAGCAGTACTAATAAATGTAAAATGTTACATTTTCTTGCTGAGTCACAGTTTTCTGTTTGTATTTTGTAGCGGAGCCTTTACCACTGATGGACATTTGTCGCCGAGTGATCCGACACCAGTTAGGCAAAGACAGACTTCAGGAAATCCACAAACTACCTTTACCTGGGACAATCAAGAGCTACCTGCTCTACCAGTCCTGACCCTTGGGTGCACCGGTCTAAGGTCGGACATTGATTGTGCCCCTGCCCCTGCTCTCCATGCCCGGGGGTGCTGCTTGTGTTGGTACGTCCGGGGATCGCTCCACCCGACTGCTGTTAAATTATTACACTTCGAAGACAATTCCTTACTTCTCATTGATGGCCATTCATGGTGTCTTTTGTTTCCCCAGTCTTCTTGATGTGTAGGAGTACTGTGTAAATCTAGGAGCCAGTCAAAGCGGCTGATGTCTGTGTCATCGCTTACATCGGATTTGTGTTACAGTGCTTGAGGTTTGTCAACCGTTCCTCTCCCAGCGCAAGCATGTGCCGGATCGACCAACTTTCTCCTTGTTGTATCACACCTTTACACCAGGTGTTTTCATGCCACACCTGCTTAACCTGTCCTGGAAGGATCCACTTCAATGCCGTCGACGGTTCTTCTATGTTTTATTTTTAACATTTGGACAGGTTTGGCATCCTACAAGAAGGCCTCCATTTATTTAACCATAAGATGTGCCTTTTGCAAACCTTGTGTGCTGCTAAATACTCTTCCTCTTCAGTTATCTATGTTTTACCAAATCAACCAAGATATCAGTCTCAGGCATACTTTAGAGACAAGCTGAATGAAAGGTATTATAGTATTGGGAGCAGTTTTTTTCATTTTTTATTAAATTGATCGAAGAGGCTGCTCTAATACAATAGACTACATGTCATATATGTGTACATGTACATCTGCTTTGAAGATGCGGAATTACAGTGTAAGAAGAATTTCTTTTACTTCATTTTTTCATTGGTGTGCTAGGTGTTGGGTATGTATCTGGGTTAGATGAAGAATGTCACTTAGGTGTTGATATCCTTTTGAGTTAGTTTGAAAACATGCACTGTTAAACATTTGCCATGTATGACTGGTTCCAATGAATTCTAGGACATATCCTACTTTACGGTGCTTTTGAGTTACGTTACGTTGTCATGTCACGACATGGTGGGGCAATTTGATGCAATTCAACACGTACGAGTATGGTAGTCAACATAAACCATACATAGGTACATGTACTTGACATTTGTAAGGTACATGGTGAAATTAAAGTCATATTTTATGGATAATTTTCATTATTGCTCACCATATATTGTTATATACTCACCGATGTTATAATGCAGTGATTTGCCCCACCATGCCATAAAGTGATGGTGTCCTAGCACAAAGCGACGGTGTCCTAGCACAAAGCGACGGTGTCCTAGCACAAAGCGACGTCGCGATTCAGCATTATGTAGTAATGTCGAAACTCAAAACTGGCCTATTGAAAGATAAACATGCCATATATGGTGTGTAATGAGGGAAGAGGGATGGATATATGATGACAAACTTAAGTCAATCCAAATTGGATCAGAAACAGAGCTGTGTGAAAATTTGTGCTGTCTGCTGTTGGCAGGGCCAATCTGTGTGCTTTATCCATGTAACATTACCTGTAGTATACCGTGTTATTTATTCTGGGGTTGATGATTTCACTTCAAGGGGACTTTCAGTTTCTTGGTGTCTTCAGGTAGAACATTTATGTTATTGTTAATGCTGTCTAAACCTGGTTCATGTTCTGTTTAAGGTATTAGTTGGTGAGAGTGAAAGTGTTTATACTCTCTTCACACTAGATTTTAAGCAATACATTCAAGTGCTTTAGGAATGGGTTCTCCTTGCAACTGATGGTAATGAAACCTGAAGTTGTCTCCCCCTGAGCCTACCCAATATTGGGCAGTTATCTCCCTTCTATTTTCGCGTCCCTAGTACACGTAGTAAAGCATGTGCACAAATTTGTTTCTCTGAATCTTTTTTTAACTTAACAAACATTATTGTTTTAACAGACTTGCACTTTTGGGGTTACATGTCAGTGAAAACTCTGTTTTATTTGTCATGGAATTACATCAACTCTTTTAATTAGACCACTGTTTGTCTTAACTGGTTCATGTTTTAAGGGTTTCAATGTGCAATAGTGTGTGAATATTTTTTAAGATTAATTTTTTTTGTTAGCCAACATATAAATATTCAGGTTAAAGCCAGTCTTTTATAGATATCAAAATTTAGTATAGAGATAGATTTACTAAGTACTTAAGACAGAGAAGGTTTGTAATCTGCAGGATAGTCTCTTGTATGCCAAAAACATTGATTTTTGCCGATACGTTATTCTGTCCGCAAAACTTGCTAAGGGGATATTCCACAATGTTGTCAAACCTATATACTGAGGTTAGGGAATTAATATCGGACAAACATGAACCAGTTTTGATTAATCTTTATTTTTACGTGATGTCATGAAGCCTATTAGTATTGATGTTAAGGATGCAGAGATGTTGCCCATGTGCAAAAACTGGCCATGTCTAGATTCCCTGTGTTCTCAGTATACTAACTTGTCAACCATTTGTCTTGTAATAACTTGAACTTTGTCACAAATTCCCATTGTTCATCTGTCTAACAGGAACTTTCTCCCATTTCAGGACACAGATATAAGTGCACAGAGGCAGAAATAACGTTTCAAAATCCGTTTTTCATTGATTGTTTTTTTCACCATGATAAAATGCCTTTCATAAATATTTTGGTTTTAATGACGACCTATTTAAACTAATTGCAATGCTACTGCGCATTCTTCATAGGTGATGCCACTTAGTTCTTTCGTACAAATAATTCTATACACGGTATATGTTTTGTACGCAGTTGTAGGATTTGATATGTATTGAATACGAAACAACCATTTGCCTGTGGAGATTGGAGTATAGTTGCAGAGTGTGATCTCATTTTACCAACACTTACCATATTTTTAATAGCATTTTATTTCATTGAGAAACGTCGAAAAACACTGTTTCAGATGAAGTATACTTGAACGTTATTCTGTGCTTCTGAGTGAGGAGAGGGGAGTTTTGATTGGTGCAGATGGATTTTCATAATCAGAGATCTCTTGGGCTCTCATGCAGAAGTTGTCACTATCTCCAGTGTGTAGATACAACTTCCAGGTGCGGGATTGGTGATTTATTGTTTTTAGTTCTTGACAGACCCTTTTAACTGTGCACAATTGAAATTTATTTTATTTTGGTTTTAATGTGAAATCAACAGTATACTTTGTTCTTACAAGCCCCATTTAAAAAAAACAAATAAGTAAAACAGTATTGTTTTAGCTATGCTGATCCAAATGTATGGTTAGAATTACATGTGAGATTAAGTCTTAATGAAGCGAGTAAATTTTTTTGTAATGGGGACCTTCAATAAATTCATCTTTTCTCCTCCCTCAGAGTGTAGTTAGGAGGATGCTTTTTTAAAATGAAAGAGAAAAACCTAACTCACTCAGTGCTACGTGTAATTGTATATATGATGTATAGTGTGTTCTGCATTAGCAATTTTTCTACAGAATGGTTGACAGAGATTTTTTTCTCTCTCTCTCATTAATATAGACTTGAAATTCCAGACAAACTAAATGGTTACACGTCTTGCGCATTATAAGGTCAAATATATTTGCACAAGGATCTGACAGAATTGGCATGAAGTGAAAGGCATTTGTAACATGCAGGTGGGGAATTCCCTCTGTTAATACCCAAATTCTTCTAATTTTTGGAATAGGTATCAGTAATGCTGAAAGCAAGAAATTATCTTTCTCAGTTTTTCAGCAAAGTAAAGATATAGATATGTTGTTCATTAAATGGACTAATCATGTGAGGAGAAGAAGCTGTGTTTTCTTGTTACAATTACAAGTATATTGGCTTGAAGGGGCAGACCAGGTGTCCCAATAATTAGAGGAGTTACGGTATACAGAGTCTGTTTTGGAACTACATAAGGTTGTCACTCATGCTGTGACTGTTAATTCTAGAGCTTTGCTAAATAGGAAAATTGCCATTGTCCAGAATAAGGTGGCTCTCAGACACTTCTCCCTTTGTAGTATTGGCTATGACACCAAAAATCCCTGAAGTAATGGAAGTGAAAATGCTCATGTGATTGATATTCATTGAGGCCTCCAGTTGGGATGTTTTCAGATGTAATTCTATACGGATAAATGTGCGATAGAGTATGTTTTGTTTTTCGTTGTTTTTCTTTTATGTGTAAATCTGAAGAAATTGGTTTTAATTTATTGGGCTTTTTTGTTTTATCACGAAGCCTTTGGCATAAGGCAGTTATGTCTTTCAGTTTGAACTACCATCGGAAATGGGTGCTCCTAGGGAGTTAGCCAATCAGAACATTGTAGCAGCAAATTCTCTCCGAGAGTTCATTTTGCCCCAGTAATTTTCTACATATGGAATCATTGGTGTAAATTAATTGGTTGTAAAATAGTGACATATTGAGTGGGCTATGTCTCCCTGTTGATCCTAAGGAAGTTATGAGCGTGTACATTTACTAATTATGTGAGACAAAGATTCTTTGTAATTCCTTACCAAAAAATGTTTGCTGAATGTGCAGGGTGGTTTTATGGTTCACCCCCAATGTTTTTACTGCTTATCCATTTGTTTAAGGCCAATAATGTAAGAGCCACTCTTATTCCTCTCAGATACATGTAGTTAGATCCGTGATAACAGTGTGTAAATCTGTCTTGTGCATTGACATGATAATGAACCTGTTTGTGATCTGCCTACAAAACTGCTGTTTATACGAGGATTGGCTGATTGGCTACATCCCTATGTCACCTGTATTCTGTTCAATGATTGGCTGCTTTTTAACAGACCTGTATATTATGTGTATTTAACTTACAAATCACCGGTTACCCACTCATTGAGCTCATCCTCATTATGTCACCATGGTAACCTGAATAAAGCTACCAAATGTAAAAAAAAAATTGTTTTGTGTTGTATTGTTTGTCTTATATATATTGATGTGTAGAATTTGATAAAATATCTTTTTTCAAAGGAGAATGAAGTTAAGGAAATGGGAATCATCAGAATTTTTTTTTTATTTGTTGTTTACTCAGCAAAGTGCAGTTAAATATTCAGGGGCTGTCTTTACGAAGAGAGTGTAACTTGCATTAAACATAACTATCTTAATGACACATACTGTAGAGATATGCACACATAGTTAATACTTTTCATATATCATTATGCCCTGTTAGCAAAATAGGCCTCTGATTGTAAGGTAGGCTGTGTGGGCTGCACTGTGGTGTAATGTGCCAAGCTGCAATTTTGTGAGGTCTATACATGTATCTCATTAAACCTTCAAAACAGATTAGCTTGCATTATTTACTGAGTAAGGTGAAAAAAGGAAACATTTAAAAATCATCACAGGCATGCATATTATTGATAAAGCCTATTTTAGAATCAAAAATTTCCAACAAATCGTTAAAATGACAGATATTTAGATTCAGTTTTATGTGGTCTTTCTGATGATAAGATTGCTTATAAAGGTCAGGTGGCCGAGGAGGTTAGCATGCCAAGGGGCCTCTCACCAATGCACTTGCTGTGAGTTCAAATCCAGCTTGTGCTGATTTCCTCTCCAGCCATACTTGGGAAGATTCGCCAGTTATGGGTTTCCTCCATAAGGCTGACAGCGGTCATATAAGTGAAATATTCTTGAGGCGTAATACATCAATCAAATAAATGAATACAGCATTAAGGTCAGCTTTTCAATCAAATTAGACTGTAATGAAGCACTTACAGCTGAGCTGCCGGGTTTCCCCTAACTATATAAAGAAACTCCCTAAGTTGCAGTGTCAGTTTGTCGGTCACATTTTGCCGCCATTCTGTCTTTTGAGATGAGCCATTCAGTTCTCTACGAGCCACCTATAAATGCAACATATCAGTTTTTTCTGTAAGATATGTATTCTCTCCATTACGGTAGGCCAACTCCTACGAACATGTGATAGGTTCCCCTACCACACTGATATCAGACAGAGATTTAGAACTCTTCAGTAATATTCTATATCGGCAACAGTACCTGCTGTATTTAGTTATTGGTGTTTCATGCTGTACAGTTCTAAAGAATGTTTCACTTGACAAGGGCCGGCATTATGGTTTGAGGAAGTCAGGCAGAGCCCGCGGGAATCCCACGAACATCCTTATGTTGCTTTCAGGCCTTCCTACGAACAACTGAGGAGGAAGCCAACCAGAACTGGACTTAACCTCATAGTGCTTGACCGCATTGGTGGGAGGCTCCGGAATCGTTATCTTGGTGAAAAGGTTCATCTCATTCAATACAATAAACTATGAAGTATCATAAAGGCTTAATTGTTGCTGGGGGGGGGGGCGTTCTTGGGTAATGGGTTACTATGTGGGGGTAGGGTGGAAGATTCGGCATTCATTCAGGTTGGCAAAGCATTCCTTAGAAACTTTGAGAAAAAAATAGCTGTTTAAGCACAGCTATTTGCTGATAAATGCGGAGGAAAGCAAGAAGAGAAAAGTGAATGTTTCTTGTTTGTTCGAGAAACTGCGTCAAAAATGGCCACTGTGTATGTGCAAGCTGAAGGAAGAAAAATATTTTGTTGCACCGGGGTAAAATATTACAGGGCAGAACAATGGCGGACGATCAAAACGAAGAGGGATACCGGTGGGAGAAAGAATACGAAAAGACCTGGTAAGTGTGGTCGCTATGAACATAATTATTCCGTTCACGGACATAAATAACGATTTACTAATGACAGTAGTACCAGGTGCAACTCACGTTCTCCTGTAACTTCACACAAGGCTCAAACTCTCATGCATATGTATGTTGACAAGTCCCAGATTATTGGTACCCCAATTTCCGTTACCGTTGCTATACAACATAACAGAATATGGCAAAAATTGTACATGGGCATTAACTGGAGTTGACAATCTGTGAAAAAAGAACTCTTAACTCCAAGCATACATTGGCTGGCATTCTTCTGGTCAGGAATACTTGTAAACTATGTCCATATCTCAATGAATTTATTTTTTTGATCTCAAAATTATCACTCCTAGCTTGTTCCCTCTCTCTCTCCATGTGCAACAAGTTAATTTAAATTAATCCTTGTGTATGACTGCTTGAGTTTGGAGGAACAGACAGTTCAGCCCACAAGTTAAATCTAGCTCTCCAAATGATATGCTGATGGACAAAGATCGATGGAGGGAGAGCTAATTAAATTTGGATGGCTAACTGTGTTCAACCATGAACCAGTAGTTGAACATTACAAAGGAAAGGTCATCCCTAGCATTTAGTAAAGAGGTCTATTTTAGTAGTGCCATGTTCGGCAGTCGGTTTTGAGATAGCGGTATAGTGATCAATCAAAGCTTACATAAGAGACTGTGCACATCAGTGCACTTTTCTCACCTCTGGCTAGCAGATGCAGAGCTCCAAACTTACGTGAAAACTAAAGTATAAGGAAATGAACAACTGGATGATATTCCGAGAAGTATGACCTCAAAAATTGTTGTATGTTACGCAAGAGAACTTTCTGTACGGCATACATAAAGTGCGGACGTGGCCAGCTGCAGAACAGGTATGTTTGTTCAGATTATTTA
Organism: Acanthopleura granulata; assembly: GCA_016165875.1. NCBI lineage: Eukaryota > Metazoa > Mollusca > Polyplacophora > Chitonida > Chitonidae > Acanthopleura > Acanthopleura granulata. The sequence goes on along the minus strand of JABBOT010000080.1, from coordinate 26,104,348 downwards.
GTCAGCTTTTTCACACCTGCATCTGTAAGAGTAAAGCTTACAGGTGCAAGTAAATCTCGCTAGTGCCCACATGTTTGAGGTTTCGAATATGTGGCTAATATGTCTGCATTTTTTCCCCCCTGGCTCTGCCAAGTTTCCTCCTACTGATGTTGGCTGCCATCATATAAGTGAAATATTCTTGAGTATGGGGTAAAACACCAATCAAATAAAATAAATAAATATTGCCTCATTTTGGACAGTGGCCATATTAGCAACTGAACCTAGGACACACCTCAAACTGTCACTCTGTAGTTCCCCATCCGTCATCATATCAGTAGAAGAGCATCAAACTGACAGTACTTCATCTACCCAAGGGTTTAACAAGGCTATTCTTCTGATGAAGGTTTGAGTAATGAACTGAACTGAGTTGTTCATTGTGGGAATTTACCATCGGATGTCTTCCTGTGGAATTCATTCTAAAATAGAGTCATTCACGGCCCTTTTGTTTAGACATAATCCTGTAGTTCCAGACTTTGTTAACTCGATGGTGATTATGACTTGTGAGAATTATAGTGAGAAACTCCAAGGGTTTTTTCAGAATTACAGAGTAATGTTCCCCACAATCTCAAATGTCTGCCATAATAAAACTGGGTGTTGGCTGAAATCATGAAGTTTTTGAGAACTTGCATACTAGCAGACTTGAGGGCTTGGAATTTCCAAGAATTTGTTTAAAAATTTTCATAATTATGAGCACTGATTTGATTCCATTGACTACATTTAGATATGGCACATTCAGTTAATAAACCAGAAGTGAAACGTAATGTCTCTTTACAGGGAAATTCTACAAGAGGATGATGATGGGTCAATACAAGCCAGTATTGATGACATTGTTCATAAAGCTAAAAGGAGGAGATTGCTGGAATCCATTGGAAATGTTCGACTTGGGATGGTAACTTTGAACACATACTTCTGGGCAGCTTCGTCATAAGTAGTTTGTGCATAACTCAACAGACCCTCCACAAAAGGGCGCTGCCCTAAAGTTTTTGGTGGGATTTTAGTAAAAAGTTTTTTGTTATTTCCCTCTCAATGCTAATTTCTTAAAATTTCCTGCATTTTAATTAGCCATAAGTAAAAATAAAGATTTCCCTATCAGCCAGCTCACTTCTTTTGTAGGGTCAGATTAAGGTCAGAAAGAATGTTTAAAGTATGGCCCAATCAGAACAAACATTTTATCTGTGCGAAGCATAGGTAATAAGAATTTGTAAAAAATGTAGCAGGTATTGTTAAAGGCAACCAAGTATTAGTGTCTTCACTGTTAACTGTGAGAGTGAAGTATAAGTAAGTGTGATGTTCACATTGAGTACAATATTTTAACAACTCCTACTACACCAGACTTATATCAGATTTCATTCTTGTCTGTTTATCATTTTGCAGCTTAGATTAAACAAAATGTCAGCAATCAGATTTATCTGTCATGATGGCACAGTGTAGAATTAGGTTGTCACTAAGTTGTCAAAATCTTAACTCAAATTAAGAAAAAAATCAGATAAATAATACATGTAAAACTTTCTGTATTTCTTTATATTTTTGACCATAATTGTTTCAGATGCGACATCTCTTCCTTGTGATAGACCTCTCCAGTTCAATGTCAGATCAAGATCTCAAACCAACAAGGTTACATGCAACTGTTAAGGTTAGTTATCACTGAATTCAAGTGTTTAGGGGGGATTCTTAACCAGGGAATACCAAAAAAAGAATGCTGAAAAGTCAACATAACACCAGTCTGACATTAGCTGATGTGACATAATTGAAATGCCTTCACAAGTATGATATAAATGAATTAACCAACCATTATACCGTGGCACTGTTACCAGTGCTTGTTTTGTGTGATTGAACCAGGTGAAGCACCATTCCTATGAGTGGTCTGATGTACATTGTGTTTGAAAGCTGCCGGGATACTCTGTATTTGATGGTTATTGAAGCACTTTGTGTTTTGCAGTTACTGAAGTACAACCACTGTGTACTTATCTTTTGACATTTGTGCTTTAGGATGTTACAGTGTTACTGGAGCAGATTGTATTTGACAGCTACTGGAATGCTTTGTACATGTATTTGATTGTGTCAGAGAATTACTGGAATACTTTGTATTTGACAGTTACAGTAGTACTTTGTCTATGATAGTTACTGGATTGTATTGTATTCAGCAGTTACTGGAGTGCTTTGTTCTTGACAGTTACCCAAGCAGTGCTATGTGTTTGACAGTTACTGGAGTACTTTGTACTTGACAGTTACCGTAGTTCTTTGTATTGAACACAAACTGTAGTACACCTCTGCCTCATTATTACGTGCTTCATTACAACCTGCGCTTCAATATAACACGGTCAAAAGTGTGTCTCCAAAATTTTTCCAAAGTTTTGTTGTACACATCTGTACACGCTTCCAAAAGTTTCTAAACCTTCAGCTATTTTATCATCTTTGAACTCAGAGGCTTGGTTTTAAAGTTATCATTCAGTGATAGCCACATTAACCTGGTTAACATCCAGCGTCCAAATGTGTTCATTCCTATGTTGTAATGTCACAGACTACCAGTGATTAAAGAACTTCATAATTCGTGCTTCACACATAACACAGTAGGCAGACTTGTCCCCCAACAGCAGCATTGTAATGAGGGAGGGGTGCAGTGTGTACATGACAGTTATTATAGTACTTTGTACTTCGCAGTTACTGTTGTACTCTGTACTTGGCACTTACTGTAGTTCTTTGTATTTTGGCACTTACTGTAGGACTTCGTACTTGACAGTTACCCAAATTCTTTTTGTGTATGGCGATTATTGGACTTGTTAATAATTAGCATTTGCTGCAGTAATTTGTATTTGACATTTACTGTGTTAATCTTGTATTTTGACAGTTATTGGAGTACTTTGTGGAGGAGTATTTTGATCAGAACCCCATCAGTCAGCTGGGCATCATCATGACAAGGGGGAAGCGAGCCGAGAAGGTTACAGAGCTCGGAGGTAAAGAGGCACTCGAGTTTCCAACTATTGCCGTTTGAACCATATCACCATGCTGCCATTATGACCATCACAAATGGCACATTATCTGATTAGCTATTTGCCTTTTGTTTTGTTTTGTTCTTTTTTTCAAAATATCAATCTGTAATTTACTCAACACTAGGACACTGTGGTGAAAAATTGTTACATTAAACAACAGTGAGTTTTTTGGCTTTTCATTTCATGTCATTCTAAGGTTATACACTTATTACATTTGTGATGTTGCATAACCAGCTTATATTTGGTCTTGAATTCAGCACCAGATATCTGCACATTTCTTTCACATTTTAGGTAACCCGAGACGCCATATAGCTGCATTGCAGAAATTGGCTGATAAAATTTGCCAGGGAGAGCCTTCTATACAAAACTCACTAGAGTTGGCAGCTCAGACATTGAGGTAATCAATTTATATTTCACAATCTGAATTCATTATAATGTTACTGAGTCTGGGATCTGTTCTGATAAACCTGATGAAGTGCAGAGGTAAACACTGAGTGGGATCTGCCCGGATAAACTGGTTGAGGTGCCAAGGTTAACTATATCTGGGATCACCTCAGATAAACCAGTTGAGATGCTGAGGTTAACACTGAGTCTAGAATTGAGGTGCAGAGTTTAACTGTGAGTCTGGGATCTGCTCAGATAAACCAGTTAAGATGCTGAGGTTAACACTGAGTCTGGGATCTGCTCAGATAAATTAGTTGAGATGCTGAGGTTAACACTGAATCTGGGATCTACTCTGATAAACCTGCCATCATATTTAAGTGAAATATTCTTGGGTACTGTTTAATACAGCATCCAATCAAATACATAACAGTGATTATAAGTCCACGTCTGACAGTGGTTGAGATCCACTTTTGACCTGTACTCTCTTCTTACAGACACATGCCCAGTCACAGCAGCCGTGAGGTTTTGGTCATCATGGGCAGTTTGACCACGTGTGACCCCACAGACATCTCAGAGACTGCCCAGGTACAGATTTTGTGGATTTCAGGAAAAAGAATAAGTATCAAGTTTCAGAAATGTCATCTGTATAAAAATTATAAATTGGATTCTTGCTCTCTGTCAAAACACATGTAGTATGTATGCACATCATTTCATACATTTCTTCCCTTATGTGTCATCTTACATCAAGTTCGCTGGATGTTGATTTGACACATGGACTATAATGTATGTGACATGTTTGACAGTTCACCAGTAGATTGCTAAAGGTTGTTAGTCTATTCCCTCACTGTGGCTTCATCCGTCCACTATTTATAAAATTAACTGCCACAATATAAGTGAAAAAATATTGAGTATGGCATTAAACCACAATCAAATAAGTAAATATTTGCTTCTGCAATGAGAATGAATTGAAATGATCATTTCAAAATCATTTAGATGTGATGTACCGTATGAAGGTTCGCCTTGTTGGACTTTACTTCCAGCTTGAAAACTTATCCTTTGCAATTAACAAACATGAATGACGCGAAAAGCCAATATATTAGAGAAGGCGGCATTAGCTAGCTTTCATTTATTTATTATTTTTTCTTTTTTCAACGGAATAAATTATGGTCAAATACTTGAATTATATGCTGGATATTTGGAAATCACATTAATGTTTGATACAAGTGACATGAAATGGAGCTCTTCACTTTTATATTTTTACCTTTGGGTGAAATTATTGGGATGTTTTCTGGTGTAATGTTAATTCATGCACACAAAAGAGATTTTAGGCTTGGTATTTGGATAAAAAACAGGAATGTGACATATTAGAACCTAAATTACTTCAAAAATCCCACATTGGAATTTAACCATCACAGTTCATGTTTTTTCTGTCAGAAGAAAATCTATAGAAAACAAAGGTAATTTTGGATCTACCTTTTAATGGTTTTTCCTGTGGCACTTTTTGTTTATCCTTTTACTTTACATAATGCATACTTTCCTAATACACAAAATAACATTGGAGGTGTATTTTTGCTTTTTACTACATGCAATTCTGGATATGTTTTTACAGGCAATGGCAGAGGCAAACATTCGCTGCTCTTTCATTGGTCTATCTGCTGAAGTTCGAATATGTAAGAAAATAGCTCATGAAACTCAAGGTAAAGATCTCTTTCCATCTGCATTCTGTTTCTTTAGGAATTAGTTTCTTGATGAATATTGGTTACAGCTATCAGAAACAGTGAGCCAAATACCTGAATAGATGCAGATAGATATAATCATTTGATGGACTGTTAGTTTTTATGTTAAAATTACCAGAGCTAAGTAAATACAATAGGCTTTAGTTTTGGATGTACCCTCATATGTGTTCAAACCCAAACCCCTCTGTGCCATTTTTGATGGGCACTTCCTCAACCAGTTGTTGTTTTTGGAGAATAATCTTCAGTTACAGCATTAAAACATCATAAAATATGAATTTAAATAACCTAAAGTTTTGCAGTGTGGTAAACTGTGTATTGTGGAAAATTGGACTCTTAGTAGATTGTGAGAAATCTCCTTGTCACTTTGTGTGATTTTTTTAATTTTCATCATTATCACTTGATATTTCTTTTAGGCAGATATGGTGTTATTATGGATGAAGGCCATTACAAGGATCTCCTAAACCAACATGTCTCTCCCCCACCTGCTAATGTAAGTAAAATACTTGATGGTGTTTATTAACGTGTTTCACCAACACATGTGTCATTCTCTGACATGGATTTCTACTGTTGTCCACTGTTCTCATGTCTTGGTGGTAAGGTGCAGTCAGCAGTGCTTTTTCGTGTAGTCTTACACATAGTTTGCTAGGGGCCACTTGCCTTTCACAAATACAAGCCTGCAAATAGGTGCCTGGCATTTTTGAAAACAGTGCTTTGATGAAATGGTACGACCATGTTGTCAGTGTTATACATACTGGCTAAGATCTCTTGAGTCATACCACTTTCACCAAAGCAGTGTTTTCAACTATCTTAGGCACCTATTTGTAGGCTTGAAATATGTTTACCCAGCCTTTCAAAAGTATATGTACATATAGTAGTGGGAAGTGTTCCATGCACTTGACCAATGAGGCTGCATGCTCGAATGCAGCTTTTCCAAGCCTTCGAGTTGAGAAATTTCACCAGGCACTCAGCAAAGGTTGGCGATTAACTCCCGGAACTCGGATTCCTCCAGCAGATCATCGTTGGATAAGTGAAATATTCTTGGGTAAAATTTTAACTAAATAGGTTCATTTCCAGCATGCATTCGTAGGTGTATTTAACCATGGAAACAGCCAATCTCGCGATATTCATGAACAAAACAGTCAGAATGCATTCTGGTTAAAATAGTATTGGTAATGGTGAAACTCTGCGACATTAAAACTACATCCATCGGTTACTTCATTGAAGGAAGAGGCAGCAAATAATAAACATTACTATTACAAGTCGTAAAAACTGCTCTGTTTTCATTATCCAAGTGCAAAAGTTTCAGATGATTGCTGTTTTGTGTAAAACATTAAATGATTTGGACATCTAAGTGGTTTGCAAAAGCAGTCAAATTCAGGGTTATGGTCAATGAGTATGACATACTCAGAGAACCACTACTCTCTTCAAACTCCTCATTGCACTGTTTTGAAATAAAAATAAATAAAAAGTCGGCAAAACCATTTTTCTTGGATATATCTATGTCATTTTCGCAAAAATATCAAACTATTTTATTTCCTTACAAACAGATCAGAAATTTAGGTTCAGACGTTAATATATACATATTTTTACCTGGTTTTTTAGTAAAATGGTGGAGCTATAACTCCCTCAACTTTGTCATGTTGTACCAGTCCAGCGGTTTCCTGATGCGTCATACCATTGTGCGTACAACAGAGGCCATCACCAAAAAGATCAATATCCTTCCTGAAAGGATGAAGCTTCACTGTTTTTCTCCCAACCCTGTTACACTGGATACGTCCGAGGAGGCCACGTAATATGGTGCTTTTTCGTGTGTGAACTTTGGCATTTAACTTGATAAGTTGCGTTTTTAATTTGATAGAGACACAGGATATGTTTGACAACTACGTGTTCAACCCTTATTTGGACAAGTCAAAGTATCACATGGAACATTGTCTAAGGTTATAGCCTGCAAGAGAAACGTGCATACTTCGTTTGTTTTGGGTGAGGTGCTGACCTATGCCTCTGGGGTTAATCATTTTAGTGATGCGATAGAATGTTATTTTAAAGACAGATAAAAAATGAAAAAGTTAAAAATTTACTGTTGGTGAAATGAAAGAAGTTTGATGTGAAATTTCTACTCCAGAATATTAATTTGTGTGCGTGTCAATAGTTAGAAATCACTAAAAATCCACTGTGATATTAACATTTGTTCGCATTGAGAAAAAAGACTATGGTGCATCCTGTACGTCACAGACTTTTCAAGGGTCTTATATAAGAAGCGTTTTGATTGGCTAATGATGACACGGCCTCAAACAATGGCTGTGTCAAAATGGAAGGCGTGTTTTCTATGTAACGCAGAAGCTTAAATCTGTGTTTCTAGCAAGCAACATGACAGAAAAATTTGAATTTTTATCATTAGTAAGTAGATGTCTTGGGCTTTCTTTTAATACTGTATATTATTGATTTGCTGCCTCTTCCTTTGAATTGCCCAAACATCTATACCAAGCCACCAACTTTTATCTCATACTCAAGAAGGTCTAGTCAGTTGAAGGTTAGGTGGTAGATTCAACAGCAACAAGATAAATGATTGCCCATAACCCATCAGTATCAGGTTGTCTGTTTGATCAGGTCACATAGACCCAGATGCTAAAATATGATATTTGAATTTCTTAAAAATAATAATGTATTTGGGGGATAGGTGTCAGAGAGCTAATATGATGATGTAATAATCCTAGTTGCTGAAATAAATTTTTGTTTTCTTCTTCAGGCAAATACAGAATCCTCACTGATCAGAATGGGTAAGATTTACAATAATATACACATTAGTAAATCTCGTCCCAGTCAAAATTGTTATCTTTTTATGTGTGTTTTTTGCACAGTAGGGAAGTAATATAATAAATATGAATTCACTGTTACAGTACCAGTACATGTACACCAAAGTTTAAATCTTAAACTGAAGTAGATTGATTAATATGTACTTTGAATTTTAGTGAATATATGTTTTGTGAAAGCAAAAAATTTACAATGTACACACCATTTTGCATACCTCTTTAAGTATATTGTCACTTTTGTGTTGTGTCATATCAGGGGACAGAAATGACAAGCTTTAATGATGAAATATGGTAGGTCTCCCTCTGATCTCTATTACAGACTCATTTCAGAAGTCTCTGCCATTTCTCTGGGTGACTCAGTCTGCAGCATGTATCACTTTATGCTGCAATCCGTTTGTTTTTGTTATAAACCATGCTGCTGTCTTTGGCATTTCATCAGTTTAAGATTGAGTCGTGCTACATGTGCTATCTTTTTGTCACTTCATGAGTCTGACTGAGTCGTGGTGCAATCGCTGCCATTTCAGGAGTCAGGCTCTGTCTCTTCATTAACCCCATAGTTTGTCCCACTGCTACCTCTTTATCATTGCATGAACCTCAGTCATGCTGCTATCTCTTTGTCCAGGGTTTCCTCACCATCAGCTGACCTCAGACAAAGACAAAGAGGAGAAACCTTCAATGTGTATGTGGTGAGTTCTTTTCTGATATCAGTTGTGTTAAAAATCTGTCTGATGTTATGTCAGGAACTGAAACAGTAATGCTGGTGGTAAATTATTAGGGTTCGTCCCCCATTATCGTGGTAGTTAGATCACCAGAGTAGTCTCCCTGGTATACAAACCAGTGCATTCTGGGATTGCAATTTCCTAAATGCTGGCAAACAGAGGAGGAAAATGTATTGCTGGGGGTAATCTTTTGGTTCAGTTCTTCTTACTGAGGGCAGTAACAACCGAGTGCTCTTGGCTAAATCTAGAGGAGATGTGCATCAAGCCTTGTGTAGAATTTGTGGCAGTTAGAGGTGGGTGGAAAATGTTATGGACTTTGAGCAAAAAGGTATGCTTGATCTGAGTTAACCAATCAGTATCTCTGTGGGTAATATCAAAGTACAGGATCAAATTAAAGAGATGAGCAGGGTTTATTCAAGGTTTGTGTATGTGTAGCATAGGGTCAAGATCTCCACAACCCATCAGTCCTGTGAATTGTGTTTCCTCCAACAGCGAATTTCGACTTGGTACTTTACTGTCTTAAATAACTAATAAATTAAATAAATAATATTTAATGTTAAATAACAAACTTGACTCTTTCAGCCATCTAGATGACAAAACTGGCCAGGGTTTTGGGAGCACTGGTTACTTCTGCCCCCAGTGTAAGAGTAAATACTGTGAGCTGCCAGTGGAGTGTAAGGCATGTGGTGAGTAGGGTTACCTGCCCCTGAATCTGGTGTTAATGCAGTTATTTCTGTCCCCAGTATAAGAGTAAATACTGTGAGCTGCTAATGGAATGTAAGGCGTGTGGTGAGTAGGATTACCTGCACTTGAAGTAGGTTTTAATTTGGTTACTTCTGTTCCCAGTATAACAGTAAATACTGCGAGCTGCAAGTGGAGTGTAAGGCATGTGGTGAATAGGATTACCTCCCCATGAGTCGATTGTTAATGTAGTTACTTCTGCCCCAAGAATAAGAGTAAACATTGGGAGCTGCCAGTGGAGTGAAAGGCATGTGGTGTGCAGGTTTTACCTGCCCTTGAAGCAGGTGTTAGTGTAATTACTGCTGTCCTCAGTGTAAGAGTAAACACTGTGAGCTGCCAGCGGAGTGTAAAGCTTGTGGTGAGTGGGATTACCGCCCCCTGAGTCAGGCATTTATGTGGTTAAACTGTGTGGGTGTGTTCCGTTCTTCCATCTTGCCACAACTGATCTCAGATTCAGCCTGAGGACATGCTGTAAATTTCCAGCGGTCTGGAATTCGTGTCAGGATGAATAAGCTAATACATCAGACTCAGATGAGGCCGATTTCTGGTGGTGGCCAGTGGAATGATACATCAGTTATCACGGGAGAGGGAACAGAATGTATCTCGTCGTTGACCTATATGGCCTGCTTTCCTGTATATCACACATAAGTAACTTTCCATAGGTTAGTTCCATGTCAGAGGTAGCCTGGGTTCATCCACCCAGAAATTTGACTGATCTTGTATGTTAGCATTGAACAACAATCTCTTATGTGGGTAGGTTTGCCAGCAACCTGTGGATGGTGGTGGGTTTTCCTGGGCTCTGTGTGGTTTCAACCCATCATAATGGTGGCCGTTGTTGTATAAGTGAAATATTCTTGAGTATGGCGTAAAACACCAATCAAATAAATAAATAAATACATCGAACAGTAATCAAGTAAATAAATAGTCAAATAATTGAATAAATGTGGAAAGTGATTATAAAGTGTGCCTTCTGTGCATTCCACTGAACAAAGTCTGTATACCTATGACCTGGTAGTGTGTCGCAGCAGCTGCCTACTTCCTCATTTCAGGTCTCACCCTTGTCTCAGCCCCTCACCTGGCTCGCTCTTATCATCACCTATTCCCCTTAGAGCAGTTCAAAGAACTTTCCATGGACCAACAGAACAGGTAAGATGGATAAATTAACCAGATGCCTGACTCAGGTTCGTATTCTCACACCTGCAAGTTCAAGGAAAAAAATCACCCAGGCTCTGTAAGTATATTAGAGAAATATTCTTGAATACGGTGTAAAACACCAATAAATGTATAAATGAATAAATAGATGAATCAGTCTAGTATTATAAACATGATATAGTGGAGAGAGGCTGCCTGTACATTTGCAGTAGTATCCTTTTTCTTATTATTTTCTGAAAGGATACTAAATGTGTATGAAGGTACATTACTTTTATTTTCAGAACTTGTTATGCATGCCAGGTTAAAGTCAAGGAACAGTCAGTGAGTATTCCTTTGTTTGTTGCTTTAGGTAAAGTTTTTCATTTAATTAAGTATTGCAAGCTTGATATTTTGGATTTGTGTGTAATAATTTTCAGTTGTATCCAGAAAATACCAGACCCCTAGCTAGGCATATTTGGCAAGGCAGAGCACCATGCCCACCCTTCAAGCACCATGCATGCCCCATCTGTGCCAAGTCTTTACATGTCCCCAAAACATTTCCCAGGTTTGCCTACTTTGTAATTCACAAAAATAACTGGATGTTTTGGTGGTGTTTGTTTCCAGTCGTAGCAAATCTTTAAATTAGAAAAGAAAACAACTGAAAAGCTCCAAATCAATAATTCCCAGCGCGTAGCTTTGATGGTAACTCTTGTTGGAAAGAAGAAACGAAGTGTTCTTCTTTCAGTTTGGCGGAATTCTCCAGCACTTGGTTAGTTCTTTTTGTAATACATATTGTAAGTAGAATTGCAGAGATAGTCGCGTATTGCCAAATTGTGGAGATCTTTACATGGTAGAAGTTGTCACTTCATCAGAGAACAATTTGTTATGCCAACGACAGAAAGAAATGCTGAAAATTGTGAAAGACCGCTGTCAGAAGTCACAGAATTGTGCAAATCTGTAAAAACTTCCTGCTTCCAGAAGGCATGCAGCAGCGTTAGCCAAAAGTCTTCTAGATCTAGGGACACGATTTGAGTGAATTCAGTTGCTACAACAACGCCATGATAAATTTCAGTCTCAAAGGCTTTCAATAATCGTTTGAAAAATAATCAGGTGTAGGTAAAAAGCGAAAACATCTAATCCACCCAGGCTTATTTGCTGTTCAAGCACCCTTGAAAATTAGAATACATGTACTTATCTGCAAAATTCCATCAGCTGAACAACCTGCCGTAAAATATGGACCTTAGGCCTACCGTACATCCGTAAGCTGAATTTTTTGCTTTTTCTCTTTAGCGCTCTTGATTTCCATGTAGGCTTACCACAAAGCTGGCTTCCATGGTTTGAGTGATATACTCTTGACTATGGCATGAAACACCAATTAAAGAAATTTTCTCCAGTCAATTCAGTCCAAAATGTATTCAAAACAGCTCTCTTGTACATAATATAACCGGTGGCATATTTTAGTCATATTTAGTGTAAAATACGTTGATTATAAACTGCCATTTCCAGTCACAAGAAGTCTTCAGCATTTGGGTGCCATATGGCAGGGTGCTCCGTCTAATAGGCTTATGCCCACAAGAAGGCCTTTCCACCATGCCCCTCTCAATTCCTGGCTAGGGGTCTAAATACAGAAAATAGACTTCTTGCTTCAAAATGTTTTGTTTACTTGAACTTTAAAGAATGTTGAAGTTGCTGCACAAAAGGGTTTTAAGTTATCTAACATGTTCCAGAAACTTGTTATTATTAGAGTTAAGCTTGAAAGACTTTATACACTTATGACACAGTTGTAGTACATGAACATGTTAAGAAGTAAGAACTAATGATTCTAATCTCAAAATGGCTGGAATTGTTACACTTGGTTGTTGAATGTATAAAATGGCCTCCGGGAATTTAAATTAATGCTGACTGAAGCCAAAAAAGGAGCATGCAATTTCTGTTTATTTCTGTTATATTTTCCTTTGTAGTTTTACAGATGTGGGAAATGTGGCCATCATTTCTGCGTGGACTGTGACCTGTTTGTTCACGAGACATTGCATTCCTGTCCTGGATGTGCTAGTTCCAGGGCTACACAGCACTTGTCACAGGCACCCTCATTTTCCTGATATGCCCTATATCTTGGCAAAAGTTTGCTTCTGTATCAGAGGACTCTCAAGTGCTCAAGAGGCTGGACTAATTGTTGCCTTTAAACAGACCTGTAATCATGAAGTAGACCAGCCAAAACTGGTCCTGTGATTCTGGCAGAGATCATTGGCTAAAGTCAACCGGCAAAACTTTTGAAACACTTTGTTGGACTACAATTATGACTTAATGTGAACTCTTTAATCTTGAACTGCAGTATCTGAAATACAAAATATTTGAGTTATAAGCTAGCAGGCTGGGCCTGTAGCTGTCTGAAAGGTGAATGGTCGTGTGCTTCAAACCAACTACCACTTACCCTTTTGGAGGCATGACATTTTTCTGTTGACTTTTCTAAATTTTGTACATTTTTGCATCAAAAAATTTCTGAGGCCACTTTCACAAAACTTTGTAAATCAAATTTCATTTTTTGTTTTTTTTCATAAATGATGTTTTCTAAGTGAGCTGCAAAGATGTGTGAGGTTTGACTAGGTCCAAAACTGACAGTTGTAAAGAACTTTTAATATATTTTGTCATTTTATCCAATTATTACTGTGTTTAATTAGCCTCAGTTATTCTCCCGCTGACTCTTCAACATGACTTAATGTGGCTGGCTCACTGACATAAAGTGTCACCCTCACTGGAGCCCATAGGTTGTTGACCAATAAGGTTATGCGTTCAAATACAACTCCTGCCAATCCAGCTGCAGCTTTAAGTCAAAAAGTTTGTCAGGTACCAGTCAAAGGGCGATGGTTGTCTCCAGGCATTTTCTGTTTTTTTCCACATACTTGAAATATTCTTGAGCACAGCGTTAGTATGGGTCATGGATTTATGTCATAGGAGAACATAAAATCTGGTAGTCATGGCTTAGGTTTCCTTTGCTTCCTCCACCCTGAAACCTCATTGGCATGGAACAGGGAGAAATAATGTTGCGTAGGTAGTAAAACTCCAATATTTATTTATTTGATTGGTGTTTTACGCCGCACTCAAGGATATTTGACTTATAGGACAGCGTCCAGCATTGCTTTGGGAGGAAACCTTGCAAACCCTTTATAACAAGACACCGCACAGTTTCATAATTTGAATGAGACAGCATGCATTATGACAGTTTAAACTGGGTGCAAGAACTGACATACAACAATACCTCTTTATTAAGAAAAATGTTCAACTTTAGTAAAGACTTGAGCGTTCTATCAAAGGAGGTAATCTGGAGACAAATTTGATGGTTATTGTTATTTTGCCAGTTTGTTGTATGAATATTAATGCTCTAGATATCCATTAAGGGATATGAGGTGATCTTGATCATAAATGTTATCGTAAAATTGCGCTGATATCCTCTTAACTATCAATAGTGAACAAGCAGTCATGTATCATACATGTAACACATATGAAATAACTTCAGGCTGAAATATCATTGACAAAAAAAATTAAGAGCAAATAACTGGTCCATTTACATTTTACATAGTTGTAAACCAGTTGCAGTTATAAAAGTAGTACATGTATATTGTATAATCTTAAATACTTATGTATTTTGTCTTTTAATACTGAAAACAGTACATGATAGTATACTTTCTGGTGTTGTTTTTCAACTTAATGATTTCAAGCAGGTTCATTCGGTGCCATATGACATTTTTGGAGGTGAACACAGCCGCTTGGTTACATTATATAGTCAATTATGTGAATCTGAACAGATATGTATTTGGCATGGGTTTTGTTTTGTCCACTTTCGATAGAGAGAGCCCTGTTTTCACTGCCATATTAAAGCCAGGTCTGAGTTCCAACTTTCCTAAGTTACAGACATGGCGTCATTTGCCAGAGGGCAGTGACGGATTCCACAAAACAATTTTATACTAAAGTAAGACTTTTAAAATTTGACTAAAATTACACATTCTTGAAATTTTAAAATGAAAGAAATGACTGGGCAGCAAAACTGGGCCATTTAACATTGGTCCTAGAAAATCTTGAGCTTTTTAATGACTACTTAAACATTCATATTTCAAATTATGTAATCCATTTATATTTACTTTGCATTCATATTTATATATCTGCGTAGTAGTTTAGAATGCACTGTACAACATTGCTATAACAACCAGAAGAGTCACAAAAATTGCTGACAACACCGACATGGTAGAGGATTTGTTGCAGATCAGATCGTGACATACACATTCCACATCTTGGTCATACGGTGACATAGCGTTCTCCACGCACTGGAAGTCATCGTCATATGCGTAGTAAGTAGTTGGTAAACACCCCCGAGACACTGGAGAAAGAAAATTACTTGTGTTGACCGACATAGCAATTATCAACACAGAGCTAAGCCATGAATGGCCACCTGGATCAATTTTCTCAACACCAGTTTGCGAAAATGCTTTTACGACAATACATTTTTAAGTAACATTATGTCAATGTTATTTCCCTCTTGCTTTGTTCACGTTTGCCTTTGGCTGCAAAACAAGGGTGCAGTTTAATATAGTTTCAGGAGTTTTGCATTGCAGTGCAGATACATGTGCTTCCTGATCCTAAAGTCAATGTAAATGAGGTTTAACGATTTGGAGGCTTCCCTGGCATTTCGTTGTTTCCCGTAAATGACATGAATGATTTAGAGGCTTCCCTGGCATTTCGTTGTTTCCCGTAAATGACATGAATGATTTAGAGGCTTCCCTGGCATTTCGTTGTTTCCCGTAAATGACATGAATGATTTAGAGGCTTCCCTGGCATTTCGTTGTTTCCCGTAAATGACATGAATGATTTAGAGGCTTCCCTGGCATTTCGTTGTTTCCCGTAAATGACATGAATGATTTAGAGGCTTCCCTGGCATTTCGTTGTTTCCCGTAAATGACATGAATGATTTAGAGGCTTCCCTGGCATTTCGTTGTTTCCCGTAAATTACATGAATGATTTAGAGGCTTCCCTGGCATTTCGTTGTTTCCCGTAAATGACATAAATGATTTAGAGGCTTCCCTGGCATTTCGTTGTTTCCCGTAAATTACATAAATGATTTAGAGGCTTCCCTGACATTTTGTTGTTTCCCGTAAATGCCATAAATGATTTAGAGGCTTCCCTGGCATTTCGTTGTATCCCGTAAATGACATAAATGATTTAGAGGCTTCCCTGGCATTTCGTTGTTTCCCGTAAATGACATGAATGATTTAGAGGCTTCCCTGGCATTTCGTTGTTTCCCGTAAATTACATAAATGATTTAGAGGCTTCCCTGGCATTTCGTTGTTTCCCGTAAATTACATAAATGATTTAGAGGCTTCCCTGACATTTTGTTGTTTCCCGTAAATGCCATAAATGATTTAGAGGCTTCCCTGGCATTTCGTTGTATCCCGTAAATGACATAAATGATTTAGAGGCTTCCCTGGCATTTTCTTGTTTCCCGTAAATTACATAAATGAAATGTGTGGTTCTAATCATCACTGATGAATTAATAATTCTAAGTAGTCTAAAACATAATAAAACCGTGGAATAAAGTGATGCCTAGACATGGTGCCATCCTGTGACATACCTTCCAAACTGTTAACCGTCTTGAAACAAGAAGTCTTGCATTCTATAGTAGAAAATTCCTGGTTATCGAAAGGATCTCCACATTTGTAGTTGTCGAGTGACGAACAGTTGTAACAGCGTAACCCATGCACTGCAAAGACGTTTCAAATTTCCATACATATATATATATATATGTTTTTTGCGTAAAAAAATTGTTAATTAATACATCAAACCAATCACTGAAGTCAATATTGGGGGACTGAAAGAAACCATGACCTGTTTCGTTTCAATGAGGACAAAAACAGCATTTGGCCGACAACTGTTTTCCTTATTTTTACTCAAACCGGTATGAGTTTACAGCAACAAATAACCAGCAGCTTAATGTGAACGTTAGTGCTTCCATCACGTTGCTATGAGATGATGTTTCCTGTCTGTTTGTGCAGGCTGTCGTGCTTATGTGCTTGTAAACTGGTATGATGTTAGCATTGCCATTACCCGGTAGGTCATGAACAGTGAAACCCTATCTGAAACCTCTGGTAATATGCCAATATTTCAATGAATGCAGATGCCAATTATGACACTGCGGTGGCATTTTGCATATGGCTCACTATAACATAAGCTTTTTGTATTTAAACTGATTTCATTTCACATGTAAATAAAGGCCCAAGTCCTGTGAACGAAATGTGGTGAAGTATATGTGGAGATTTTACAGATTTAACTCAATTAATGAAATCCCATAGACTTTCGTAAATTAGACGAATCTAGACGCCCAAACCAACATTCGTATCCTAGTCGTCAACTCGAAGGGCTTTACAATTCAACATTTAACACAAATTGCCA
The DNA here is from genome assembly GCA_016165875.1 of Acanthopleura granulata. NCBI lineage: Eukaryota > Metazoa > Mollusca > Polyplacophora > Chitonida > Chitonidae > Acanthopleura > Acanthopleura granulata. The sequence continues at coordinate 26,087,360 of JABBOT010000080.1, read as the reverse complement.
AAGTATACCAAGAAAACATTTAAAGTAAATAAATTAGGATAGATTCATACAAGAAGTCAACAGCTTAAAATGATGACGAAAAGGCGCAAGGCATGTTCTATGCGGATGAATAAAGTCGGTATCTTCATCGTGTACAGTAGGCCTATCATGCTTGTTTATCGCCTATGTTGTAGTTAATCAGATATGTATCTTAGTAGCACTTAGATTGCAACTGTTCGCATATCTATCGTGGCGATCCAATACTCAACGCGATGAACCTACGGCCCCTGGCCCAGGGTACAGATACGTTCACACTATGCACGGAAATCCGTCCGGGACCCGAACCGTATTCGTGAGCGATAACGTTTTTGGATGGTTGCATTCATGAACGGGAAATTCGGAGATCGGATCCAGTTTCTTAAGCAAATTTATTTCTTGAATAAACTGGTCGTTATTTTGTTTGACAAAGGATCATCAGATAATATCATTAATAATCAACATGTACGTAGAAATTACATCCTGTGTTGTTGCTTTTGTTTTTGTCTTGACGTGAATTAGCACACTGAGTGAGTTATACAGTGGCCACTTTTGGATGCGAGGCTAAGTAGCTAACCGGCCAAATGCAATACATGTAATCAAGTTATGTTTTCATGTCCGACGTTGTGTTTTCATGGCCGATTACACTCCACACAGCTATCTTTTTGCTTACATCTCTGTAATTGCAACCTCTAATATCAAACAACAGTTTATTTCTTCCACTTCATGAATCAGCAGTTCAGTGCAATCTGTGCTTATTGCCACGTTTAAAATGATGCTGATTGATCAAAAGTGAAAGTCCGTCGCAATTTTCCGCCCGGACCGCAAAAAATGGGCCCATATGCCATCTGCCCGAATCCGCGGCCTAACACGAATTCGGCTTCGGTGTATGTGAACGGTTGTACGTTTTACTACTATATCCATTTGTCACGAAATCGGAACGGACTTCGTTACGGCCGCCGTACGGATTTCCGTGCCTAGTGTGAACGTAGCTTTAAGCAGATTTATACACAATTACGAAGTAGAGTTCCTGAGATTCTGGATACGCTGCCGATATTTAATTACAAGTGAGGTGTGCTGATTGCAAACTTTCAGAAACTTTGAGTGATGACGTTTGATGGAATGTTGGACACTACTTTTGACAACCAGGAGTTCCATCGCAGCGGAGGGTGAAGGCGAGCCCCAACTAGCGGTTGATGATGGGCCCCGACAAGCGGTTCATTGGCAATGGGGAGAGACCGAGACCAGCGGTTCATTCACAGCCGGGAGAGAGAAGGTGATGGGCCCCGACCAGCGGTTCATTCTCACCGGGGAGAGAGAAGGTGATGGGCCGAGATCAGCGGTTCATTCGCACCAGGGAGAGAGATGGTGATGGGCCCAGACCAGCGGTTCATTCGTAACGGGGGCTAGTTTCGAACTGATCAGCCAGTGCTATTTAGTTGCGTCATCCATGAACAAACTTCAAGAGTGGGGCTATCTAGATAGGTATCATCTGTGCCTGTAGCTGTGGTTTCAGTCTGACACACGTTTGGGCCCTTTCAGTCAAACTTCTTGACCTGGTTGGATGTCCATGAACGGATTACTGGAGGTGATTACATTTTTGATATGATCAGATTTGCCAGTGGTATAGACTAAAAAGGTTGTATCTGTCAATCTAAACCAGACCAGAATCCAAGCTGGCATTTACATATTTTCAGTGATTTCAATGCGCCCAAACAAGAGATCTCGGGTCGATTTGCTGATTTGCTAGCAAAGTACATATTTTTACCGCTGTATACATTGTGTCAAGTAGACATATACTCTCTGGTCATGAAGTTCAAAATCTATATCGATTTATCTTCAAGGGAAAGAATATTGAATTTCTACTCATGACTTAAACTGCGAGTCATTTTAGTGTAACCACATGCAAATGGTCCTATCGCAAGCCAGCCTCAGTTCATGTCCTGAAAGTTTGCATTTACCAAACAACACAAGTTTTATGTGTTTAGAATAAAATAAAAACGCATTTCCCTCACAGTGTCTACTGCCAATAGCCTCGCTTTCTGCCTCGGTTATAAAAGGTGATGATTTGTCTTCATTGACAAATATTTGTAGCGTACGACACAACAACAAACAAATGTCCATGCATGTTTACTTAATATTAGTGCAATTATTGTGTAATGGAAAACAAACAGAACAATATCATCAGCAAATGAACAATAAAAGGGCAACTTACGTTTCACCGCCTTTTCCATTTTATACTGGAACACGCGGGTTGCAGATGAAATCACTTAGGAGAATATACATGTATCAAAAACAATTGATTTGGCGCCCTGCACGTGATCTTATCATGCATTATTCTTTAATTTTTTTATCCAAAATGTGATGGCAGATTACGAAATATATGAAGAAAAACTAATTTTTACAACAATCACAAGCACCTTTCTGTAAACACGCATTTTAACAGATTGCATGCATGCAATCAGGTGCTCTTTGACACAGTCGCTGTTAACCGTATTGTCCATGTGCGTTATAAAAGTTAGCTTTGTCCATGCAAGTGTTGGTTTTATCGCTTTTCATGATCATACCATTTAGGCTACTGCATGTATATACGGAGATCAAAGTGGATAATAAAGATACATTGCATGAACAAAGACAGGTATGTTTTCCATGGAACTTGATTTAGATCAGTCGAAGGTTTTACTCGCGTGGCTTTAAAAGCACACACAGTCCAACTTGGCCCAAAGTCTTTCCGTCTTTCATTACTTCAATTCCGATTAACCCGGGGCTATATGGGCCTATATGTTCATCAGCTTAAGCATGATCACCACATTAAATAGGACTATATGAACAGCCGTAATCAAGGTGCAACTGAGATACATATCTGATTAACGACACCAAATATATTCTGGAATGGTATGCGATTTGGATACTGATTTTATTCATCCGTCTAGAGCACTCACTGCGCCTTTACGTCGCCATTTAAAGCGATTTACGGCTTCTCTCTGCTTGAATTCGCCCTAATTTTTTTTTATTTTATATACTTTCTTGGTTCTTTCGTGGTTTGTGTTATTTGTCGTTCTGCAAACTGGTCTTACAATTATTGACCCGAAACACCCCTTTTTTGTTGACGGCTGGTATGCGAATGTCGGTTTCGACGCCAAGGTTTACGGTACGTTATAGTATCTCTATTACAGTAAATGGACGTTCTCATGCAGAATTTCCAGGGGCCCGCCTTACAAAGCTGGAGTAAAGCTGCGATTGGGTGTAAGCCCGTCGGACGTGTGTTGCAGGAAAGACTGACCGCCTTACAAAGCTGGAGTAGCTGCGATTTGATATAAAGTTTGGTGCAAATTTACACCTACCCTCGGGCAGACGTAATTCCGTAAGTATACTAAATATTGTGGCGCTTGTGGTGTTTTGTAGAGACACTTTAAGCATTGTGACAGCTTAAGTAAGACGCTACTAGGAGCTGACCTAAGCCGCCACTAAAGCGGACGTAAACGTCTACGTCTGACGTAAGCTACTCCAGCTTTGTAAGACCGGCCCCCAGATACGCAAATATAAATGGATAGACCAACTCGTGCATGATTCTGTGTGTTCAGGTTGTAGCTATTTGTCTTCCAATGATACAAATAAAGCATTTAATCTCAAGACGAAACTATATATCATTACTTACAGCTATACTGATAGGCTTGCAAACTTTAATGCAGTGAAATAACGAAACGTAGACTAATCCATGTTTATGTAGGGTATTAATTGCGGGGTTGGAGAAAATATGCCATTATGTATGGTGCGCACACTTCTATAACACTTGACCATGTACATTCGTAAGATAATGCACAGATGGTTAATCATTTACAGGTGAGATATAATATAGTTACCTGTGGCCAATGAGTGAAGGATAAGGAAAATCACAACCACAAATTGTGTCCTCAACGCCATGGATTTCACAGAAAGCCTGTTACAATAAATGGAACACACTATTTTTAAGTACACCGATTTCGATTTTTTCACACAGGATTTTGCCAATGTAACTGAGCTGAAACAGTTCGCCTTATTTATCATGTAGCATGGTACACAATGCAAGGTCTATACCTACCAGGAAATAGTACTTGCAAAATCTCAGCTATAAAATGTGAAATCTAGCGGACATCAAACGGAGGGAAATAAACAAGTTTTTCAGCAACGCGTTATATTATATTGTGCCAACCAGTGTTAGTGTGTGACGTAGTTCTGGAGAGTAGCAAATGAACGCCATGACGCTTTCTGACGTAGCGTTGTACCATTAGACACACACAGGCACGCGCAGTGTGTTCTCGGCTATTCCGTCACGTGTTGTGTATGTTCATTCGAGAGACTTGACGAAATATAAATCACTATGTATGAGAGCCATTTTTTCCACACAATGCTATAGAGGCATTTAGCAGGAATGCCGCATTAAGCATCTGTCCATTTTCATAAACTTCATTTGTACTTAAGCCCGCCCCGCACCCCAATCCCCGTACATGAGGAACAGGCAACGCAGACCACGTAGGCTAGGACTATATTAGACATGAAAATTTTCACATAAATGTTACCATGCACGAATAAGTAATTCGGCCTACAGTATATACCGAATATCCAGTCGTTTTCTGAGAACGTGTTACAGATCAGAGTTCATAAGATTACTTAATTCTGATGTACGAATGGCATTTAAAGTTTTGTAGCATAATCTTATTGACATGTTTACAGTTCGTGCGTTGGATGAATAAATCAGTAATTTATTACAAACCGTGATAATACAATTATCTTCATTTCTTTAGACCACGAAATGACCTACGGACCGTATCGTCACTTATACATTTTCTACATATATTGTTGTTCTCAAATTAATTTACAGTTTGGCGATGTGACAGCGGCGGTAAATAGTGCACGTTGGAATAAAAAAACAAAAATGTGAGTGGAATCTGGATTTGAACTCATTACACCTACCCACGACACCTTATGGCACATAAGACAATAAAATTTAAAAGAAGCAAATTACACATGAAAATTTGTGATGACCCGAATAAAAATGTTTGCAGGTCAAGTATTGTTTGACTTGTTAAATAAAATACATGAAACAGGATACAACAGGGTACGAAACTGCGTCTAGTCAGACCTAACTTGCTAGCTCCGCATGTTACTTTCGTCATGCAACAAACTGTCTGCCGAGGGAGAAAACATGGAAACCTTTCTCGGCACCGCAGATAAACGATTTAAACATACGTACAGCGAGAATTAAACAGAGAGGCAGCTAGCACTGACAAGATGAACAGGCTGGTGGCAGGCCATTTTGGGTAGGTTCCTCACACGCCAGGCGTCAAAATGTCAACCTGCTTCTCATACAACATAACATATCTTACTTAGATTAAACGCAGTAACCTGCTAACCAAACAGGTTGACATCCTTACTGGCATAAGTGTGGAATATTTGTCGTCATTTTCAAGTAACCGTGGTGTTTTCTTTCGACTGGAGCTAGTCACTTCGGTTTATTCTGATGGATTCGTTAGTTCTGACTGGAATAAGCCAAATCGGCATTGCAGAAATTTCTGGAGATCACGCTGGTTTTGGACGAGACAGGGTGGGGGCTCTCGCGCCAAACAGGTTAACAGTGCTGTTGTTGTTGTTTGGCGCGAGAGCCCCCACTCTGTCTCGTCTAAACCAGCGTGATCTTGAGAGACTTCTGCAATGCCGATTCGGCTTATTTTTGTGCAGAGTTGTCCCTAGTCCTACATTACTGATCAACCCAGTGCAAAATCCTGTCCATGTCTGTCAGTGTGTTCTAAGAAGACCTGAATTTTAACGCCATACTGGCATTCTACAGGTTAAAATGTCAGTTTGAAACAGAATGTTATCATGATCTTACGTGATGTCTAAAAATCAGAGTAACATCTAATAATTTCCTTGCTTCAAAGAAAGTATTGGCTTATGCCATGTGAAAAGCTGTTCGGTGTACTTTACTGTGAGAACGGTGCCAGAGATGTTGTTTTGTGAAGTTCTGTGAAGTAGTGATATAATTTAAAAATATATGAAACTATGAACTAATAGCCAATATATTTGTGTTAGCTGTTTCATTCTCCGTCTTACTGAAGATTCAGAAATATCCAGACAGGTTCAAGAAGACTGTTGTCATTTCCGATTATGATTGGAAATGTGATGTAATGTTAGGTGTAATATGTGACTGAAAGTACAAATTCAAGGAAATTCATTCAAGCGTTCATGAAGTTAAAAATGGGACATGATGGAGTGCATGGGTTCATAGAAGTCATTTTTCCACCAACCAACCACTACTCTCATGAGGAAAGTGAGTTTTTCATTCAATCGAAATTGATTTTTTTGTTTCGACCAACCTTCCAAGGTACCGAAATTGAATATTTTTGTACTTAACCATTCCTCATGAACCGAAGTAATTATAAGTGCCTTTATATGAACTCAACCTGGTCTTCTGATTCGCATGAATTGCTGGTGTCGTTATATCAAGCTTCCACACCTGAACAGTGTTTAGGTCCGTGGAGACCTTTCCAGCCCGTTTGGTGTTGACATTATCAACAATAATTCAGTCTTGAGTCATGATACAGTGTTGATGTCATAATGGATTACGGAAATTGTGGCTGTAATTCTCAGTCAGTGAAAAGGCATGTAGAAAACGATAAACTTGAAAGGTTGGGGAAGAGCACAAAAACACAACAACATGTAAACAAAAATCGGTTGAGACAGAGTATAGGTAATTAATAATCATGAAACATCTGACATGAAAATAATAATGGATGTTCATGAATGTTCTCTTGACTGTCTAAATTTTCTTGAAGTATTATCCTTACTTTTGAAAATAAACATTCCGGTTCATAGCAACAATTTAAAACTTCAACATTTCTGATAATGGTTGACATGAAGGAACTTGAAACTCTTATTGACAAGTTACAGGCCACATAAAATTTAATGTGAAAATCAATGCTGGCATATTAGAAAGTACTGAGACTGTCCAAGCCGGATGATGGAATTTTATTTTTATAGTTACCAGTATCTTAAAATAGAGAGGTTACAGATCTATTTACACGTCCCTCGGATGTCTTCTCAAATCTAAGTCAATGCAGTTAGTCATGGATATTTCTGCACAAGGGAGATAACTAGTAACGCACTCAGAGGTTTTTTAAATGTTCAAATTGAATTTTTGTAAAATTTTGAATATTTCTTTCCAAAACCAACATATATTGAATAAATATAATCATGTATTGAGTTTTTTATTCAATCAACCAAATGAATACCCTTTGGTCCAGACAACTTCTGTAAACCTCTGTGAGTGGTTTAAGATAGAAGATGCTCAAGATGGTCCAAACATGGCCTCAAGCTGGATAGTGTTCAAGGGGTAATTTGCATAGTTCATGTCTTCTACTAGTATGGTGTGCACACTTGTTCATCACAAGTAGGAAAGTTTATCAGTAAATTGCCAAAGGGTAGTGGTTTACTCCTATCACTTCAGTTTCCTCCTCCTATAAAACTCACTGCTGTCGTATGAGTGAAACTTTCTTACAGTGTTAAACATCAGTAAGTCAATCCAGGACGCAGTCTTTATGCTGAGGAAAAATAAGGATGAAATTCTGATGAAATTTGTAAAATAGAATTTGCTTGTACTGCATGATGAATGCTAGATTTACGCCTGTAATGTTTGTAAGGCATCACTCAGATTGTTTAGAAGGTCTCTGTATATCATTGCCACCATATACATTACAGGTCTTACTGTGAGAATTGCCTGAGGTCTGCATCCAGACGACTTTTATCCAAAAGGAAATGTAAGACGGCATCCCACACGAAATGGTCGTACCTGCCTAACTTCGGAACAAGGGGGAGAACTCTTCACACCGACCAAAATGTGTCCTCAATGGCCCTGGTCAAATGTAGGTCATTCCAAGGAGCGTTACTTAGTCCCTACCCTCTGGTTAGTCCACCGAGATCAGGCCTTCTGCTGTATGTATATCCTGGCCGAATTCATGTCAGGGAATTAGGATCAGTGAGTCGACTAGTGGGAGGGCTCGGGCGGTTCCTGCGTCTTCGTTACTTAATACTTACGTCAGCTGTGGGTGGTGGAGTCACCTTGTCCAGGGTATGTACAGTGTCAGTGAACAGGTATAAGTTATACAAGCAGTTGTCATGCTTACTTTCAAAGCTACATGTACTTGTATTAACTGCTACAAATATTGTCTGATTTTGGCAAAATGCTATGTGAAAAGTCGACTATTATGTTCTGGAGTCAACTTCGAACAACAGCTTGATCCATACATAAGTTTTGGAACAAAATCTCAGAATTAGTTTGTTATGCCCCCTTCTTGTTAACAGGAGGGTCAGGTTTATTGCTGTGTCAGGCCAGTCTTTTTTTTATTTGCTAATATTTTGAAAACCAGTTACAGGAGAATCATGCAGTCGACAGGTGATGTTGGGTAATACAGCATGTTAGACACTAGTGGATGCTGCACATCTGAATATACTTGTAAAAGTATACATGTGATGTGTATGAGTGATTTGCTGTATTTATACTCATAGTGTTTGATTGTAACTCCTATTTTTTTATTTCTTGGAAATAGTGTCCACAAACACTACATTATGACACATGATTTTGTATTTGCATGAGACTAAGAAGTACATGTATGTAGAAATACCCATAACAGGACAGTAACATTGCTGCAGACAATTGACTCATGGAAACAGTACATCCCTGACCTGAGTTGGATGAAGGAATACTTACCAGAGTCAGAAACACTGGAGAGATACGAGGAGCGGTGGAGGCAGCTGAGGGGGAGAGTACGAGGGGCACTACCCGAGAAGGTACAGTTGTCAGCTGTATTCTAACCCTGCGATATATCAATACATACTGAAGAAATGTGTCTGACCAGTCAGAGAGGTGGGATTGTAATCCTGCTGTTGAGAAGCGTGAGATTAACCAGAGAAAGCTGAAAATACAATATCAACATGGTTAGGAATGACAGAGCTGTGATCAAATGGCTTAAAGAGGACCGCAGAGATGTAACATCAGCTTGTTTGAATGTGGACTTTGAGCTGTGACCTAAGATGCCGTAAGAAGGATAGAGCAGTGATATCAGCTTGTTTAAGTATTACTTTAGAGCTGCAATATCAGGTTGTTTAAGTGTGAACTCCAAGGTGGGATATCCACATATCAGCTGGGATATCAACGTGTTTAAAAGTGATCCTAGCCCCACTTGAAATGATGAAATGAAATCTGTTTGAATCAAAGGTACATTGTTCGTAAATGTGAAATTAAGTGAAACATTGAGACCTTTCTGGCTGATGTGGGTAAAATGTTCTCCTCAGGACAGCATCTCAATCCTTGATCACTGAAGTCATAGGCTTGTGTCCAGATATTCATATACTGCTTAAACTGCGACTTTGTCAGTCAACAAGTTTGTTGGATGCCTCGTAATTATGATGGATAGTTGTGTTTGATGGCTGTTGTATAAGTGTAACATTCTTAAATTAGGTGTTAACAAATATTAAACAAATCATGTGGGATGTTTATGGCAGATTTGTCTGTTTTTAGGGATGGTTGAAGGAAAAGCTCCCTGCTCTGCGACAATCAATGGCTGACTACTTTGAGGAGATGAAGACTGGAGACCTGGCCAATTTCCTTGTTGATGGTATGATTTAAAACTAAGGGCGCTTTGAATGATGACTACATTTACACATCTACATTTTATAGTATGCCCTGCATCTTCTCGGCCTGGCTTTTTTGCACTGTATAATGGGGCTGTCTACTAGATTCCAATGACACGATAACAAGAGCATGGGAAATGGGCTGGGGTGTTTTTGTAGTGAGGCACCGTTCACACATCTCACATCTGTTGTCAGTTCTATGCTACTACTTGAAACCTTTTATGGATTTATGTTGTAGCGGATTATTACAATTATTTGAAGTTAACAGACAATTCATGCCAATTTAAACAGTGTCTTTCTTTAGGAGTATTGACCCAACTGTGTAGATCCATAAACTTCTAAACCAGCATTGGCAGATTTTCAAACTTCTATAACTATAAAATGGTCAAAAAATGATAAAAACAAAATGATTTCTGTGGATGAATTGAATGTCAGGATGGTTTGAGTTTGCTCCTCTTAACACTGAGCTGTTACTTTGTACAAAATGTAAATGACCCAAAAATTCGCCACCAAAAATTGCATTTTTAGAAGCAAATTAATATCATAAAGCAACGTTTTTTGACACCAAGACTTACATTTTGCTGGTAGGATATCATCCAGCCTTTCAAACAAACCTGTTAACTTCTTTTAAGATCTCCAGAATTCTCAGAACCTGGCAAAATGAGCAGCTTTGTCATGATCGAAATTTTAGGTCATTTAGAGTAATCCTTACTCTCTGGCTGATCTCCATTGAAGAGGAGCTGTTAATTAACACTATAATATTTTAGCTGTACATATATTAAGAAAGTGATGGTCTAAAAATCACGCAAGAAACTGCAAGTGCATGAAATCACTTGTAAATCTCTCCTTTTGTTTCATTTATTTGTTTGAAGACTAAGTTGTTTCATTTGGCAGTTTTATACTCTTGTTGTTGTTGTACTGCGTACTTTGCTTCTCCAGGTGTTAACAAAGCCACGGCCATTGTGGTAGGACCCTCGTCAACAGGTGTGTAGAATCCAAGAATACAGTCTCAGGTGAAGTCTGCCCAAAGCACGCCTGAGAATCAGACACTATAGATAACAGTGTGTCTTTTGGATTGTGCTCACCTTGGTTAGAGAGTTACGTCTTCTACTTGTACTTGTTGAGTACAGGTAGACCTCATTTTGACCTACTAGTGATATTCCTACAGTAGATTGCTTCATTTGGAGATTGAAGAATATGAAACTCTGACTGCTTTCTGGGTAGCTCTATCAGAGTCATAAATTTACAACCCAGGTGTTACAGGTATGGTTTCCATGGGGATGGCAATGGAATACCACTGAAACTGAACAGCAGAAAATGACATAATTCACAAGATATTTCGAGCGATTTATCTGTATACAGGGCTCAATTTTAACCATTATCTGGTACTTTGAGACGATTCACTTTTCCAACGGGCCACCATAAATGCATGTCTAATTTGCCCCATGGGCAAGTGTAAAGTACTTCTGACAAAACACCAAATTAACAGAAACATGTCCTGTGTTTCCATGCACTAGAGGGGTGTTGCCCCTTCCCTCATCTTCATTTTATCAAATCAGACACTTCACCTATAGCTATGCTTTCTGCCTTGATCCAGCAGGCAGAAATAACCGATCGGCCCAACTCAGTAGCTGATGAATATTAATGTAAATGTCTTACCCAATCAAATAGTAGTTACCCTAACTGATTGACAGCAAGGATGAAACATCTATCCTCGCGCACAGCTGATGGCAGGTAAAATCAAAAAACAAAAGAACTTTCCAAACCTGTAAAGATGGGGATAAAACCTGCATAAACAGACAGATGCTGGCTTGATGTCATAGGACATGATATCAGTATACTTCCCGGAGTATTCAGTCCTGGACATAGAATAGAATGAAATCTCTTGATCATTCAGCAATTCAGCCTTTGACTGAAGATGTATGACCGGAGCGATCCTGCCAGACTTACCCTAGCCTTTGTACCTGCCTTAGAATTTAATGTTCTATGCATGATAGCGTGCTGCAAAACATTACATAAGCCAGACATAGCGTGGTCTGTTCTACCTTCATGGCTCGGTCAACTCGTGATGTTCGACCACCACATGTTTAAGAGCTTTCAGTACATTTGATTGACACGTTTGAGAATGACTACGGGCATAAATTCTTTGCCGACCTGAGAAGGCAAGCATCTGATTGGATAATTAAGACAGCTTTTCAACTTTGGACTGGAACAGATTCAGCTAGTTGATTGATCAAGGCAGAAAATGGAGTCATAGACACTAAGCAATACACAGAGCGTCTGGCTTGATATAATGAAGATGCCTCCCCCTGTTAAAGCTAACCTGTCCTGAATAGAATTAATGCCTGGTTGGGAAAGTATAAAATTTTCTGGCTGAACTCTCTGTGCAATCAAATTTTATTACAGGGAACCTTAAAGACAGGTGATGGTTACCCTGTGGGCACCTAGGAAAAATTGAGCCCTGTCATGTGGATAAATCAAGCTTTGCGGCAACACAAGTAAAGCTTTACAGATTCAGTCGTTTTCAATAATTTACATATAGCAGACAAATCAAACTTGAGCAGCTATTGACAGAAGCACATGAAACAATTTACAGTTTGAGTCTTGGCCACGGAACATCTCATTGTCAAAAAATAACTACTCAGTGGTGTCAATATGCAAAGTGAGTCTGCCAGAGTTTAACAGCAACTAAACGTCAACTTATAGCCAAAATTTGTCCCTGCATGATGGTCATATGCATATTAAGTTGGGTAATACTGCAGTGATTTATATCATCTTCCAGGCTCTTCTTGCTCAGAGTTTTCTTCTCCATAATCTCCTAGCTCCTGTCTTGCCACGATATTGCTGCAGTACTGTGTTAAGAAGTGGCAATAAACCATTATCATTCATTCATTCTGAGTTCCTGCCAGGCAGTGAACTGCCAGAGTCTATTGTATGCCCCATGGATGCCATGCATCAGAGTCATTGATATCTCCAGCCTGGCCTATACTTGTTTGCTGTTGGAAAACATATTCAGTTCCTAGTTCAAAGTTGTCTTCCTGAGATTTTGTGGTCTGTGTCTGTTATATGAAAACAGACTTACTTCCTTTCCCTCCTAAATGCTATTCACACAATTGACTTGACTGAAACATTGGCCTCAAATCTGTTGTACTTTTGACTGTTCAATCTTTTTTACATTTCTCGTTATTACTGTCTGCCTTGTACAGTAATGGAAACTGCCATGTTAATTTACCCAAGCTGTGAAGGTTGACTTGTGATTCGTGGTTAAATCTGTTTTAGTCTTATCTTCTTATTCAAGTTTCTTTAATTTGAGGCACTGAATTCTGTCTCCGTAATTCAGTAATTCTTCAACCTTTTTGCATGTTTGCAAGATGTTTATTCAGGCATATTCTGAAGGCATTATACTGTGTTGACGGATAAAATCAAACTTTTTGTGAAGCCCTGAAACTGTATTTTTGTCTCCCTAATCAAATTTGAAACGTGCATAAATTGCACTGAAAATTGCTCTTTCATGAGCGAAAAGGTTGAGGAATTGGGTAAAACTGGCCTTGGTACGATGAACACGAACACAATGAAAGACGTTTGAAGTCTGAGAGTGAAATTCTTGTATTCCGCACATTCTGGTTGGGCAGTGACTGAGACAACCTCACATTGCTAAACCTAGGGCTTGAAAGCTTTGTGCTACATTCATATTACAAAACCAATGGGCCTACAATATTAACACAAATTGCATAGTTGTTTTTGTATATATTACAAAACCAATGGGCCTACAATATTAACACAAATTGCATAGTTGTTTTTGTATATATGCATTGTTGTGAAGTTATTTTGTGCAGCTTAATAATATTTTCGAGTTGTTTTCTGTTAATAAAACTAAATGTTATTTTAATTTTTAGAAAACTGTGTCATATCAAGTATGATATACAGTCTAACAAGATAATAGCCTTTGATTTCCTTGTGAACTTCGTTTCATTACCTTTATATTTTTTTGCAATGTACATAACCCATTGATTCTCATGGAATATTGTTGTGGACATGTCAGATTCAGTACTAAATGTGCTTCGGCATACATTTGTTTCAGTCAGCAAATGTGTGCAAGATACAGATTTTCTGAGTTATGCTGGATTTATTACACACCGTGACTTCATTATTAATGGAACAGTGCTTTCTCTATTGCATTTAACTGAATCCAGTGTGTCCTCATTAGTCTGCATCAGTGTACATTGGAAGGTGCTTTTTCGGTGAAAAATCTATTGCGTTTGAATACAATATTGACTGAAAACAGGGCAAGTTAAATAAAACCATATTTGGTGTGTCAAGTGCATTATCACAATGTATTCAATGTGTCTGTGTTTTTTTAAGTTTATGGTCTAACACTATAGATAGCTTAACGCAGTCTGTACATGTACAAGTGTTTAGAATGATGATGAAGTTATCAGACTGTGTTACAGATTCAGGCATCACCATGAACACTGTAGCCACGGTAACAAGTCCTCCTGCGGGAAGTGGGTCGTCTAGCCTGTCAGGGGAATACAGAGCTGTGAGTAACCAGAATTTGGATGAATGCTGTAATTTACAAATGAACCAAAATTTTTGTCCAAAAAGGGCATTTTTAGAGAAAGTAAATGTCACAATACTATGTATTGATTTTGGTGCTGACACGTCCGTCATCCTACATGTACCTACCAAATAAACCTCAACATCTTTCTGCAATCAACAGAACTCTCAGTAATGAAAATAACCAACTTCATGATCAACAAAATTTTAGGTCATTTAGGGTAAAAATACTTCAGTCTGTTTTACTTGGCAAAATGGACAATCCATTAAATGTTTGGTGCTTGTGATGAGCTTTGTGGACCATACTGATAATGTTGGGGTCATCTTTGGTTTTTGAATTGGTGAGTTGCAAGTTTGTGTTATTTGCGAAAGAAGAGCCATTTTGACCTAAACATGAAAATGAGTGTGTCACGTTTGAGAAAGTGCATCAGATACTTACCAGCGTGGGTTGTTCAATCCAAGTGCTGAGGTTTCATCTGTTTGTGACAATGTTTGTACCCAATCAATCAAATCAAAGGACAGCCCTGTACACTGACACATTGGTTTCACGTTTGTTTTCAGTCCCCTGATAAGCAAAGGTTGGAGCAGATCCAGGAAGAAATGATGCAAGTTCAGGTAATTGAAACAAAAATGTTATTGATTTTGTAACATGGTAAGAACGATAAATATATGTAATATCATATGTTAGAATATTGGTGTGTTGATTTCTGCTAATCTTTTAACAAGCATGCTGAATTAAACCATGAGTACAGATAAGGTACTGTAGCCTTTCAACTGCAAGTGAAATTTTATGATTACGTAAAATACCAATCAAATAAATAACAAATAAATAAATGAAATAAATATGAAATGCAATCTTACTTTATACAAAATATTATGGAAGGTTATAATCCTACAGCGTTGATGATCTTGATAAAATTTGTCTTTTCATAACATTACATGCCTTTTTGGTGTGAGAAGGAAAATGCCTTTAAAGGCAGCCTAATAAGTTTTGCTTTTGAGTGGAGAATATCTTGTAATATTTTTGCCATCACAACTGTTTTTACCCATTGGCCAGTATCTGTCAGTCTGTCCATCTGTCCGTATCCTTGTAAACGCTCTGTCTTTGGAAAGGTTTACCTCAGGTTTACCAAATTTATATCAAACTTAGACTTTAGCATCAGGGAGAACACTATTGATTTTCAGGGACCTTGATGTTTTTCTTCATGGTCATCTTATTGAAGATAAATTTCATGAAAGACTTGTAAACGTGCTTTCTCTAGAACGATTTAACCCAAGTTAACCAAACTTACGCCACACATTCACATTGGCATGAGAATGAACCTATTGATTTTCTGTGACCTTGACCTTTTTCTTCATTGGGGTCATTTAAGTTAAATTTTATAAAAAGTTTGTTAATGCTCTATTTCTTGAACAGTTTGTCCGAAATTTACCAAACTGAAATCCCAGTTACACTCCTGCATGATTAAGAACGCTTTTCAAGGTCATTAAGGTCATTTTAATTAAATTTTATGAATGGCTGATATTATGCGTAGTATCTCTTTCAATTTTATCTATTTGTTACTTGGTACATGTGCTTAAGGCTGAGGTGTTTTAAATGCATTGCACGATATTTTCTTAAGACTATCTTTTGTGAATATTTGGCTTGGTTACTAGTGTTTTAAAAGTCTGTCATTAGGGGTTAACCCACAAAATGCTTTTTATTTCATAAGAGTTAGACCATTTAAGTATTTATGTATGTCTTGTTCCTTAGCAGAAGGCAAAACAGATGCTAGATGTTAGCTTCTACTTGTAAATAAATGTTATAATTTTTTTTTTTATTTTCTTGACAGATTCGGTACCAGAAAGAAATCGACAGGCTTGAGAAAGAGAACAGAGAGCTAAGAAAGCAGCTGTTATTGAAAGACAAAAAGACTGGTCGTAAAAGGACAATGAAGGTGAGAGGAAATTGTTTTACAAGACTTTTTAACAATCCAGTGGTAAGGCTAAGAAAAGGCTTGCCATAAAGAAAAAAAGTCATGTTAATTAATTTTCAAGTAGAAAGTTCCTAATGGTATTGTGGAAAAGCAATTTGAATCTTAACTTTTTCTCTTATCTATGTGAAAATGAAAGCTATTAAACAGTTATTTGTAAGTAAGGCGATAAAAAAAAGTTGTGTTGTTTGCTTCTCCCTCTCTTCTGTCAGATGTCCCTGATAAACACGTATTCTGGTGTACTGGATGAACTCTCTAGTTACAACTCAGCTATTGATGTATTTAGTCATTTCCCCGTCTCGTTGATATGTGTTTTTTGTTTCTTTTCCCTGTCAGATGTCCCTGATACACATGTATTCTGGTGTGCTGGATGAACTCTCTAGTTACAACTCAGCTATTGATGTATTTATTCGTTTTCCTGTCTTGCTGATATGTTTTGTTCGTTTCTTCTCCCTGTCAGATGTCCCTGATAGACATGTACTCTGATGTTCTGGATGAACTCTCTGATTACGACTCCAGCTATAATACACAGGACCATCTACCTAGGGTGAGTTAAGTAATGCTTGTGACTGTACAGGCAAAATCAGTGTATGGAAATTTTATTATTTACATATCCTGAATGCCAAGAAATCAAGCAGCACACAAGTGACACGTGTATGAAAATTAGTAGGTGGTTGTGTTTTAACTGCTGAAGTAGAGCCCCTTGACATTTCTTACCGCAACTGGTGTTTTATTTTGATTGTATATGACAGTGATTTGAAATAGTAACATTGGATAGTTATTATCTTGGGTAATACAAACATCACCTCCAGTCACAAGTGCATGCGTTGTGCATTACAAACTACTGTCAGTGAGATGACAGGATGTGAAATAAAACATTATTTCAGATGTATAAATCACATCTGCCCCTTTCCTCTCATAGTGAAAGGAAAGATTCTGCTCTGCTGTTCAAGGTTTTTGTTTGGCTGCTCACATCACAGATTTGTATCTGTCTTGGAATACCTGCTTTGCGAATTACGTTCATGATTCTCCAGTGGAGTAACTTGCTACTTTTCTTTCTTTGCGTGCCCTACCAGGTGGTGGTAGTAGGGGATCAGAGTGCAGGAAAGACCAGTGTTCTGGAGATGATCGCTCAGGCCAGAATATTCCCAAGGTAATTTTGCATCCAATGTTTGAGTATTGCAAGTGTGCTGCAGTATTTTGAGTCACTTGATACATGACCCTCCTGTAAAACCAATGTCTGACTCTGTAGAATTCTTCATCTTATTACACTATATGATCTGAAAGACAACAGTCATTGAAGGATGAATCCTGAGAGAAGTCTTTTTGTGTTCCTTTGTAATGTTTCAGTTATTGAGATTTATTGTTTATCACAGCTTATTGACCTATGTACTCTATGGTGCAATATGCTAATGCTGGGATTTGAGTGCAGTTTGGTGTTTTGGAGTAGAAATCTTCAGTTAAGTACTTTAAAAAAAAATAAACATAAAAACTTCTCGTTTATCGGAAGGCGTAAATGTAACAGAGGCAGTACTCTTTCAGAGTAATCCACAATTATAAACCTGCTTGGCATATACATATAATTCACAATATCACTAAAAAATCTTGCATGTTTTTGGCATGAAGCCATCATCATTATTTCATTCGTTTGTTCTCGCTTGTCTTTTTTTATAGAGGATCCGGTGAAATGATGACAAGGTCACCCGTAAAGGTCACACTAAGTGAAGGTCCCTACCATGTAGCGCAGTTCAAGGATAGTACACGAGAATTTGACCTCACTAAGGAATCAGATGTAAGAGAATGCATACACTGTACAGACCTCTAAATGGCTGGATATGTTTTCACTTCCCATGAATAATGGGAAGGTGGTGAGAGACATTGTGACAGTTGAAGACAGAAGTTCTGTAAGGTTTTTGCCCTTTAGTGCATCTCTGGAATGATAATGGACTGTTTGTAAGAAACTATGGCTCGTTGGTCAGGTACGATAACAGATATCCACACCCTACACATATGCCCTGAAATGATAGAAGCCTTCTGAGAGTATGCCGAGGGGTGAGCTAGTGCCAGGCTTCTGAGAATCTTTCATCTGGGTGGTACCGTTTTTGTGAATAGGTGTTGTACACAGACACATTCTTAAAGTGAGATTGTTCAGACTACATGCTTGAATTCAGAAAGGTATAACTGCTGGATGCTTAAGCCATGTGATATAGCAGAGGATTTTAGGGAAACAATGCTTCTTACATGAGAAAAAGATGACAAGAGTTTAGTATAATTGAAAATCAAGTATGCATGTACACATGGCTGCTTCGGTGATTAAAGCACATGCTGGTTACAATTTTCAGGCCCTTGACCATTTATGTTGTCTGTCCAAATCCGGATCTTGCTGTTTTGGTTGTAGCTTTACCTTAACATGGTTGTAAGTGGAAATTTCTTGTGCATTGGTTAAACACCAATCAGCCTGTCATTCATACAGAAGATTTCATTTGGTATTCTGCATTTCAGCTTTCGGCATTGAGAAGAGAGGTTGAGATTCGGATGAAGGGAAGTGTCAGTAAAGGGCAGACTGTCAGCTCTGAGGTGAGATGTGTTATAAATGTAAACCAACTCTGGCAGCTCATGCTGGCTTCCTCTCCGGCCATACGTGGGAAGATCTGCCGGCAAAATGCGGATGGTCGTGGGTTTCCTCTGGGCTCTGATTAGTTTCCTCCCACCATTATGCTGGCCGCCGTTGTATAAGTGAAATACTCTTGAGTACGGCGTAAAACTCCAATCAAACAGGTAAATAAATAAACTCTGTGGCTTCCTGTGTCAGTAACAAGAAGATTCAGTTTATTAGTATTCCCCTGTGTCTGCCTGTATTAGACTCAAGATCCGCTTTATAATACATGTACATTGTTATCTTAATAATTGCTTTGTTCCTGAATGTATTAGCTATAATACCTTGGGTTTAGTAAGTGTTTTACTTACCCTTGTGCCTACCTGTCTTGGTCACGGCTTTCATCTTGGTAGTGTTGAACACCCTTGTTGTAAGTCAGTTTGGATATGAAGTTCATTAAGTCATGCTTTCATTTTGATCTAAGTATTTTTTGTCTGTTTCAGTGTATTTCCATGACTGTAAAAGGCCCTGGTTTACAGCGAATGGTGTTGGTAGACCTGCCAGGTATCATTTCTGTAAGTCTCAGCAAATATACATGCTTAGAACTCTGCCGTGTTTTATGGAAATGACCAATCATTATATACCTAGTACTGTGCTTGACCTAAAGTTTAGCATTTTTCAAGGGACAGGTTTGGCTTGAATATGATTGTTCCATCCACTTGATGAGGGTAACTTAAGATACTTTTGTAAAGTTGATTAATTTCTTTTCAGAAATACATATAATACTCTTGATCAGTTAAAAGTTTCAAATGTGATGTTAGGCTACCTTAACTGATAGTTCAGATTTACAGTATTTGAGCTGAGTGTAAAGACAGATCTGAATCTGAGTTGTTTGGGAGAGATCAGGATTTAAGGATAGCTCTTATGATACCTTTATATGTTTTGTTACAATAGACTGAAACAACTGCCATGGCTCCAAATACAAAAGAGTGCATCAAGAAGATGGCAAAGACTTACATGGAAAACCCCAATGCTATTATCCTGTGTATTCAAGGTGAGTAGGCGTACATGGAAAACCCCATTGCTATTATCCTGTGTGTTCAAGGTGAGTAGGTCTTCATGGAAAAACCCAGTGCTGTTATCCTTTGTATTCATGTTGAGTAGGCCTACATGGAAACCCCAATGCTATTATCCTGTGTATTCAAGGTGAGTAGGCATACATGGAAAACCCCATTGCTATTATCCTGTGTATTCATGTTGAGTAGGCCTACATGGAAAACCCCAATGCTGTTATCCTGCGTATTCAAGTTCAGTAGGCCTACATGGAATACCCTAATGCTGTTATCCTGTGTATTCAAGCTGCATAGGCCCACACATGGAAAACCCCAGTGGTTTATATTCAAGGTACATGTATGTTCTATGTGTGTGGAGCAGGGTCTGCTAATTTAGCTATTTGTAAGTCGCTGTTGTAAGGACGACAAGCTACTCAATTGTTTCAAAGAATGGTGTATCAAGCTCCTGCTAGCGACACCACTGATTGCAGCTATTGTTGTTACCAGATGGTTCCCTGGACGCTGAGCGTAGTAATGTGACTGACGTGGTGAACACAATGGATCCAGGAGGCAAGAGGACCATTTTTGTGCTGACCAAAGTGGATCTCGCAGAAAGCAGCCTCTACAACCCAGACAGAGTAAGTACTGGCTGCTCCACACATTCCTGAGGGGGGACAGCTTTATGCCCCTTTTCAAATGCATCGAGAGTGTCTTGATTTTCAAGTGTGTGGGTTTGTCAGTATATGTTAATGAATGGAATGATTTTTTGAGGAATACATCTCAAAGACTAATTAAGTAAGACTGTTTACATTTGGTATACTACACACTTCCATCTGCCCGCTATCATGGACTGTTAATATTTAAAAACATTTGCTTTATTTTCTTATTCTTACCAGATTTGATAGATTTTGGCGCTACAAATGTGCTCAGATCTGAACCATCTAGTGTCTCTGGGTTTATGTCTCAGTGCTACCCATAACTTCCTAAAGGAAAGGGGGGGGGGAGTCTGGGCCTATGCATTTGGTAAAACCCTAGGACACCATCTTGTTCCCTACTTAAATCATATAATCATTTGTTCACTCATCATGGGGGATGAGAAAATGAGCTAGTCTTCCTGAAGATACTGCTTCTGACCTGAAAAAAAATTAGTGTTTCACCAGACGTGCATTGTGTTTTTCATTTTTGTCCTGAACGTATGTCTGTGCACATGCACAAATGATTTCCACCAACTAGTAGTGTCTAGATTCTGTGTTTAAAAGCTGAATGTTTGTTCTGAATACAGATTAAGCAAATTCTGGAGGGCAAACTCTTCCCAATGAAAGCTCTGGGGTATTTTGCTGTTGTCACTGGCAAAGGTAACATATATATCAATTCAAAATAAAATGAATCTAAAATAGAGGAGAGCTACAAAATATGTGCCAGCTCACTTCAAATACCCATCTAGATAAATTTAACACAATCCAGGTCTCGCATATATTATTCCAGTTCTGATTTTGTGAAATCTGTGACAAAAAGGGTAAGATTTAAATAGGATCAGCATTTTTGGTGTGTAAAAGGACATCTGTTTGGAGTTTCCTGTGTTTTTGTAAATGTATGAAATTTTGTTTTAAACTGTAATTTTATCTTCAGGTAATACCAATGACAGCATACAAACAATCAAGGACTATGAAGAGTCATTCTTCAAACACTCTCGGCTTTTCAGGTAAGAATAATGGAGAAATTAATCAACAGTTGTAATGTCTGAGAAAAAAAAAATGGATCGTTCCATTAACCCTTGCTGTTTGTTGTTGTCCTAACAGGGAAGGCGTATTGAGGCACACCCAGATGACCACATACAAGTATTCAACCCTCGCTGTTTGTTGTTGTCCTAACAGGGAAGGCGTATTGAGGCCCACCCAGATGACCACATACAAGTATTAACCCTTGCTGTTTGTTGTTGTTCTAACAGGGAAGGCGTATTGAGGCCCACCCAGATGACCACATACAAGTATTAACCCTTGCTGTTTGTTGTTGTCCTAACAGGGAAGGCGTATTGAAGCCCACCCAGATGACCACATACAAGTATTAACCCTCGCTGTTTGTTGTTGTCCTAACAGGGAAGGCATATTGAGGCCCACCCAGATGACCACATACAAGTATTAACCCTTGCTGTTTGTTGTTGTCCTAACAGGGAAGGCGTATTGAAGCCCACCCAGATGACCACAGCTAACCTCAGCATGGCAGTCTCTGAAGTTTTCTGGAAAATGGTCAAGGAATCTGTAGAACAGCAGGCAGATGCTTTTAAAGGTATACGTTAGCTTTTTATATCACTTATATCTCTACTACATTTAATAAAAAAGCCTATCTTTTGTTCATTTTTATGTCCAAATTAAATCATGTGTGCAGTTTTCTTAAAGGCGTAAAATAACAGGGTTCTTCATTCTGCGCACAGGTACAGTAAACTGGAAACGGATAACAAACTGTTCTGAAGGGCATGTGTATAACTAACACTGGGTCACATCAGGTTTAAGCAAGTTTTTGTTTTCATTTCAGCAACAAGATTTAATCTGGAAACAGAATGGAAAAACACCTATCCAAAACTGCGCGAGTTAGACAGGGTACGGCTTATGGAACTATTCAAATGATAAAGTTTAAACATCTGTTCAGTCTAGTTGGTGAGGACTCAAGTACTGTATGACTATTTAAGGTGCCATGAACACTGGTCAGGCTTAGTGTTGTTGTTGACATCCATGTGCCTGTATCTTCTCCCTGTCTGGTCTGATACTTTATCAGCAGTTCTGTATCCAGGCCATGTGTTTGTCACTGTTTCACCTACCTTAGGGTTGATGAGCACGTGCTTTATGATGCTTTTCAACCCACAAGCATTGCCCCATGGAGGGCTCTTTTCATCTGGATCTGGCTCTGTCATATTTCCTCTTTTGGCTGTGTCATGTTTCCACCTGGGCTGTGTCAGATTTACTCCTGGGCTGTACCAAGTTTCCATCTGGGCTATGTCCAGTTTCCTCCATTGGGTGTCATGTTTCCTCCCAGGCTGTGTCAGGTTTCCTCCAGGGCTATGTCGTGTTTTCTCTGCCGTGGAATATGTCAGGTTTCTGCTGGGCTCTCTCTTGTTTCTTGTAGGACACTGTCAAGTTTCTTCATAAATCACTTAAATTTCATACAAGGTTTCTTTCATCTGTAAACCCAGACTGTGGTCACTGAGAGTTTAGTCCAGGTCATGGTGGCTTCCTCTTCAGCCATATGTGGGAAGGTTTGTCAGCAACCAGCAGATGGGTTCTGCCTGGGCTCTGCTCGGTTTCCTCTCGCCATAATGGTGGCAGCTGTAGTATCGGTGAAATATTCTTGAGTACGGCCTAATGCACCAATCAAATATAATCCCAGGCACCCAAATGACATGGTCTTGTTTACATATAATTTAATGTAGTATGTAAATTAATTTTTTTTATGATAGAGCCTTTGTTTGCTTTTAGAAAGTGTTACAGTTGAACGTGAGGCCACTGGTCCCTGGCCAATAATCGTATCCTTTAATCCATAACTAAAACTTTGTCAGGAAGGTTGTCAGGTGGTGGCTGAAGTGGGGTGGCTCCCCTGGGCTCTGCCTCATTGAGCTGAACCCATCATTGTAATATCATTGATGAACACACTCCAAGACGCTAGTCCGCGACATTTATTTTGATGATTCTTTGCCTGTGTTATATCAGGAGGAACTCTTTGAGAGAGCTCGAGGAGAAATGTTGGATGAAATCATTAACTTGAGTCAGCTGACACCCAAGCAGTGGTAAAGTATCAGTGTGTCTGAGCTAGTGGTTACCAGTTCTATTACAAAATTTTCGTACTGATCAATAAAGCCAGTAGAGAATGTAGTGGTTATGGCATTATAACATTATTATTGTTAGCCTCGTAGTTTACATGTGATTTACATTTTAATTATTTTGGTTTATTTTTGACCGGCTTGAAAACAAACCACGTGAAAGATATTGAACATAGTATTGGGAAATGAACAACAATGAGTGATATTCCAAGAGCTATGCCATATATTAACACAAAATTGTAGTATTTGCTGCCCAGCATATGTACTTGTAAATTGTGAATGTTACTGAGTATAGTTTAGGAGTTATGATGCCTTGAAGCAGAATTGAAGCCCCCATGTTATTCAGACAATATTTTTACCTCCATATCTATGCTAAAAATGTGCGAGGGCACAAGCAAAGAGGCAAACGCTTTTGCCGTACTGTTGAATATTATAAATCTGGTGTAGATTATTGATGTTTTAATCAGTGATGGAGTTTGCATCGTCAGCCAAATTGTACCAATATGAAGATTTGGTTAACATCATTAGAATAAACACGTATTACATTCACACCTAATGTGGCCTTTATGGTCTAAGTTATCCCCATTTGAAAGTACAAAGTTCTGAATGAATTATTCTCCTCAAGAGAATTGTTGTCAATTCATGGTTTTAGTCTTTTTTTGTTTGTTTAGGGAGGATGCATTTTCACAGGCTCTTTGGGAGAAGATGTCGAGTTACGTATTTGAAAACATCTACCTCCCAGCTGCACAGGCTGAAAACTCTGGGTAGGTGTGGCCAGGGCAGATATTTTAGGCTTACACACATTTACAGTTATTATCTGATTATTATCTAATATTCTGGGTGTTGACTTAAGTCAGGAATTTTCTCTTAGTACCGTGCAAAGGTCAAAAAAATTCTTCAACAAGGCATTAAACAGAACTTGATCAAATAAAATTATTTAGCATTTAGAAAGCACTGAATTGCAGGATTCAGTGGGAGTACCACATTTTAGGAATGAATTTTTAAGATTATCTTGTTACCTCATGTATCTGTTCATTTTTAAGGGTGTTTATGAATGAAAGCGCTTGTGGAGTAACTTTACAGAAAGTGGAAGTGAAACTAACCCCACAGTTTAGTTGTGGTGAGATCCAGTGTATTTTGATCAGTTTATATTTGTGTTTGGTGTGGATCACTTGAAGTTTTGTTTGTTGATGTAGGATCTTTAACACAACAGTGGACATCAAGCTGAAGCAGTGGGCAGATAAGCAGTTGCCACGGAAATGTGTAGAGGTTAGTTTTGTCTGCTGAAGTATTATCAACATCACCTCAGCCAGGATAATGCATATTTTCATTCCTTATGAAATGACAGATTTTAATTAAAGTAACATTGAATTCAGTGGAAAATTGTGCCTATTGATTTTGTTATACATGTAGGGTCATTTTAATGTTCTGTTAATATACACAGGAAACGTATTTCCAAGATGGTTATCAAAAATTCTACTGGATTGTTTAACCTGGGTTGAAAAATTTGTCACATTGTTGTACTGTATTTCCATGAAACCTTCTTGTATTTAGTTATTTCATGGAGGTGATGTTTCAAATGACCAGGCTTAACATGAAATTTGTCACATTTGGTTGACCAAACTGTGACAATTGCTGTCATATATATGTGATTGATTTTTCTTCAATACTGAACACGCTCACCTTGTGTTGCGCTAATTATTGATACTCAACACTTTCATGGCTGCTAGGTTGGATGGGAGACATTACAGAATGAGTTTTCCAAAATCATGGAGAAAGATTGTCAGAAGAAAGACCATGACCAGATATTTGATGAACTGAAGAAGGCAGTGCATGATGCTAGCCTGACCAAACACAAGTGGGACAACAAAGCCGAGGACAGCTTGGTCAGTAGACTGAATCCTCAGTTGTCTCCCTTAGACATATTCATAGATACACAATGTCTGAATGCCTTTTGTACTTAATAAAATTAGGAGAAAAAAAAAACGTACACGTGTGGAGCTGCTTATTGAGTGAATGCATGGTTTCAGGATGTTGGAAGATGCACTTGAAGTTTCAGCACTGTTAAACATTGTTACTGAATAGTGGTATAAACCTGTACACATCTGAAATGGCATACAGATGGATATACATGCAAGTGAATTAAACACCTTACATGGATGCCTGTCCTGTTTGTTTTCTGCAACATTTGACATGGTGAAAAGTTTGTCCTCACTTGAGCTGCTTTAGTTGCAAAAAGCTGTTAAAATTGTTTTGTTTTGCGCCATGACATTGTTGTCAAGTCAGACTGCTTGAAGAAGAGTTTCAATTGGTGGGTGTTTGTAATACTTCATGATTGTCAGAACTGTGTGTTATGTTAAACCTAGATTAAACATCAACAGTAACAGTGTGACCAGAAGGTTTCTGATGCCTGACAATCACATGTGCAGGTATTGTGTTTTTATTTACCTGGATAAATATTGTCTTCAAGGTACATTGTATGTGAGAAATTTCCTATTCGTGCAAAACTGTTTAATATAAAAAAGACTATTGGCTTTTAACACTGTTATCATCTAGTTCCTGGATATTCTACTGGCCAGTTTTTGTTGGTGTTGTAGCGCGTGATGCAGATCAACACCCTAGAGGACAGGTCTGTGACAGACAAACAGGCGTGGGATGCAGCCATCAAGTTCATGGAAGAAACAGTCAATGAGAAACTCAAACAGAGTAGGTCACTAAACATTTCATGTGTTCCTAATACTCCTCTCAGATTCAGGCTTTTCAAGAAAGCAGAAGGATTTCAATTTGAACCTGTCTGCCTGTCACATGTAGTTCCTTTTGGTACACATAATCACTAAACAAGCATTTCCATGGTTACCCTGGCAACTTGCTGTTGTAGCTAAGGATATTATCAAGGAGCTGACTGGCCCCAGCACAAGAGAAC
This sequence comes from Acanthopleura granulata, assembly GCA_016165875.1. Classification (NCBI taxonomy): domain Eukaryota; kingdom Metazoa; phylum Mollusca; class Polyplacophora; order Chitonida; family Chitonidae; genus Acanthopleura; species Acanthopleura granulata. The sequence continues at coordinate 26,060,767 of JABBOT010000080.1, read as the reverse complement.
AGTGGATGTACTGGAAATCTCCTACCCCTGAGCAGATGGATCGCTTAAACACCATGAGGGAGCTGGACAAGCTGCTGAACTCTGAAACGGTATGAAAGTCCCGAAAGTTCAGACGCATGCCGAGAGGGAGGTGTTAAAAGCCAGGGTTACATTTACGTGTGGCTGTCCACATTCCTTTTGTCATTTTTTCTCCCTACGGTGACATGCTTTTACTGTGATTTCATTGGTTAAAAAATGAATGAGCTGATGATCGATTTGCAGAAGTGTAGTGTAAATAGGGTGCATAGCCCCAAGTCTACACCATTTGACCATCTGATTCGTTGTTACAGAATATGTTTCTTAGATGTGTTTAAGATTGATGAATATGGTCAGGATATATGTGCATGTCATGTGGATAACACATGAAAAAGGCAGCATCCATTTGCATTCATTCGCCTCGATATGGCTGAGATATTGCCAATGTGGCATTAAGCCGTTATCATTTTTTCCATTTGCACGATTTTCGTTCTGCCAGCAAACTGCGGATGGTGGTGGGTTTCTCGCAGGCTCTGTTCAGTGTCCTCCCACCATAATGCTGGCCACAGTCATATAAGTGAATCATTTGTGAGTACGGCTTGAAACACCAATCGGATAAATCATTCAGGAAAAGATGAATAAACTGATGTAAGAAGTACGGTGGAAGTGAACACGTGGATAGCAACCTGCTTTTTTCTTCAGCCCATGGGGGTGTTCTCTGAGTACTCTGTGTCTGGTTGTGTTGTAATACTATACTACTATTTATACATGTATTTCCGTTGCAGAACCACAAGCTGTCTCTGTCTTCGGACGAGTTGACCACAGTGCGCAGAAACCTCCAGACACAGGGTGTCGAGGTGGACAATGAGTTTGTGAGTATAGACTTGGCTTGGTTTACTGAACTATGCCCCTTGAATGAAAGCAAATGGAAATATTTTTCACACAATGAATGGAGCTATTCAAGGATCATGCTTTCTACCTGATGCTTTGCTGAGATTTTGGTGAAAACGGGTTTTGAACCTTCAAAACATACAATGTTGAAAACACTGTATTTCACCTGAAGTTTGGCCTGTAGAAATGCACTTTCAGCAGAACATGAAGGCGTTAAAATAATTGATGCAAACTGTTAAGTTTTCCTGATAAGAAAGAGTTCACTGTAAATGCAGAAATGATCCGAATTAAGAAAAATCTATCACTGGAAAAAAAAAATTAAACTTTATGTGAATTACAGTATTGGGAGATTCTGGATGTAATGTCTGGGTATTAAGGACGGCATACCAGAAAAGCAAAACTACAGACATGGTCCTGTGACAGTGTTCCTGCCAGGAGACATGTTGTCCTATGTTATGTGACAGCAGTGTTCATGTGTGAGACTGTTAAGGAAACAATGCAATAGGCTGTCAGTTTGTGAAAGTAACGTGTCAGTCAGTAAGATATGAGACAGTTCTTGCCTCTTTTCCCCAAGCACAAAAGACAATTGATTCACACTTTACAAGTGATGTCCTAATTCCATCATGCCAGTGTGATACCTGTTTTGTTTCAGATCCGTGAAACTTGGTATCACGTCTTCAGAGAGGGTTTCTTCCTCAAGGCCATGGACACAGCCCAGCAGTGTAAAAAGGGATTCTACTACTACCAGAGAGGGTTTTCAGACTCGGGGGTAAGTAAACAGCCTGGGATTATTGCTTTACCGGGGAGAGTTCTAAGGCTTTGTATTGGGTAAACAGACTGGGATTAATGTTTTATCAGAGAAGGGTTTTCAGATTCTGGAGTAAGTAAACAGAGTGGGACTAATGCTTTGTCAGAGAGGGTTTTCAGGCTCTGTGGTAGGTAAACACACTGGGACTATTGCTTTGTCAGAGTTTTCTGGCCTTTGCATTGGGTAAACAGACTGGGACAAATGCTTTATGAGAGAGGGTGTTCAGGCTGTAGGGTCGGTAAACAGATTGGGACTATTACTTTATCAGAGAAGGGTTTTCAAATTCTGGAGTAAGTTAACAGGCTGGGACTGTTGCTCTATTATTAGAGAAGGTTTTCAAACACTGGGGAAGATTAGCTGACTGGGACTAACGCTTTATCAGAGAGGGTGTTCACACTCTGGGGTAGATAAACTGACTGGGACTAATGCTTTATCATCTCAGGGTTTCAGACTCTGAGGTAGAGGTATACAAACTGGGACAAATGCTTTACCAGAGTAGGTTTTCATGCTTGAGGGTATGTAAACAGACTCACTGGGACTATTGCTTTGTCATAGAGGATTTCAAACTCTGGGGTACGTCAACAGACTGAGACTGGAGCTTCATGATAAGTTTGTAGGTCCATTCTAATGTTTTATCAGAGCAGGTTGGTGGCTGTGATACTTTCCCTGGTTTCTCAAAAACAAATTCTTACCAAAGGGGTGCTTTGAAAATTTTGACGAAGGTGTTTGATGGTAGTACATGTACATGTAGCTGGTGTGCAATGGTGTGTGCTTTTGTGGTTGTATCTAGAGTGCAATGACATTTGTCTTTGTAGTTGTACATATAGCTGCAGTGGAATGACCTGTGCTTTTGTGGTTGTAGCTGGAGTGCAATGAATTGTGTTTTTATGGTTGTAGCTGGAGTGCAATGATATGTGTTTTTGTGGTTGTAGTAGGATTGCAATGATGTGTGTTTTTGTGGTTGTAGGTGGAGTGCAATGACCTGAGTTTTTGTGGTTGTAGCAGGAGTGCAGTGAGCTGTGTTTTTGTGGTTGTAGCTGTGCAATGACATGTGTTTTTGTGGTTGTAGTAGGAGTGCAATGACCTGTGTTTTTATGGTTGTAGCAGGAGTGCAATGACCTGTGTTTTTGTGGTTGTAGCTGGAGTGCAATGATGTGGTGTTGTTCTGGAGGATACAGCGGATGCTACAGGTCACCAGTAATGCCCTCAGGCAGCAGGTCATGAATAATGAAGGTATGCCCGTTCTCTACAAGCTGGGACATTATTCACGTTCTGTTATGTAGGACATATGGAATATGGCCTTGATATGGAGCTACATTTTGGATATTTCAACTTCATCAGAACCTAATCTTAGCCTTTGTACATCGGATGGCAGGAGAATTTCAGACATGTCAGACAAGTAAAATTACAGTTACACGGACCCTAACTTCTCGGCCTTAAACTTGTTCATATTGTCATGTTTAGTTTAGGCAGACACTGGAAATATACTCTGTACAGAGGAAGATAGTATTTTCTGTATGGCCTAATTTAGATATCCAAAAATATGGATTCCTCAGAGTTGAAATGTTGAAAGGACAGATTCATAGAATACTCACCTTGTATTAGTTTGTTATTCCTGAAAGGACTATTTTGGTTGAAATTTATTGTCCAATATAAATCCTTCCAGCACGCCGCATGGAGAGGAACATAAAGGAAGTGTTGGAGGAATTCAGTGAGGACAAATCCAAACTTGTACACCTGTTGACAGGTCGACGAGTGATGCTAGCAGAAGAATTGAGTAAGTCGAGCAATATCAAGAGTGTCTTTCTGTCAGGCAAGGAGTTGTCCAGTGTTAGCTGGGATACACACCCACTAGCAATATTTTCGTCCCAGCACACACCAGTAGTTCAGGCTAGAATACACAGCAGCTGGTTGGCCTGGAGTACACATCTGATCAGTATTTTTGTCTAGGGTACACATCACATCAGTATTTTTGTCTGGAGCGCACATCAGATCGGTATTTTTGCCTGGGGTACACATCAGTATTCTGTGATGTACACATGTAATTTAGACCACTACATACGAACATTTTTGTCCTAGAGGTTCAACAGATGTAAATCTTAAAAAATTTAATATTCAAAGTGAATAAAATTGCAATGTCCATGTAGTGTATGTAATGTTGTGAAGTTGAACCCCAGAGTCATGTGAATACACAGGTAATTAACCTTATATTGTCTTTTCAGAGAGAGTACGCCAAATACAAGACAAACTAGAAGAGTTCATCCAAGCCCTTAACAAAGAGAAACAGGAGTACAGATAGCAGAAAAGTCCACCAGACATAGACATCAATCCATCAGTCATTGGCTGATCCAGGAATATTTTAACCAGTCAGTGTGAAATGTATGAGTTGCTGTGTGAGAAGCAGTGTTTCATTTTGTTCTGGATCTCCAAGTGATTTCTGTTTTGTTTTAGTGGACAATTAAATTATGTAAAGGAATATATTGAAAATTGAAACACTTTTTTTTGTTTGCCCTGAGTATGCAAATTAATCAATTCCATGCAACTTGAAGATATAATATGCCAGCACAAAAACTCTTTTCAGTGGTTTTCACTAAATTAGTACTTGAAGAAAATGACAAGACTTCAGGTCTGTGAGTGATATCTGTAGCATGCCTTTAGTGCTCAGTAGCAGTTACTGGTAACCGCAGCGAAAAAATTGGCTTGTGTATGGGATTAGGATGAACAGTTTGAACTGTCTTCGTAACCACAGCTTGTGAATGATTGAAATAGAAGCTCCTGACTTCTTCGCGATATATATGAGTGAATAAGTTTTGCTCCTATTGGAGTTAAACTACAACCATGCAGCATTCCCTTCCTTTCTCTTCATCTGTCTTTTATGTATTTACTAGTGAAGGATGTAGGTTTGAAGACCTTGTGTTGGAAAAATATGTCATTTCTGTCCCATCAGTATATAAACTTTCCTTGGCATAGTTTGATAAGTGGATGGGAGGGTTTTTTTCTGGGTAACTGTATTTTGAAATTCCATGATCAAATATCATACGGACAAATAAGTAGGCACTCATAGTAAAGTGTCCAGATTATTTTACTCTTGAGTTTGACTCTCTCAGTGGTTAGGAAATGTCATGCTTAGGAATGTAAACCTTCAAGACAGTTTTAGAATTAACTGATCAAACAGTTGTTGAAATGACAGTTATGGTTGAGTAATCAATACTAACAAGCCCTGATTCCTGTGTTTTTTTGTTTTTTTTTCTCCAACCTATGTGGTATCATTAAAATACTGGCCACAATACCAAAATACATGTTTGATAGGGCAATCATATATACACAGGTGAGTTCAAAATGTGTTGGTAGGTACCACATCCATTTTGATATTGAAATTTAGGATAAAGGCATAATTATGGTATTAAGATGTGATTGAGAACCTTATTTGAAAATAGTGCTGTTTCTTTCAGGTATAGATAGAAGGCTTCATAATTGGCTGTGCTTGATGCATATTTCTTGATGTACAACTCTGAATAGTTATGGACATCTGTACATATGTGGACTTTACACCGACTGAAATAAACATGTGACGTGCTGCAAACCTTGGTACAGTTTTGAATTTTCCTGAGTAATCAATGGAGAACATAGCAGATTTGAAGCAAATATGTGCAAGCTGCGTACTTGTTTCCTCTTTTCCTGTGTGCTCCTCTTAGTGTATAGTTGTGCTCGTAAGGCAAAGAGATAGTTTTCCATCAGAGTGATTGTTCACCCCTCATCCAATATCGACCAAGGGGTATTGTCGTTGCAGGCGAAATCCGTCAGTTTGTCCATATCCTTGAAAACTCTATTGGTTTTCAGCGACACTGACTTTTGTCTTCAAGGTCGTTTGGGTCATTAAAGTTATTATTTTATAAAAATTTAGACCAAGTTCGTCAAACTTATACCACCCTTTAACTTAGGCATTAGGAAGAACCCTATTGATTTTTTGTGGACCTTGAACAAGGAAACAAGACTGGTGGGCCTGATGTCAGTAACTTGACTGGGTAGGGTGTCATGTCTGGATTCTTTGGCATGTTGCTCCAACCTCAACAGCACAAGGCACAGTAAGTAAACCATATGCAGCATAAATGAAACCATTCTAAGTAATATGTTAGCTGTTGCGCACCAGTAGCCTTATGACGCAGAAGTCATAAGTCACTGTAACACCACCTGTTGGGAGTGGAAAATTCAGTCCCATTGAGTGCACAACTAAAAACTGGGGAAAAGAAAAACAGACTAGTTTGATCTCTTCACCAATAATCACCAACTTAAGAGAAACTTATGTGGTAGAAAAGCCACTTAAGAAAATTTAGGTACTGAAAGGTCACAGTACTGTGGAGGCCAGCCACACTACTAATGGCAGACTGGTTTCATTCTTTCAACACTTCAGGATAGTCTGAAATTTGACTTGTTCCCAGCTTATCTTCAGCCTTTATGAGATTGGTGTGTTCCCTTCACATAAATACATGGGCCCATGAACATACATTTAGCGCCATTACAAAGGCACGGGTAGAGAGAGTGCACTGTACTTCGTTTTTAGTTGATTAAAGTGATTTCATTTTTGGCGAGTCATAACACCACATTGCCGGGTTTTGTCATCAAGTCTGGAGGAACGATTAAACGCAAATTCACTTCAGCAAAGAATGGACGATCACATGTGAAGCCGGATTGGAAATTCCATGTGAATATATATATGTGTTCTCCAGTAACGCACTATACTGGGAAGTTAGATGTCATGTTTAACACAGCCCTAAGATAACACGCTGTGGCAAGACGATGGAATTATAAATGAACAACAGTGACAACTACCCAACTGCTCTACTCAGAGCCAACAGTTATTCCACATAGCTGTATAGTTCTTCAGGCATTCAACCAAACTCTAGGAATACCCTGCTGGGTTATCCCCAGTAAGTGTTTTTTTTTTTTTTCTTCTTTCAGATTATTACCAGGGCCAGAGAAGCCCATATGAGGCATGTGTCCTGTTCATTTGAAGCCTGTCAGCAGTCAAAGTCATCATTTGTTCAAGATCGCCAAAGAATACAGTACCTGGTTCTAGTACAAAATGGAGAGAAATACCTCTAGAAACCCATGTGCACATTTCTAAGGGTAAAAAGATCACATAACAATGTCAAATGCACATACAAACATTATTTTTATTTTAATGGAAAATCTGATGACAATACTGTTGACTGAGTACAGGAGAATCAAAATGTCCCGCACAGCTCTGTATGTATAGAAAACATTTAACATAGTGGTCCTGCCAGGCAGCATGTGAACTGCGGGCGTCAACTTTTGTATGACATGACTAAATCAGTGAATGCTGAGGTTGATTTCAAAATAACAACACATTGACATATCTAAGTGTGTAACGGCTTCAGAAACTGTATCTCCATGTGATATGAAGTAGACTGCACACTCTGTTTGAAGCTGGTCCTAATGTGTAATGTAAGTACTAGATATATACAGCGGGTATGATTATGTGCAACCCAGACAATATAATGAACTGACATTCCTAGACACACACAAACAACCACCTTGAGAAATCTTCTTGTTTGGCAGCACATTCCCAGCACAGATGTTTCACGATGAACATTCTTGAAGCCTGCAAAGCCAGTGCGTAATAAAGAAAGCTAACAACTTGGTTGTAAAAAGAAAAAAAAGAGCTAAAATGGTAAATATAGAGAAGGGACGAGCAGTACGAACTTTATTGTTCCTACCAATAACGACAAAGCAAATGTAAATAATTCGCCTATGACAACAACAACAACAAAAAAACTGATATCAAACTGTTTGTAATTTGGGGGTGACTTCCCCATCATCACACAGTAATGTTTGCTTGGTCAAAATATCTGACCGTACCAATGAAAACTTGCATGTAAGCTACTTCAAAATAAAAACCTCAGAGTGAACGAACTGAATACTTGTTGTGTAGACAGAAGAAAAAATGGAAAGATATCTGTAGCTGGAAATGTATAAAATGTAAATAAACATTTCAACTGCTAAATAAGAACCTTAATAATGATTAAGGTATGCATTCTCCATCCAGATAACAAAACAAAGTTTAACAGAAGAAAATTAAATGAATGGTGTTATTTAAACCCCTTACAAACATCAACAAAATTGTAACTGTGACCTATTAGGGGTTGGGGGGACGGGGCTGAACAAAAGAGGCTACTATCTTAATAAGAAGATGAATAAGTATCTTCCCGACATGTGAAAATTTACAATGAAAACAGCTCTCGTGGTGTTCAACACCTCCTATGGGGTATCAAGACAGAGAACTAATGCTTATGAACTTTACAGTAAAGCAGACAAAAGTTTTTTCACACACACTCCCCTTCCCTCTTTCTCCACATCAAATCTTTCCAAATCATAAGATAGTTAATCAATCAGAACTCTACCAATAAATATAATATACCATAGTATAACATAAGCATATTTATTAAAAGATAGGACTTGTGTATAGAAAACATCTTTCAAACCATTTAGCACAGTTATTTCAAACGCAGGTCAAATGCTGCTATATGTAAACAGAGCACAAAATCCTTTGTGTGAAGACTAGCACAGTTTGTGCTGTATAGATGTTCACTTCACAATACTCTCATGCAACACATGACACACCAATATTCATATAACCGAGCTGTTGTTCAACCATTACATCGATAATGTGGTTAATACAACGTTGTGATTTCACATCAAGACAGTCTGAACTATTTCCATCATGATGCTTTCACAACACACATCTTTTTTTTTTTTTCTAATTAGCTATTTTCATGAAATGACTCACTAGACAAGTCATATTTTGTTTAAGTATTATTTTAACATAAGGAACACAGACATATAACACAATTACTCAATTTCTTCATACAGCAAATCATGTATTTCAGACTACGGGCATGCAGGATTCATTCAAACAGCAATTTTCCACAAGTACAAATATTAACATATGATACAGGTAGTACTAAACTAGCATATGCGTTGTCTACAAATATGTAAAATCCATGTTGAAAATCAAAGAAACAAAAACAAAAAATAGTTTACTACACACAAAGAATTTCTTTTTCTTTTTCAGGGCCGAAGCACAAAACTTTTTCTTGTGCCCCGCATGCCTAAACTCGAAGAAAGTCTTGAGAGAACTCTACTTTCTGACTGCCACCAACAACAACAATGGCTGTACCTCTCTGAACACAGCACAGATAGCACTGCTAGAAATCTGGTGACTCAAACAATTGGGTGAAAAAAAAAACAAGAAAACATAAAACTTGTAAAAATCAGTTCTTTGGATGGAATATGGATGCAGTGGTAACAAAGACTGGAAACTGTTGACTTGTGCTCTACAGGTGTTCACATCAAAAGTTCAAATTCATTGGAAAATTTCAAATTGAGCCCAGTCTCAAAAATCACAACTCCAAAAATCCTAGGAATAAAACACCAACATCTAAATACACCTTGGGCCCCCTGAGATAATTTTCTCTTCAGCGTTCTGCAAAACACAATGACACAAGTTCAAATTAAACACAGATGACAACAGTGAGAAATGATGTGTACAAAATCAGACCTTTATCCTTGGCCAAGTTTTACTTGAAGGCTTTTAACCTGTGAGCAGCATTCCTTGGTTTATGTACTTGTTTTCATCTACACTTCAGGAGACTGCTTGCTTTTGATCCTGTTTGGAAGCAAATATTACAGCTAATTTCAAGACAGAGGCTATTTCATGTATTATTTACACTGCGTTTGAATTAAAGCTGTCATAAATGTTAAAGAATGTGAGGGAGAAGGACTTTCATGATGTGATCTGTAGAGGGCATAGTTTAGTCTCTGTCCCTGTGAGGAGTTTTTGTGTTGCATGTGTCTGTGAGGGTCATTTAGAGGATGAGAGAGGAGGACTCACCTTTCATGGCATGTGATTTGTGGAGGAAAGAGTTCAGTCTCTGCCCCTGTGACTGTGAGGGTCATTTACAGGATGAGAAGATGATGTGAGGATAAGAGAGGAGGACTCACCTTTCATGACATGTGATTTGTGGAGGAAAGAGTTCAGTCTCTGCCCCTGTGACTGTGAGGAGTGTGGTGTGTGTCTGTGGGGGTCATTTACAGGATGAGAAGATGATGTGAGGATAAGAGAGGAGGACTCACCTTTCATGGCATGTGATTTGTGGAGGAAAGAGTTCAGTCTCTGCCCCTGTGACTGTGAGGAGTGTGGTGTGTGTCTGTGGGGGTCATTTACAGGATGAGAAGATGATGAGAGGATAAGAGGGGAGGACTCACCTTTCATGACATGTGATCTGTGGAGGAAAGAGTTAGTCTCTGTCCCTGTGACTGTGAGGAGTGTGGTGTGTGTCTGTGGGGGTCATTTACAGGATGAGAAGATGATGAGAGGATAAGAGGGGAGGACTCACCTTTCATGACATGTGATCTGTGGAGGAAAGAGTTCAGTCTCTGCCCCTGTGACTGTGAGGAGTGTGGTGTGTGTCTGTGGGGGTCATTTACAGGATGAGAAGATGATGAGAGGATAAGAGGGGAGGACTCACCTTTCATGACATGTGATCTGTGGAGGAAAGAGTTAGTCTCTGTCCCTGTGACTGTGAGGAGTGTGGTGTGTGTCTGTGGGGGTCATTTACAGGATGAGAAGATGATGAGAGGATAAGAGGGGAGGACTCACCTTTCATGACATGTGATCTGTGGAGGAAAGAGTTCAGTCTCTGCCCCTGTGACTGTGAGGAGTGTGGTGTGTGTCTGTGGGGGTCATTTACAGGATGAGAAGATGATGAGAGGATAAGAGGGGAGGACTCACCTTTCATGACATGTGATCTGTGGAGGAAAGAGTTAGTCTCTGTCCCTGTGACTGTGAGGAGTGTGGTGTGTGTCTGTGGGGGTCATTTACAGGATGAGAAGATGATGAGAGGATAAGAGGGGAGGACTCACCTTTCATGACATGTGATCTGTGGAGGAAAGAGTTCAGTCTCTGCCCCTGTGACTGTGAGGAGTGTGGTGTGTGTCTGTGGGGGTCATTTACAGGATGAGAAGATGATGAGAGGATAAGAGGGGAGGACTCACCTTTCATGACATGTGATCTGTGGAGGAAAGAGTTAGTCTCTGTCCCTGTGACTGCGTGGCGTGTGAAGATTTCGTCGTCTCTCCACACGTCTGGATTCTGTTCCCCCGACAGTTCGCTTCGTGTCTAAATATCGTCTGGTGTCCGTGTGCCTTCTTGAGCCCTCTGTGTTGTCCTGGATAAACCAGAGAACAATGAAAACAATATAGTAAAACCTGAATGAAACAGTGATGTGAAAGGTCCTTTATTCTTGTGATTATATTACGGGTCTGTTTACAAGTGTGGACCATACTGGACCAGGGGTCAGTTTACAAGTGTGGACCATTCTGTACCCGGGGTCAGTTTACAAGTATGGACCATACTGGACCAGGGGCCAGTTTACAAGTGTGGACCATACTGGACCAGGGTCAGTTTACAAGTGTGTCATAGTTCTATCTGTTTGGACCAGGGGTCAGTTTGCACGTGTGGGCCATACTGGACCAGGGGTCAGATTGCAAGTGTGGACCATACTGGACCAGGGGTGTGTTTACAAGTGTGGACCATACTGGACCAGGGTCAGTTTACAAGTGTGTCATAGTTCTATCTGTTTGGACCAGGGGTCAGTTTGCACGTGTGGGCCATACTGGACCAGGGGTCAGATTGCAAGTGTGGACCATACTGGATCAGGGATCTGTTTGCAAGTGCGGACCATACTGGATCAGGGATCTGTTTGCAAGTGTGGACCATACTGGATCAGGGATCTGTTTGCAATAGTATGGTAATTCTATCCATATGGACAAGTTGTTTGTTTGTAAGTGTGGCAATTCCATCTGTATGGACCAGGGGTCTTTTAAGACGTGTGGCAATTCCACCTGTATGGACCAAGGGTTTCCTTACAATTGTGTGGTAATTCCATCTGTATGGACCAGGGGTCTCTTTACAATTGTGTGGTAATTCCATCTGTATGAACCAGGGGTCTTTTTATAAGCATGGCAATTCCATCACTATGGACCAGGGGTCTGTTTACAAGTGTGTGGTAATTCCATCTGTATGGACCACAGGTCTGTTTGCAAGTGTGCGGTAATTCTATCTGTTTGGACTGGCGGTCTGTTTACAAGTGTGTCGTAGTTCTATCTGTTTGGACCAGCGGTCTGTTTACAAGTGTGTCATAGTTCTATCTGTTTGGACCAGCTGTCTGTTTACAAGTGTGTCATAGTTCTATCTGTTTGGACCAGTAGTCTGTTTACAAGTGTGTCGTAGTTCCATCTGTTTGGACCAGCGGTCTGTTTACAAGTGTGTCGTAGTTCTATCTGTTTGGACCAGCGGTCTGTTTACAAGTGTGTCATAGTTCTATCTGTTTGGACCAGCGGTCTGTTTACAAGTGTGTCGTAGTTCCATCTGTTTGGACCAGCGGTCTGTTTACAAGTGTGTCATAGTTCTATCTGTTTGGACCAGCGGTCTGTTTACAAGTGTGTCATAGTTCCATCTGTTTGGACCAGCGGTCTGTTTACAAGTGTGTCGTAGTTCTATCTGTTTGGACCAGCGGTCTGTTTACAAGTGTGTCATAGTTCTATCTGTTTGGACCAGCGGTCTGTTTACAAGTGTGTCGTAGTTCTATCCTTACGAACTAGTTCAGGTCATCAATGAGCAGGATCAAACTAACAACATCTACATATATGTGCACTTGTTTAATATTTGATTGTTATATCTAACATCTGATTGCCGTTTAATACCATACTTAAAAATATTCCATTCATACGATGACATTTACTTATAAGTCTGAAATGAGTTGCTATCTCTGCTGTGTTCTCACCGCTAAGACTGGCGAAGGCAGCGCTAGCCGGCCAGCTGTGCCATGGTTCCTCTGGGAGCGGACGGGAATCTGTGACCGGCGGGGGCGGTGATCTACGCCTCTGGACCCTCGGCTCACATGTGACACTTTCTCTTTCCACTCCTGGTCAAAGCTCTGAGCTTCACCTACAGATGAGACAAGGGTTAACATAAAGCCAATCTCCAATACAAAACTTAATTCCGCTTGTAATAGGGCCTTTAAGCCTTTATGTCTTTCCTTACAAAACTGTTTGTTGGAGTAACCTGACCCTATCAGAAAAAATAGAGTTGGTCAGTAGGAATATCTTTTTTTTTTTAAAAAAGTTATGGATTTTCAAAAAATTAACACAGGGAGAATATAAAAGAAATAAATTTTTTTTTTATCTCTACCAATAAAAACAACAGTAGGGCTCTGTTGAAGGGTAGGTCGGTTTACATCCAACAAACACATCTTTAAGGATCCCTAATACATCTAGCATCTTGCAATACATAACCAGTAAAGTATTCAATACTGCAGGACAGTAAACTATCTCCAATGGTCTGTCAAGCAAGTCAACCACTCAAAACTATAAAATACAGCACTCACTGCGTCAAAACAAAGACACCTAGGAATCATGATTGACCTGAAACTGGGACATGACATGCGCTCGTACATTCTTGTGTTCCACTGAGCAACGAAAGTCACGCGCAAAAACCTGACAGGCCTATCAGCCCTCTGACGCCATGAACACGCCACTGTGTTAAGTCTTGTGTGTTGCCAGAGACCAGTTAATACAAGAAGTTACAACATGGTATTGGGATTTGCAGGACAACAAACATGCCTGACTAACCAAGTCATATCTAGAACATAGTTGTAGAGTTCTGACAATAGAGCACCTCTTGATGGTGTGATCTTAATGTTTACACCTGTGAAAGAACAACTGCCAAAGATAAAATGGCCAAATGTGGCTTTAACACAAAACTGTCAGATCCAAGATCCTTTCAATAAAGAAGGAGGGTTCTGGAAGGTCACAGTACACAGATTATATATTATACAGCTTTTGTGTTCTTGAACAAGAGGGTATACTCAATGTCGTTGACAACAAGGTGGCTTACTTTCATCCATGTTGACAAAGTTCTGATTCTGTTCCTCCTCCCCTGTTTTCCTATTGCGGGCTCTTTCCATCACGTACGCCCTGTCCTGTATATGTCGACCAATGGATATTTTTTCCATCCCGCTTTCAGAGTCCCGCAACGTTTTGTGGGTTTCTTTAATCTGTCAATCAAAAACACACTAATTTTGTAAACTTACTAACCTCAATTATAGAACACAGGACTTCAGTGCTCTCCACAAATCAACAAATTTTGTCAAAATTTCATACCTGGTGGGCACATTCCAACTGAAATGAGCAGACATGACCTCTGGCCACAATGACAAAATATATGACGAACTATGCGAGATACTTGTAGTAGCTACACCCTAGAAAATTACCTTGACAGACTTACATTACACAGACTGCTTTCAGAAGCAAAATTTGAGCCACAAATATCCAACACTATTGTTTTGGTATGCTTTCCTTTTTAAACAAGATCTGTTCTTGCATTAGTTAATTTATTTTTTACATACCTAAATGTCACTGTATTTCCACTGACATTTAATGAATTTAATTAAAAGGTACATATAGATCACTGCATAGAATTCCAACATTCTCAGTGACCTTAGATTTGGTAACTAAAGTTTGCAATATTTTATACAGCACTTTGATCATTATTCCATGAGGTGCTACAGATTGTACACAATCACATGTGAAAAAAGTCTGCCAAAAACTTGCCAATGGTCCATAGTTCTTGCATCCACAAAACTTACCACCACGTCCATCAAATACGAGCATTGCATTAAAAACTCACCAAACACATAAATAAATAGTAGAGTGCAAACAGGAGCATTTCATTTAGAAGACTAGCATTCTCATTCGCATGGAACTTTCAAGTCATGTTACATGAAATACTGTGACTATTCCTTACCCCTCCGGGTCGGTTCCTGGTTGAGGTGGAAGCCTGGTACACTTTAGCGGGGCCATTCCCACTCTGAGAGTAGGATACAAATGAGGACTGGCTGTAACAGTGACTGTCTGGGTTATTTGGTACATCCACCTGCATTTCAACATAAAACAGAAACAGATAAATTAGTCTTGTAAACTGAAGCTTATTTCATCTCGGCCATGTCTAAGGCCTCAGGCAACAACCACACGGAAAAAACCAAAGTTTCCTGGTTTGACCATCCTTTAAATGCGTGCCTGAAGGTATATGACCTCAGTGCAGCACAAACCAGATTTGAATATAATCAAAGTGCTCTCTTCGTCTTTTCTCTCCTGTATATTTTCCAGCTTCCAAACAAAGTGCATAAAATACAGTCGCAGTTTCTCCCGCGGTCAAGGATGTAAATTTATGATCTGGTGTGGTGGATTTAGGCTCTTGGTTTAAAGTGTTCTGGCTTGATTAGTTTGTTCCCTGTACATGTACCTGATGAGATGTGCAGTGATTTGCAGGCTGTCACTGAACGACAACGAGTCCAACAAATAAACAAACATGATGTCATTAATGACATCCTAAGATTCATCTCAGAATGAACCTGTATCGATCGTAACAAATATGAAGAAAGAAGAGTGCTGTGAGAGAACAGATTTTACAAACAAAAGGAAAACCACCATAGTGTTGATGTATAACATGTCATCAAAAGTCTTCAAAACAGCTCTGATGTCATCTCACCAGTATTTATTAAACAGCTGTCGATCAAATGGATTGAAAATATCTTCTAGTTCACTCTGCAATTATTGTGAGGAATTTTTACTTCAATTCAATATTCTATGACTACTAAACTCATGTAGGCCCTTCAAAAATATAACACCTTTATAAAAAGAATATGGCCACCCATATCACATTCATTACGGGCAAAGATTTCTGTGGAAAATATGGTTTAACATGTAAGGCCGTCTCTAACTTCAGTCAAAGAGGAATGCTTTTTCTTACCGGTGAGAAAAATGCATATTTCATAAGAAACTTTCTGACTGCACTTATTTTAATCTACATAATGTATTGCTGAATAAGGAGCAGGTGACCTATATGAAGCTTAATGCAAGTCTGTTTTGTATACATGTACATGTATGTATCAATGTTTTATGTTCTCAATGTGTAGGAGAAAAAACTTTTAATCTAGCTACACCACAGACTTGAAAAAAAACGGCAGCTTAAAACTAAATTTCATGGTTGATTTCATGCCCTTCATGGGTGATATGGTCCAAAATACTTCTTACACTTTCAACACTACAATATGACAGGTGTGTTTCAGTATAGCTCACAAAACGCTCAGAACTTAATTGCTTTCTTTTTACTGACATTTTCATCCTTGGCCTGACTAAACAAATACAATGTGACAGATGAACATACAGAATAGTACAGACTTTGATATTCTCTCAAAGGCTGGGTGTGACCTTTGCGTGTAAACATGTTTTCACAGTGACACAGCTATCTGTGCCTGCCCATACATGTCTGTGTGGAACCCCAGGTAGTGGTGCCATCAGACATTAACTGCACCACATACTACGTGCACCATAAAATGGAGGTCACAGAGCTTCCAATGTTTACATCATTTATACAGACTTACATAACACTGCATTAGATCTGCACATACATGCAGACTATATGTACTTATAAGAACATGCAACTGCAATCAGCAATTCACATGTGGGGAGATTTCATCAGTGGCTTGCCAAAGTTATTGCCTATGTTACTGTTACCCTGACTGAACACCTTATAAGAATCCGCTAACATTTTTGTCTACAATATATACATGTACTCAGCACTGTTCCACAAGGGATTAAAGAAATATATGCAAGGATTCTTTTTTTTTTTTTCTTTTTTTTTTAAGGAAACATCTTTGATTCTTGTATAAGCATTTTGGTTCAAATAGACAATATTACTCCTTGGCCCACTCAGCTTACATGTATATATGTGTAAAGCCATACACAGCCAGACAGTGTATGCACACAACACACACATATGTGCAAAGCCATACATGCAGCCAGACAGTGTATGCACACAACACACACATATATGTACAAAGCCATACATGCAGCCAGACAGTGTATGCACACAACACACACACATGTAAGTGTGAAGCCATACACAGTCAGACAGTGTATGCACACAAAACACACACATATGTAAGTGTGACGCCATATATAAAGTGTATGCAAACATCACACATACATATATGTGTGAAGCCATACATACAGTCAGACAGTGAATGCACACAACACACACACACACATGCATGATCTATACATGTAGCGTATTACTGTGTTCTTGTGAAGACTGGGGAGAAGGCTGGCTGTCAAACAGCTGGCCATGATATTGTGTGATCTATTTATAATTAGGCACCAGTCTGATTAAAGCCCAGCATGCCCACGGCCCTTTCCCAGACAACCTGTTTGCAGAGCTGTTCAGGCATAATCCAGCACAGATACAGGTAAATCTGGTATAAAATACATTATTTAATTGTTTTTCATAGAGCTGTTAATTACAACCAAAATAATTAATGTGTGAGACATCTGAACAGGGGAGTTTATCTAATATAAACACATTCACATGCATTTTTTTGAATGCATATTAGCACAAGCAAAGCCCTTCGAGCAGTCCTGTGTGATATTCAAAATGTGTTCTGTACAATTAATTTGCCAAAGCATTACATGTATTAACTTCACCAATAAACGACAGTTTATACGTGGCTTGAAGGAAGATGTAAGTCTGCACAAATATAAAGTAATATAAGTATATAGGTGAAATGTTAATCCTTAGCCATGACAAGGGACATTAAACACTAGACAAAATAATCCAGATAAACTGAAATAAAAACACTTCAGTAATACAATAGTACAGAAATAGGGCTGCCAAAAAAAACCAGCCTCTACTTGAGGTAATCAGCCTTTAAAATAACCATCTCAGTATGTCAATGTTTGATGATAACAAGGTGAAAGATTTTGTCACAATTAAGTGGTTTCAAAAAATAGAGTGTCCTTTATACAAAGTACAATGTAATCTGATTATAAAATGTCTGACATCCATTTTGTATGGTCTGTCACCTTTCCATACAGTTTTCTGGCCTACAAAGGGTAAATTTAGACCACCAATTTCAATGTCATACGCCACTGCTTTTGCTTATGTTAAAAATGTATCCTCTTTGTATGTCAGAAGCATTTTTCTTGACTGATAATACGGTTACCTATAACCAATTTAAACAAACGTGTCAAGATTCTAAGTTCACACGCATTTGTGTCGTCTGTATAGTTCATCATTTGCATGTATAAGGATGATTACACGGTTCATTGGCTTAAGATGTTCCTAATCGTCCAAACTATATGTACACATCGCCCGATGTAGACAATTTGTCAGTCACCGAAAGTAAGAGTCAGAACATACAGTAGCTTTCGAACAGTTTATCTGGGGCGCACATAAACCCAAATCTGTAACAACTACATGTACCCTAAATGACCAAACATTTCATCAGCATTTCAGAAGTGTATTTTTGACGGCAAATTCATGTCATTTATGATGATATTTTTAGCTCTGAAACCTACATCTGTCCTGTGGTATACATGTACTATCCTACATGTACATGTACCTACCTGTACCAAACAAACCTTAAGACACATTTCTAATATCACAAGAACTGTCAGCATCAGAATAAGTTATTTTCAGAAGATGAGGGTGAATGTGCTAAACAAGATGAGGGTGAATGTGCTAAACAAGATGACCCAGTTTCTGTGTCTATCAGTGTTGTACATTTCACTTGTACATCAAACTACAGTAAACAAGTAACATACAAGCTTACATCTTGAAATGATCTGGATACATTTTAAGGCATAAAACAAATAGTCTTAGTTCTCTGTATTTTGCACAGGTAAAGGGAAGTCAGCAAAAGGTAATGCATGGACACAAAAACTCCACACACACAATGTAATTACACATGTACATGTATACATGTGTTTGGTTTTTCAGACAAAAGAGCATGTACTGTACATAATGGCACTATTCCAAAATCTGACATTTCCCTTATTCCAGGTGATGCAGCTGTTCCCCTTCACATAAAGCAGATCATCAGACACATGTACTTGCTCTATACATGTCCATGTTCACAGAGCAAGACAGGATTAAAAGGTCACTGGGTCACCCTAGAGAAATGATTGATGGTTTTTAGGTCCAGTATCAGGTGAAAATCTCCTGATGACAGCAGTCAAACATGCCTATTTGAGTGTCATGTGTAACTGTCTACAACAGACTCCCACGGCCTCACTACCACCAGTCAGAAGATCAGGGACCAGTAGTCTGTGCTTCTTATGAAATCAAATGTAATCTAAACGAAACCTTCTAGAAAACAAGGACTTTCCAGAAGCAATGTGGTACAAATGCATTGAATTCTTGGATAAATTTACACTGGTCTGTACTCAACAAAAGTTACTAAAACACATTTCGCACTTAAAAACTAACCTGATCTACAAAGCTGTGACACAGTTTGCACTTCAAAACTGACCTGATCTAAGAAATTTATACTGCTCTTTGCACTGATCATAGCAGTTTCTATAGGGTAAGTACTGACCTGAAAAATTACTAACTTTGTAAAAAAGAAGGAACCTAACGATGTGGAGAAAAAATGTTGTCCTATTATGAGATCTGACTGGGCTTGCTTCACTATGCCTTGACAAACCATGAGGTGAATTAAAGTACCTAAAACAAGACCTTGAAGCCACAATTGTGACCATCCCTTATCGGCCCAAATGGGCGCCTCAACCATGTGGCCTGTCAGTCTGCACAAAGCCATGCTGATACCTGCAGCTGGCATGGTACAATGAACATAAGTGAACAGAATGAATGTCGTCGGATTAAAGGATGGTTGACTAGACATACATGTATATGTAAGAAGTCTGTATTATTATCTGTCCAAATCAACTGGGTCAAATTACGATGACTTCACATAGCCAACACATAATTATTAATTTAACCATATCTTGAATCCTTCAGTGCAGCCATTTACAGCATTCCACATACTAAGCACTGTGCTGTATGTAGCCTTGTACATTCTTACATGTGAGTTTTCCTCTGTGAATTGGGTACTATAGGTCATATAATTAGTACCATAACTGGAACACATGTTTTATGGTCAAATTAAGTACTGCCTATTCTAGGGATACCATTCCTTTAACGCCAAATCCGGCTACTCAAACTAAATAGTTAACTTAATAACAAAACTGACCCGCGGACACTATGCTGATAACTTACTCATCTCCGCCCCACATAAATTTCACGCCCTTTTCTGGAAACAGTAATGGGCAATTGTGAGTAGAGGTAAAGTATACTTACAAACCCTCGCTGAACATCTGCCATCATGTTCCGCATGTTTTTGAACATGTTCCCAAACATGCTGTCAAACATGCCAAATGGCTGTAGCTGGTTGTTTCGGTGCTGCAACTGTTGGTGGTCTCGGCCGTCTGTGATCCCCATCATGCCTCGATGTCGTCGTTGGAAGGGAAAGTCGTTAAACAAGGATTCCATACGCTGCATGTGACGTCTGTGGTCTCTGAAAGAGAAACAGCAACAAGTTACCGGTACTGAACCTAAAATGTATTCTTCACATCTACAGAGGAAATGAGGTACACACACCGGCAGATCTTCCACATCTTACGTGTTTTCTTTTACAAGGCACTCACTGTGACGCTGCACTGTTATAGCTGCACTTCGCACTTCTAAAATACCCCATATTTTACTATTTCACACATAAGCATACACGTAGGGTACAGTGTTTTATGACATTTCACATGTCCTGTAAAGTACATGTATATTGACTTTACTGCCTATATTTATAACTATCCTGATACACACATAAAATCACAGGTAATTTAAGGTGCAGGCGAGATCATTACAACTCCTGATCATTTTTCTTTCTGTTTTGATCTGGCCACAGGTTTTATACTACACGCAAATGTTGACCCCACTATATACAATAATACTGCAGACAAGGATACAGCTTTTCCTTTGCATTTGTTATTACCATATAATATCAAATCTGTACAATTTGGCCATAAAACTGAGTCGTACCTACATGTGCGTCAAATGGACAGTATTTACAACAGCAAGCCTTCACCTTTGTGATTTAGCCGGGGTTACTGGTGCCCCCTTTTGTTTAGCGACACTGTTAACTTGCACATGCACAATACCATGCAATGCTATAGTTATACAAATTCTTGAGGTAGGCTTATGAGAGGACATGGCAAGGTTCTAACCCATAATGTAAGCCACTACAAATTTCCCATCCTCCTCTTTAATCCCTACTTATATGAAACAGACTTGCGCATACACAAAGTGCAGCTCAGCATTTCCCATGTCACTACATGTATACATGTACTATAAATGACTGAAAAATTTCTCCATGAATGCCAATTTTTGTAAGCAAATAAATGCCCTAAAATGTCTTCTTGGTGCTGAGACTTACATTAGGATATTCTTCTACCTCAAAACACTTTTCTAAAATCAACAGAACTTTCAGAATAAAAAAATACATAGTTAAAATGGTGAAATTTTAGGTCATTTGGGGCAGAGCAGCTCCAATGACAGCCTATTAGACGACCGCAATGCCGCACATACCTATATTATTTTAACTTGCGCTGCATACATGTATATACATATATACCAGATACGCTTTCAGACTGAGTAGTCACAATGGCTGACAATTACAACACTACAACAGGTGTGACAATAAAACAGCTGGGAAAGGAGCTCCACACATTTACATCAACACCGTCCAGAATAATTCCACAAGTGTCCCTCAGTATCTTGACAAAGACGCAGAGGTTATATCACTGTGGCATTGAGAGGATTCCCTCTGGGCTTGTGGTTAATCAATATGCAAACAGGAGTGTACGATTCTGGTGAACTCTGGCGGAATGTCACCTCACAACCACAGGCTCCATGTAAAACCTATTCGTCATGGTCTCCTGGTCTTAAAATAGTGGGCAAGCATCACGCTGCCAAAATAAACTTAATTCTGCCAGATATAGATGTAGACTACGAGTTGGGCCAAAAGTTAAAGAGGCTGCACAACCAACACACTTCCTCATAGGACAGATCTCTTACCTGTAATTGATTTCATTTCTCTGCCAGTTCTAAGGAGCTGCTAGCTCGAATGCACTTACAAAGCGTCACTGTCAACTGATATATATATATATGTGTGATAGACACACCGAGTCCAAATGTAGGTCAGGTGCTATGTCTACACAGACAACCCAATACACAGGACTAGCCACATACCACATACAACAACACAGAAGCCAAATACCACAGACACTAGGGCTGAGGGATCAGTGACTGCCAAACTCATTATGCAATACACACACACAAATCTTCTGCAAGTCAACAGATTTCTTTACTTATACTTTCTTTGTTCATGAGCCTTCAGGTTATGTGAAGCTCTCTGACAGCCATATGCTGATGCAGAGATGTTACATAGTATTAGAAGCACGTATATTTGTATATATACACTTCAGCAGAATTGAAGCTGCTGTGTCAACAGACATGCATGAGTAGAATACGAACGCAGTTAAGCACCAAATCAAACCAGAACCAAACAGGATTCGTGCAAAACCACTGCACAACAACGACCTGGAATCAGAGAATGTGTACAGTGTGCCACAAAAACACAAAAAATACAGACCCCAAAAAGTCCGCTTGTTTCCTCGATTTTAACATGAGGACAAACTGATGGCAAAACCCGATCCAGGTGGCCAACAATCACATCTGGTACATGAAGACTGATTGAAACTAGGATTACATCCACATGTAATCAATACATTTATACTCCAACTGCTATTGCAATTTTTTCTCAAAAAATTCTTTTCGTATTTTCATATGTATGTATACATGTACCTGTATTTGAGTGGCATTATGCCATGCTCAAATTATTTCACATATCTACCTGGTATTTATATCTCTATGGTATTTCCATGACCAGCTATATATCCTTTACAAACCTTTGAAGACATATACGTATATTATAATGTGTAATTTGTATTCAGAAAAGTTCAATAACTTTTTTTTATCAGCAGTAATCAAAACAAAATTGTCAATTTCACAGATTGACCTACATGTACATGCAGATGTACAACCAGCAAGAGGTACATGTAAATGGCCAATAACAGAGCTATAAATACATGATCTCAGGGGGACATTAACAGCAGCCTAAAGAGCTAGTGACCTGAGAGACAACCTCAAGCTGGACATTTCATATCTCTGTCAACGTATCAGTATAATGGGAGGCTCTGATTCAGTTGTCATTATGGAATATGTAATGTTCTTGTCTGGAGTTGTCCCAGTCATCACCTCACATGGATGATCACCTTTTGTCACTAAGGATGTACGACACAGGTACATGTATCTGCATGCAGTATACTTGTGCAGTGCTGTACATATATATGTATTCATTTGTTTAACTGGTTTACAAAAACACCTTATTCAAAATTTTTTTCCCATTTATGAAAGCGAGAAAGCACCCCTAGCAGTTAAGCTTCCCATACCAGACAAATCTCAGGAGGCACAGTTGTGTGAGGAGTGAGCTGTACAGCTTATTCAAAGCTCAAGGACTGGGGAACTTGCTGTAGAAGTGATGGCCCAACTACACATGACCCTGCATTAGTGATGTTTTAAGTTGACATGGCGAACGAAGTTTACATCGTACCGAAGAGACGTGCACAGATACATGCAAATGTACATGTGGACTAACATGACCAACGAGTGTGAAAATTTACTGTCACCACATAACTCTCTTAACTGAATACAGTGTGAAGAGGGGTGAATACACATGTATGCCATATAGCAATCTTTAGCATGCACACCTGCTAGCTACTGTAATAATTAAGATTTGTACAGATCTTAAAATGGCAACCAAAAATGCACATGCATATGTATAAAATGAATTTTACACTTCCTGTATTACATGAGATCTGTAAATTTATACATCTACATGTAAGACTGTCAAATGTAGAATATATCTTACAGGTATACATTCATAATACTGCTTTTACATCAACACAACCAAGTCAAACAAACATGTGACATGTAGGTGTCCAAATCAGGAATTGGATTAGACAAAATTCATGGGTCCACAAGTAACCTTTTCTTTGGTGCACTGGTTAATTTATTTATTTATCTGATTGGTGGTTTACGCTGTACTCAAAAATATTTCACTTATACAATGGCGGCCAGCATTATGGTTGGGGGAATCCACGACCATCCGCAGATTGCTGGCGGACCTTCTCAGGTACGTCCGGAAAGGAAGCAAGCATTAAGTGCACTGGTTAAAAACAGGTACACATGCAGACATATGCCTAGGAAGCATCCTTTACTTTGAAGCCTGCAAACCTAACATTTCATTACAGTTTTCATATAACACATGTGTGTACCTGAGTGTTATTACAATATTAATCAACAGCTCAGTGAGTTCTAGACAATGCTGGAATGTAGTATACAGTTAATGGGCCACTCGTGAAACTTCTTCTAGCCTTCAACAAAGCAGACCAAAGCTGTGCACCCTTTAGTTCTTTCCTGGGTTATGTCACACTTTTTGGTGCAAGCATGCTCATAAAACATTAAGGTCGCATACAAGCACTGCAGTGGCAAAGCAAAAAATGACATGTTCCACTGCGACCGAACCTTCTTGTGTAGCCCGTCACTGTCATCCACTGTTACATGGCGACTATTAAACCACATTAGTGAAGCGTATTGAAAGGACGATGTACAGTATCACAACCTGGAATTCACCAAATTGCAATATTCACTTTCTTATGTTTACCTTAAACCATGCACATGCAGATAAAAGAAAACTCTTCCTGATGTGGGCCTAGAGGGTGGTTATTACATAACTACAAATGGCCATGTACATATACACAGCCTGCCAAGCTGAATGTTTTCTGCACACATACACTTCTTGGCAATGTCACAGTTTCTCCTAGAATGAACTGTTGCACGCTGTGGCTTGATACCTGCCCTTCACAAAGTTTAATCATTAAAAGGCACTGGAGCCCACTAAAATGTTATCAACCCTAATCAACAGGGTTACAACTACAAAAAGCACTGTCAGTGTGCATGGAATATGTAAAATCGGCACACAGGTAGTTAAATACTTAAGCTAAAAAATACAGATGTTAGTAAAAACATATCAAAGTTTCAAACCTATATAAATGTTTGAAAGTTTCAACTTTAAATGATTGGGTAGAAAAATCTAATATGAATATTAAAATCTGCAGCACCATTTTTTAGTTTAAACAGTTAACTATTCACTTAGGAAAGAAAAGTTTGAAAATTAGCCCCCCCCCCCCCCTCAAAATAGCATTTTGAAAAATAGCTTCATTTTTTTGTAACTTTGTATTTTAATTAATACATGTATTAAGTTTGGTAGGTTTTGAAAGCTTTTTGAAATCAACAGTCGTTCAGCTTTCACAATATACATACATATGGCCATATTTGATCAATATTTTGGGGTACACAGGGAACAATGTGAAATTTGACTTGCAAACAATTCTAGTATCCTTAAGTTACATGCAACATTAAGGAGGCCTGTCATCCATAAAATATTTTCTGTGGGTTTTACCATCTACATATTCTAAGAACGCAGAGTATGTGACAGTGTACATGTATTATATGTACTGCCACACCATGTGCATTAAATATATAGTACATGCGTGTCTGACAATGATAAAAGACCATGTACATACTGATCTACAGATACATGCATTGTACATGTATCTGTCATTCTAAGCCTCTGTACATCTATATAGAAGGGAGTTGAGTGACAGGGTAATCACACACTACCCTAGTGACAGGGAGAACACAAATTCACCCTGCACCAGACAATGTCAGAACACAGTAAACTCCACAAAGTACATGTATCACACACAACTCACAGACGGTCAATATTTAATCAAACCTAGTGGCTGGATACTGAAATGGGGTCTACAGGCTGTTCTAAGGTGTTTTAACACTTAAATCAGGCGTAAAAACCTTGAGAATATTAATACAAGTATATCTACACTGACATGTACCTACACTTACACACATGAGCATTAAGATAGATCATCAGATAAAATCTTCAGACTAGCAACTGTTTAACATAAATGTAATACTGCAATATGTCATCTAAAAATAATGGAAAATCACAACAAATATCATATCAAGAAACACCAGCCTATAAACTTATATAGCAAGTGTAAAAGCAAGGCACTTGTGCCATACCAAATGTGCCCATAATGAATATATGTAAACAAAACAGCCATATGCCATGTGTGTAATGTACTGTGGGGACATGCTGACCATTAAAATGTACAAAAATACTACATGTATTTAATATTTACATGACATATAGAACTAACAATTCTCAACTTACCTGTCACTTGTCACCACCACATGTGATTTGGTGAAACTGACAAATGTCACATATATATGCTAAATCTCTACTGAATGTATCTAGTCTGAACCATCAATGACCACTGAACAATCAAAAGGCCTATTTGCGTCTTGCCATGGTGACTAACACTATCAAAACTGAAACAATCCCTTCCCCTTGCCTCAACTGAACTTTCCTCTATTGTGCCTGGGGGTGGGATTCTAACCAGTCCTGTGACACCAGATGTTTGAGGACTGTAAGACGAGGGTGACTCAAACCCTCTGACAGAGCAGGAGTTCCCTTTTTTGTCCAGCTGTCACAACGTGGCCCGCACTATAGGCTGACGTAATCGACCCACACACAAAAGGCCCTCGGCCCTCCACACAAGCCCAGAAAACCCCCCTCAATACAAATTTAGATTTTATACACATGTAGAGGTACTTAATAAACGGTCATCAGACTGTAGCCATTATGAACAGTTCACATACATAGATGTAGTCATGAATGGGTTTACCTGTACATATATACCCCCGTTGAGTGTATAATGTTCTATTGTAACAATCTCAAAGCAAACCACCCCATCCTACATGTACATAATTTAAGGTGACTGGTAATTTTCTATCCATGCCCGAGTAGGAGGACTGTCACTCTTTAAACTGAAGGCTGAAAAATCATAACTTTAATAAATGCATGTACGTGTACATGCATGTATAAGCCATTCACTTCTAATACCGGTTCTCAACATTACAGTGTCATTCTTACAAACTTTTACAGTACTTGTGTGGAAACACACAGCAATATGTATGTCCTGACAAATCTTACAACTGTCAGTATTCAAACAACTTCGGAAGCCTGCCATAAAAGAATTAAATCTTTCATACACCTGTCTCATAAGTGACAGTACTCAGAATTACAGTGTCATTTCACAATGCCTACACGTATGTGGAAATACAGTAACATAGTGGCGACCATGTTCACACAAACCTTACAAATGGCCAGACTTTATGGTTAGGGCTCTATGAACTCAGGCAACCTGCCGCAGAATGCTTTACGGCTACATGTAGTTTATTATGTATTTATCTATTTATTTTCCGGGTATTTGATTGGTGTATTCTACTGTACTGAAATGGCAGCGAGCAGGTTGTGCTGTCTCGGGCAGGCTTCAAACTTTATAGTTATTATTGTATAAACTCAGTCACAGCGCCATAGAAGAAATCTTTAATCAGTATGTATAATCAGATTACCTGATAACCCTCAACATTACCCTTGTCATTTCATATTGCCAACACGTACGTTGAAACACACAGAGAAGATGACGTCAGCACAACCTAACAATGGTCAAAATGAACCACAAAATGGTTATTGTTCAGTGAACTCTGGCAATCTGCCACAGAAGAAGCAAAGTTTGAAATACACAGTTCTGAGCTGGGAGCAAATGATCTATTTGATACCCAAATTAGCTCCTTGAAACATACAAATTTTTCTTTTCCACATAAATGAGTCATCAGATTAGGTGTTTCAAAACACCAACATATTCATGTACGTGGAAATACACACAGATGAGCATGTGCAGACAATTTATGGTTGGTGTTCTATGCACTCCCAAATGTACACTGCAGCCTACTATATAGATTGCAGAAGACAATCAACTGACAACCAATGCACATGTAAAGTTTAAGGTTCACATACCAGTAATGTTATGACTTATAAAATCTTGTTAAAGTAAAACAGAGTTCAAGAATGACGGACTATTCATTAAAAAGATTACAACATTCTGTCCTGAATGTAAAAACCTGTTTGAAACTGAATGAATTCATAGCTGAATTATCTTAGTTTGAAGCATGGAGTATCGTGCTGTCAACTGGGGATCTGAAGGCATCCATGCTTTTAAGCTTATGAAAGATTGATCAATCTAAGAGCTAGGATATTTCAGCTGTTTACAATCTGTGACATAAATCTTCTGAGTTGTCTGTAAATGTAACACATAACCAGAGTCTCTGGTGAGACAGTAGCTCTACTGCTTGGGACAAATTACTGCGGAGTCGATTGCAAAATTATGTATGTATAATGGACAATCAAAATTGAAAATCAATACTACAAAATACGTATCTTAATTCACTTATACCAAGTTTTGTTGAAACTCGACAAAAACTGTAACAGTAACTAGTAGGATTTGTTGTTGACGTGTTAACACGTCTGATGAACAAACAGACAGACAACCAATCATGGGAATGGAAAGTTGGTAGTACCATTTATGTATCCTGATGTAGTCTACACTTGAACCAAGTTTTGTTGAAATCATTCAAAAACTGTACAAGGAGTAGCGTTTTGAAAGTTACATGTATGCTAACATACAGAGTTTAAAATTACCATTCACTTGTCAGACATGGCTGGTAAAAATAGGGTCCCCTCCAACAAAAACAGGTAGACCCCAACTTTTGCCTTGCTGACTTTCTGGCAGTGGAAATAAACAAAAAGCTCGGAAATTTGGCGAAACTTCGGCTGACTGGAGCATTGTACTTTATCCATGAAAAGATAAGATGTTGGATTAAATTCAGAATCAAAAAGGACATTTGTAAATAAATGTACCAGGCTTTCGATACAAGACTTTCTCAGATGCATTTAACAGAAGGTACTCTATTCCAATAGCTTCTGTATATAAGTCCACAAACTTTATATATACTCCAGCTATTGGCATGCTGGGGCAGTTATGAGGCTCTATGAATAAGGTAACTGTTGGCATGGGCAATGCTGTAGTTAAAACTCTCAAATTGGTCGGCCAGCTCAAATTCAGTTTTATGAAACAATCGACGACAGGACCAAATAATGAGATCAACACATCAACTAAAAGCCCCAGACAAGAATCTGTAGACGCAGAATGCAAGACTATAGCCATACAGCAGGATTTTAAAGAACTCATCCATGCAGTTCCATTCACAAATATTTTCTGCTGATACATAACAGATTTATCTCTGATAATTTTCTTTGAAACACAGCCGATGTATGCACACGGCTTACGCCAGGCTTCATGTGACGAATCTAGGCCTGTCAGATAGAGCCTGTGCTGGGCTGCCAATCTATCACACCTGCCACTCCAACGTAGCTGGGCATTTATGTAAGTCAGTCAACATGTACGTGTGTTACAAAATTGTTGCATGGATAAACATCTAACACAGCCTGTAGGCCTAAGCAGGAAGGACTTCTTTGTTGAAAGAGTACATGCAAGTTTAGGCCGACAAGCATGCAACAACAAGAACGCCTCGTAAAAATGAGACAGCTCCACAACGGCCTTGCAACAAATGTCGCGTTGTAACGTGTCACATTATAATGAGGGAGAGGTGTACTGTGTCAATATTTTATCACACTGCTTCCTAGAGCTTCTACAGTTTAATGAAATAAGTGAAATATATAGTGTACAGTTCTATATGCATAAAGTGTTACACAAGTATTAATTAAGGTATACTTTGATATAAGAGACCTTCAAATTTCATATGCTACATGTAAAACGGACATTTCGAAAATGACTGACTCTTGGAAAGAATTAAACACTGCCCATAAGAGACCAGTATTTATATGTAAATGGGGCACATATCAGTTTTAAAATTTTTGTGATCTAGTTTCATCTAGGCCACTGATCTAGCGCCCATCAACCCTATCTGAAGTAGAATATGTTTCAAGGTGGTGTGAAATTTACAGAGGTATTAATTGTTATTTTTGGGTGCGTGTACGTTTTTGCTACAAAGTTCAAAGTACGTGTACATCTCTGTTCCAAATGTGAGGAACATTGACGGCCATATGCACGTCCAGAGGACCATGCTTACAGTTTGATCTATGGCAATATTGGACTGTTACAAAAAACTATACATTTACGCATGTGCATTTGGTAATTATACAATAACATCTTCATCAGTTGCAGCTTTGTTGCATTGTTGAATGAGACTTTAATTCCGAGTATTTTTTTTGGTTGTCATGTGACCATTAAATGACAACAATATATCATATTCAAGTCAAACTAAAGCACACAAGGTCCCCTAAATAAATGGTTTTAAATGCAAGGCACTAAAACAAGTGTTAAAACTCTCATTCTATTCTTGACTTGTTTCAGCTCATGTGGCTTGTGGCCAGACAGGTCAATCCAAGCCTACCAATAAGCCCGCTAGATGATTTTTGATTAACCAGCAAGGTCAATATGGTGAATACTTGTTGTTCCCTGTCCTACTCTTTCATCTTGAAGATCACACCTAACAGTAATAGGAAAACAGATAATATTAAAGAAGTATGCAGTAGGTGATGGTGGCTTGTCATTTACATTTAGCAGCCATCTCAACATTTCATTTCTACTAAGCAGTTAAAAGCATCTCAGAGAACAATAATTAATAAATTGATAAAATGCTTACAGGCACAGAAGAACTGTCCTAAACACAGTTCTTATCCCTTGTCAGGCTGGGGCTGGTTTATAAGAAATTGACTTGTTCTCGCAAACGTGTAGACAGTGTTTTGGATAACCAGTCTGGAGTGTGATTTGGATTTATTAATCGCAAATTCAACTTTTCCAATACAAAGGATTTTATTGGCTCGAAGCAGCGGTGGTTCGTCAAGACAGAAGAAAACGGGGATTGGTTCCTCAGCCATACGGTTTTGCTCCGACACCAAATTTATGATGGTTTGGGTCATAAGCAGGGCACATGCTGTTACTGTAGATAGGTAGGTATTCTTTGCCCAATCATAGAAGACAAGGATACAGGACTCTTGAGTTTGTGAGAACACAGAGTCACACTCAATAGGAGTACATGTATACAACAAAATAAACCTACTACTAGTAGTGTGGCAGATGTACCTCTAGGAAGCTCTATACCACTTATCCTCATTACGTTTAGACCACGGAGCTACAGGAGCAGTAAACTGCAAAATCTAATATGTCAAGAGTTCTAGTGCGCTGCATTCTCGAATCACATATATAATGACAGTTCAGAGCCAGACCAACCAGAGAACCACAAACACGGTGCCCTTTCCTTCATCCGTTACCCTCCAGACAGCCTCAAAGACCAGAATAACCGACAAGACAGGGATAGAGACCGGATTAGAGTGGGGTCTAGTATAGTCTAGCCACACACAAGTTACCCTAGCACATACACTGTTGCCTGGGCATCAAAGTAATACAGTCAAAATGAGCACATTCTACGCTACGTAGAAAAATAAGTTAGATGAAGAACTGCTTGAATGGACGGACGAAGATCATGAGCGAGATCGCTGTTCTAGAGCCATGTTGTTGGAGTCAATTGACCAAAACAGGCACGGCATATAGAAGACAACCCATTAAAGTGGTAAGCATTCATGGTCGTGTTTTTCTTCTGTCTGGTCCAAGAACTACACCCAAATTTACACCAAATGTTCATATATTGTATAAATATAAATGTACATAGCTTGAAATGTGCTCTTTTCAAATCTGTTACTGTGAGAGGTGTTCGCGCAGCAGTTACCATGCTGCGGTCAAATATATGTAGCTGATCCCTCTCCAGTCTGGCCTTTATTCTTGTGCAGTCTGTCATTCTGGTCTTTAGGCCGGCCCTCAAAGTACAAAGCTCCATGCTACCCGTCTCAGCCCAATGGAATGGCTGTTACACTCTCCACGACTCAACATTATCTTCATGGTTTTGGAAGCAGAAGTGATGCAGCCATCACGGTCACCACACAAAAAATAATAACCAACTTCATGGAGAGTGTAATTGCCGTTCCACAAGACTGGGATGGATAACATAGGGCTTCGCACTTTGGGCAAAGTTTAACGAGGAAAGTAAGACCACCACGTTTGTGGTTTGCTAGTTGGTGCGGATCTGAGCTGTTGTTATGTGCCTGCTGTGTGCATCGAAAACGCAGCATGCAAAAACGCTAGACTTACTACAACATTTTGCAGTTACATCTGCTGTAGCTCCATGCTCTATCTGGAGCAATGTCAGATAGAACTACTCGTTTGTCGAACTCTTTCTACGCATTCCCAATTGATCTTAACTACGAAGCGCTGGTGATACACATAACTACATGTATTCATTACGCGGTATGTAGGATGAAAACCATAGGGGACCGATGAAAACGTAGATGCAGACCTGCCTACAAACGAACTCCCGTCATGTCCATCTTTGTTTACATTGTTAACCATAGATACCACGGGATCAATTTCATGATATTGTACTTACGCGAAGAAAGGATCTTCCTCCATTGCAGTGAAAAACGGTCCTCCTAGCATGATGGGACGAATTCCAATTTGTGAAATACAATAACGGCCAGGACGGATGGGACAACCCTCAACAATCAGTTATCATTAGGAATCCGCCTTCTTCGGTTATGTACAGAACGGGAACATTCGATGGTTGTTACTGGTGTATATAAAAACGGAAGTGACATCTTGACCAATCCCTGACAGCGGAGTATCATTTACAACGTTGGTATTGATTGGCCGAATTCTGCGTAATCGTGTTGCTCCGATTATTCATATTAGGAAATTCTCGGTTTGCCCGCGAAACATGTTATTTTTCAAAACTGAACAATGGCCGGTCGTTTCGTAGGAAATTTAAAGACCACTTAGGTATATGATACTCATTCGTATATGTACATTATACATATAAGATTGGATTCTATTCAAACTTAGTCAACTATAATGTGGCTAGATACTGTGCATCTTATAACGTTACCGATCCAATATAGCTAGTTTTGCATGCTGCAGGCTTAAATAGAAGCAAAAGACAAATTAGGTTGGAAAATTGCGTTTTTCTGAACTTGTTGACGATATGCATAAACTCATGAATATTCAATTTTAGGGCCCATTACGTCGTATTGTTGCAAAACGTCAACTGGATGAGGCAAACATTGGTTACATATATGTTCAGTCTTTATGCGACGTCAGGAGGCCAGAAATAGAATGAAATGCAAGCATCTATTTTACATGAAGTTTGTTGTGTGACCTTCTACATCCATGTAGTAATTGTAATACTCATTACTTCTTGTTTATACATTAACTTTTGTAATCTGGGTCGAAATTTTTTGGAAAGTTAATTAATGCTTAAAAACAAAAAATCGCAAGGTACTGAAGGTGACGTTTTCTGAATGTGAATAAGCCAATGGGCAGCTATTGGAGGAAAAATACAAGGGTTCATCTTAACCTGATTGAACCGAAAATTTGAGCTAATTCTCTGGTATTAAGCATTACATGTATAAGTTTAGTGTGGGAAGGTCTGCAAGCAACCTGCGGATGTAGTGGGTTTCCCCCGGGCTCTGCCCGGTTTCCTCCCACCATAATGCTGGCCGTCGTCGTATAAGTGAAATACTCTTGAGTACTCATAAAACACCGATTAAATAAATAAATAAATAAATATAATTTTAGTGGTTTAAATTATGAGGAAACAATTGAAACAAAACATTTGTTATCATATATTTTTAGAACAGTTCACATAGGCCTATATGCATATCACCTCGGGGGTTTTTCTAGTCAATTTTTTTTTAGAAACTCAATTTCAGCAGATCAGAAAACTCAATATTTTTCATCAAAATGTATTGAAAACTCAGTTCATTCCATGAAAACTCAATACAAAATTTGTCTTAAACTCAATTTTGTGATATTTTTCATTTAAAAATTGGCTTTCTGTGAAATTTGCCTGAACGGTTTCACTCTGGATCTTCAACTGCACGGATCGGACTGATTTATGAATTGCATCCCTGCATTTGCTTTGACTTCTCATGGGCAAACTGACAACATATCTATTACTCTTCAAACACCGATAGCTTTGATTACAATAACAAATATAAACCACTAAATTTAATCTTGGATCAAGTTGCCATTATGCAGAAAAGGTCCTGAATATTGACTTTCTCTAGGACAAGTGACATGTGAGTGGTGGCAAAACATGAACGGTGGAACGCAGTGGTTATATAAATACATAAGAAATGGAAGTTTACTTTCTGCTACCCAAAGAACTTGTTACATATCTGAAGGTTAGCACTTCTAATTCCTAAACAGGCTGCCTCTATTACCCGGTACTGTGTCAGGTATGTTGGCCCATACAAAAGTGTAAACTGAACTTGCATGTGTTTGCCGCTTTGCATGTGTGCATGTATATGGTGTTTCACCTATTTAATCTACCTGTAAAACGAAATGTAGCGAGACACATGAGAGATATAGTTGAGCATTGCATAAAACCAATAAACCAGCATTTTGAGTTGTGCAGCGGAGAGGCACATGCAGGTGTTTGTATGTAGTAGATGGGCTAGCTAATCAGGGTACACAAAACCAAATGAATAACACAACCATCTTCATGGCAATGTCAATAACTTTTTAAT
The DNA here is from genome assembly GCA_016165875.1 of Acanthopleura granulata. Lineage (NCBI taxonomy): Eukaryota > Metazoa > Mollusca > Polyplacophora > Chitonida > Chitonidae > Acanthopleura > Acanthopleura granulata. The sequence goes on along the minus strand of JABBOT010000080.1, from coordinate 26,026,375 downwards.
AAATAAAGAAAGACTTTATACACAGAGAACTGTATGCATGTATATATATTTTGGAACAAATATACTCATAGTATATTTGGCCAAAGCTCTTAAAAACATTCCGTAACTTTCATTTTCATAAATTTCCTCACATATATATGTACATTTCTATGACATATGGGAAGGTAGGCTTACTAAACAGTAGCTTCTTATAATAAACACTGTGCATGAATTCACAAGTTCAGATGTACATGAACCACCAGGCATAATTTATTAGGATGAGGTGATTTCATTTCTCACTGAAAATTATTGTAAAACACCTACTATCAGTAAATGAAACAAATATTATATCTACTCTAGAAAGCAGCACAGAGACTTCCCAAATATCCCTGAAATATGATTTAAAACATAATTTCAAATCTTACAAGCTAAAATTGTGAACAGTGAACAATTGTTTACAGTTTCCGGTATATTAAGACAAATATACCAAAATTTGGTAATATACCAAGGTTTTAAGTTTTGATCCATAAAATCAAGAATTACCTAGTGAAATCATCTTTAACATACTGGCCTAATGATTTGCTGAAGCTTAATTAGAGCGTTAAAAGTGATTGTGAAAAACAGGAAGAAGGCTATTGGAACTCTGAAGAGTGCTGTCGGCACAAACATCCTGTATAGTTTTCAAAGCTATGTTAGGTACTCTCACTAGTAAACAGAAATCATTCCTCCAAAGCAGTAGCATGACAATCAAAGAACTGTTGACATTTTCAAGACATAGATATCATGTATCACTATGTTCATAAATTGTATGTTACAGTATAATTTGTTTTTCATAGTTTAATATCAACACAGATTTGAAACACTGTCTGCACTCCAAAAACTAGATGCACACTAGTACAATTAACAAGATGCACTTAGGTAAGGGTTAAATAGTAAGGGAATACATACACATATTGACACATATCTGTGTTAATAGGAAACATGATGTTCAACACACCAAGGCACCCAATGATCCCAACATCCATTTGTATGTGGGCATTCTATGAATACTATTCAAGTGGTTTTTCCATACAATATACATGTATATTTTAATTTTAGACAGTACTTCAGATCTAACTCAGATGTAAGAAAATAAAAGTACACACATCTGCTAAAAATGTGTAGAAAAATGTATTTCGTTAACACATCAAAAGTAACAATAACAGGGAAAGCACATAGTAAATTAACACAAAATAAATGTCCCTAGAAGTTTCATATGCGTACCTGCAATAAATTTGTAGGTGTTTATATCTGAAATATATAGTAGTATACGTATATATACACAGAACAACATACTTATTACCAAGTTAAGAATATTGCAGAAAGAGTGTAGCATAATATTTATTAAAAAATAACAATAAGCAAACCCAAAACAAAACCTTTAAGTAATAAGTGTAATCAGTAATTACCCCGCATATATTCTATTTAAAAAAATCATTTTTTAAAACAAATATAATATTTTGTTATTTATATTTTGGTATATTTTAAGACATTAACATATCTTCTAAGGTGGTAAATTTTAAGCTTTTTCTGATTCCTTGAAATAAGCACATGTTTACAACATAGTTTAATGATCCAAATAATATCAACAGAGTAAATACATGTATATTGCACAAAATCTGCCTTTTTACATCCGTGTCAGGCCTACCTTGTACACCCAGAATATTGCACTGAAGTTATGAGTAATTCAAGGTAAAATTTCATAAAGAAAAACTTAACAAGCTCGTGCTGCAAGCTCCAACATATAGCACGGAGAAATTCTCATTGTTCAGACGAAACCATACATTATTTAAAATAACCTTAGAAAGAAAGAATGCTCTCAAAAGTTTTCACGAACACTAGTACAAAATACACACAAATGTCATGAAAGCTATAGTGGTAATCAAAAGTTATTTACAAGTAACAATTAAAGGGAGGAGAACATCAACACTGGCATGTATGGATAACATGATGATTGCATCTAATTGTTTAACTAGAACCTGATTGGTTTCAACAGGGAAGTTTTGTTTAAAACTCTTTCATGTGGTCATACCTTGGATTCGGATGCTTAAGTGAATTGTAGGGAATTGTGGGAATGTTTCAGCTGACTTCAACACTGAGTTTTCATAAACTATTGCATTTGGAAACAAACATTCTAGAAGTATTTAATTGTGAAAGCAAGACACACTTCTTTGAGCTGACAGAATAGTTGGGTCAAATCTATAGTAGAGCCAAAAAGACATATTTTTTCAAACTTGGGCAAAACAGATCAGAGCTTGGTTTCACCAAGAAAAGTTACTGACTGTGTATTAAATTTCAATTTACAGAATACTAAACATGCATATGCATCAGGTATACTGCCAAAGTTCAAAACAGAACCAAAACGTTGGAAATGGATGAAACAGCTCGAAAATTTGTCGCTGTCATGCAGTATCCGACAACTTAAGACTTAAGCAGTGACGAATTATGTGAATTTATTTTCACAAAATTGCCCCTTGGAATAATAAACCGTTACAAAAGCGTGTGGATTAAAAGGAAGAGATTGTTGATTGGCAGTTGTCAGAAATATTCTGCCTGCTGAGACTGAAGAGTATCATAGGTGTTCAACACCCCCCCCCCCCCCAACTGCCACACACACACACACAAATCATAACAGTAATACATAAGAAGATAACAATATAAAAGATATTTTCTTACTAAACTGTAATATCTTTGATTTAAAGCAACAGGTTTTATTTTAAATATTCATTTTCTACTTCATTTTACATAGGGAAAAAAACACACTTCTTTATTTTAACTGTCTCAGTTTTATATCAACTTTTTATCCTATTCATGTCCTGCATTCATGTTACATTTTAAAACTATCATCAAAATGGCTATATTTATCCGAAAGAATAAAAACAGCAGTAGAAATGTACTTCACTTTATTTCAACCATAAATACTCAGTCATCCTCTTTATACGCCATTCAACCAGTGATTTTGGACAAATTTCTTGTCTTGCTTTTTCCAGCTCAATAAATTCTACTTCTAATTTTTCTTCGCACTGAAAATCCTTACCACTCTGTGCTTTGTCAACCTTATAATATTGTAAATGCTACAGTACTGACTTACCAGCAGGAAAAATGTGAGGACTGCAAGCAGCGCTATCTATGATGTCACTTCCACATAGCTCAACTTTGTTTTAACCACTGCCTTTTTTGACTGAGTGATTTTCACCCTGTATGCTACCAAGGCTAATGAATAGAAGGTAAGACACGACCTAGTGGGATATATAATGACCCAGATTGTTGTTAGAGCCAAAGTAACGTGTATGTGTAGGTTGTATCTTACCTTCTATTGCAAATGTACAATGCCATGTATAATGCGACAATGGCAATGACCAATCGGCTGTATAGCGTTAATAATTTGTTTTGAAAGTTTAGTTCCACGAATTGAATTTCTCACGTTTTCACAAAAAAAGGAATGATGTGTTCCCTGCGGAATTAGAAGTTTCAAAGAGTTTGCTGGAGTTTTTTTATCCAAAAATGTCTCCAGAGTACGTGAAAAGAAAAGTTTGACTCAGCCCGAATTTAGCGAATGGGTCGAGTTACCTGCCACAAACATTCTTTTTAATGTTTGCCTGACCGAATCACTGGACTTTCCAACACATTGTATCAAGGAGCAAAAGAGTGCCTGAAAACAACACACCAATGTTATTGTCCAAAAATGATCTGAGCCATATTCCATAACTTAGTTACTTTGTGTTATACAATGGCAATACTGCAACGGGGCTAACTTGACAAAATAGAGGAAAGCTTTTCAGGGATGCTGAAACAGATCGCAGCAGTACTCACTAAAACTGGAAGTACTCCTGTAACAGTGACAATTTTGACCACCTCAGAAATGCCTTTATAGGACTCTGTCAGCTTCGCTTCCAGACCCCAAAAAAGCTGAAGATAAAGCTCACAATTTACGTAAATTTGATAGCTACTTACATGTACATGTAATCATAACATGCAGACTGCTGTAACAAACAATGATACATGTGCAATTTTCACGAGTAAGATATATCTTTTCAATTTAAAAAAAGAAGAGAAAATTCTCTGCTACAACAAATCATATCTGCAAATATCATATAATATTAGCTTAGCATTTAAAACATGAGGTTTCAATCTTATTCAAATATATTCCCATTTAAACGAAGGGCTTGGGCTTGTTTCATGAAGTGTTACAAATTTACTTTAAGACAACTGTATACTATGGTAACCAAAGGATGCAGTGTCTGCAGCTTTGGCAATTGAGGCAGTTATATGTACTTAATGCTACAAGCTCACTGTGAAGAACAATCAGTCCATACAGTTTGCACAATGAGGTGGAGAAATATTCAGCCTATCTGGCCAGATATTAAAATTTACAACTTACAGGAATAGGCAAAAAATGTCATCGCAAAGTATTACGAAGCAAAATGCAGTCCTTTAGTATGTCTGGAATTGGAATGTCATCTAAACTGAAGCACAGATCATAACTGGACCTGATTTGTAAACAAGACAGGTGTTGGAGAGGAGGGACAGACTTTCTGTACCGCACAGCAAAGTCTGTCATTGTTAATGTGCTTGTCAGCTCCTCAAAGCTCCAGCAATACCCTGCCAATGTCAACCACTCTACCACTTTCTCTTCATGCATGTAAAACTCTCTCAAGGCCGCCTTGCTGATCCACTCGACAAATGTATGCATGGGCAGCCAACGTAGCAGTGTTCGTAAAAGAAGAATTATAGAGCGAAACTCATGGTTTCGGAACAGAGTTCCATTGAAATTCACCGATTCCAAAACTCCTCGAAATATTGCAAGGATTGTAAAGCGCATCCTGTTGCGTGACAAACAGAACTCTGCCATGAGTGTAATACTATTGAACAAAGCTTCCATAGAGGCAGCTGGATGAACTGTAGCACCAAAAACCTCAGAGAACAGAATACAAGCCACAGGTTCAGAACAGTGTTTAACTGCCAACTGACAGGTGGAAATATATTTATTGACTGGATCCAAAGCTGAGGAGTTCAAAAAGTATTCGTGTCGCAAAAGATGGCGGCGTGATTCCAAATCTTGCATAGGCATAATTTCCTCCAAATTTTTTAGTTCTTTGTGTGTGACCAGAAGTGAAGAAGGTGCACTACGCAGGATTTTAAAAGTGCTGAGTTCATGGCGCACAATTGTTAACTGAACTGGGGTCACCCCGTAACAATCAGGGATGTGAACATCAGCTCCAGCGTCCAGCAGGATTTGAATGTTAACAAGACGTCGATGGCATATAGCATGATGAAGGGCAGAGCGACCTTCGTGACTTGTGCGGTTTACATCCACTCCGGCTCGGATCAGCATTTGTACACACCGTCCTGAAGAGCAGCGAATCGCAGCTTCACCCAAGGGTGTGGATCCATCTTGGAGATTGCGTATTGAGAAATTTGGGTCAACACCAATGCCTAAGAGATATGACAGGCATTCTTCATCATGAGTAATAATGGCATATATCAGCGGGGTCATGTTGAACTTCTCCATGCTCTCTGTAGATAGATTCACGCCAGCCTGAACCAGACACCTCATCGCACGAAGATTTCCACGGGCTGCAGCCAAACACATGGCTCGTATTGCCGGCCATTCCCTCAGAACTGGCCTGAACATGCTCTTGCGAAGCTGTTTCACGATACTCTCTGCATCTAGATCATCATTATACAACAGCCTCTCCAAAGCCATAAATCTTGACGGGTAGGAATTTTTTCGAAATCCGTAAAATGGACTGGTTCTGGCCCGAGAGTGGTGACACCCCATTTTATCGTTAGGGGAATTCAACCAACTTTAACAAACTTGACCATCATTACTACAGTTCACTCAAAATACTCCTTCATTCTTGGAAAATGGCATGGAAAATGTCAAGTTAAATCAATCCTATGGTTTGTATTTGTTGATATATAGGACTGCACCCATCTTATTAGGCTGTTGTTGTATCATCTTTAATTCACAGAAGCCAAAGCTCTGAAAAAAAAACAAAAATAAGTCAGATTATGGAAACTGGGTTTCCCACAAATTTTTCATGCCTGTTGCTACAACCATATGGTCATACAAATGCTACTCATGATGTTGTAAGTCACTGGTTTAAATGGATACAGAATCGATGCTGATCGGATTATGGTGGAGATAGGATTTCCTAGATTAAACCTTTCAGTCACAGCCACGCTTGAATTAATCTGCCATAGCTCAGTTGATTAGCGCGCTAGCGAAGTTGATGACCCAGAAATCTTCCACCAATGCAGTCGCTATGAGTTCAAGTCCAGATCATGCTGGCTTAATCTCCGGCCGTACGTGGGAAGGTCCACCAGCAGCCTGCGGATGGTCGTGGATTTCCTCTTGGCTGTGCCCAGTTTCCTCCCACCATAATTCTGGCCACTATCGTATAGGTGAAATATTCTTGAGTACAGCATAGAACACCAATCAAATAAATAAATAAATAAATCTGCCATATACTGAAAATTCAGCTTAGATTAGAAATCACCCGGACTTGCCTACATCTCACAGGAGGCTATCAGTAACTCTAAGGTGTTTATGTTATGTCAGAGTTTCAATTATCTCAGCTGTCCCAGGTTAAAAAATTGTCAATCACGAGAAAGACATTTCATTTCACCCTCTCTGCAAAACTGCCTGGGATATGCCTGGTTAAATGATGTCACTTATTAACATGGGAAGAAACAATTCTTTTCACTTTTCTCTTATTACAACTTACAAAATTCTGATTTGTTGGTTACATATACTGTATTACACTTGAAATTAAAAATACATCTTACTATAAAGTTTTATTTAAACAATTTGTATTTATAAATTTCTTGGTTTTCCCATTACATGGCCATTGTACATTACCACTTCTGCAGCTGAACTGTAAGTGTTGTTGACTTAACACCCAGACTGTCTTCGGGTTTACATAGCAACAGAAAAGTCATAACCTTGTTTCCTTATCTGTCCGACATCACCAGTTAACTTCGTTACTCTGTATTTAACAGCTGATCTATCTGTCCATGGTAATTTTGTTCTCTGTGTTGTAATGCGAAGATAAACCCTCAACAGAATACTTTGATCATACAAAATGTAAAAAAAATTAAGTGTCATACTGTTAAATTCAATATCAGAATAGTGTATTAAAGTTAACAGTATCCACTGCAACAACAACATATTCTTATCATAGGACACCTTTGACCGGATGAGTGCTGCAATATCCCTCACCACGGAATAAAATACGGTATTGTTACGTAACACCAATTCTCCACATTGAAGACGTTGCAAGTTGGCATGCGTAATCTTTGAGCAGGTGTAACTGTTGAATTGTCACACAGCTGAAGTTGTTTTCACTGACAGATCGACTGCAGATCGCCCTCTAAGAAGGGACGATAACTCTTGCAACACTGGGATGACATTCCTGCCTTAGACCTGGGATGACCATAATTGTGTTATATTAATCCCAGCTGAGACATTAAAACCTTCTTCCCCCCTTTTACAGCAGTGTATGAGAATTTTGGAACGGCTGGCCTATTAATTACACCATATTATTCAGAGAGATAGGACAGAAATTAATAACAGTGCTGCAATCGTTTATCAGCCTATTTAACACTCGGTCAGAAAGCTGATTGTGATTGCAGTGGATTTTATTAAAATAATGCTTGAAGCTGCAGAGCTTTCAACCAAGACCAGAGATCGGGATTAATTGACTGACAGATCAGTTAAAATTATGAGTGAAAGAAACTGGGACCGAGGACTTGGGGTAAAGGAAAGACCGTTGACAAACTTTCCAACACACAGGGAATATACATAGGCATATGGGAGATCGCAGACATCCGGGCACTTCACCCGTTTGCGGCAGCAGCCGGATAGGTCGATCCGCCAATTTTCCACTCTCACCAATGCAGTCGCTATGAGTTCAAGTCCAGCTCATGCTGGCTTCCTCTCCGGCCATACGTGTGAAGGTCCACCAGCAGCCTGCTTTTGATCGTGGGTTCCCTTGGGCTCTGCCCGGTTTCCTCCCACCATAATGGCGGCCACTGTCGTATAAATGAAATATTCTTGAACACGGCGTAAAACACAAATCAAATAAATAAATAAATGATCACAGACATGGACTCTGAATGTAAAGAAAAAAGCCCATGGTAATTTAAATGAATAAACATCATCACGTTTTGAAAGCTACCGGCTGCTGTTATGCTATAACGTCAACAATATTTCAGTCATATGACAACGAAGAGTCATTTGTATATGTATATGTACTGCACTGCTCTTTTGTTTGGTGCTGCTTGAAGGAGAGGAATTGCTGAAGACATCCAGTCCATTATACTGATACTGGGGACTAGTCATTGTTATTTCCCTATAATGGTGAGCGAGGAAACAAGCAACTTTCTTTTTGCTCTTAGGTGCGATTTAGCCCAGGACTAAACCTCTTGTGTTCAGATTTGTGCTTGGCACGTGTGAACACAGCAATATCACTCACACACCTGGTCAACTTGTGACATTGTCTATGGTTTCATTTTCCTGTTGTTAGTTGCATTTGTTTAAAATTTAAATAACCTTTGTATTCTGAAAGAGATGAAAATATATTTGATTCTTTTCACTGGGGAAAACTCCAACAAACTGCTAAATCGAAATGAATCTCTCACTCTAATGAGTAACTCTGCAAATGCAGACAGGAAAAAGCAGTTGATCATGAATACTTATCTTTTACATCTCGCACAGCTAAAAAGAAGTTAGCCACGGAATTCCCCTGATTTTTAAAGAACATCAAGATTAATGTTTCTGATAACAGCAGTTTGGTTGAATGATTCACCTGTACGTTTCAAGTTATTTCCTGATTAAATGTTGACATCAGTTAGGCCTTTATGCAATGATACGAGACGTGAAAATCAGTCAAATAGACTTGAAGAAAATGACCCAAATACTATTACATTCTCAAGAAGAAATGTACAACCAGTGCTTCTCATTTATTAATATTTGAGTTGGGAAAATTAAAATTGAAAAACAATGGCCAACTTTAGGTAGGCCTGTTCTTCTCAGTCCTTCATTTACATATACTTTCGGTACAAATGCGTCGTAAAAATAAAATCATACAACTTACATGTTCTAAAAGAAAATATAATGAAGGCACGGTAAATGATAAAATGTAGGCCCCAACACCAATTAAGGACCGGACCCTCGGTGGCCCCTACCACCGTAAGTGGCTGACCGTCATACCGCTGCAGTGCTGCTAAGAACGATATTAAAAACCAAGCAAGCAAGCAACAAGCCAAAACGACAAATAAAATTTTGTTTCGGCAAGTATGACATTTTCTGTCTTTAAATTTTATGTTTAAACTGCAAAGACATAAGTGACAAGAGTGTACCTGCAGTTTGTCATCAAATATTGATTGGCAGACCTATATACATTAGGCCTACATTCGCTGAAAATCTTTTGGGGCTAATTTGGTGTCGCGGGAAAAGATAATCTATATGAAAACGCTTTTTTGAAATTTGATATAAAATATCATTATAATGTCTGAGTAAAATCTTGCGTTCTGACAGCTATATCAAGAGCCCCGTAGCCGTAATACAGAGTGTACATATAGTAAAGTACGACTATATCTTTTACTTTGTCGTAGCTTCTCTTGATATATAGGCTACTCTCTTTTCGAATATACCGTCTGTCTTTTCCTTTGGAAACCATAGGTTTATACACTGGGCCTAGATTGTGGTGTCATATAATGGATATTATAATTAGTTTTTGTGATTAGAGATCTAAGACCTTGTTGGGGCAAATTTCATCCCTTTTTGCCCCTGCCCAAAGCAATTCGTAACGCTCGCCTAGACTTGAAAAATTTTACCAACGCAAACCTGGAGACCCCTCTGACCCCCAAATTCCTACACCTATGATCTATGGGAATATTTTAGTATACAATTTCAACAGATTCTCAGTTTAGAACCTATCATAAGAGATAGGCCTAACATTAATGGGAAAAATTAATAACGCGCCGGAAAATTAGAACTATTATATACCTTATATTTATGTTTAACCTGTATATTAGACATATTTTTTTTATCTTCATACCCAACACTTTTCAACATGGGGGCCTCCATGGCCGAGGGGATAGCGCCCCAGCGTGGCTTAAGTTAGTTATCTCTCAACAATGCAGTCGCTGTGAGTTCAAGTCCAGCTCCTGCTGGCTTCCTCTCCAGCCGTTCGTGGGAAGGCCCGCCAGCAACTTGCGTATGGTGGTGGGTTTCCCCTGGGTTAGACGGCCCTCTTACGGCTATTCTGGCCGCCATGGTACAAGTGAATTATTCTTGAGTACGGTGTAAAACACCAATCAAATAAATAAATAAATGTATTTTCATTTGTACAAGGAATGGACTACAATGTCTGTAGGAAAGATAATATTAATAATGAACTAAAATTTAACCGGGACGCATTTTTCGATTTAAAAATGGCGTATTCTCTCTGTGAGTGAGGGGGTGATTTTTATTTTGTTTTTCTTTTATTACTTGATCTCAGTTGACTGATAGCCATACACTTGGAATTATGGACAGGTTTTATAAACTTGTTAGATACCGGTAAACCGTATTTAAAAATTAGAATTAAGCAAAACTGACGATCTCACCTAGAGTCACTCTTTCTCATGTCTCCGTGTCACCATTTATTCTTGCACCATGTAGGGCGAGACAACGAGAATAACGGTGTTAACAAGTTTAGATATGTAAGCTAAGCATCATTGACGCCTTCTGGTTCTTTTATTGTTTATAATCTGTTCTTTATTACTATGATGACTACACAGCATTTCTAATAATTCTTAACTGTATTTGACTACACTGTTCTTTATTAATGTCAATAATTATACACAGCACAGCCAGTAATTCTAAACCGTATTTGAGTATACTGTTCATCATTAATGTCAAAACCTGCGGATGGTCGTGGGTTTCCCCAGGCTCAGCCGGTTTCCTCCCACCATAATGCTGATTGCCGTCGTATAAGTGAACTATTCTTGAGTATAGTGTAAAACACCAATCAATCAAATAAATAAAGTTATTAATGTCATTGACGATGCATAGCATTTCCAGTAATTCTAGACAATATTTGACCACAGTGCTCTTTATTTCTGTATACAGCATTTTGAGTAATTGCTCTTTAATTGTTCGAAAACAATGTTCTATATTACTGTGAATGATTACACAGCATTAAATAATCTAGACCTTTATCGTCTATTGAATGATAGTTGTGACGTCACACTATTGTTTGAACCGTGCATTGTTTTTCACGAATTGTTTTTTGAGGTGCAGTATAACCACGTGTAAGAAACATAAAGTGTAATGTTATGTATGGAAGTATGGGTTTCGATCCTATAAACTCGACAGTCATAGGTATTAGTTTATCCCATTGACGTACCAGGGCAAAGTTGAGCTTTTCTTGTTTTGGGGCAACTATAATAATTATCTGCAGTAGTATACCTCATTATTTACATGCATGATTGCAAAACTTCGAATCCAAATTGGGTAGTATTAATCCATGTAAATAGAAATAATATTTATCTCTGATGATTAATGTTAAATGTACGTTTTATTCATTCATGAAATCTGATACAATCAAATAAGTTAACTTGTAAGTAAGTTAATTTTTTTTTCGCCAAAATATTATTGCATTTCTATGGTGGCGCAATGCAGCTGGGGGACAACAAGCATAAAACAGACAAGGTACAGCAGATTCCCTAGACCCCCCCCCCCTTGGAACCCTTACACCAAGAGTTGGATTGAACCCGATTGATAAAGTGATATTCTACCAATGCTTACAGAAAGGTTATGATCACAACTAGTGTATGGCGTTTTACGCCATACACCAGAATAATATTCGTCTGTACGACAGCTACCACCATTATGACGGGAGGAAATCGGGCAGAGTCCTGTTAAAACTTACGACCATCCGCAGTATTACGTGTAACCACTGTAAAACCCACTGCATGAATAATCAAACAAACAAACGAAAGGTATGTCCATTGTAATAACATATCCATGCAGCTGTATCCAGGAAGGGGTAAACCCACCCCAGCTTATTTAGTTAAAGCTTACAAAATCATGTCGATGAGGCTACAAAGGCTACACTGCCTTACAAGCTGTCATAAGCTTACAAATTCATGCCTGTAAGACTACAAAGACTATATGTGCCGTACATAGGGTTATAAGCTTACAAAATCATGCCGCTGTGATTACAATGGTATATGTGCCTTACACGTGGTAAGAGGCTTACAAAATCATGTCGGTGAGATTACAAAAGTTATATGTGCCATACACGCGGTCATAAGCTTACATAACCGTAATTACAATGGCACACGTGCCTTACGCGTAGTAAGAAGCTTACAAAATCAAGTCGGTGTGATTACAATGGCACACGTGCTTAACAAGTGGTAAGAAGCTTTCAAAATCACTTCCGCGAGACAAATAAGGCTAAAAGCGCTATACACACGGTTGGAGCTTACCAAATCATTTCGATGGGACTACAAAGGCTAAATGTGCCTTACACGTGGTTAAAGATTACAAAATCATGTCCTTGGGACTATACAGGTTATATATAATACAACCACGGTTACGCTGTTTACAAAGTATGTCAGTGGGACTGTATATATGTGCATTATTCACTGCTACAGGCTTACAAAATCATGGCCTTGGGACTATATATATAACATTTAAATAACCCAAGGTTAGATTACTTACAACTTATGTCAGTGGGACGTCATGTACACTATTCACTTCAGTGCACAAAGTATAAGTCAGTGGGACTTTATTAATCATAGTTACAGGAACACAAAATCATGTCCTAGGGCTATATAGGTAATATGTAAAAAACACCCACTGTTACACAATCTACAAAGCATATGTCAGTGGGATTTTATGTGCATTATTCGCTTTTACAGGCTTACAAAATCATGCCCTTGGGACTACATAGGTAATATGTCAAAAAAAAACAAAAAAACCCCGAGATTTCAATAGCGGCTTCCATATTATGTCAGTGGGATTAAATATGGACAACATGTAAATCCCACTTCAAAATTGAAAATCCCACTTGGACACTTGCAGACTGTCACAGATTCACCATATTCCCGGTGTGTGAAGTGGAATTTATGCGCTTAAACCGTGTCATTTTTAATAACCTTTACATGTCGTGAAAATGACATCATTTGGATCATACATATTTTCTTCTTCTGTCAGGTAAAACATACTTCTACAAATAGCAGGTATAGAGTATCACATAACTGGGTACCATTATAATGTTTCTATATCCAGTGGATAGAAAAGACTAAACCTATACATTCATGTCAAGGATTGCCTAGCAGTAACAAATGGTCCCATATATATTTAATACTTAAATCAAGCAACGGGTCAGCTCATACACATATATATACATCGGCCTACAATGCAGACTGCTATAGAGTGAAACTCACGTGCAAAATCTCTATTAACGGAAGGGAAAAAACGTCTTGAATTAAATGGCCAGTCTCACAGGTTCTGGGAGTTTCGATGGTGTGTATCCAGGAACGACGACCAAAAACTTAGTTGTACGGCAGCTGGGTGTCGTCCAAGGCCTCGTCCATGATGGCGTCAAGCTGTTCCCGGACATATTTCTCTTCCCGGACCAAATTCCACTGAAAATGATACCCAAAGCAAACCCTTTCATGTTTAAATATATTTTGCCGATAAGTGTTAAGTGTGACATGAAATCCACTCAACCCGGGGCTGGGGACTGTGTACTCCTCGTGTTCAAAGCTGAGATACATGTTTTGATTAGTGACGACTTATTAAACTGGCCTGATATGCGATTTGGGCCCAGATTTTACACTTATACCACCTCTCTTTGCATGAATACTTCCTAGTTTCTTACTTTATGTCCTTTCTTTATAGGACCCATCGATTATCCCTCATAATCCCCTCTTTACATATAACCGTCAGAACCCGTGTATACCATTCGCAATAGTACGTGTGTTATTCTTGCACAACCGACAAGACTTGAAATAGATACATAATGCCTACTATAGTTCATCTTACATCTTTCCTCTACAGTCCTACGCATGTTTACAATTACGCTGGAACAAGTGTTCCTTGTCATGGCAGTGATATTATGTGTTCGCGCATTCATAAACCTGAATGACCGCTAGATACCCGCGATAGCCAAAAAACTGGCACGTTGCCCAATTTTGATATTGATTTAATTCGTTGGCCCGTGGATTATTACAGGCGCATTTCCACTGTCATCAGTTAAAACTGTTGACTGTTTCTCTCTGCATGAATCTGTCCTGTCATATTTAATATACTTTCTTTGTTCTTGTGGTTTGTGTTGGAAATTAGTCTTGCGATAATTAACCCGGAACCCTCCATTTTTGTCACCGGCTGGTCTATAAATGACCCTTTGGACGCCTACATTTATTTACAGCCGTATACATTCTTACTGAACTGTGAGTGTTGAGAAGTGTCACTGAAGTGTTGTGAGTTTATTCACATTTCTCACCTGTTTTATGTTTCATTAGGACTGTCACCTTCTTATAATAGTTATTTATTTATGCGTCCTTTACAGAAATTGAAAATGTGCTTCTCTTCTTCTGGGGTATCAGAAAGAATATGTAGCGGTAAAGGCCCCTGTTACAGTGAAGACTTTATGTCTACAATAAAGATGGTTCCATGCTTCTTTAAAACCAGCTTCAAGTGTCCATGAAAATCAGGATCAAACTCGTTTCCAAATTTTCAAAGTTAGCAGATAAATGTAACTGCCATAATAGCCTACAGCATAGACAAGCAGAGTAAATTCTACATTTAGCACCTAAATGAAAACAGATCAAACTAACCTCGAGCGGGGGAAGCCATGTTCCGGATTGTTTCTTGGACTTCAGGAACTCTATACGCTGGAGCTTTTCCTGTAACTCTTTTCGTGTAACCCTAAAGCGTCGCTTTGACCTTGGCTGTGACGGGAGACAGGCGTTTTGCGGAGGCATCGGTTTTTGAGAAACTGCCATCCTGGGATCTTCGATCGAGATGCCATTGGCTTTCGGTCCGCACCAACTGAAGCCCACCGAAAAGAAAACACGTTTGTTCCACATGGACGTATCGTGTATTACCATGCCACTCGGAATGGATATATGAGAGAGATTACCTCCGGTTGAGCGGACATCAAATTGAACTTCCGTCCCATCCCGCAGTAAAATTCCCTCCAGTATAAGAAGCTTCTTTACCGTCTCAGGATTTGTCCAGAATTGTTCCCCTCTTATTTTATGATTGCCATGCAGCTGCCGGAAATGTGTATACTGCTGAAGTCCAGCTCCGTTCCCCAAGTGAAATATTGTGGTCTCTTTTCTCCGGAAAGGCCTTCCTTCGCTCTGAGCAGGATACTGCTTATAAAATGCTTCCTTCCACTTACGAATGGCTGTCGTCAGCTTGCCTGAATGACAGCGGTGAGCATCATGTCCATCTTTCATAGGCCAGTTAAACATGACAAAGTAAAGATACGCCTCAAGTTCCACCCGATCAGTCTCTGTGATCATGTCAAACATTTCTTGGCTATACTTCACTATGTCAGTCAGCTCGTATCTGACATTTTTGTTATCAATGGACTGCTTTAATGTTATACCAATCAGGCATTTGTAATCAAGCACAGTTTGATGATTTGTTATGATATTTTGATGAAGACACTTCTGTGCTCGCTCTAGTGAGTTTCTGCCTTCCACTTTAGATGATACATCCAATATTTTTCCAAGGGTCCAGCCCACAAGTCTTCTGACTCTCCGTCTTCGAAACTCCGCGGCTTCCTCGCCAGTAAAATTCGCAGTCGACGAATCATCTTCTTCACCAAAGTAGCTCAAATGATGTTGTGTTAAAATTATTAGGTTTTGCTTGTTATTCCAGTGGACATTCTTTCTGTCATCACTGACGGCCCCATCTTTGAGGTGAAGAAAATCTTCTTCTAGAAATGTCAGGGCTTCAGAAGATTCCTTTCCAAGGCTCTTTAGACGCCGGCATATCTCTTCTCCGAAAGAATCTCTGACCATTGGTGGATAAAAGCCCGATTCCACTAGGAATCTGTGAAGTATTTCCTTGTCTTCAAAAGGGGACAAAAGTTGCAAAAAGTCCAGAATAATAGTGGTTACCTGTACCTCTCCAAAATATCCCGCTGTGTTTAGGACGACCATTGTTCTCTCGGTTCTGCTGACCATCTGTTCTCGTCTAAATATGTCAATGGCTTTAAAGCCATCGCGAATTGCCTCTAATTCGTCTTTTGTACAATGGTGGGAGCCATCGAGATTCTTTCGTCTGGTCTCATCATAACAAGCTTTCAGTTTTCTTTTGAATATTTGTCCATAGGTATCCCAGACAAAGGAATTTTGAGGTTTCATTCGAATGCTATCTCTTGCGTACTCGATTGCCTCTGACCAGTTTTGAGCTTCGATGTACAGACGGGCAATCTGTTGGGCAACCATTGCATCATCAGTTTTATCATACACAATCTTCATTATCTTTGCTGCATCATCCAAAGACACCTTCTCTCGTATTTCTTCTATTAAAGGGGAAAACTTTGTACTTTTACCTCCGTGAATCCATGCTCTCTTCTTGACGAGGTTCTTGATGATGAACATGAGTTCCCTCTTTGCAAAATCCTTTCCTCTCCAAATGGGTGAATGTAAAAGCTCTTCAGTGGCGTCAACCACACTTTCATTTCTGAAAGACAATATACTTCGAAAAATTTCTTGAGACAACGACCAACTAGAGACCCGCAAACCTTGTACTCTCCCTCTGAGTCCCTGGGTAGGACGCTTGATAAGAAGAATATTCACAGAAGGGCTCAGCTCTGATTGCCATTTTTTCTTCCGTAGCATACTTCTTTCTTCTCTCTCAGGTGTCATAAGGGGGTCAAAGCAGGGGATAGGAATGGGTTTAAAATCAACATGGAAAAAGTTGATGAGAGAAATGAACTTCAAAAGAGTGTGCTCCCGACCATCAGTGATACCTGCAAGAAACTCTTGTACAGTTCTGGAGATATATTCGGGGTTAAAATTTTCCTTCAGAATATTGAAGGCAATTAACGTCTTCGGGTCAACTCCTTTGTTCTCCATATGATGCTTTTCCAGAGCAGCATGTTTTTCCTTAAACCACAGGAGTTCTTCTTCGTGAAGCTTGTGTGTCAGCCAGATCCATTTGCTTTCGCGGTCTGACGGCACTTTCATACGTCTGTAACTGATTAGCAAGACACAGAAAATGCCGAAGTTTTGGGTACCCTTAATCATCTGGCGTCCCGTCTCCTCCAGCTCTGCATGTAGTTGGTCTACTCTTTCTTCCTCCGGGAAGTTATCAATCAAAACAAGGACAGGTTGCGGATTCTCGTCCTCTTCAAACGCGTAGAGTTTTGCAATTTGGGCACAAGTCTGTCCAGAGATTTGTTTGACAATACAACATCGGTACGAAGACCTGCAGTCCCAAAGAACGTGCTTCGAGAGAGTTGTACACCCTGCTCCGGGCTGATGGTACAGGTGGACACGTCCTACATTATCACCATCACAAACGTCACCTTTAAGAGAATCCTTGACTCGATCTGTCAGTTTCGTGAATTCCCGTCTCTGACAAACGTGATTCTTGAACCAAAAATTCCACCAAGAAACCTCGTCTCCCTTATAAAATTTCTCTTCTTCTAATTTTTGTTTCTGCTGAAGTTTATTTGGTGTATCTTGAAACTCCGTGCCTTCACACTGATTCTGACTTAAGATGTCAATATCAGTCAGGCTGTTCTTAATCTTGTCTTTAAGATGACAAGGGGCCCCTGTTGAAGTTGGCAGTAGACATCTCTGCTCGTCTGTTGGACCCTTCAGTTGTTTCACAAGCTCAGAAACATGTTTCCATGGGATCCCCACCAGAAATCTTTTATCCACAGTTGATAATGGCACATTTCGTCTCAACAATTCTTTCTTCAGAGGATCAGCTATAGCACCATCTTCTGCTAGGACAATCCACTGATCTTGGAATTTCGTGTAAATTTCATCAAGAATATCAGCGATAACACCATAATCTTTGGACAACAGTAAGATCATAACGACTGCCCGGTCCTTCGGAATAGCAGTGTAGAAATGCCTCAGAACCTCTTTGAAATTAGTGAATCTTTCGGCCTTCCAGTCAGGGGGAGATAGAGGCTTTTGATCTTGCAAAGCGTAGCCATTCAGAAACATCCATGGTGGCAGGCTTGAGTTGGTTATTTCCTCCAAGTGATCACCGCTGTCTTTAGAGAGACGTGGATCAAACTCATCGGACGTTAATGTTCGCGTCGTCTTACCCTGCTGTTGTTCGTAGACTCCATATAGGCTGTCCTCACTTGCCTTGTCGTCTAGATCCATTATCATCTGCCACTCGATCATTTTCAAGAAGTCAAAATTTTCCGCTGTTATAAGGCGACGAGACTTGTCGTCGGGTTTCCCACACAACAGTAAAGCGTACATGCCTTCGTCTAGAGTTTCACTTCTGTCACAAAACAGTTCAATAAATTTGTCACGCAGATTAGGTACACGTGATTTCTTCTGTTCAAGGACAAACTTTTCCTCTTCTTCACGCCTTTGTTCGGAAACTTTATCCTTCTCCGCCATATATTTGCGGATGTCATCTCCTTTGAGCTCAGAAATTTTGTCGCCTTTGAAGTCGTACAACTTACTAATTTTCTTTTTAGCAGACTGAGATCGAGATGAGGAAACAAAAACGGCTTCGTTGCCGACTATCGAATGCAGTGGCACAACGTCAACCTCAACCACGAACAAAGAGAGATCGTTTTCAACTTGCATCACTTCAACAAATCGGGGAGATCTGACACATCGGTCCATCATGCTTTGCTGATCGGGAAAAGTACTTGCTATCAGCGTTTTTCTCACGTAAGACGTGGTTTTGTTCTTGTCCACAGGTATGCCTAGAATTTCTCCTTCCTCAGAAATACCAAAATGAATTGTTCCATTCGTGCGTCTGTTAATACAGGCTGCGGCAAACCGAACAGTTTCTTCAGAAATCTGTGCCAGAAGATCCCCATCCTTACCTTGAGCTGGAAGAAACCGACTGACACGGTCGATCATATTAGTGACAGATTTGAGCTTGTCACGGATAACAGCATACCGGCGGTATGCAGTTGTAGGCTTTGTGGCTTTGTTAAATTCCGCCAGGAACTCTTCTTCGTATTCTTCTCTTCCTGGCGAATCACTGTTTATCCGTGGTGGTTCATCTCGCTTGCTGAGTAAGAACAGTTTCTTCCTGTGACCAAACCTCATGTTAGAGAACAGGTCATTTATCTCACTTTGTGTCATTTCAAACAGAACTTCTCCATCGATGTTTTCTTTTTGAATAACACTCAGAAAATCGTCGCTGATACCTTCCTTGTCGGCCCAGACTTTTAAGTGCTTAATCAGGTTATCAGATGACATAGTCTTTACGCAGGAAGATTCAAAGGCTGTTTGGACAGCTGAAGCACCTGTGAAGTATAAAATTTATAAGATAAATAAGTGGTCCAAAAATGTCGTGAGGGAGTCGACAAAGGAGTGGAGTTTCTTGATACATCTTGTAGTATAGACCCTTTTGATTGCAGAGGTTCTCTTTTGTGGAGAATTATCACTACTTCCAGGAATAAACAAGACCCCTTGCATCTAGATGTGAAATCTCCCACCTGTTCCTCGGGACGATTTCCATCCTGCACACAGTAACTCAAGGGCTTCCCCGATAGGCGGTTTAATTTGTAACATAACAGGTCTAGTCGTTGAAATAGGCAAACTGAAAAAAGATTCGTTTCTATTCATTACTATGTCTTTTTTTTTTTTAAAATACATCGGCTAATATCTCTTCTCGCGTAACCCATGAGTAGTATTTCAAACAAGTTTGGTCTCACAAAATAACTGTATCGTGAATATATGATTGGGTCTTTAATTATCGGACATACTTTTGGCTGCACTATATATGCTTTCCTTCCGAGGTGCATGTATATATGCATGCATATTTATTATATTTTGAAATTTATACATAGCTCTGTAAAATATAAACAAATAGGACTGGTTGATCAAATTTCACAAGGCTCGACATCTTGAATCCGGAAGGTAACTGTATTGTTAACCGCGCGAGGTACCTCTGGGCCACGAAGAACAAGATGATACCCATACATTATTAAGGTGAATGCACAGTTCCAGTGACATTAGAAAGTATTTGATTTTTTGCGATTTACAACAATATGATTGCGTGAATCATCGTGATATTTTGGAATAGCTTACAACTCCCCAACTAGATATCAAATACATACAAATAATTTTGGTTCAAAGAATCATATTTTTATTATGATGCGAATTGCCTCAGCAAAACACCTTGAAATAGCTAAAATCTACTTTTGAGCCAAGTTTCATGATATGATGAAACAAAAGGTATGAATCAAATCACTCCAGTTTTCACAGAGATTTTGTATAGTAATTGTACTTTAGATTAAAGTAACTTTTCTCTGCTTTTCAGCGTGAAACCAAAATTACACGATTTCCTGTCTAGTCGCAAGGGGCTCTTGGAAACGGAGACTTAACTGCTCGGAGATTATGGTATATGATTAAGGTTATAAAATCATGAATAAAGTTTAGCTCTAAACATTTTTGAAATGACGTGTGTCACAGTCAAAACAGAGGAATTTTCGGACACGTAACTGAAGACGGTAAGAAAATGACTCAATAACACGGCTCTCATGTACAAGGAACCTTCAGTTGATCTCATCACCTGCTATATGTGGACCTCAGATTTAGTTTGTTCGAAAATTTCTAGAAAGTCATAAGAACATGCAATCGGTCAGCTATAAATCTATTCACAGGTGCGATTGATTTTGATTTTAAAAGATTTATACCAAAGGACTCTACATAATTATGGCGTATACATATCTTGCCTTGCAGCATTTGTTAGATGCTAAGGAAAATATTATGATTCTAATCTACATTTCATGTAGATTTCCAGGACACACCGTCAAACTTCTTCATTCTAAGTTTGTAATGTTTTAGAGTGAGTGTAACACTCCTCTTAGCAATTATGGACAGTGTTTAGGATCTCTAACGAACTGTGTCTTAGCTCTATCTTATTCCACATAAGACAAGGACATAGGGCGTATAATCATTCATGTATATTACATCAAAATATCACTTTTATGAATAGCGGCAATCAAAGTATATGTATATATATATGTGTGTGTGTATTTTTCGTAGACATTATTCACGGACTCCGAGTTTGAGTTTGCATTGGATTTTATGTCTAGAAAATCTTTACACATCAGTGAAAACTGCTGATTGCTTCTGTGCTACATGCCACAGATTTATATACTACACGTATATTCATATATAGTATTTCTTATATGTTCCTTTGGAAACTGATGTGATGGGTTGTTTTATGTCTTGCGATTATCGACTTGGAACAACACTAAATGAACTACGAATGGTAAAGAAATGTCCGACTCGACAATGAAACTTCTCGTTTTGTTGTTTTAAGTTATTCCTTGCCAATGGTAATGTATTTTGACGATCTGCTCTGCGGATAAGAAGGAAATACCTGTGATTTAAAACACCTTATGTTTAGCAATGACCTGTAATATTTCGAAACTTAAATGGAAATTTAACTTAGGAAAGTAAATTATCCCCAGGTAAATCACAACACTTGAAACAATGGAAATTTTAAGTTTTCTTTTACTTGGCTGGATTCAAGGCATTCCTACCTTCTGGTATCACTTGGTTTTTGGAATCTGCTCGTACTGATATACTTGGATTGTTCACCTTCTTTATGTCCACTGCATACCATTTCTTTCTGATAAGGAGTTAAGGGCTGAAGTTAATTATGTAACACCCACCAACCCACGGACATACACAGTGGTACACTTTAAAATTGTACATCTAATCATAAACCTGATGACCATCATCTGAGAGAATACTTCCTCAGTACAGCATCAAACATCAAGGGAATAAATCAAATAAATCAAATTTAGAACTGAGTTAACATCAAACCCCGTCCTTGTAAAATACTCAACACTTGTAATAATGAAGGTAAAGGCGTGAACTATAATCGGCAAACTACATGTACCTATAACGAAGCTAAAATATCGCAATGTTTGTTAACTTAAGCAAGGACACAATATACAGATGTAGAATTGGGTTAACTTCAAGTGGTTCCATATAAAATAGTATACTCGACGCTTTTAAAAGGGAAGGTGAATGCGTGAACTAGTTTGCAAAGAACACTGTCAGCAGAACCTCGTCCCCTCGCCTTACCAAATAAAAGCTGGTCACCCTTGAGTGACCAAGAAAAACGCTGTCAAAGTTATATGATCAAAAGGCTACGACCACAAAAAGCCACGGCGTTACAGATTATTTGTGGTCAGTTCGACCACGGTATTTGTGGTCAATCCGACCATAAATAGGTTGGTCGAAATTAAACTTCGCCGTTTCGACCAAAAGAATCTTAGATGAGAAAGCGACCCAAACGTTTCCTTCTATGAGAGAAGGCTATATATGAACTACATGTTGGCCCCCTATGTTATATAATGAAACTAAAATACCGCAAGGTCGTTAACTTAAGTAAGGATACAATCTGTCACAGTTCTTCTTGATTTTTGCTTTTTTGTCGAATTCAACGAATTCGAAAACCTGCTTTAGAAGATGTAAAACCTTTGTCACATCCCAGTCTGTGCCTGTGTATGTTTTAAGCGTTTGTTTCACTTCACCGAGGGTGACTTTTGACCCACTGCTCTCCTTATACGCTGAAGCAAGGATTGTTTTAGGATCCATCGAAGCTGTGAGAAAGAAACATGAAACGATAAGTGTTGGTGTGGCATGTTATATGTTCTTTTACGTAAAACAAGAAAGTAGTCTCCACTGCCATAAGTTTCAGAAAAAGTCTTACAACTATTAATACTAATACTACCATACATTCAACAAATTGGATTCGTTCGACAACCCATTCAACAAACAAATAAAAGCCAATTAATGCAAATCCACAAAGAATACACACGATCCAACAAATATTTTCATAAGTAGTTAAATGTACTTGCTTTGGGAGTGGGGGTGAGTTAATTTCACGTCAGAACATAAATGATTTATTTAGGTGATATGTGTGAGTATAGTCCATATTTCTAAGGGATGGATCACGGGCGGCATCTGTCTATGGGGCATATTTACCTTCGTCTGATTTAAGGAACATACACACTCACAAGATGATACATCTTGCCTGGAGTTATATTTGTACACAGACCACGACAATTTCCTCTTACACCAATTTTAGGGCAAAGAGGGACAGTTGGAATTTTGATATTATTAATTATATCTACTAGGATAGCAATATACCAAAGAGCCTGCTGAATTCTGTTTTCTATGCGGTATAACTTTACCGGGAACCTGTAAAGTTGCAATCAACTACATGTAGTTCTGGCGAACTTTGTACATCCCCTGTAAAATCACAAGTAATGTCTGAAAAGAGAATGATCAGTTCTGTGCAGGATTATGCTTACTATATGGCGTGAATAGCATTTGTGCGAAAGACAGAATTCACACATTTAAATTCTAAAATTGGAAAGTTTTTGTTGGTTTACCCGGTGGAGCATCTTCAGGGGACCCCATGGATGCCGCTAGATGTTCGAAACCATTCTCCATCAGAGACTTGTGGAAGGAAGGGTACGTGCCGTGTTTGGTGTACAAGATGTGTACCAGCTTTCTTGTCTGATCTGCCGTCGTCGGCTCATACATAATGCGCTCTTGATCGTCTGGATGGATTGTCCCGTCCTGGACCAGCTGATCAAGGATATGGCTTGGTATCAGATCCTTCTTGAGCTCTAACAGGTTGTTCTTTATCTTTTGTCTGTCTACAGGCTCCATGACTGATGTTGTCAAAATCAAAAGATGTCAATCTGTAAAGAGAAATTTGAGGACATTTTCTTGAAGTTATGCTCCCATTGTGCCTGAAAATCTCCCTGGAGCCGAACCGAATTCGTGAAGGAAAACGTTTTCGGACGTCTGTGAAATCCGGAGCACGGATTCGGTTTCCTAATTTAAAGTACGTCGTTAAAAAGCTGGCCATTATTGACTTTAGCAATGGATCATCAGACAATACGATAAGTATGCAATATATATTTATTAGAAACTTTTCGAAGAAATTACATTGTGTGTTGTTCTTGTTTGTACAGCACACTGGCTGGCTTACACAGTGGCAGTTTTCGATGCGAGAAAACGTAAAAGTCAGCCCGCCAAATACAATAATCAATTCACCGCTTTCAAATTCGACACGCTCGGCAATCTCACTCTACACATCCATCTTTACTCTCACATCTTTGTAGTTGCAGTCTCTAAGATCGTACAACAATCCATTCTTTCCGACTTCATGAATCAGCAATTCAGCGTATTCTGTACTTGTCGCCATGTTTAAACGTTGAAGGGACTGGAAAAAAATGGCTCCACAAGCCATCTGTCCGAATCGGTGGCCTGACTCCAATTCGGCTCCGGTGTATGCGAACGGTTGCGCGTTTTACCACTATACCCATTTTCCACAATATCGGAACGAATTTCGTTACGGACCGGAACGATTACCGTGCATAGGGTGAAAGCAGCTTCAGAGTTTTTTAATTTTCTTTTTTTTTTGCCTGAATGCATGACTTCTCATTGTAGTCGAGGTTATTTCAGTTCAACGACTTGCAGGGTTTACGTTTAAACCTTGTGGCTGGGATTGTTGGGGCAAGCGGTACAAGACGAATGAAAAATTGGGCAGCATGTAGTTAATCGTGCAATGTCTTCAGCCTATAAGTGAGAAGTAAAAATGGCGTCTATGTATAGCATCATTAACAGGAACCATAACGAACCAAAACAGTTAATAGGGAAATATTTTATATACAGATATCTGATTATTGTAAGTGGTTGTGGGGTGGGTGTAATCCTATATTTCGTAATTTTATTTTCACATTCCTGGGGTTGACTTACCTGAGATTTTCTAATCGTTTTACATAATACAAATATTACGCCTTGAATTTTCACCCGCTTTGTTATATAGAACCCAGGGGCTTTATACTATGTTGCTTACAAAACATACAAAACATAAACATGTCAGGATTATTGTAGAAACTTATCAATGACAGAAAAAAAAATAAACATAGCTCAAGAAATAATGAAGTGCATTTCTGCGCCACCTGAATCCAAGACCAAATCACAAGGGAATGGCCTGCGTGAGAAGTGATATGAAATGTCAAATCAGAAACTTTAAAAGTCACACACCATAGCTTTTAAAGGGACTGCTGAAGACCTGCTTGGGCTGCTAATATAAAAGTTTGTGCTCCCAGAAAAATAAGACGGGTAAAGGAATCTTCTCAACGTCCATATCTGCATGGCTGCCTCAGCGTATACGGCGACGTTTTCATTCATAGAGAATGGTAGAAGCTTGCATTATGATAACAACCGAAAAGGCCCGGAGATATACGAGTTTATAGATTCGTCAAGTCACGTGAATGTCGGGGATTCCCCACAAAAATTCCCTTATTAATTTCTCGGAAGTATAAACGAAATCGAAAGAAATGGATATTTATTTCTGCAGGTAGCCCTCACATAAGAAAGAGGTTTTGTAGGCACCCATGTGTGAAATAGAACGGTTTAACTGTGATATTGCTTGGTTAAAGTAACGGTGTTCACCATAATGTGGCTTTGTGAAACTAATTTCTGGAAACTGTGACATCTAGTTTTACATGGCACTTTGGTGGTTAAAAGACAACGACGCAGATCAAATCAGATTAATTCGTGAGATTAGCATCAACTTACCAGAAAAAAGGCGTGCGCCGAGAAAGTGTTCATGTCCACGTTGCAATGCATGAGCCTACAGGTAGATTTACTGCAGTTATTTCATGTACAGGTGAGGCCTTGTCACCCGACTACCTGTGATCACAGTTTATAAAAGGGGATGCTGGTTACGTCATGATGCAGGTGTATGTGGACGTCAACGATTGGATAGACGGTGGTGCAGTCGGTCTTTCTTGTATGATCATACTCCATATGGTGTATTATG
Source organism: Acanthopleura granulata (assembly GCA_016165875.1). NCBI lineage: Eukaryota > Metazoa > Mollusca > Polyplacophora > Chitonida > Chitonidae > Acanthopleura > Acanthopleura granulata. Next base: position 26,000,310 of record JABBOT010000080.1, on the reverse strand, counting down.
GATGTCGGTTAAGCCTATCATACAATTATAGCAAATCCCGACGATGATGCGAAGTAAGGATATGAAGTGATGGAACAATGACACCGCTTTGAACCGCAGTCATATCTCTTGGTGGCCATCCTGCCTTCGGCGCGCACCTTCGTCTCATCGCTTCGTGCCATTGTTTCGTAGTTATATCATCCTATCGCCGATTCGTACCATCGTATCATAGCTTATTTAACGACATATAAGAAGTGGTATGACACCATGATACGAATTAGTATGACACCATGGTACAAATCCATATGATACCACGGTACGAAGACTTAACTTATACGTCACTGCCTCGCATCAAGGTGTCGTATGTCTTCATGATACGCTGTCATTCGTTTTTGTACCATGGTGTCACATGCCTTCATACCATTTTGTCATAAGGTTTCGTACCATGGTATCATACGGATTCGTACCATGGTGTCACACGGTTTTGTCTCATAGTGTCATTCAACTTTGTACCATGGTGTCTTATTATTAATTACATCGTTACTGAATGAAAAGGTTACGAAACTATATTGGGCCCGTAAGCCTCATATCGGTCGAGGTGTCAGCACCTAAAAACAACACTGAATTTTTTTTCTTGAAAAACAAAGGAAAGTTCAACAGTAAGTTCCTGTCGCATCGAGGAGCTTTGAATTACCAAGCAGTGATCTAGATATTATGACGTCATAACGTTATGACGATGTTATGACAATGTTGTGTGAACATTCCGTTGTGACGTTGTGTTTTTGTTGGTGTCATTGTTGCGTCACATTGTATCTGTACCGTGATGGTGTCTCCCTACTCTTGAGTCATCAGACCCATATATTATCTACTGCAGAATATAGAGATATTCAGGTCTACCCCGTGACCATTGCTGTCCAGTCAGAGGATTTTGTCAGATGCGGGATAAGTCTTCCTACCGTGGTATGATATGGGTGTGTACCATGGTGTCATACTAATTCGTATCATGGTGTCATACCACTTCTTCTATGTACCACGGATTGGTGTCATGCGACTTTGTACGTTGGCGTCATACGACTTCGTACATAGTGTTACAAGGCTTCGTATCATGGTATCACATATCATACTGCTTCGTATCATATTGCTTTCTACCAAGGCGTCATATGGCTTCGTAGTATGTTGTCATAAGGCTTCGTTCCACTGCGCCATCGATTCGCATTTTCATGACAATGCTGCGAACAATCGCCTGGCGATGACGGTATATGATCCTGGCCTTAACCGGTTTCCATAGTGTAGACCTGCCAGGTAAGCCTTAGCATGCCCTACATTCCGAGGGATACAAAACTGAATGATAGACACCTACATGGTCGATAATATATAGGCTGTATAGAACACAGCTAACAGCTGTGCACTAATATTTGAGCATGCGGCGTCTTTCACCATTTCATCTAGAATATTTTTGTGAAAGGCTCCAGATAGTCTAAACCAGGCCTCTGTTCCACAAAGCAGCCATAGACTAAACTGATCGTGACTACCATGACAGACCAAGTTAAAGAGATATGTAGCCATGGTCGTTAGGAACAAATTAACCTAAGACTGCTTTTTGGAACAGGGCCCAGGAAAGCGTACCACCCATTCAAATCATATGGCCAAATTATGTCTACCTACGTATTCAATAGACAATGTACGTCTACGTACAATTCTGGTACATTTTCTTAATGTAACAGGTGACATAGACCTATTACTGTAAATGCCCTTTTTCTTTCAGCTGAGATTAACTCTCGCGGATTTGCTACGAAAACAAATTCGCTGGATTTAATTTTCTCGGATGTGCGTGGTGAGGTACTATTTTTCAAGAGAGTATCGAAATAATCATGAACACACGGCTTCATACATACTTACACAGTGTAAACAAAAATTTTAATGTGCTCACAACATGCACGCTTATAGTATGAGGACGCCGCCCCCACTCCTCTGTTTAACTCTACACAATTAAACAAGCCGCGGGAAGTCCGAAAAATGCAGTTGTAATCAGTTATATATAGGCCAATGTTATATACAAACAGTTGAACAGTTGAACTGTCAACTCAAATAGGACCAGAGAAGTGAGAAATCCAAAAAGCCGGTGTCCAGTGGCTGCAGGCCCCAATCGAGTCCACATGTAAGTCTTGGCTGTGAGCTTTAGGGAGACGAAGTTCCCCCATCCCCATCCCCAGGAGTAAATAATTTGGTGTATTTTTAACTGTGTTTTAAATGCTATTGCTGCCAAGTTTATACATGTTTTCTCATTATTGGAGATGAGAAACTCATATCATAATATCCTGAAACATTGATGCGAAAAACGTGAGATTTAACACACTGGCAGTAAGAATGTGATTTTTGGTGAATAAACGTGAGACTCACTTTAAAAACCTGAGAAATGACGGGTATGAAGTTGTATTGTAATTGAACTGGCTGCCAAAATTGCTCCTTGACTAAACATACAGTTGATTTGTTGCAGAATGGAAGTGCAGCCTGAAGTTTTTATATATGTCGAAAATCGCACTGAATGGCTGCCCCCATAACTAAGCCAATCACTCAGTGGCTGCTCCCATGACTAACCCATTCACGCGACTGCTGTCCATAACTAATCCATGCACTCACACTATGCTTGCTCCCGTAACTAATCCATTCACTCGGTGGCTGCTGGATAACTAAGCCACTCACACAACGGCTGTCCCATATCTAACGCACTCACAACGTTGGGTGCTTCCATAACTAGCCCACTTACACAGTAGCTGCTACCATAACTAAGCCACTCACACAGTGGCTCCTTCCATAACTAATCCACCCACACGGTTGCTGCTCCCATAACTAACACATTCACACGACGGCTCTCCCATATCTAATCCAGGGACTCACACGGTAGCTGCTCTCATAACTAACCCACTCACAAGGTGGCTGCTCCCATAACTAACCCACTCACTCGGTGGCTGTTCCATAACTAACCCACTCACACGGTGGCTGCTTCCATAACTAATTACACGACGGATGTGCCATAACTAACCACTCATACGGTGGCTGCTCCCATAACTAACCCACTCACATGACGGTTGCTCTCATAAACCACCCACTCACACGGTGGCTGCTCCCATAACTAACCCACTCACACGGTGGCTGCTCCCATAACTAACCCACTCACACGGTGGCTGCTCCCATAACTAATCACATGACGGATGTCCCATAACTAACCACTCACACAGTAGCTGCTCCCATAACTAACCCATTAACACGACGGCTACTGTCTTAACTAACCCATTCACTCGGTGGCTCCTCCCATAACCAAACCATGTAATCACACGACGGCTGTCCCATAACTAACCACTCACACGACTGATGTTCACATATCTAAACCATTCATACAACGGCTCACCCATAACCAATCCATGCATTCACACGATGGCTGCTCACATAGCTAACCCACTCACAAGATGGCTGCTCACATAGCTAACCCACTCACACGATAGCTGCTCCCAAAACTAATTCACTCACACGAGGACTCCTGTAACTAACCCATTCAATTGATGGCTGCTCCCCTAATTAACCCACTCTGATCTGTAACCCATACATTCACACGATGGCTGTTCTCATAGCTAACCCACTCACACAGCGACACCTCCTATAACTAACCCACTCACTTGATGGCTACTCCCCTAATTAACTTAATCTCATCTGTAACTCATGCATTCACACGATGACCGCTTCCATATTTTCTAATTTCATCACCTTTATCTCGCTCTTGTGATACGTATTTGATTTGACAGGTTTACGTCATTCTTAGCCTATACACAGAAAGTTTTGATACGGGTATAATTGCAGTTAATGTTCTCTTTTCCTATAAAAACGGAATCTTGGTCGAAGATATCAGAACTGTCAAGGGTGCTGTTGGAGAGAATTGCCCACAGTTGCGGTAAAGATCACCGATGTATTATTCCCTGGGCATAATGATACAAAGCCAAGAGCCCATTGAATTCTTAACAAGTGGAATGGAAGACATTTGGAAGGCAACGAATGAGGCCCAAACCAGATGTTGTATAAATAGTTTTGGCCCATTCCGCTGAAACAAAATGCTTATTATCCGGGGTAAACCTGGCCTCACAATGTTGCAATTATAACCTGTTTTAAATAAATCGTATTTATTACTTCATGATACTTCAGTGATGCGGCACTAAAAAATGTGCCACCATGCAGGTCGCTGAGACCATTTGAAATGTTAAAACTTGCAATAAACCCAACTGTGCTAACCAGCGAGTCAAGACAGTATATGTACTGATATTACTTTCAGTGTGAACTAAAGCAAATTCCACAAAGCCATTTTTGTCATAAATTAAAATCTGAGACAAGATTATATCGCGTTAGTTTTGGAGCACGAGAGTTTAAAACCCTGATCACAAAATATGTCACTGATTTTGGGTTTTGATACCATATAAACTGATCAGTAACTTGGAATTATAAGTTATGGTATAATATAGAACATACAGAATTAAGAGTCATACACATAATATTAGGTGCAATCAATCTGTTACAAATATTATCAATCGCAAATTCTTTTTTCCATCACACTAAAAACTGTTCAAAAGGCGAGTGAGGCCCTCCGTGGCTTAGTGGGTTAGCGCGTTAGCGCAGCGCAATGACCCAGAGGATCCCACCTATGCGGTCGCTATGAGCTCAAGTCCAGCTCATGCTGGTTTCCTGTCCGGTTGTACGTGGGAAGGCCGGCGAGCAACCTGCGGATGGTCGCGAGTTTTATCGGTGTTCTGTCCGGTTTCCTCCCATCATAATGCTGGCCGATGTCGTATAAGTTAAATATTCTTGAGTACGGTGTAAAACACCAATCAAATAAATAAATAAATTAATAAATCAAAAACCACTGGCATGATTAAAAAGCTTACAAATCGTTGAAGCTATACTCGGAAAAGCCTTAACTGAGCTGGATAATTTTTGCCCACTGACTTTAGATAAATGTTTCCTTGTTGCTTTCACAAGGGAACTGCGCACAGAATAGATTTGTTTGGCGCATGGCGTCGAGAACAACCAAATCAATAACGGGTCTTTTGTGTTCGCCCCAGCTGTGCCGTGACAGGGCATCAAACGGTTCTTTTTTTCTCGTCGCAGTTTAATGTCACATGGCAACAAATTCAGTAACGGTTCCCTGGTGCTTGTCTGTCAAAGAGTTACAGTCAGCAACGGCTCTCTTACGTTTGTGGTGGTTCTAACTCCACAGAGCAACAAAGTCAGCAACGCTTCTCTGAAGCTCATCCCAGTTGTAACGTAACAGAGCAACACTCAACAATAGTTATCTTGAGCTTCCATTATTTTTGACGCCACAGAGCAACAAAGTCAGCAAGTGCCATTCTTGTGTTTGTCCAAGTTCTAACGTCAAAGAGCAACACGGTTAGCAAAAGGCTTTGTCAATCCAGCACCACACCGTAACAACTTGTGAAGTAATTATGTTACTTATATCACAGTGAACAGCTACTAAGCGAAAAGCAGCACTAACTGCTAATGAGTAAAGATTGCATTTAAAATGAACGACAAAAGTCATGTTTGAGGGGCAGTTACAGTAATTACGACGGCTTGCACAAGGAACAAATATTCAAAGCAAAGCAATTTTAAATTATGACAGATCCTACAGCTTATAAATACATCAAAGTATTAAAACATGTAGGCGGATAAAATGGGAGCTACATAAGCAACATACGTATATTATAACCTTATAAAATCCTGTCGATGGGTCTACAGGGAACTTAGGGAAAATGTATATTACCTAAGTAGAAACTTACAAAAGTACGTCAGCAGAACTACAAAGATGACATGTATATTATCGTCAATGGAGCCACATACAGGCACAATAAAAATCCCGCCTACAAAATCATGTCAATGGTGCTACATTGGCCACATACATATATTAAATAGGGTTATACACAACCTTACAAAACTATGTCAATGAGGCCACAAAGGCAACGTATATGTATTATATCAGTGGTTACAGGGTTACAAAATCATGCCTCTAGGACAACACAGGTAACATACCAGAGTTACAACCTAAAAAAAATCATATGAATAAGGCAACATAGACATTATGTATATGTAACATGGGGACAGAAAGTTACAAAACCATGTCGGTAGTTACAGGGTTACAGAATTATATTGGTAAAACTGTATTTATGTACTTGGTTAATGAGGTCAACGTGACTACCGGAATGTAGGAAACATATACATGAACATACTCATGGTTAAAGAATGACAAAAATCATGTCGTTGTAATTGCAATGGTACACGTGCATTACACGTGGTTAAAACTTATAAAATCAATGTCAGTGGGATTACAAAGGCTATATGTGCCATACATACGGTCATAAGCTTACAAAATCATGCCGCCGTGAGTACAATGGTACACGTGCCTTACACGTGTCAAGAGGCTTACAAAATCATGTCCGTGAGATTACAAAAGCTATATATGCCATAAACGCTATCATAAGCTTACAAAACTCTGTCGTGATTACAATGGTACATGTGCCTTACATGTGGTAAGAAGCTTATAAAATCATGTCGGTGGGATTGCAAAAGCTATGTGTGCCATACACACGGTTAAAACTTACCAAATCATGTCGATGGTATTACACTGGCTATGTGTGCCTTACACGTGGTTAAAGATTACAAAATCATGTCGATGGGACTACAAAGGCTAAATGTGCCTTACACGTGGTTAAAGATTACAAAATCATGTCGATGAGGCTACAAAAGCTACAATGCCTTACAAGCGGTCAGAAGCTGACAAAACCATGTTAGTGGTACTACAAAGGCTATATGTGCCTTACAAGCTATTAGAGACTTACAAAATCATGTCCTGGGACAACAAAGGCTATATGTGCCTTACAAGCTGTTAGAGGCTTACAAAATCATGTCCTGGGACAACAAAGGCTATATGTGCTTTACACGTGGTTAAAGATTACAAAATCATGTCGATGAGGCTACAAAAGCTACACGCGCGTTTCAAAAAGCATCTTCAAGTTTATTATACACTATGAACTTGCCTATTTCAACGAGCCTATGGAAAAATGTACCTCTTATATTTCACCTTCCAGGGGCACAAAATACGATATACGTGAGTTAGTACATTAATGGCGCCACTTAGTTGGCATCGTTTGAAAAAAAATACAGTATAAACTCTGCCAAAAGGAAACGCATAGTTAGATCATGTTGGCGACGGCAGATGTAACAAACGTCCACGATGATCGTAAACTTGTGACCTGGTATAAGGGATGAATGAGACTCCGCGACATATTTAATGATTATACAGACCAGCTGACTTTCCTGTATAATTTGGTTGAAAATGACGGCGTACTAAATTCACTATCCACCTTCCAACCCAACATCTTTGTTAAAGTGAAATATGAACATATTTGTTACTTCTTGGCACCCTATATTTGTTACCATTCGCGGTATGGAGGAAAAGCCACATAATGTCCAATTATAATCCCAATACTACTTAAAGTACATGTAATAAGGGAAGTGCACATGATGCGATGACAACACCCGCAGACAGTTTATTGCACATATAAGGCTATAGGTAACCGTAGGCGGGTTATTACGTACACACATGATAACGATTATAGACAGGATATTGCACACAAGTTAGGGAAGACTGCGGGCAACATATTATTTGCAGATACCAAAAAATGTATAGGCAGGATACTGCACCGAAGGGATAACTACAGGAAGGGTATTGTACGTATAGGTTAGTATTGCACACACAAGATGATAACTGTAGGCAGGTAATACTACAAACAGGATAATAAATGCAGGAAGACTATTATAAACAAGATAATGCCCATGGAGAGGCTATTGCACCCACAGGACCATTGTACCCACAAAGCAGCGGTCAGTGTAATAGATGAGAAAAGACACGTTATTGCACACACGGAATAATAATAGTAGACAGGTTATTGAACACACAAGGTTATTGCACATACACGGTAAAACCTAAGTACAAATTATATATATACAGGTTAATAAAGGATAAAATACCTGCATACAGACCAGTTATTGTACATACAAGATGATATCTCTGCAGGGTCCATACATGAGAAGCATATTTTTAAAAAGGCTTACAACTTCTGATATATGACAAGTTTTCGCAGGTAATCTTGTCCAATTCAAAAGTAGACTGTAACAAGGCCAGTCTGAGGCTGACTGTGTGCTCATGGATTCCTCTTCGTCCACGATGCCGATGGATATCAAGGGAGGCCATCCATGAACAACCTTAGGTATACGGCAACTGGGTCTCATCAAGGGCCTGGTTCATGATAATCTCACGCTGAATCCGATAATCTCTCTCGCGCTTGACCAACCTCCACTGTAAAAATACAGAGAAGGAAAGCTTTGATGTTTCAACTACTCAGGGTCAACGGGGACCAAAAGTACTCGCAGGCTACTCCAATTAATGTGATTGGTGTTTTGTTCATTTCCTAAGTTTACTCCTAAATTCTTTACCACATGTGTATGACTAAAAATGGAAACAGGCAAATCATTTAATAATTAACTCGTGTATTCTAGCCATCATACGGATTTTTCTCTAACGGTTATGGCGCTTGCATTTTGGTGCATCGTTGTGATGTTGTAACAATGGTATTAGAGTATCTAAATGCATAGAACCATGCTTGTTCCCTGTCTATAACTAGAACTGTGACTAGTAGACTGTACACCACTCGAAAAATTGGCCAGATGAGCCGAGCATAATATCTTCAGCCGGCGAAAGTAAACTTCATGCAATATCTTATAGAAGAATACATATTACCCTCTTCCCCCCAAAGCTGACACCCACATATATCTTGGCTGTTGACTGCGTGACCAGACAAACTATTATTTGATTTTATACTTGTTTTCCGAACTCTAAAATGTTAATTTTAATCGAACAACTTATTAAATTCACAGAATAACTCACCTCCTCTCCAGAAAGCCAAACACCGGATCGTTTCTTATTTTTCAAGTCTTCAATGCGTCGAAGCTGCTGGTGCACTTGTATAGTCTCTAGGTAAAAGCGACCAGGGGTGACAATAACTGTCTGGGGCTGTTGAAAACGACCAGCTTGGGAAGGCACCAGTTTTCTGGCAACCATCTTTCTAGGATCTTCGGCCGATATTCCATAGGCCTTGGGTCCGCACCAACTGAATCCAACCGAGAAGAAAACGCGCTTGTTCCACAGAGACCTGTCATATATTGGCATGCCACTGGGAATGGTTATACGAGAGACATTGCCTTCCGTTGAGCGAACCTGAATTTGGACTTCTGCTCCTTCTCGCAATAAAATTCCCTCCAGTGTCCGAGGTTTCATTACGGTACCTAAATTTGTCCAGAATTTTTCTCCTCTTATTTTCTGGTCGCCGTGTAGCTGCCGGAAATGTGTATATTGTTGAAATCCAACTCCGTTTCCCAAATGGAATATCGTGGTTTCTTTTTTTCGGTAAGGTCTTTGTTCGTCCTGGGCGGGGTATCTCTTATAAAATGCCTCTTTCCACTTAAAAATGGCTGTCGTCAGCTTGCCCGAATCACAGCGGTTTGCATCATGTCCATCGTCCATTGGCCAGTTAAACATGACAAAGAAAAGATACGCCTCTAGCTCCACCCGATCAGTTTCTGTGATCATGTCATACATTTCTTGGCTGTACCGAATTATATTCACCAAGGTGTATCTAACTCTTACGTTGATCATGGATTGTGTCAAAGCTATACCAATCAGACATTTGTAGTCAAACACAGTTTGATGCTTTGATGTGATATTTTGATGAAGATTCTCCTGGGCATGTTGTAGTGATTGTATTCCGTTTTCTTGTGACGATACATCCAATATTCTTCCAAAAGACCAACCCACAAGTCTTTTCACTCTCCGTCGTCGAAAATCTGCAGCTTTCTCTGGATTTAAGTTTTCTGGTGGCGAATCGCCCTCTTCTCCGAAGTAGCTCAAATGGTGTTCTGTTAGAGCTATCAGTTTCTGTTCGTTATTCCTCTCGACATTCTTTCTATCGTCGTTGACCGCTCCATCCGTGAGAAGAAACTCCTCTTCTAGAAATGTCAAGGTTTCAGATGATTCTTTGTAAAGCAGTTTTAGACGTGCACAAATTCCCTCTCCTAGAGAGTCTCTTGCCAGTGGTGGATAATAGTTAGCCTCCACGAGAAACCTGCGAAGTACTTTCTTGTCTTCAAAAAGGGTCAAAGTTCGCAACAAGTCCAGAATAATAGTAGTTACCTGTACCTCTCCAAAATATCCCGCAGTGTTCAAGACCACCATTGTTCTCTCGGTTCTGCTGACCATCTGTTCTTGTCTAAATATGTCAATGGCTTTAAAACCATCGCAAATCGCCTCCAGATCGTCTTTTGTGCAAAGATGGGAGCCATCGCTGTACTCTTTTCTGGTCTGGTCATAACGCGCTTTTAGTTTCCTTTTGAATACTTGTCCATAGGTGTCCCAGACACAGGAATTTTGAGATTTCACTCGAGTGCAATCTTCTGCGTACTTGGACGCTTTTGACCAGTTTTCAGCCTCAATGTAAAGCCTGGCAATCTGTTGGGCAACCATTGCGTCATCGGTCTTGTTATACACGGTGTCCATGATGAGTGCAGCGGCCTCAACCGATTCTTTTTGGCGTATTTCTTCTACCAAGGGGGAAAACTTTGTACTTTTACCTCCGTGAATCCATGCTCTCTTTTTGACGAGGTTTTTGATGATGCGCATAAGGTCTTCCTGTGCAACGTCATGGCTTTTCAGTATAGGTGCATGGAGTATCTCAAGCATAGCGCCTGATACAGTTTCTGGCTTTGAGTCCAATATTTTTTGTAAAATTTCTTGAGATAAAAGAAAACTAGAAACGCGTAAGCCTTGCACTGCCCCTCTCAATCCCTGGGTCGGTAATTTGATCAGGAGAATGTCCACAGAAGGGCTGAGCTGTGTTTCCCATCTGCTGTTCTTAAGCCTACCCCTGTTGCCTGTGCCAGGAATCATAAGTGGGTCAAAACAGGGAATAGGAATTGGTTTGAAATCAACATCATATGAATTTATCAAGGAAACAAATTTCAGAAGCGTTTGCTCTCTCATATCCGTAATACCTTGAAGAAATTCTTGAACAGTTCTGGAGATATATTCGGGGTTAAAATTTTCCTTCAGAATATTGAAGGTAATTAACGTCTTCGGGTCAACTCCTTTGTTCTCCATATGATGCTTTTCCAGAGCAGCATGTTTTTCCTTAAACCACAAGAGTTCTTCTTCGTGAAGCTTGTGTGTCAGCCAGATCCATTTGCTTTCGCGGTCTGACGGCACTTTCATACGTCTGTAACTGATTAGCAAGACACAGAAAATGCCGAAGTTTTGTGTACCCAGAGCCATCTGGCGTCCGGTCTCCTCCAGCTCTGCATGTAGTTGGTCTACTCTTTCTTCCTCCGGGAAGTTATCAATCAAAACAAGGACAGGTCGCGGATTCTCGTCCTCTTCAAACGCGTAGAGTTTTGCAATTTGGGCACAAGTCTGTTCAGAGATTTGTTTGACAATGCAACATCGGTACGTAGACCTGCAGTCCCAAAGAACGTGCTTCGAGAGAGTTGTACACCCTGCTCCGGGCTGATGATACAGGTGGACACGTCCTACCTTATCACCATCACGAATATCTCCTTGAAGACAAGCCTTGACTTGATCAGTCAATCTGGTGAACTCTCGTCTCTGACAAACGTGATTCTTGAACCAAAAATTCCACCAAGAAACCTCTCTTCCCTTGTAAAATTGCTCTTCTTCCTTGCTTTCCTTCTCTTTGAGTTTTTCTATTTCGTCTTGAAACTCCGTGCCTTTACATTGATTCTGACTTAAGATGTCAATATCAGTTAGGCTGTTCTTAATCTTGTCTTTAAGATGACAAGGGGCCCCTGTTGAAGTTGGCAGTAGACATCTCTGCTCGTCTGTTGGACCCTTCAGTTGTTTCACAAGCTCAGAAACATGTTTCCATTGGATCCCCACTAGAAATCTTGTGTCCACAGTTGATCTGCGCACATTTCGTCTCAACAATTCTTTCTTCAGAGGATCAGCTATAGCATCATCTTCTGCAAGGACAATCCACTGATCTTGGAATTTCGTGTAAATTTCATCAGCAAGAATATCAGCGATAACACCATAATCTTTGGACAACAGTAAAATCATAACGACTGCCCGGTCCTTGGGAATAGCAGTGTAGAAATGCCTCAGAACCTCTTTGACATTAGTGAATCTTTCGGCCTTCCAGTCAGGAGGAGATAGAGGCTTTTGATCTTGCAAAGCGTAGCCATTCAGAAACATCCATGGTGGCAGACTCGAGTTGGTTATTTCCTCCAAGCGATCACCGCTGTCTTTGGACAGACGTGGATCAAACTCTTCGGACGTCAATGTTCGCGTCGTCTTACCCTGCTGTTGTTCGTAGACACCATATAGGCTGTCCTCACTTGCCTTGTCGTCTAGGTCCATTATCATCTGCCACTCGATCATTTTCAAGAAGTCAAAATTTTCCGCTGTTATAAGGCGACGAGATTTGTCGTCGGGTTTACCACACAACAGTAAAGGGTACATGCCATTGTCTAGAGTTTCGCTTCCGTCACAAAACAGTTCAATAAATTTGTCACGCAGATTAGGTACACGTGATTTTTTCTGTTCAATGACAAACTTTTCCTCTTCTTCACGCCTTTGTTGGGAAAGTTTTTCCTTCTCCGCCATATATTTGCGGATGTCATTTCGTTTGAGTTCAGAAATATTTTCTCCTTTGAAGTCGTATAATGTACTAATTTTGTTTTTAGCAGCCCTAGATAAGCAAACAAAAACGGCTTCGTTGCCGACTATAGCATGTAGTGGCACAACATCAACCTCAACCACGAACAAAGAAAGGTCATTTTCAACTTGCATCACTTCAACAAATCGGGGAGATCTGACACATCGGTCCATCATGGTTTGCTGATCGGGAAAGGTGCTTGCTATCAGTGTTTCCCTCATTTCTGACGTGGTTTTGTCTTTGTCCACAGTTATGCCTAGAATTTTTCCCTCATCGGAAATACCAAAATGAATTGTTCCGTTCGTGTGTCTGTTAATACAGGCTGCGGCAAACCGAACAGTTTCTTCAGAAATCTGTGCCAGAAGACCGTCGCCATCCTTATCCTGGGCTGGAACAAACCGACTGACACGGTCGATCATATTAGTGACAGACTTGGACTTGACACTGATAACGGAATGTTGCCGATATGAAGTTGTAGGCTTTGTGGCTTTGTTAAATTCAGCAAGGAACTCTTCTTCGTATTTTTCTCTTCCTGGCGAATCGCTGTTTTTCCGTGGTGGTTCATCTCGCTTGCTCAGTAAGAACAGTTTCTTCCTGTGACCATATTTCATCTTATGAAACCGGTGGTTTATCTCACTTTGTGTCATTTCAAACAGAACTTCTCCATCGATGCCTTCTTTATCAATAACACTTAGAAAATCGTTGCTTATACCTTCCTTGTCGGCCCAGACTTTTAAGTGCTTAATCAGGTTATCAGATGACATGGTCTTTACACAGGAAGATTCAATGGCTGTGTGGACAGCTGAAGCACCTGTGAAGAATAAAATTTATAAGATAAATAAGTGATACAAAAATGTCGTGAGGGAGTCGACAAAGGAGTGGAGTTTCTTGATAGATCTTATGGTATAGACCCTTTTGATTGCATGGGTACTCTTTTGTGGAGAATTATCACTACTTCCAGGAATATACAAGACCCCTTGCTTCTAGATGGGAAATCTCCCACCTGTTCCTCGGGACGATTTCCATCCTGCTAACAGTAGCACAAGGGCTTCCCCGATAGGCGGTTTAATTTGTTACATAACAGGTCTAGTCGTTGAAATAGGCAAACTAAAAAAAGTTTCATTTCTATTCATTATACTATATTATGTCTTTTTTAAAAATACATCGGCTAATATCTCTTCTCGTCTGATCCATCAGTAGTATTTCAAACAAGTTTGGTCTTACAAAATAACTGTATCGTGAATATATGATTGGGTCTTTAATTATCGGACATAGGGGATAAGATGGTAAACTGATAAATACATGTAGGAGCCTGTCCCGTGCGACATGCTGGCTCATAACACGTGGCAAGTCGGATAGCTCTGACAACGCAGGACACGACGCACATATTTTTGGCTGCACTATATATGCTTTCCTTCCGAGGTGCATGTATATATGCATGCATATTTATTATATTTGGAAATTTATACACAACTCTGAAAAATATAAACAAATAGGACTGGTTGATCAAATTTGTTTCTAAAAATAGTGCGCAACCAGTCACAAGGTTCGAACTCTTGAATCCGGAAGATTGAATCCGGAAGATATATTGTTAACCGCGCAAGATACCTCTGGGCCACGAAGAACAAGATGATGCCCATACATTATTAAGGTGAATGTACAGTTCCAGTGACAATAGAAGGTATTTGATTTTTTCGATTTACAACAGTATGATTGGGTGAATCATCGTGATACTTTGGAATAGCTTACAACTCTCCAACTAGATATCAAATACATACAAATAATTTTGGTTCAAGGAATCATATAAGGGCCTCAGATTTAGTTTGATCGAAAACTTTCTAGAAAGCCTTAAGAACATGCAATCGTCCAGCTATAAATCTATTCGCCGGTGTGATTGTTTTCGATTTTAAAAGATTTATACCAAAGGACTCTACATAATTATGGCGTGTACATATCTTGTTTTGCAGCATTTGTTAGATGCTAAGCAAAATGTTATGATTCTAATCTACATTTCTATTCTACACAGATATAGGGCATATAATTATACATGTATATTAAATGAAAATATCACTTTTATGAATAGCGGCAATCAAAGTATATGTGTGTATATATATATATATATATATATATATATATATATATGTAAGTATATATATATTTTTCGCAGGCATTTTTCACGGACTCCGAGTTTGAGTTTGCATTGGATTTTATGTCTAGAAAATCTTTACACATCAGTGAAAACTCATGTAGCTTCTGTGCTACATGCCACAGATTTATATACTACACGTATATTCATATATAGTATTTCTTATATGTTCCTTTGGAAACTGATGTGATGGGTTGTTTTAGGTCTTGCGATTATCGACTTGGAACAAAACTAAATGAATTATGAGTGGTAAAGAAATGTCCGACTCGACAATGAAACTTCTCGTTTTGTTGTTTTAAATTATTCCTTGGCAATGGTAATATATTTTGACGATCTGTTCTGCGGATTAGAAGGAAACACCTGTGATTTAAAACACCTTATGTTTAGCAATGATCTGTAATATTTCAAAACTTAAATGGAAATTTAACTTAGGAAAGTAAATTATCCCCAGGCAAATCACAACACTTGAAACAATGGAAATTTTAAGTTTTCTTTTACTTGGCTGGATACATGGCATTCCTACCTTCTGGTATCACTTGGTTTTTGGAATCTGCTCGTACTGATATACTTGGATTGTCCACCTTCTTTATGTCCACTGCATACCATTTCTTTCTGATAAGGAGTTAAGGGCTGAAGTTAATTATGTAACACCCACCAACCCACGGACATACACAGTGGTACACTTTAAAATTGTACATCTAATCATAAACCTGATGACCATCATCTGAGAGAATACTTCCTCAGTACAGCATCAAACATCAAGGGAATAAATCAAATAAATCAAATTTAGAACTGAGTTAACATCAAACCCCGTCCTTGTAAAATACTCAACACTTGTAATAATGAAGGTAAAGGCGTGAACTATAATCGGCAAACTACATGTACCTATAACGAAGCTAAAATATCGCAATGTTTGTTAACTTAAGCAAGGACACAATATACAGATGTAGAATTGGGTTAACTTCAAGTGGTTCCATATAAAATAGTATACTCGACGCTTTTAAAAGGGAAGGTGAATGCGTGAACTAGTTTGCAAAGAACACTGTCAGCAGAACCTCGTCCCCTCGCCTTACCAAATAAAAGCTGGTCACCCTTGAGTGACCAAGAAAAACGCTGTCAAAGTTATATGATCAAAAGGCTACGACCACAAAAAGCCACGGCGTTACAGATTATTTGTGGTCAGTTCGACCACGGTATTTGTGGTCAATCCGACCATAAATAGGTTGGTCGAAATTAAACTTCGCCGTTTCGACCAAAAGAATCTTAGATGAGAAAGCGACCCAAACGTTTCCTTCTATGAGAGAAGGCTATATATGAACTACATGTTGGCCCCCTATGTTATATAATGAAACTAAAATACCGCAAGGTCGTTAACTTAAGTAAGGATACAATCTGTCACAGTTCTTCTTGATTTTTGCTTTTTTGTCGAATTCAACGAATTGGAAAACCTGCTTTAGAAGATGTAAAACCTTTGTCACATCCCAGTCTGTGCCTGTGTATGTTTTAAGCGTTTGTTTCACTTCACCGAGGGTGACTTTTGACCCACTGCTCTCCTTATACGCTGAAGCAAGGATTGTTTTAGGATCCATCGAAGCTGTGAGAAAGAAACATGAAACGATAAGTGTTGGTGTGGCATGTTATATGTTCTTTTACGTAAAACAAGAAAGTAGTCTCCACTGCCATAAGTTTCAGAAAAAGTCTTACAACTATTAATACTAATACTACCATACATTCAACAAATTGGATTCGTTCGACAACCCATTCAACAAACAAATAAAAGCCAATTAATGCAAATCCACAAAGAATACACACGATCCAACAAATATTTTGATAAGAAGTTAAATGTACTTGTTTTTTTTGGGGGGGGGTAGTTAATTTCAGGTCAGAACATAAATGATTTATCGAGGTGATATGTGTGAGTATAGTCCATATTTCTAAGGGACGGATCAAGGGGGGCATCTGTCTATGGAGTATATGTACCTTCGTCGGAATTTAAGGAATATACAGACCTACCAGATGATACATCTTGCCTGGAGTTATATTTGTACACAGACCACGACAATTTCCTCTTACACCAATTTTAGGGCAAGAGGGACAGTTGGAATTTTGATATTATTAATTATATCTACTAGGATAGCAATATACCAAAGAGCCTGCTGAATTCTGTTTTCTATGCGGTATAACTTCACCGGGAACCTGTAAAGTTGCGATGAACTACATGTAGTTCTGGCGAGCTTTGTACATCAACTGTAAACTCACAAGTAATGTCTGAAAAGAGAATGATCAGTTCTGTGCAGGATTATGCTTACTATATGGCGTGAATAGCATTTGTGCGAAAGACAGAAATCAGACATTTAAATTCTAAAATTGGAAAGTTTTTGTTGGTTTACCCGGTGGAGCATCTTCAGGGGACCCCATGGATGCCGCTAGATGTTCGAAACGATTCTCCATCAGAGACTTGTAGAAGGAAGGGTACGCGCCGTGTTTGGTGTACAAGATCTTTACTAGCTTTTTTTGTCCGATCTGCCGTGGTCGGCTCAAACATAATGCGCTCTTGATCGTCTGGATGGATTGTCCCGTCCTGGACCAGCTGATCAAGGATATGGCTTGGTATCAGATCCTTCTTGAGCACTACCAGGTTGTCCATTATCTTTTGTTTGTCTTCATCCTCCATGACTGATGTTGTCAAAATCAAAAGATGTCAATCTGTAAAGAGAAATTTGAGGACATTTTCTTGAAGTTAAGCTCCCATTGTGCCTGAAAACCTCCCTGGAGCCCGAACCGAATTCGTGAAGGAAAACGTTTTAGGACGTCTGTGAAATCCGGAGGACGGATTCGGTTTCCTAATTTAATGTACTTCGTCAATAAGCTGACCATTATTTACTTTAGCAATGGATCATCAGAAAATACGATAAATGTGCAATATATATTTATTAGAAACTTTTCGAAGAAATTACATTGTGTGTTGTTCTTGTTTGTACAGCACACTGGCTGGCTTACACAGTGGCAGTTTTCGATGCGAGAAAACGTAAAAGTCAGCCCGCCAAATACAATAATCAATTCACCGCTTTCAAATTCGACACGCTCGGCAATCTCACTCTACACATCCATCTTTACTCTCACATCTTTGTAGTTGCAGTCTCTAAGATCGTACAACAATCCATTCTTTCCGACTTCATGAATCAGCAATTCAGCGTATTCTGTACTTGTCGCCATGTTTAAACGTTGAAGGGACTGGAAAAAAATGGCTCCACAAGCCATCTGTCCGAATCGGTGGCCTGACTCCAATTCGGCTCCGGTGTATGCGAACGGTTGCGCGTTTTACCACTATACCCATTTTCCACAATATCGGAACGAATTTCGTTACGGACCGGAACGATTACCGTGCATAGGGTGAAAGCAGCTTCAGAGTTTTTTAATTTTCCTTTTTTTTTTGCCTGAATGCATGACTTCTCATTGTAGTCGAGGTTATTTCAGTTCAACGACTTGCAGGGTTTACGTTTAAACCTTGTGGCTGGGATTGCTGGGGCAAGCGGTACAAGACGAATGAAAAATTGGGCAGCATGTAGTTAATCGTGCAATGTCTTCAGCCTATAAGTGAGAAGTAAAAATGGCGTCTATGTATAGCATCATTAACAGGAACCCTAACAGAACCAAAACAGTTAATAGGGAAATATTTTATATACAGATATCTGATTATTGTAAGTGGCTGTGGCGTGGGTGTAATCCTATATTACGTAATTTTATTTTTACATTCCTGGGGTTGATTTACCTGAGATTTTACATACAGGGGGATTAAAATATTAGATTATATTATAATGCAACTGTGTAAGGGTTAATTTTTTCAATTAATGGTTAACATTGGATACAATATCGTGTGACGGAATACACACTGCCATGGTAGAGAACGTGTTCGTAATATACCTCTAAAAATTGCATCATTGCGACTATATTATACATTTTCTAATCCTTTTACATAATACAAATATTACGCCTTGAATTTTCACCCGCTTTGTTATATAGATCCCGGGGGCTTTATACAATGTTGCTTACAAACACACAAAACAAAAACATGTCAGGATTATTGTAGAAACATATCAATCACAGAAAAAAAAAATAAACATAATTCAGGAAATGATGAAGTGCATTTCTGCGCCACCTGAATCCAAGACCAAATCACAAGGGAATGGCCTGCGTGAGAAGTGATATGAAATGTCAAATCAGAAAGTTTAAAAGTCACACGCCATAGCTTTTAAAGGGACTGCTGAAGAACTGCTTGGGTTGCCAATATAAAAGTTTGTGCGTCCAGAAAATCAAGACGGGTAAGTGAATCTTCTCAACGTCCATATCTGCATGGCTGCCTCAGCGTATACTGCGAAGTTTTCATTCATAGAGAATGGTAGAAGCTTTCATTATGATAACAGCCGAAAAGGCCCGGAGATATACGAGTTTATAGATTCGTTAAGTCACGTGAATGTTGGGAATTCCCCACAAAAATTCCCGTAATAATTTCTCGAAAGAAATGGATATTTATTTCTGCAGGTAGCCCTCACATAAGAAAGAGGTTTTGTAGGCACCCATGTGTGAAATAGAACGGTTTAACTGTGATATTGCTTGGATAAAATAACGGTGTTCACCATAATGTGGCTTTGTGAAATTAATTCCTGGAAACTGTGACATCTGGTTTTACATGGCACTTTGGTGGTTAAAAGACAAAGAAGTAGATCAGATCAGGTTAATTTTTGAGATTAGCATCAACTTACCAGAAAAAAGGCGTGCGCAGAGAAAGTGTTAATGTCCACGTAGCCCTGCATGGGCCTACAGGTAGATTTACTGCAGTCATTTCATGTACAGGTGAGGCCTTGTCACCCGACTACCTGTGACAACAGTTTATAAAACGGTATGCTAGTTACGTCATGATGCAGATGTATGTGGACGTCAACGATTAGATAAACGATGATGCAGTTGGTCTTTCTTGTATGGTGTATTATGGATGTCGGTTAAGCCTATCATACAATTATAGCATAGCTCGACGGTGATGCCAAGTAAGGATATGAAGTGATGGAACGATGGCACCACTTCAAGCCGTAGTCATATCTCTTGGTGGCCATCCTGCCTTCGCCGTGCACGTTCGTCTCATCGCTTCGTGCCATTGTTTCGTAGTTATATCATCCTATCGCCGATTCGTACCATCGTATCATAGCTTATTTAACGTATTAACGTGTCATTGCCTCGCACCAAGGTCTTATACGTCTTCGTAATACGCTGTTATTCGTTTTTGTACCATGGTGTCACATGGCTTTATACCATTCTGTGATAAGGTTTCGTACCATGGTATCATACGGGTTCGTACCATGGTGTGACACGGTTTTGTGTCATAGTGTCATACGACTTTGTACCATAATGTCTTATTATTAATTACATGGTCACTGAATGAAAAGGTTACGAAACTATATTGGGTCCGTAAGCCTCATGTTGGGCGAGGTGTTAGCTCCTAAAAACTACTTTGAAATTTGTTTCTTGAAAAACAAAGGAAAGTTCAACAGTAAGTCTCTGTCGTATCGAGGAGCTTTGAATTACCAAGCAGTGATCTGGATATTGTGACGTCATAACGTTATTGACAATGTTGTGTGAACATTCCTTTGTGACGTTGTGCTTTTGTTGGTGTCATTGTTGCGTCACATTGTAACTGTACCGTCATGGCGTCCTCCCTACTGTTGAGTTATGAGACGCATATATTATCTACTGCAGAATATAGAGATATTCAGGTCTACCGCGTGACCATTGCTGCCCAGCAGAGGATTTTGTCAGATGCGGGATAAGTCTTCGTACCGTGGTGTCATATGGATTTGTACCATGGTGTCATACTAATTCGTATCATGGTGTCATACCACTTCTTATGTGTACCATTGGTGTCATGCGACTTTGTACGATGGCGTCGCACGACTTTGCACATGGTATTACAAGGCTTCGTACCATAGTATCACATATTCTACTGCTTCGTATCATAATGCTTTCTACCAAGGTGTCATATGGCTTCGTAGCATGGTGTCATAAGGCTTCGTTCCATTGCGCCATCGATTCGCATTCTCGTGACAACGCTGCGAACAGTCGCCCGTCGATGATAGTATATGATGCTGGCCTTAACTGGCTTCCATAGTGTAGACCTCCCAGGTAAGCCTTAGCATGCTCTACATTCCGAGGGATACAAAACTGAATGATAGACACCTAGAAGGTCTATAATACATAGGCTGTATAGAACACAGTTAAGAGTTTTGCACTAATAGTTGAGCAGCGGCGTTTTTCAGTATTTCGTCTAGAATACTTTTGTGAAAGCCGCCAGATAGTCTAGATCAGGCCCCTGTTCCACAAAGCAGCCATAGACCAAATTGATAGTGACTGCCATGACAGCCCAAGTTATAGAGATATGTAGCCATGGTAGTTACGATCAACTTAGCCTAAGACTGCTTTTTGGAACTGGGCCCAGAAAAGCGTACCACCCATTCAAATCATATGGCCAAATTATGTCTACCTACATATTCAATGGACAATGTACGTCTACGTACAATTCTGGTACAATTTCTTATTATAACAGGTGACATAGATGTGCGTGGTGAGGTACTATTTTTCAAGAGAGTATCGAAATAATCATGAACACACGGCTTCATACATACTTACACAGTGTAAACAAAAATTTTAATGTGCTCACAACATGCACGCTTATAGTATGAGGACGCCGCCCCCACTCGTCTGTTTAACTCTACACAATTAAACAAGCCGCGGGAAGTCCGAAAAATGCAGTTGTAATCAGTTATATATAGGCCAATGTTATATACAAACAGTTGAACAGTTGAAAATATTATCAATCGCAAATTCTTTTTTCCATCACACTAAAAACTGTTCAAAAGCGAGTGGGGCCCTCCGTGGCTCAGTGGCTTAGCGCGTTAGCGCAGCGCAATAACCCAGAGGATCCCACCTATGCGGTCGCTGTGAGCTCAAGTCCAGCTCATGCTGGTTTCCTGTCTGGTCGTACGTGGGAAGGCCGGCGAGCAACCTGCGGATGGTCGCGAGTTTTATCGGTGTTCTGTCCGGTTTCCTCCCATCATAATGCTGACCGCCGTCGTATAAGTGAAATATTCTTGAGTACGGTGTAAAACACCAATCAAATAAATAAATAAATTAATAAATCAAGAACCACTGACATGATTAAAAAGCTTACAAATCGTTGAAGCTATACTCGGAAAAGCCTTAATTGAGCTGGATAATTTTTGCCCACTGACTTTAGATAAATGTTTCCTTGTTGCTTTCACAAGGGAACTGCGCACAGAATAGATTTGTTTGGCGCATGGCGTCGAGAACAACCAAATCAATAACGGGTCTTTTGTGTTCGCCCCAGCTGTGCCGTGACAGGGCATCAAACGGTTCTTTTTTTCTCGTCGCAGTTTAATGTCACATGGCAACAAATTCAGTAACGGTTCCCTGGTGCTTGTCTATCAAAGAGTAACAGTCAGCAACGGTTCTCTTACGTTTGTGGTGGTTCTAACTCCACAGAGCAACAAAGTCAGCAACGCTTCTCTGAAGCTCATCCCAGTTGTAACGTAACAGAGCAACACTCAACAATAGTTATCTTGAGCTTGCATTATTTTTGACGCCACAGAGCAACAAAGTCAACAACGGTTACCCCAGTTCTAACGCCACAGAGCAACAAAGCCAGCAAGTGCCATTCTTGTGTTTGTCCAAGTTCTAACGTCAAAGAGCAACACGGTTAGCAAAAGGCTTTGTCAATCCAGCACCACACCGTAACAACTTGTGAAGTAATTAAGTTACTTATATCACAGTGAACAGCTACTAAGCGAAAAGCAGCACTAACTGCTAATGAGTAAAGATTGCATTTAAAATGAACGACAAAAGTCATGTTTGAGGGGCAGTTACAGTAATTACGACGGCTTGCACAAGGAACAAATATTTCAAAGCAAAGCAATTTTAAATTATGACAGATCCTACAGCTTATAAATACATCAAAATATTAAAACATATAGGCGGATAAAATGGGAGCTACATAAGCAACATACGTATATTATAACCTTATAAAATCCTGTACAGGGAACTTAGGGAAAATGTATATTACCTAAGTAGAAACTTACAAAAGTACGTCAGCAGAACTACAAAGATGACATGTATATTATCGTCAATGGAGCCACATACAGGCACAATAAAAATCCCGCCTACAAAATCATGTCAATGGTGCTACATTGGCCACATATATATATTAAATAGGGTTATACACAACCTTACAAAACTATGTCAATGAGGCCACAAAGGCAACATATATGTATTATATCAGTGGTTACAGGGTTACAAAATCATGACTCTAGGACAACACAGGTAACATACCAGAGTTACAACCTAAAAAAAATCATATGAATAAGGCTACATAGACATTATGTATATGTAACATGGGAACAGAAAGTTACAAAACCATGTCGGTAGTTACAGGGTTACAGAATTATATTGGTAAAACTGTATTTATGTACTTGGTTAATGAGGTCAACGTGACTACCGGAATGTAGGAAACATATACATGAACATACTCATGGTTAAAGAATGACAAAAATCATGTCGTTGTGATTGCAATGGTACACGTGCATTACACGTGGTTAAAACATATAAAACCATGTCAGTGGGATTACAAAGGCTATATGTGCCATACATACGGTCATAAGCTTACAAAATCATGCCGCCGTGAGTACAATGGTACACGTGCCTTACACGTGTCAAGAGGCTTACAAAATCATGTCCGTGAGATTACAAAAGCTATATATGCCATAAACGCTATCATAAGCTTACAAAACTCTGTCGTGATTACAATGGTACATGTGCCTTACATGTGGGAAGAAGCTTATAAAATCATGTCGGTGGGATTACAAAGGCTATACGTGCCATACAAGCGGTCATAAGCTTACAAAGTCATGCCGTTGTGATTACAATGACACAGGTGCTTAAGAAGTGGTAAGAAGCTTTAAAAATCATTTCGGTGAGACAAAAAAGGCTATGTGTGCCATACACACGGTTATAGCTTACCAAATCATGTCGATGGTATTACACTGGCTATGTGTGCCTTACACGTGGTTAAAGCTTACAAAATCATGTCGGTGGGACTACAAAGGCTAAATGTGCCTTACATGTGGTTAAAGATTACAAAATCATGTCGATGAGGCTACAAAAGCTACAATGCCTTACAAGCGGGCCAGAAGCTGACAAAACCATGTCGGTGGGACAACAAAGGCTATATGTGCCTTACAAGCTGTTAGAGGCTTACAAAATCATGTCCTGGGACAACAAAGGCTATATGTGCCTTACAAGCTATTAGAGGCTTACAAAATCATGTCCTGGGACAACAAAGGCTATATATAACTTCAAAAGCGGTCAGAAGCTTAAAAAATCATGTCATTGGGGTTACAAAGCCGATAAGCTTATTACCCGCGCTCGGAGCCCCACAAATCCATGCCGGTGGGACTACAAAGACCAAATGTGTATCACCCGCGTCTACAGGCTTACAACAACCATGTCAGTGGAACTACAAAACCTAAATGTGTATTTACAAAACCTAAATGTGCATTAACTTGGGTAACATCAGATTTCACTAAATCAGCATGTACCTAATTGTACAAATATTCCCCTGATATAACGGGACTTCTGTCTCTACCGTACATTTTCCTTGTTGCAACTGATTTGCACAGCTACACTATATAAGGATTTTTCGATCTCTACATTACATCGTGTGTCTACGTAAGTAAATACAATAATCCAACTGAAATATGTCATCACATCAACGTGGTATTAAAAATTCCAGCTATAATTTGTGGAATGTAAAAACCATATTCTTTCAAATTGATCGTTGTTTCTCGCAAAACGGTGCGACTCAAAACTCTTCGAAGATTAAATAATTAATGCTGAGGGTGGTCACTGGTTACCTTTCTCTTGCCCAATGCATATTGTGGTCTGTATTCCGCGCGTTCCAAAAAGCATCTTCAAGTTTATTATACACTATGAACTCGCCTGTTTCAACGAGCCTATGGAAAAATGTACCTCTTATATTTCACCTTCCAGGGGCACAAAATACGATATACGTGAATTAGTATATTAATGGCGCCACTTAGTTGGCATCGTTTGAAAAAAAATATAGTATAAACTCTGCCAAAAGGAAACGCATAGTTAGATCATGTTAGCGACGGCAGATGTAACAAACGTCCACGATGATCGTAAACTTGTGACCTGGTATAAGGGATGAATGAGATTCCGCGACATATTTAATGATTATACAGACCATCTGACTTTCCTGTATAATTTGGTTGAAAATGACGGCGTACTAAATTTACTATCCACCTTCGAACACAACATCTTTATTAAGGTGAAATATCAACATATTTGTTACTTCTTGGCACCCTATATTTGTTACCATTCGCGGTATGGAGCAAAAGCCACAAAATGTCCAATTATAATCCCAATACTACTTAAAGTACATGTAATAAGGGACGTGCACATGATGCGATGACAACACCCGCAGACAGGTTACTGCACATATAAGGCTATAGGTAACCGAAGGCGGGTTATTACGTACACACATGATAACAATTATAGACAGGATATTGCACACAAGTTAGGGAAGGCTGCGGGCAACATATTATTCGCAGATACCAAAAAAATGTATAGGCAGGACACTGCACCGAAGGGATAATTACAGGAAGGGTATTGTACACACAGGATAATACGTATAGGCTAGTATTGCACACACAAGATGATAACTGTAGGTAGGTAATACTACAAACAGGATAATAAATGCAGGAAGACTATTATAAACAAGATAATGCCCATGGAGAGGCTATTGCACCCACAGGACCATTGTACCCACAGAGCAGCGGTCAGTGTAATAGATGAGAAAAGACACGTTATTGCACACACGGAATAATAATAGTAGACAGGTTATTGAACACACAAGGTTATTGCACATACACGGTAAAACCTAAATACAAATTATATATATAGAGGTTAATAAAGGATAAAATACCTGCATACAGACCGGTTAATGTACATACAAGATAATATCTCCGCACGGTCCATACATGAGAAGCATATTTTTAAAAAAGCTTACAACATCTGATATATGACAAGTTTTCGCAGGTAATCTTGTCCAATACAAATGTAGACTGTAAGAATGCCAGTCTGAGGCTGAATGCGTGCTCTTGGATTCCTCTTCGTCCACGATGCCGATGGATATCAAGGGAGGCCATCCATGAACAACCTTAGGTATACGGCAACTGGGTCTCATCAAGGGCCTGGTTCATGATAATCTCACGTTGAATCCGATAATCTCTTTCGCGCTTGACCAAACTCCACTGTGAAAAAAAACACAGAAGGAAAAGCCTTTGATGTTTCAACTACTCAGGGTCCACGGGGACCAAAAGTATTCGAAAGCTACTCCAATTCATGTGATTGGTGTTTTGTTCATTTCCTAAGTTTTCTTGTAAATTCTTTATCACATGTGTATGACTAAAAATGGAAACAGGCAAATCATTTAATAATTAACTCGTGTGTTCCAGCCATCATACGGATTTTTGTCTAACGGTTATGGCGCTTACATTTTGGTGCATCGTTGCGATGCTAACAATGGTATCAGAGTATCTAAATGCATAGAACCATGCTTGTTCCCTGTCTATAACTAGAACTGTGACTAGTAGACTGTACACCACTCGAAAAATTGGCCAGATGAGCCGAGCATAATATCTTCAGCCGGCGAAAGTAAACTTCATGTAATATCTTATAGAAGAATACATATTACCCTCTTCCCCCCAAAGCTGACACCAACATATATCTTGGCTGTTGACTGTGTGACCAGACAAACTATTATTTGATTTTATACTTGTTTTCCGATGTTAAAATGTTAATTTTAATCGAACAACTTATTAAATTCACAGAATAACTCACCTCCTCTCCAGAAAGCCAAACGCCGGATCGTTTCTTATTCTTCAAATCTTCAATGCGTCGAAGCTGCTGGTGCACTCTTATAGTCTCTAGGTCAAAGCGACCAGGGGTGACAATAACTCTCTGAGGCTGTGAAAAGCGACCAGCTTGGGAAGGCTCCAGTTTTCTGGCAACCATCTTTCTAGGATCTTCGGCCGATATTCCATAGGCCTTGGGTCCGCACCAACTGAATCCAACCGAGAAGAAAACGCGCTTGCTCCACAGAGACCTGTCATATATTGGCATGCCACTGGGAATGGTTATACGAGAGACATTGCCTTCCGTTGAGCGAACCTGAATTTGGACTTCTGCTCCTTCTCGCAATAAAATTCCCTCCAGCATCCGAAGTTTCATTACGGTACCTAAATTTGTCCAGAATTTTTCTCCTCTTATTTTTTGGTGGCCGTGTAGCTGCCGGAAATGTGTATATTGTTGAAATCCAACTCCGTTTCCCAAATGGAATATCGTGGTTTCTTTTTTTCGGTAAGGTCTTTGTTCGTCCTGGGCGGGGTATTTCTTATAAAATGCCTCTTTCCACTTAAAAATGGCTGTCGTCAGCTTGCCCGAATGACAGCGGTTTGCATCATGTCCATCGTCCATTGGCCAGTTAAACATGACAAAGTAAAGATACGCCTCTAGCTCCACCCGATCAGTTTCTGTGATCATGTCATACATTTCTTGGCTGTACCGAATTATATTCACCAAGGTGTATCTAACTCTTACGTTGATCATGGATTGTGTCAAAGCTATACCAATCAGACATTTGTAGTCAAACACAGTTTGATGCTTTGATGTGATATTTTGATGAAGAAACTCCTGCGCATGTTGTAGTGATTGTATTCCGTTTTCTTGTGACGATACATCCAATATTCTTCCAAAAGACCAACCCACAAGTCTTTTCACTCTCCGTCGTCGAAACTCTACAGCTTCCTCTGGATTTAAGATTCCTGGTGACGAATCGCCCTCTTCTCCAAAGTAGCTCAAATGGTGTTCTGTTAGAGCTATCAGTTTCTGTTTGTTATTCCTCTCGACATTCTTTCTATCGTCGTTGACGGCTCCATCCTTGAGGTGAAGAAACTCCTCTTCTAGAAATGTCAAGGCTTCAGATGATTCTTTGCAAAGCAGTTTTAAACGTGCACAAATTCCCTCTCCTAGAGATTCTCTTGCCAGTGGTGGATAATAGTTAGCCTCCACGAGAAACCTGTGAAGTACTTCCTTGTCTTCAAAAGGGGTCAAAGTTCGCAACAAGTCCAGAATAATAGTAGTTACCTGTACCTCTCCAAAATATCCCGCTGTGTTCAAGACCACCATTGTTCTCTCGGTTCTGCTGACCATCTGTTCTTGTCTAAATATGTCAATGGCCTTAAAACCATCGCAAATCGCCTCCAGATCGTCTTTTGTGCAAAGATGGGAGCCATGGCTATACTCTTTTCTGGTCTGGTCATAACGCGCTTTTAGTTTCCTTTTGAATACTTGTCCATAGGTGTCCCAGACACAGGAATTTTGAGATTTCACTCGAGTGCAATCTTCTGCGTACTTAGACGCTTTTGACCAGTTTTCAGCCTCAATGTAAAGCCTGGCAATCTGTTGGGCAACCATTGCATCATCGGTCTTGTCATACACGGTGTCCATGATGAGTGCAGCGGCCTCAACCGATTCTTTTTGGCGTATTTCTTCTACCAAGGGTGAAAACTTTGTACTTTTACCTCGGTGTAACCATGCTCTCTTTTTGACGAGGTTTTTTATGATGCGCATAAGGTCTTCCTGTGCAACGTCATGGCTTTTCAGTATAGGTGCATGGAGTATCTCAAGCATAGCGTCTGATACAGTTTCTGGCTTTGAGTCCAATATTTTTTGCAAAATTTCTCGAGATAAAAGAAAACTAGAAACGCGTAAGCCTTGTACTGCCCCTCTCAATCCCTGGGTCGGTAATCTGATCAGGAGAATTTTCACAGAAGAGCTGAGCTGTGTTTCCCACCTGTTGTTCTTAAGCCTAGACCTGTTGCCTGTGCCAGGAATCATAAGTGGGTCAAAACAGGGAATAGGAATTGGTTTGAAATCAACATCATATGAATTTATCAAGGAAACAAATTTCAGAAGCGTTTGCTCTCTCATATCCGTAATACCTTGAAGAAATTCTTGAACAGTTCTGGAGATATATTCGGGGTTAAAATTTTCCTTCAGAATATTGAAGGCAATTAACGTCTTCGGGTCAACTCCTTTGTTCTCCAAATGATGCTTTTCCAGAGCCGCATGTTTTTCCTTAAACCACAAGAGTTCTTCTTCGTGAAGCTTGTGTGTCAGCCAGATCCATTTGCTTTGGCGGTCTGACGGCACTTTCATACGTCTGTAACTGATTAGCAAGACACAGAAAATGCCGAAGTTTTGTGTACCCTTAGTCATCTGGCGTCCGGTCTCCTCCAGCTCTGCATGTAGTTGGTCTACTCTTTCTTCCTCCGGGAAGTTATCAATCAAAACAAGGACAGGTCGCGGATTCTCGTCCTCTTCAAACGCGTAGAGTTTTGCAATTTGGGCACAAGTCTGTCCAGAGATTTGTTTGACAATGCAACATCGGTACGTAGACCTGCAGTCCCAAAGAACGTGCTTCGAGAGAGTTGTACACCCTGCTCCGGGCTGATGATACAGGTGGACACGTCCTACATTATCACCATCACGAATATCTCCTTGAAGAGAAGCCTTGACTTGATCAGTCAATCTGGTGAACTCTCGTCTCTGACAAACGTGATTCTTGAACCAAAAATTCCACCAAGAAACCTCTCTTCCCTTGTAAAATTGCTCTTCTTCCTTGCTTTCCTTCTCTTTGAGTTTTTCTATTTCGTCTTGAAACTCCGTGTCTTCACATTGATTCAGACTTAACACGTTAATATTCGTGAGGCTGCTTTTTAACTTTTCCTTGAGATGACAAGGGGCCCCTGTTGAAGTTGGCAGTAGACATCTCTGCTCGTCTGTTGGACCCTTCAGTTGTTTCACAAGCTCAGAAACATGTTTCCACGGAATCCCCACCAGAAATCTATTTTCAACCACCAATTTGTGAACATTTCGCCGGATTAGTTCTCGCTTCAGGGGAGAAGCTATGGCATCGTCCTCTGCCATGACGATCCACTGATCTTTAAATTTGGTGTAAATTTCATCAGCAAGAATATCAGCGATAACACCATAATCTTTGGACAACAGTAAGATCATAACGACTGCCCGGTCCTTCGGAATAGCAGTGTAGAAATGCCTCAGAACCTCTTTGAAATTAGTGAATCTTTCGGCCTTCCAGTCAGGAGGAGATAGAGGCTTTTGATCTTGCAAAGCGTAGCCATTAAGAAACATCCATGGTGGCAGACTCGAGTTGGTTATTTCCTCCAAGCGATCACCGCTGTCTTTGGACAGACGTGGATCAAACTCATCGGACGTCAATGTTCGCGTCGTCTTACCCTGCTGTTGTTCGTAGACACCATATAGGCTGTCCTCACTTGCCTTGTCGTCTAGGTCCATTATCATCTGCCACTCGATCATTTTCAAGAAGTCAAAATTTTCCGCAGTTATAAGGCGACGAGACTTGTCGTCGGGTTTACCACACAACAGAAACGGGAAGGCGCCACAATCTAAATTGTCAGTTCCGTCACAGAACAGCTCGACAAACTTGTCACGCAGATTAGGTACACGTGATTTCTTCTGTTCAATGACAAACTTTTCCTCTTCTTCACGCCTTTGTTGAGAAAATTTACCCTTCTCAGCCATATACTTGCGGATGTCATCTCCTTTAAGTTCAAAAATTGTGTCTCCTTTGAAGTTGTACAACTTAGTGTTTTTGTTCTTCTTAGATCGAGATCCATTTGAAATGGAAACAAAAACGGCTTCGTCGCCAACTATCGAATGAAGTGGCACAATATCAACTTCAACCACAAATAAAGGAAGGCTATTTTCAACTTGAATCACTTCAACAAACCTGGCAGGTCTAACACATCGGTCCACCACGCTTTGCTGATCGGGAAAGGTGCTTGCCAGCAGCGTTTTCTTCATCTCTGATGTACTTTTATCCTTGTCCACAGGTATGCCTAGAATTTCTCCTTCCTCAGAAATGCCAAAATGAATTGTTCCGTTCGTGCGACTGTTAATACAGGCTGCAGCATACCGGACAGTTTCGGCAGAAATCTGTGAAAGAAGATCGTCTCCGCTCTTATCCTGGGCTGGAACAAACCAACTGACACGATCGATCATATTAGTGACAGACTTGGACTTGACACTGATAACGGA
This sequence comes from Acanthopleura granulata, assembly GCA_016165875.1. Taxonomy (NCBI): domain Eukaryota; kingdom Metazoa; phylum Mollusca; class Polyplacophora; order Chitonida; family Chitonidae; genus Acanthopleura; species Acanthopleura granulata. Next base: position 25,969,080 of record JABBOT010000080.1, on the reverse strand, counting down.
ATGTTGCCGATATGAAGTTGTAGGCTTTGTGGCTTTGTTAAATTCTGCCAGGAACTCTTCTTCGTATTCTTCTCTTACTGGCGAATCGTTGTTTATCCCCGGTGAATCACCTTGCTTGCTGAGTAAGAACAGTTTCTTCCTGTGACCAAAGCTCATGTTAGAGAACAAGTCGTTTATCTCACTTTGTGTCATTTCAAACAGAACTTCTCCATCGATGTTTTCTTTTTGAATAACACTCAGAAAATCGTCGCTTATACCTTCCTTGTCGGCCCAGACTTTTAAGTGCTTAATCAGGTTATCAGATGACATGGTCTTTACACAGGAAGATACAAAGGCTGTGTGGGCAACTGGAGCACCTGTTAGGAAAAATCTTATAACATAGATCGGTGGTGCAAAAAATGTCGTCAGGGAGTGCACGATACAGTGGAGTTCCTTGATACACCTTAGCTTAGGCTCTTTGGTTCACACTGTTATTGTTTTGTGAAAAATTATCCTACTTTCAGGAATATAAATTTGAAGAATTAGCAGCAACGAGAAGAAGATGATTTATGAATAAGGTTTAGCATTATGAATAAAGTTCAGCTCTCAATATTTTTGAAATAACGTGTGCACCTCTAAAAATAATTTCCGGTCACAAATCGGAAGAACGCATGAAAGTGATCACCACACTTCTGTGTTGATTGCCTCTCTCTTACATGCTACCACCTTTATATACTTTTCATGGATTTTATTTCTTACATATTCCTTTGACATCCAATGTTATTTATTTATTGACCTGATTGGTGTTTTACGCCGCACTCAAAGAATATTTCACTTCTACGACGGCGGCCAGCATTATAGTGGGACGAAACCTGGCAGAGCTCGGAGGAAACCAACGACCAACGCAGTTTGCTGGCAGAGCTTTCCATGTACGGCCGGAGAGGAAGCTAACGTGAGCCGGACATGAACTCACAGCGACCACATTGTTGATAGGCTGCTGGGTCATGCATTACGTTGTCGGGTTGTGTGCGAGCTAAAAACACCTTATGTTTAGCAATGACCTGTAATATTTCAAGCTTTAGGTAATTTAACTAAGAAAACTAAATTATCCCGGCAAATCACGACACCTGAAACAACTGAAATTCTAAGCTGTCTTGTACTTGGCTTTATTCATGGCATTCCTACCTTCTGGTACTACTTGGTTTTCGCCATGTACTGGTATACATGGATTGTCCACCTTTTTTATGTCCAGTGCATACCATTTCTTTCTGATAAGGAGTTAAGGGTTTAAGTTAATCATGTAACACCGATCAACCCACGGACAAACACAATGATACACTTCAGAATTGTTCATCTAATCATGAGCCCCACGGCCATCACTCAAGTAAAAAGGTATAAAGGAATTAGCCATATCCATAAAGGAACAAGCGATACAGATAAATGGCAGGGATTTAATGATACTGCTAATTCATTTATTCATAACAATAAATGATTACTCTTGTCAATAAATGAACTAGGGATATCGATAAATGACTTAGTGATATCGATAAAAAGTGTTTTGTGTTTGATTCCAGTGGAAAGGATTGCTCCCTCTACCTTGTTCTCAGGAACAATCTGAGAGAAATTCTATGTATTTACAATTGCCAAAGTAGCAGGGTTAACCATTGTGGAAGTAAGGCAATGGAATCAGGGGGCTTCACGGAGGTGGGTGCTTTATACTGCAGCGCTTACAGGAACGGCAAGAGCTATACAGGCGATACTATAATATCTGTAAAATATTTGGCAATTTTCATTTGTTTTACTCAGTTTCTGGAAAATTTTGAAACTTTTGGGAAAAATCGTAACAAGGTGTCGGGAAGGAGAAGTAATTATCGGCCGTCTAAAAAAGGCTGAGTCATCGATATCGATAAATAATTCATTAATCGATATCAATAGTTCATTTATCGATATTGATGATAATATTGATAATATTCATAAATCATTCATCGATATCGATAAATACCACTATTTATCTAAACTAATAAAAACCACTATTTATCGATATCGCTAAATTAATTGTCAATATCGATAAATGATTTATTGATAGCAATAAATGATTCATCGATGTCGATAATTCTCGTGTAAATGTTAATTTGGCCTCCATAATCAAACACCAAAATTAAGAAAAATAAAGAAACTGCAGAATTGGATGAACTTACGCGGTTCTATATAAAATAATCCACTCTTCTAATGCGGAAGGTAAAGGCGTGAACTAGCCTGCAAAGAAGAGTGTGTCTAAACTACATATATATTACAGCGCGAAGCTAAAATACCGCAATGTTGTTAACTTCAACAAGGATACAATCTGTCGTTGTTTTTCTTGGCTTTCGCTTTCTTGTCGAACTCAACGAATTGGAAAACCTGCTTTAGAAGATGTAAAACCTTTGTCACATCCCAGTCTGTGCCTGTGTAGGTTATAAGCGTTTGTTTCACTTCCCCGAGGGGGACTTTTGACCCACTGCTCTCCTTATACACTGAAGCAAGGATTGTTTTAGGATCCATCGAAGCTGTGAGAAAGAAACATTGAACGAAAAGTGTTGGTGTGGCATGTTATATATTCTATAACATATAATAAGAAAGTAGTCTCCATCGTAATAAGTTTTAAAAAATGTCTCACAACTAACCATTTCACTCAGTACCCATTTTTCCTGTTGGCTACACATTCAACATATTGGATTCGTTCGACAAACCCACTCGGCAAACAAATAAAAGCCAGTTCATGCAAATCCACAAAGAATTCACACTTTACAATAAATATTTTGATAAATAGTTAAATGTGCTTGGTTTTTTTTTCTTTTTCTTTTTTTTTTTGAGCTCATTTCAAGTCAGAATATAAATGATTAATTGAGGTGATATGTGAGAGTATAAGCCATATATTTATGGCACGGGTCAAAGGGGTATCTACCTTCGTCGGATTTTAAGGAATATACAGACCTACAAGATGATACATCTTACCTGGAGTTATATTTGTACACAGACCACGACAGTTTCCTGTTACACCAATTTTAGGGCAAGAGGGACAGTTGGAATTTTGATGTTATTAATTATCTTTACTGGGATAGCAATATACCAATGGGTCTGCTGAATTCTGTTTTCTATGCGGTATAACTTCACCGGGAACCTGTAAAGTTGCAATGAACTACATGTAGTTCTGGCGAGCTTTGTACATCACCTGTAAAATCATAAGTAATGTCTGAAAGGAGGATAATCAATTCTGTGCTGGATTATGCTTACTATATAGCGTGAATAGCATTTGTGCGATAGACAGAAATCAGACATTTAAATTTTAAAATTGGAAAGTTTTTGTTGGTTTACCCGGTGGAGAATCTTCAGGGGACCCCATGGATGCCGCTAGATGTTCGAAACCATTCTCCATCATAGACTTGTAGAAGGAAGGGTACGTGCCGTGTTTGGTGTACAAGATGTGTACCAGCTTTCTTGTCTGATCTGCCGTCGTCGGCTCATACATAATGCGCTCTTGATCGTCTGGATGGATTGTCCCGTCCTGGACCAGCTGATCAAGGATATGGCTTGGTATGAGATCCTTCTTGAGCTCTACCAGGCTGTTCTTTATCTTTTCTTTATCTACAGACTCCATGATTAATGTTGTCAAAACCAAGGGATGTCCAGCTTCAAATGAGAATCACAGGACATGGTTTAATCTGAAATACCAAGCAGAAAGAAGGTCAAAAAAGTTCATGATTTAATCCGTCCCGATGGGTTCACCAGTGACGCATTGTTCGGTTAAATTTGGCTCGGTGATTTCGGGTACATAATGTTCACAAACGTGTATGGACTCTAAACTGAGAAGAAGACCAGAGGTCATTCCACGTAATAACCAGACATGTGTGACTCATCACTGAATTCTGGTATGGATTTTCACGGAATTTGCATACAGTTTAGTAATTTTCGTTAATACATAGATGATTATCGATACCATACACACTAATGGTACACGATTTGGATACTGATTTTATTCATCCGCCTAGAACATTCATTACGTCTTTTACTGTTCACTGCTTCTCTTTGCATGAATCCGTCCTAATTTTACATTTATATATTTTCTTACTTTTTAAGGGGTTTGTGTTATTTTTCGTTTTTGGAAACTGGCCGGAAGGCATATTTCGGTTGACGGCTGGTATATGAATATCGGTTGACGCCTAGATTCGATCATGTTAATATGACAAATATTTGAACTCTGAAAGTAGTTCAAATGTCACTTCCGATGACAACAATGTATACAGACACGGAAGACCCATTACAGCGACTCAATGTATAAAACTGTCTCAATAGTTTTCGAGACGTATTCAGCAAAGCTAAAAAATGTGGAAACTTTCGATGAAAGGGGCACAACTTAGTACATATTGCCCGACAACGTTTAATTCGATTATGTATTCTAATTTAAAAATAAACACATTCACCCACTTTCATAAATGTAAATCAATGTAATCTACATTTATCACCAGCCATAACGGACGCCCCGTGTCAGTAATTGCAACAGCTATTTCCAACACAGGCCACCAAAGAACTCAGCAAAAAATATATAAAGTAAAAGGTAGGACACGAAGTCACCTAAAGAGAAGCAGTCAACAATTTCCAACGATGACGGAAAGGCGTAAAGAATATTGCGGGCGTTTGAATTCAATCAGTATCCAAATAGTGTGCTATGTGAATATTTAAGTTCAATAATCAAAATATGTCCATCTCATTTGCGCTTTGATCGCAACTGTTTGGGTCTGTATACCCAACATGGTGGTATTATTACTGGCCACCATGTATGTACAAAACCTATAACTCCAGGTTCAGCGGAATTAGACATAATTGTGAAGGAGAGCACCAGACATTCTGGACACTCCATCCCTTCATATTTCCTGACAAGAGAACTGTGTGGCCTAGTCCTCACTGCTTGTGGGGCCTTAGTGACACAGTAAACGGCCGGCGACGCTCGTCTGGACACCCGTGAAGTCTGGCTCTCCACTGGAAGCCATGTGTTTTAATAAATATTGCGTGACAAATTCTTGGGGTTAAAGACACATACATGTACATAAATTTAATTATTTACTTATTCGATTGTTGTTTAACTCACTTACGATTGCGGCCATTTTAGTGGAATTGTTTTGGAAAAACTGAAGGCATTTGATGGGATACCCTTAATTAAGTTGTTCAGTTTTTTTGCCAACCGTCAGACACACGGGCGAACGGAGGTACACAATGACTCCTTTGACCTATTTGGACTGACGAAAGACAAGAAATTGTCATCATGTCAGATTTGAAAACATCCAACAAAGGCAAGACGTGGTTGAGTCTCCGTTCTGAGGCGGTTTACGGTATATACAATGGACGTAATAAATATTCAGCATGTCTATCATTTCGATAGATACAGAACTGCTGCTGTCCTTTATTTACATGATAACAGACGGAGGCCTATAGTCAGACTGGGGGCCTCCGTGGCTCAGTCGGTTAGCGCTCTACCGCAGCGCAATGACCGAAGCCTTCCACCAATGTGGTCGCTGTGAGTTCAAGCCCAGCTCATGCTGGCTTCCTCTCCGGCCGCACGTGGGAAGGTCTGCCAACAACCTGCGGATGGTAGTGGGTTTCCCTCGGGCTCTGCCCGGTTTCCTCCCACTATAATGCTGGCCGCCGTCGTATAAGTGAAACACCAATCAAATAAATACAGACACCTTTAAATAATTTGCTCGAAATCGGTGGAGGGCACCTAGACACTTAAAATATGCACATTAAGCTGAAAATTTCATGAACACCAAATTTCGTCCAGATAACGAAACTCAAGGGTTTAATGACACAAGCCATATGCTTTTCTCTATGGAAACAAATGTATATAAATAAATAAAAATATATAAGAAAACATATACTGGATGACAAAATGCGTAAAATAACCTATACACTTTTTATTTGCATATGCTCGTATCTGTTCATTGAATACACAGAATTTATTACCTATGCGTGTATTTCAATAGTTTTATCTAATTTCTTTTTTCCTTGTGCAGAGAACCGCTGAGTTACGGGTCATGAACTTTGGTTATTGAATTTATTTCTTTATTTATATTTTCAAGCCCAGCTCACCGGTCGTACGTGGGAAGATATGCCAGCAACATGTGGATGGTCGTGGGTTTCACCCGAGCTCGGCCCGGTTTCTTCCACTATAATGCTGGCCGCAGTCGTATAAGTGAAATATTCTTCAGTAAGACTTAAAGAACCAATCAAACAAATTTATTTATTTTATTTATTTATTTACCACGGGACGTTAACCCCAAGATTTATTACGTACACGCTGACCAGGTGAATAACCGTAATCAGTCATTTAAAGCGAAGGTCATAACCCACTTACGTAATGGCTCTTTTGTTCGTCCGCGAGACTTTACGTTACGTATCGCCCAGTTTCGAAGGAACAGCCCCTGCTACCCATTGGTCTCAATTTGTTCTGGTGAATGTATTTTCCGTGAGATATGTATTGAGAACTTGTTAGCAGTATATCCATCGACAATAGTGTTTCTCAGCCAAGTTATGAGACGGTTTGAAGACTTTTCGTTCGTGAAATCCATGACCAGCAGAAATCACGTATTAGAACAAGATTTACCTGCTATAGCATAGGCACGGTGTTGAGAAGCGGCATTTCACATGAACTGTGTCCAACTTGTGGGGCTACTCTTTGTTTCCGACACAGGATACGTTCAGCCCAATAACCAATAAGGAGTTTTTTTTATTATGATTTATTTGCAAAAACACAAAACATCATCGTACTGGAGTGCTGTGGATACTGACAACCCGCCATATCATATATGTATAGGATGGTGCAGGTAGCCATTGGGTATAGGTCAAACCATAGCATGTTGGTATATGGAAGACATGATCTAGACAGAGAGTTAATACTGGGGACAAAGCAACTATCAGAATTTATGTGTCCGAAATCATCTGTGTTATTGTGGATGTATGTCACAAGTTGATCTTTCTCCAATATTGTTGTTTCTTTTTCCAAACCACTCTATGCCATCATTCCATTCTGATCATTCACCTCTCAACCATGTTAATAGGTTTTGACTAATGTTCACTAAAAGATCTATCTGCGATTTCACTGCGTAATACATGAAGTCTTTGGGTACTAGAGGCAACGGTTTTGTGCCGTGTTACATGGCGAGAGCTTTATATGCATTTTTCTGACAGACACTGGACTTCTGAATCTGGATACTGATTGGGTGTGTGGGTTAGCAGTGGTTTGTAGCTGGGGTATTTAAGCCTAGTCGTAAGGGATGTTCAGGGCAGACACCGCGCTGTTACATAGCTGCATAAGTTTTGCTTTCTGTCCCCTCAGGTATCGTATTCCGTCGTATAGATTGTGGTATATATTTCATTTGGAATATTTTTATACTGGGCAATTCTTTTTTGGCAGACGCTATGTTATTACTCAGCTGCATAAACTTTGTTTCTGTCCCCTTAGGTCATCCTGTCCTAAGTACTAAGTCAAGAAGTCCGGGAGCAAAAGAATTCCACACATCACAACCAGTCGTTCTTAGGTTTATTTCCCAGTTTTAAATGAACCTCGCGACATATTACTGTATTTTTGCAGTTGAGTTGGGTGAGTGTTGTTGGCGGGTGAATAACTCCCTTATATAAGAAAGTTACATACCTCTTACCGACACCCGTGTTCAGAGAAACCAGGCGATACGCACCACAAAGACTCGCGGGCAAGAAAGGAGCTAGTATGTACATGATTGTATACCATAGCGATCAGGTTTATGGGTGGAAGAAAAAGGGTAAACCACCTATTGCCACGTGTGACGTACAACTATGCACACAGTGGCGTCGGCACGAAGGGTGGGGGAGGGGGGGGCAATATCTTTGTCCCCTCGCCCCCAACCTTTTTACGCTTACGTATTATATATGAAGTTTTCTCATGTATATCTTTTTGTGATGACGCCATTGCATAGACAGCATGCAAAATTATCCTGTGTGCATAAACGTCAGAATTATCCTACCTATATCTTCATTACAGTACGAGATAAATCCGAATGGAGTGACACTATTTTTGTCTGAAGTGTATACATTTGTTTTCTAAATGCCAATCCCTTTCTAAACCTCTTAAATCGCTCAGAACGCGTCTGAAAAGTTTCAGAGCTTCCCGGGCCTAATCGAACCCTGGACCCTCGCCACGTTCGCTAGGATGGTCGCGCCCCGCCATGAAACAGAATTGGATTGATCTCACCACCTCAGTGGTCAAGGGTTTGATGAGTTCAGAGAGCCAAAAACTTGACCATCTGAGCAAGCGAGGCCCCTATGAGCCCTGATAATTCGCAAAGCCATTCTAACAGCCCCAAGTTCCAAATGATCTAGCTAGCCAAGACGAACGTGTACGGAGATAGGCGAGTTTCTACGAATGACTCCGTCACGTGACTGGTTGGGGAATCCCCGCCAAAATACACCTCCCCCGCACCCCCCCCCCCACCCGTTCATTTCTGAGAAGCGGCTAGACTTAATTATGTCATAGCTGACAATACGACCAAAATCGAAAGGATTCGTTTAACAGCCAAATTCATCACACAGAATAGGCCGGAATAGCATGAAAACGAATACTGTTCGTTCCCACATAACGATTTCAGCATACCTATGTTAACGCTAAAAGCTTATTGCACAAAACTGCAGTAGACAAATGCATTCGGATAAATGCAGCCAAGACACCAGTACGAGAGTAGCTCATCGAACAGGTTAGGGTTAGAACTTACCACAAAATTGGTCTGGAGAGGACTACATTTTTGCTATGAGCCGTCGAGGTTGGAATCAAGGGTTGTTGCACGCAGGGCAGTTCCTATCTGTCTGTGTCCGTTGCTGATGACATCATGCTGCGCATGTCAACGATTGGAATAACTCCAGCAGCTGAGCTAAATGTCACGTGGCCATGAAGGATGTCCCAGGCGTGCTGTACATCCGGTGTGGATGTGATAGCGAGAAATATCACGACTGTTTTGCGTAATATTGCCAACAAAGTAGGTCACTGGGATTTCCCATGGAGTCTGTATCGGCGCTTTGCAACTGCTGCTGCATGGTCGTCCCGCATGCTGTATAGCGCACTGGCACGCCTGTTTGGGCCTACATCAGCTTTACGTCAGCTCTTTCGCTGCAAAACTTAACTCTTTCCCAGGCAGTATAATTCAGTCGGTGGAGTGACAGTATCTCTGATCAGCCAAGCTACGGTTTTCTGGAAAATATTCGGATTTCGTATTTCATTTAAACAAAAGTCCATAGCAACAGAGATGAAAATATGATTGACAACAATATTAGCTTGGGGAATGGAGCGTCTGCCTCGGGATTGGGAGATCCGGGATCAAACCCGGGTCGGATCATACTAAAGACTTCAGAAATGGTACTTGCTGCTGCCTCGCTTGGCAGTCAGTGCTGAGAGGTAAGAACAAGGAAACAGGACTAGTCTACCCGTTGTCAGTATAATGTGACGGGGTGGGGTGTCATGTCTGGTGTCTTCGACTTGATGGTCCAGTGGCGGCAGCACTTTGGCTGCATGGACTAGTCCTGGCATAAGACGACACAGTACATATACGTTCTAAGGACTAATCGTCGTCATATGACTGAAAAATTATTGAGTACGACGTTAAACCCCAAGCATACACACATACATACTACATGCAAAAGACTAAAAACTCATTTTACGGGCGTGACTCCCTCCATTGCTGAATTGTAGATATCCTGGTTATAGAGTGGTGCTGACATCTAATAAAGTTATTTTACAGTGCAAAAGAAGCCGACAGCCTGCTTGGCTGTGGGACACCTGAACGTTCTTACAAAGAGCTTAAGAGCAATTAACAATTATGACTAATTGGTAAGTGGAAGAAAAAATCAACAACAACAACAAAAAAATCCATCCTTTGTGGATGTTTTCTTATGAACATGTTTGTCAGTAACGCCAACTACATAGGCCTATGCGGATCTACTAAGTTCCATGACTAAATGTAGGCCTTCTGGCTTGTCGGCACGACATTCATCATGTCTCAACAAGACACGGCCATGGTGTGACCCATATTATATACATTTAAGTCGAGCAATCAGTCAGTCAACTAGTCGTGTGTTTCAGATATAGAGTGATTGAATATTATGTACGCTATTAAAAAAAGTAGTGGATATTCTATATAAAGGAGTTGTATCTAACAGTATATCAGTAGCACCCTATAGTGCCAAGCATGGTGTGACTTATTAGTAGTGTCTTTAGGAGAGCAAATACGATTGTAACACATTAAGGGTTATTTATGCAGAGCTGGTAATATATTCCTCCTGTGTATTTTTTTCCACACAACAATTTAAGTTAAAACCGTCAACACTGATGAAGGAAACTCAAAATCAAACCTGAATTCGCCTTGCATGAAAAGAATCTCGTCATGTATCTCGTCAGGTGTTATTGATATTAGAATTGTCGATGTAGAGCACGAAGTCTATATATTGGTTATCGAAGCAATTAATGTTTGAGCGCTCCGGTATTGACAACCGAATATTATGTAATGTTAAATCTATATGAAAATGTATATAGGTTTCTGTTCGGGTCCATAGCTGCATATATTAATCCTTAGAGCCATTTAAGATAAAGTCTACTTGTGGCTGTTCTGCTAGTATGTATAAAGAATCCTCCGTTTCATGGGGTTGTTGAGTTCTTGAAAGGGTCATTGGTTGGAGGGCGTAAATAATGCGACTTTTATCCTCGTGGGTGGAGTGTCGGATCTTGTCAGTTTCGGCTGCAGTTTCCTACTGTACCTCACAGCCCCTGAAATATTCACACGGGATCCCCAGCTGGGACCGTTGTTTTACAACAGAACGCCGTATCTGAGCAGAGGTCACTTGACTTCGGGTTAATTGTAGCACCATTTTAATCCCCCCCCCATTCCCCACCCGCCCAAAAAAGCGGAGTTTCCTCAACTAGCATATATGTCTAAAGGTACGTCTTTCTTTCAGAATGACAGTGACTCGAGGATTGCATTTTCAGTCTTCAGATTTAACATCTCATTCTGGGAATGTTTCCAGGTCCACATGTATAGTGTTTACTTATTTATTTATTTGATAGGTGTTTTACGCGGTACACAAGAATATGTCACTTATACGACGGCGGCCAGCATTATGGTGGGAGGAGTCCGGTGGAAACCCACGACCATCCGCCGGTTGCTGGCAGGCCTTCACAGGTACGGCCGGAGAGGAAACCAGTACGTGAATTGCACTGCGTTAGCGCGCTAATCGATTGAGCCACGGAGGGATTGATCCTAAATCTCGAGAACTCTATGCAAGAGGGAAATTTTATAGGGCGAAATGTCCATATATGGACTAATGTCATGGATCCGACTGCTTCTGTCACTCACCACAGGACACGCGGCATCAATTTACCCTGCAATGTAGTCCAGAAACCGGCACGACAATGCATGCTGGTTGGAATAGCGGCACAATTTGATTGAGGATCCGTTTTAATATCTGAAAAGTATTCCGCGTAAATACAATTTGTTAAGTATAATAAACAAAAATTGATATTGACATATGTTTAATTGGACATTCCTGATGTTGTAAGAAAATGCACATCACCGAGTGTAACTTGTGGCATATGAGACAGTTGCAGATTTGGCTTTTTCGTTATAGGGACATGGTCGCCCAAATATTAAGTATTTTAGCGTTTTTACAGAAAGATGAATATTAAGAATTTTTCTCAAGAACTCAAAGTTACAAGCTTTTCATTAATCCCATCCCAAGCATTGTATGTTAAGTGAATGTTTAAAAATAACAAAAAAAAAAAGAAAAAAGGAAAATGGAAAGTGAAAAGCCTGCCAGAATATTTAAATGAGGGGCTGTCAATTCAGTGGAACTAGAGCACGGCTCATGACACGGGTAAGAGAAGGATTTAAGGCTCGCTCGTAACTGGATCAACCAAGAAGATGTGTAAAAGAGAGCTCAGCATGTTGACAAGCAAGTCTAGAGTTGTAACTGATGGTCAGTTGTCGCAAAACTACGCTGCTTCATAGGTGGGTGCAAATGTTGTTGTTGTGGCAGCGTTAAATGTCGAACATGGGTCGCCCTCTTTGTGTTGAATTCGAATAACGACAGAACTTATCCGGCCTCGTACAAGCTACACAGGTCTACTCAATGAATATTTTTTTTATTTCAACGTGACTGATTTAGATTATGAATGAAGTTCGTTAAGACGCCGCAAAGAGAATTTGTTTAAAAATCCAAATTTTGGGCGACAATGTCTCTTTAAAGCATCTGCTTGAAACTGTGGAGCTTCGTCCAATAACCGAAGAAAAATCATGATGCTGATGTATGGGTGGATGACTGACTTGACTATTTAGCCTTACTCTGCACAAAATTTATGATAGTTCGAACGATGTCCGGGGCACATGCTTTTGTAGTCGTGAGGTAGGTAGTATGTGCCCGGCCACGAAAGACATTGCGTCATGACTTGTGTCGCGATTCACAACCCTACATAATAAAACACACAGAATAACGAATACTATCGCTAATTTAATACTAAAATATAGGCCTATATCGCTTTGCATGCACATATTCTTTGTGTATTTGTAAATTGTGCAAATATTTTCTTAAAATTTATACTTTATACCAATAGTAAGATCTTAGAAATACCAATACGCACAGAAATATACGAGCGGTTCAAGATCCATCGTGAGTAACTACGCATGTAGGGCCATTATCTTCTATGCTCTCTGTGCGGCACGGATGTCACTCGTTATCAGAACATAGATAGCTTGACGACGAGTTGCACGCGCCGGGCTCTTTATAACAGATAATCTTTCAGTAACGTAGCTGTGATTTCTACGACGCCGTGTCATTGAAAAAATCCCTTGAGTAAGCATGGCGTGAGAGTACTTTTCCACGACTTGATACATGATACTAGACCAACAGTTGGCGTTTTTACGCCAATATAGAATAAAACCCATGAACAGTGGTCTCCCCTTGTCGAAGGGCTCTGACACTAGTTGATGGGGACGTATGTTAATTTATTGTACCTCGTTTCGATTGGCTGGTCATGTCGGCGCTTCCCTATAAATATTCTGTCATGCTTGTTGCGGTCTCTTTCTAGCCAGCTGCATCGAAGCATTGTGAATAGCACTGCTTGTGAAATAAGTCGGGGTAAGGAACGATTTATAGTAGCATGGGTTGATTTATTTTACGTGTTAATTGTTTTATTCGGAGAGATGCTGTAGCGACAAATTTTCAGTTGTAAACTACTGCATTTTTAGATGCATGATAACAAAGTTCCAACAAAGCAAGACCAAGATTGTTTATTTTGGATAAAACGGCTAAGACACTGCCCGTAGGTTGGCCCATGGCTTGTGAAAACATTTCGTGTCAGAATCGGTGCACTGTGAACACAGGGAGAATAACCTCTGTGCACTTATTTGATATATACAAAGCTTTAAAAAATTCAGTTGTTCACAGAACTAATCATTTACTAATAATTTCATGCCGTTTTCTACCCTTTCCACGGCCGTCACTTGATGTTGCGCTTAACTTGTGTCAAACATGCACCGTATTAACTAGCAAGTAAATTTAATTCTAAAAATTTCCCGGATAATACATGTATTACAGTGTAATGTTATTTAGCAGGGTGTTTCATAACAGGTAGGAAATGTACATAGCGCTATTAATCATTTTTTATAAACCTATATATGTTCAAACTTTCCAGTCAAACCAGCTTGGAGAATTGTTTATACTGGGTATTTTGTTGATAATAAAATATTAGATTTTCAGTACCTCAACATTTCTACTGCAACCACTGGATTAATTGGGCATTTGTCTTGACACTTACACTGAGTCAACTAACATTATTGGTAGACAGAATTTTTTTTTAAGTTCAATTCTAGATTATTGTTTATTGCTCATGGGCAAATCCCCATTTCTCACTCCTGGCATACACATAGTATGTTCACAATCTACATGCACTAGCCTTTTTGCTTAGTATTTATTATCATTTTGCAATGGACTTCTGTGTATGTTTTGTTTGGTTTGTTTTTGCTTGTGGTAGGCTGAGAAGATTTTGGTATCCACGTCATGCCGGAGATACTTGGCCCCTTGGAGCACCTCGATGGCCAGCATCCTTGCGCCAGCCAAACTTCCCCTGTGGATGGGTCCTCGAGCCCTCCTGCTTTCCCCACGTACAAGCGCTTGATTGACCGCATCAATGATAGGGTCAAGTCGGGTGATAAATTCTTCTCCCTGGAGTTTTTCCCACCCAGAACGGCGGCTGGAGCTGTCAACCTTATCAGCAGGTGGGTGGTACTGCTTCACTGTCTTATCATTTGACTATCTGTTTCTTAAGTTGAAGTTGGTGTAAATTTACCTCATTTATGTTCTTTTTTATGTGTTCAGTAATATTTAGTAATAGGTGGCAAAAACTGTTTGTTTTGTTTTCTTTTTGGTGGGCATATTTAGGTATTAAACATTAAATGAGTGTTTTCTTTTTAATCTTATGTAGGGGATAAGGGGAGGAAAATTACTATGATCCTCTCTGTTTGTCTATCTGTGATGCTTTTGTATCCTTTCAATACCTCACAGAACTGTAAAAATGTTATATTTGATGAAATTTTGTCTGCTACTTCCTGTAGTAGAGCCTGTGATCAAGTTCGAAAACCCGCCTGATGTGTGGAGAAATTTTGCATATTTTCTGAAGTTTTCAGTTCTTAACAGCTGGAAATATTGTCCATTTTTTTTATAACATCTTGTGTGCAGGTCTGCTTTTTGGAAGGCTCCATGAAGTTTGAAAAGTAAATAAATTTGTGGATAAGTTTTCCATATTCATCAATATTCTTAACTCTGAGTGGTTATTGGTTTCCCGATAGTAACTGTATCAAATAGTGTCTGATTTCAATACAACTCTGTGCATAGTTTCATTTTGTGGCAGGGCCTCCATGGCTGAGGGGGTTAGCGCACTAGTGCGGCGTTATGACCCTGTGCCTCTCAAATGCAGTCGCTGTGAGCTCAAGTCCAGCTCATGCTTCATGGGAAGGTCTGCCATCAACCTGCAGAAGGTCGTGGGTTTCGCCCGGGCTTTGCCTGGTTTCCTCCCACCATAAGTGAATATTCTTGACTATGGTGTAAAACACTGATCATATAAATAGATATATCATTTTGTGGCCTCTCATGATCAAGTTCAAAAACAACTTTTATCAATGCTTAAGTTTGGCTTATTGAAGTGAACAATTTCCCCGATTCTCTTAGTTTCCATGCAAAAGACGACTCCAATTTTGATCAAGTTCTATGAGCAGATTCAGGTTGTGTCCTCCCATGTCATTTTTGAAAATCGTCTTTATCCCTCTATAACTTTTTCATAGACAGCATGGTAAATAAATTCTCTTAATGAGCTTGTCTTATTTTCACTTGGTGTCTTCATTAGACTATTTTTAGTTCATATTTAAATAATGATGGATAGTCGGTTAGCGTGCTAACGCAGCACAGTGACCGAAGCCTCCCACCAATGCGATCACTGTCAGTTCTAGACCAGCTCATGTTGGCTTCCTCTCCGACCGTATGTGGGAAGGTCTGCCAGCAACCAACGGATGGACGTGGGTTTCCTCCGGGCTCTGCCCGGTTTCCTCCCACAATAATGCTGGTCGCCGTCGTATAAGTGAAATATTTTTGAGTTAAATAAATAAATAAATAATGATGGATAAGGACAGTTTTACACTAAGCAAGGGAAGCTAATAATGCTCTGAAGTGATACACAACCAATTGATTTACTATTTTTGACATGAGATTTTCGTTTTAGATGCACTTTTGTGTTATCAATTCACTACACAGTAAGCAAGAAAGCAGTTGGGTGGCTCAGATCAGTGACTTTTTGCATTGTATTTAGAAGTGCATTATTCAGTGACAGCTAAAATTATCATCACTGTGTTCATTCGGCCCTGAAGTTGGCCTATTTATGGAGTCAAAACAGTTTTTTGTCAGGTATTTATATCTCTGAATATGGTGTTTGGTACATGTGTGTGAAAAGATTGTCTGAACTGTCAGAAGAGTTTGTATGGTAGTTTTAAAGTTTTCAGTTTGCGATTATTCTTGTAAATTCTTATTAATTTATTCAATGATAAAGATTTTGATGATGTAAGCATGGCAAAAGCGTGAATGCAATGATTAATTTATTTCAACAAGGTCAGATAATATTGTCTTGAATACTGGGCAGGTCTGTTGTTCTGGGCAAATTGTCTAACCATCTCTCTAAAGATAGTAATCTTTACTTTGTCCAGCAGGTCATGACCCTGTGCTAGATTGTGGCGTGAATTTGTTTAAGGATTTTTGGGTTGTTTACCTCAGGTAGTTTATTCCAGGACGCCTGCGGTTAGCACTCTAGTCCCAGTGGCCTTTTCTGCTCCCACTTGTTACACAATAATCTAACTTTGTCAGGTACAAAACTTTTCCTTCATCAGCTCATGCAGGGATTTTCCTCAGGGTCATGGGTCATTAGGCCAGTCATTGCACCGCAGATGTCGTAGTAAATATCAGACATGAAAGTGGAAGATTGTTAAGTACTTTTGCCTGGTAAACGCCATGTTAATACATAGGGCAGATATCTGTTAACATTTTTAATCATAGTTATTCGGTGTATGTGTAATTCCTTACCTTGTTCTTGTCACAAACACACTCTATTGTCTAAACATCTTCATATACATGCAGGTGTAATCATGTATATGCAAGTGTAATCATCTACATGAAGGTGTAATCGTGTAAATGTAGTTTAGTTGTAATCACGTAATGTAGTTTAGTTGTAATCATGTAATGTAGTTTAATTGTAATCACATAATGTAGTTCAGTTGTAGTCACGTATCTGTAGTTTATTTGTAATCATGTACATGCAATATGTAATATTCACTAAAAACAGTAGCTTTTTAGTACAGATCAGCAAGAACATACAAATAAACTGTATCTCCTATAGCCAGGTAACTGTTTAGTGTATACGCCAAAGGTTCACAATGCCCCCATTTTCAGACCTCTAACAGGACATTTTTTCCCACAAAAATTCCAAGAAATAAAGAAAAATAACTCATCAAATGGGGTAACCAAGCCATTTTCTCCCTCTTATTTCCACTATAGTCTGAAATGGTACATAAAATATACCTGAAGTGAACTGAAATTAAATGTGTAACTTTTCTCTCAGCGTCGTTTCTTTAGAATCCAAATTTTGCATATAGAAAACATTTTTCTCCCAATGCTGAAGGAAACCTTGATATTGATGCCCGACCCTTGTGCATACATTTATTTATTTATTTTGTACTTAGTGGTGTTTTACGCCATACTAAAGAATATTTCTCTTTTAGCATTATGATGGGCAGAAACTGGGCAGAACCCACGACTATCCGCAGGTTACCCAAGCCCACACAGGTTGATGCTATTGGCATAGTCAAATGTTGAAAAGCAAATTTTATTAAGACTCCTCAGCAGTATGTCAGTATTTTTGGGATTGTGATTTGTCCATAATATCCAATGATTTGCAGCATTGTGAAATGGTATCTTGGGTCGAACCACTTTCACCAAAGGTGCATTGCCAACCTGGTTTCCAAGCCTTGCTAATGCAAACACTAAGATTGTGAAGCCATGGACCCAGGGTTGCCCATGGCTTCCTCCACATGCTTGACGTTGCAAATTTGACACAGCTTTATGTGGTTGTACAAGTAGCAGCTTACTGACTGTGGGCAATATTCAAATATGTAGACAAGAGTTGATTCTATGCCACTGCAGATAGTACAGTGTGATAGCAAATGGTCACCTGATATGAACTTTATTTCAAATAGGGGTGTAATGTGTTCAGCAACTCCTTGTAATGGAAGACACAAAAGTCATCCATTCAGATCTGAATGGCAGGCCTTATAACCTTGAAGATGATGCCATTCTTATTTCTCGATGGCTACAAGTGTTAGAGCTAAGATGTAAAAACATATGTTTGCACCTGCTGCCTTTGTTTATATTACATCTATAATATTGCTGGGCCCCCTGTTTTTATACCAGAAGTGGCATGAATATTGAGGTCATCCAAGGCTAGAGACTTGTTCATGCTACAGTGTGTACAAGTACACAGGGCATGATGAGGTCATCCAAAGCTGGAGACTTGTTTGTGCTACAGTATGTACAAGTAGACAAAACCAGAGGACACCATGGTCATAATGCCCCACATGTTAACAGTCTTCACGGTCCATGGCACAGATGTGTCCTGGTTGACACGTTATCAACATGGTCCAAAAAACCTACCATACATCCAAATCCTTTCACTACACTTAATTTGGAGAAATAAATTTCTGGACAATTAGGGGAAGGTATTTTCCGATACAGCTTTTATTGGTGTTTTTACTGACCATTCCTTCATCTTTGCGAGGTCCGTCCCTTTAAGGTATGGCAGGCCTATTTGCCGACCAACAACAGCTTGGCAATGAAGGAGAGGTGTACACTACTCATACAAGTATATGCAACTTTGATATTAAGGATGGATGGCTTACCTTAGCAACTCTTTGGTAAATCTGGGTACTCCAGGGCATATTTAAAGTAAAAGACAGCTCATGACTGAGGTACTGCTCACTAGAAAGATCATAAAATTCTCTCTTGAATGTAAAAACCTGTTTTGAAATTCTTTGCGGAATAGTCTTCGTTTACAGTGTGTAGCACTGTGCAGCCGACGGGATCTAAAGGTGCCGTTGCTTTTAAACTAATAAGGGACCAATCAGAGAGCTAGGAGATACCAGCTGTTTATAAGCTCTGACGTAAGAAGTCTGAGCTGTCTGTCAGTGTAACATGTAATAACACAGCACTCTGTTTTAATGTTACATGTTTTAATTATAAGAAGTACATCTGTGAAAAACACTGCAAACTATTTCCAGACCATTGTGTTGTAGTGGGAGTAAGTTTTTTGATCATTTCATGTTATAAATTGACATGTATACTTAAGTTACAAACTCAACCTTAGCAGCTTACTACAGTCTCGGTTGACGAGTGATCCGCGCTTGTGACAATTACGTCATAGCCTAGACAGCATGGCTGCGTTTCAAGCTAGTTGATGGAGCATGGTCAGATATCAGTTCCAGCTGTCATAGTAGCTGTTAGAAAAAATACTTTAAGGAAATAAATATAATATTGCCCAACCTTTGTAGAAAACTTCACTCAGAACATACACTGTCTTTCATCTTAAATTGTATTCAACTCCTGTGAAAAATGATCCCATTTCAATATACTTGTT
Source organism: Acanthopleura granulata (assembly GCA_016165875.1). Taxonomy (NCBI): domain Eukaryota; kingdom Metazoa; phylum Mollusca; class Polyplacophora; order Chitonida; family Chitonidae; genus Acanthopleura; species Acanthopleura granulata. The sequence continues at coordinate 25,949,831 of JABBOT010000080.1, read as the reverse complement.
TTTGCTGAAATGAATTTACAACAAAGCCGTAATTTACAACAGTATAAAGTTATGTCCCAATAAGAATTATTATAGCTGATCCTACATGGTCTGGCCCATAATGACAGCAGAAAAAGTGTTGTACACCATTCATCTTTGACAAAGTATTAAAACGTGTTGAAGATGTGTACAGAATAAAATAGATTGCACAGTTGGTTGGAATGTGTAATTTTTGAAAAAATCAGTTGGACCTGAGCCAGAATGATGGAAAATTACCATTGTGAATACATGTACCGCATCCACAGCATGTTAAATGATATAATGGAAGTATTTAAACAGGAGTTAGAAACTTATGTAAATATAATCTTGAAAACTTGAAAAAGTCTGCATTCCCTCATGTGAAGACTTGTCCTAATGGCCTGATGAACTGAGATCAGAAAACTGTGGCTCCCTGTCACAGTGAAAACAATGAGATCGTGAGTTTTTCCTCAAGGTTACAGCGGGCACATCAAGTGCTCACGTGATAGTTTCTATCAGACAGATAACAGTGATAATGACCAGGAATTCTGTCAGTTGTACTTCTTGTCTCGGGTACTTTTCCACCACTGTTATATGGTTGACCCTAACCTGAAGTTTTCCATTGCTTAGAAGAATATATCACTGGAGTTTAAACATATTACTCTCATGAACTCCATGTATATTCAAATTTGTGGCACATGCAGACGCATATGAAAGTTAACTTCATGTACTAGGTTGCCCAACTCCACAGCGTATTGTGGCAAGTGAAATTACTAAAAGTAGTATGAACAAACAACATTTCAGTGCCCTGAAATAAGAAAAAAGAAACCCATACTTTGCTTTTTGAATGTGAACTTTGCAATAAGTTTGTGGCCCATGTACTTCTGGTCTGCTTATCAACGTGTCTATTTAGATTTTTAAACCATTCAGAATTTGTGTAATACAGGTCAACGAATTGGTTGTTTCTTGTGTGTCAGGTTTGAGCGTATGGCAGAGGGTCAGCCGTTGTTCTGTGACATTACCTGGCACCCAGCTGGGAACCCTAGCTGTACAGAGAAACCCACCAGCTCCACATGCATCGCTGGCACCATGCTTAACTACTGTGGACTGGAAACCATGCTTCACATGACCTGCTGTGGCCAATCAAAAGAGGAGATCAGGGCCTGTCTGAAGAAGGCCAAACAACTGGGAATCAAAAACATACTAGCTTTACGAGGAGGTGATTTGAACTTTCTGAAGTGATTCTTTCTGGATAGAGTATTACCACTAAGACAAGTATCATCAGTTTACACAGCCTGTGGTATAGGGTGGATAGAATATAACCATTTAAGACAAGTAACGCCAGTTTACATAATCTGTGGTGAAGGGTGGATAGATTATAACCATTTAAGACAAGTATCGTCAGTTTACACAATCTTTGGTGAAGGATGTATAGAATATAGCAATTTAAGACAAGTATTATCAGTTTACACAATCTGTGGTGAAGGGTGGATACAGTATAACTATTTAAGATAAGTATTGTCAGTTTACACAATCTGTGGTGAACGGTGGATGAAGTATAACCTTCCAGACAAGTTTTGTGAGTTTACACAATCTGTGGTGAAGGGTGTCTATTCACAGTACAAAGTATTTGCATGCACACTATATACACTAGTGTACAAAGTATTTGCATGCACGGTATATACACTAGTGTACAAAGTACTTACATGCACAGTATATACACTGTAGGCCTTACAAAGTATTTGCGTGGTCAGTATATATACTGTATGCAGTACAGTGTATTTGGGTGGTCAGTGTATATACTGTAGGCCATACAGTGTATTTGGGTGGTCAGTGTATATACTGTAGGGTGTACAGTGTATTTGCGTGGTCAGTATATATACTGTAGGCTGTATAGTGTATTTGCGTGATCAGTGTGATATTTTCATATTAGTATAACATGAAGTAGTCTTTCCTGAATTGATAGCTCAGCTAATATTAATTTATCATATTTACTACTTAAATAATCTGTATTGATCAATCATAAAGGAATTTTGTCACTGACAGTATTCTGAAAGTAGCATCGTTCCATTGTATGTATTCAAGAATTTACTTCTACCAAGTCCGTTCATGGCATTTTTATCATGAAAAACATTTTAGTTTGACCATTGTCGTGTGGAACTGGACCCAAATTTTTGAGGATATCTCCAAACAAGTAACCAATATGCTCTGCACAGATCATGTCAAGGTTCACAGGGTTGTTTTAGTGACTCTAAGAAGGCACTGTTTTACCTGTAGATCCACCTGTCGGGGAGGAGGAATGGACCCCCAATGAGAACGGCCTTAACTACGCCTGTGATCTGGTCAGGTTGATACGAGAGGAGTATGGTGACTACTTTGTCATAGCTGTTGCAGGTAAGGTCATTTGGCATATGTTGTTCCAGGTGAAAATAACAAACTTTGATTCATTATCACCCAGGGCCACATTCACCACACTTTTAATCTTTAATGGTTAATCCATTTTCTTGTGAAGTTATTTCAAAAGTAACACATTTTGTTTTTTCTTCAGGGTTTTACACTACATTTAAGTCATCACGCAGGGCCACATTCATAAAGCTCTAAATGTAAACATGTAAACGCATTTTCTTGTAAAAAAAATCTCAGAAATAACTCCATTTTGGGGTTTTTACATTGTATGACAGTCAGAATAATTTGCTTAAGTTGACTTTTTCTGATTTAGTGACTGCCTCAAGGTTGAGAGTTCCTGGATCAGTCAAAATTTTGATAAAACCAAAGAGTTGGCACTTTGCACTCAGCTCTGATAGGTTACTGCGGAGCAAGGAAACAGGACTGATTGGCTAGGTGTCAGCATAATGTGACTGGGGGGTGTGTCATGTCCGGTGTCTTCGGCGTGATGTTCCCATGGCGGCATGAAGTCGCCCTCCCACAATACTGACACAGTATATCTACGCATTTAAGGTCTCCTCCTTGTCATATTACTGAAAAATTCTTGTATGACATGACACCCAAGCATATGTATATTGCTGACCAATTGATCTTGATTCTGTTTCCCCAGGGTATCCCACTGGCCACCCAGACTGCACCTCCTACCATGAAGACTTACACTACCTGAAGACAAAAGTGGATGCAGGGGCGGATTTCATCATCACACAACTGTTCTTCAGTGCAGAGACTTTTGTACGATTTGTGAAAGATTGCAAGGAGATTGGCATCAGCTGTCCAATTTTACCTGGAATCTTACCTATCCAGGTGTGTGCTCTTGATAAGTGGGAATATGATCAAAGTAATTGATTTTTTTCATCAATTATATTCATTTCAGCTGCATATTTTTCAGTTTTACTCTTTTATTTATTTATTTATTGCTGTACGCTGTAATCAAGAATATTTCACGTATACAATGGAGGCCAGCATTGTGTTGTCATGAATCTGGGCAGAGCCTGGAGGAAACCCACATCCAAAAGCAGGTTGCTAGCAGACCTTCCCATGTATGACCGCAAAGGAAGTCTTACTCTATTAAAACTAACGTTCGTCGGATGGATTGAATGAATACTGAAATCATTTATGTTTAAACCTTACGGTTAATAAAATGAAAAGAAACCAATCAAATAAGGTTAATGAGATATACCACAAGCTACATGTACACGATACGGCAAACTTCCTGCTGAACTTCCTGGTGTAATCTATCAGTCCTGTGTTCAGTCAAACCAGTTGCACAATGATACACGTGTCCGGTAAGAAAGGAAGTAAATGATTAAGTTTTATACAAGTCCCCTGCCCATGTACATATGTTGAAAGGAGGAATAAAAAATATTGAAATCCAGGAAAAAACTACCACTATTCTTACATTTATGGGTGCAGATCTTGTACATGTACCAGAATTTGGTTGTAAAGAACACTGGTAACTGCAGACAGGATTTGTAGACTGATTTGCCTGAGAAAACTGTGTGAGTTAATGAATGGAAGTATTTCACAAATAGGCCAGGGGTAGCATACATGTATGTGTGTTTGTCTGTTCCCTTCAGGGCTACCAGTCATTGAGACACATTGTGAAGCTGTCAAAACTGGAAGTGCCTCAGGAAATTCTAGACGCCATCAATCCAATCAAAGACAATGATGAAGCCGTGCGAAATTTTGGCATCCAGCAAGCTGTTAACCTGGCCAAAGCTGTGTTAAACAGTGGTGTGGTACACGGGTTACATTTCTATACTCTTAACCGAGAAGTGGCCACAATACAGATTCTCAAACAAGTCGGACTGTGGACAGAGGAGCCGATGAAGCCGTTGCCATGGAGACCGACAGCCAATTACAACAGGTGTAATGAAGAAGTCCGACCTATTTTCTGGAGCAACCGTCCAAAGAGCTACGTGTACAGGACCAATGACTGGGACGACTTTCCAAATGGCAGATGGGGCAATTCGTCATCTGCCTCTTTTGGACAGCTTTCAGACTACTACCTCTTTTACCTGAAATCGCGATCCTCAAAAGAGGACCTGTTAAAAATGTGGGGAGAGGAACTGTTGTGTGAAGAAGATGTGTGGGATGTGTTCCACAGATTCATCACTGGAGAGCCGAACAGTAATGGAGTTGTGGTGAGTCAGTTCATTGCCTGCACAAAGAGCGCTTCCATTTGTAAGATCTACATGAACGTTGGGTGCAGTCATAAATAGTAGGGTCCTGCAATTTACACTGAAATACTTTAATTGTGAGCTGGCGGATTTCTCCTGATGCTTGTTCATTGTCTAAGGAAGCGACCATGTTAAAGAGGAGATGTGGTTGAGATGAAAATGTCAAAAAATTTTGAATGAATAAACCAACTGAAAATTTGTTTGTTTTCAGTGTTTATATTGTGCATATTGATGTGTACAAAGACTGTAGTCCAAGAGCAGCACATTCATCAACAGCACTAAATACAAAGCCCTGTAGGGTTCACTTGTTGGGTTTAAGTCAGCTATTAATTAAAAGCTGCTGCAATTCAGCAGCTGCCATCAATGTTTTTAAAGTGAAAACTGATTATAATGATTAAAGTCTTTAAGATGAAAACTGATTTATGTCTGGAGTTACCTTTGATGTGGATGAAAAGATAATGTACATCTAATGACCATCTAATTAGTTCTTTTATGACTTGCGTAAGCTGATTTAGTGTGATATACAGATGATTTTGGTCAGTTGCATGCAGTTTGAATTTCATGGAATTTCAAAATCATTCAAAAGGATATACGACAGAGTGATATATGTAAAGCAGCCCACCATAAGTCCTGTTGTGGATTCAGGCTTAGTGAAAACAACTGTGCAGCAATTCCGACCATGCATGGTAAGCCATATGTGACTGGTGGATTATAACTTTCTCCCGTTTCCCACAGGTGAAGCAGATTCCATGGGATGATGATGGTCTTTCTCCAGAAACAGGATTAATTTCTGAGAAACTTGCCTCTTTGAACCAGCGTGGTGTTCTCACCATCAATTCTCAGCCAGCTGTAAACTGTGCTTCGTCCAGCGACCCCAACGTGGGATGGGGCTCGCCAAATGGCTACGTTTTCCAAAAGGTACTTAGATGCAAGGATGAAATGTACAGTTGTGTAGTTTCATTTATTTGCTTTGATTTTGATGTTGGGCGTGCATCATGAGTTCATGTTTGAGGTGTATTATCACACTCCCACACCTAGAACACTCCTGAAACAAATTTTAGATGTGCTAATAACACACACCTTAAATGATGAAGAATCTGGGGAGTGTGCACAAATCACATTGGTTCTTTTCTGCAAGGGGTGTGATAACCACACTCCTGCTCAGAAAGAGAAAAATGAAACCTTGATACATCATCTGTTCAATAGCTTACTGAATGAAGCCAATACTTATGGGTTCAATATTAAATCCAGGTTATCGCAAAGACTTATGCTTTGAGTGTAACAGGTACTGGAGTTACAAGGCTTTAGGACTTTAGGATATGATATTATTATGGGGCTTTACAGTTGATGAACTTTTTGTCTCCATGACAAGGCCTATAACCTGAGTTAATTCAGTCTCAGTTGCTTACCAGCACTGCCGTACCTATTCACGACCTTTGGATTTGACTTGAAATACATTACTGATGAATGTAGCAATACAGTACCTTTACTTTGGTAAAGCAGGGTATGTGTTTATACATTTGCTGCAGGATACATGTAGATGCTAAAACGATATGATGAAAAGGTATGAAATAAAAATGATAAATTTATAATTACTGTACATTAAATTATAATCCATGGTAGGATTATTAATTTAGGATAACATGTAGGTCTTGTTTTTTTTTCATTCCCAGGCATATTTGGAATTCTTCACAGCCAAAGAAAACATCCATGTTCTGAAGGAAGTATTACCTGATTACCCTCAAGTCAACTATCACATCATCAGCCACAGTGTAAGTATTACCTGATTACCCACAAGTCAACTATCACATCATCAGCCACAGTGTAAGTGTTACCTGATTACCCTGAGGTCAACTATCACATCATCAGCCACAGTGTAAGTGTTACCTGATTACCCTCAGGTCAACTATCACATCATCAGCCACAGTGTAAGTGTTACCTGATTACCCTCACGTCAACTATCACATCATCAGCCACAGTGTAAGTGTTACCTGATTACCCTCAAGTCAACTATCACATCATCAGCCACAGTGTAAGTGTTACCTGATTACCCTCAAGTCAACTATCACATCATCAGCCACAGTGTAAGTATTACCTGATTACCCTCAAGTCAACTATCACATCATCAGCCACAGTGTAAGTGTTACCTGATTACCCTGAGGTCAACTATCACATCATCAGCCACAGTGTAAGTGTTACCTGATTACCCTGAGGTCAACTATCACATCATCAGCCACAGTGTAAGTATTACCTGATTACCCTCAAGTCAACTATCACATCATCAGCCACAGTGTAAGTATTACCTGATTACCCTCAAGTCAACTATAACATCATCAGCCACAGTGTAAGTGTTACCTGATTACCCTGAGGTCAACTATCACATCATCAGCCACAGTGTAAGTGTTACCTGATTACCCTGAGGTCAACTATCACATCATCAGCCACAGTGTAAGTATTACCTGATTACCCTCAAGTCAACTATCACATCATCAGCCACAGTGTAAGTGCACTCAGTGTCTCTTATAAATCACTGCCCAGCATCAGCTTTGTGATATCTGACTTGTATGTTGGCATTGTGTTAACAATGAAGAATATAGACGTTCACTTGTCCACGATAGTAACACCAAAAACAAATAAGTTTTATTTTGGTATTACTATATTTCATTTAAAATTTGGCCTTGCAAAATGCTGTTTATGAAGCAGCACTCAACAGTGACTCAAACCTCACAAAAGTAAAACTAGTCATTGACCCTCTAATGTTGATAAATCAGCCAGAATCAAATAAAATGTGTCATTGCAAAAAAAAAAAGAGCTAAACTTTTGGTGTTACAGTGTTGTGTTTTTGATTTTAACTCAGAAAGAAGCAGAATGTGATTTAATGCTGCTCTTGTTATTTCAGGGAGAAGCAGATTACACAAACTGTGATGTCCTGCAGCCCATTGCTGTCACATGGGGCGTTTTCCCGGGGAAGGAGATTGTCCAGCCTACTGTGGTAGACCCCATAGCCTTCAAATTCTGGAAGGTAAGTTCGGTTCAAATAGATTCTACAGAGCCATAAAAGTGACATGGTGAAAAAAAAAGTTATAAACAGAGAAAAAGACTGTCAACGCAAGTGTCAAAGTTTCATGTGTGTTTTGTTTTCAATAAATCATGCCCACGAGATAAATGACAGATAGAAACACACAACATTTTTTCCTAAGTCTTTTGCACAACGTAACGTAACGTATCTCATGCTCTCGACATCTTCATTATGTTGAGTGCATGAGATATGTACTAAGTGGTTCATGCGACGTCTTTACTGAGTCATGCTCTCAAGATATTCGACCAATAAAAACAGTCAGGATGGATATAGTATTATGATAGAGGATATAAATCAACACTCTCTTGTCCTGGACTTGCCGATGTTATTCTGTCACACTAATGCACGTGTAAGCTTGCCGACAACTGTACACGGGATAAAATGTATCCGGTGTGCAGGATGGCAACGTAGGCCTGTAACATTTTGATTGGTCAATTATCTCGAGAACACGACTTGAAGATTTCATGCGCACGACTTAAAAAAAAACAAAAAAAAAACACACACACAGAGGAAAATTTAAATGCTGTATTTTTGGGGGGTTTTTATTGGCAATATATTTCTTTTGCACCATGTCACTTTTACAGCTCAGTATTCAACTGTTACTACCATTCCAAAAAAAAAAAAAAAAGAAGAGAGAGAATGGAGTTCAAATGTTTTAGCAATGGCAGATTTGTGCTTTCTGTCCTTTTTTCTGTTCTTTACATGTATTTATAGTGTGGCTACGGCTTTGAATCAGGGGTTTTGTGAGGCATCTGTGAAGTGCAATGGTTTGCTCTTGACATCTTAGTTTCCCCCTCCCATAAACCTGACCACCATCATAAGGGTAAAAAAAGAATTCTGGACTTAAAACAGCTGTCAAATAAATAAATACATGTACTCAAGTGACACTATTTTGTTCTCAAATATTGGTTTCATTTGTGCAAAGTGTGGGTTACTGCTCTGTACAGTTTGTGATGGAACACTATCCTGCAAAAATACGCATGAAACAGTTGCTCTTACATTCAGGTTTTCCCCGACAGAAATCTGCATCAAATCTTATTTGTGTGTCTACTAGGGTGAAGCATTTGGTTTATGAAAACAGAAGTGGGGGATAGGCCATTTCCTTTAAATTTTCTACTTCAGAAAGCTGCATCAAGTTTTATATCTCTGCGTTCGTGTTGTTATAATTTGGTTTGTGGAAATAAAAGTGAGCGATGGACCATTTCATTCAGGTTTTCTGTAGTGAATCAGATCTTATTTTCACTGTGTTTCTGTTTTTTAGGATGAAGCATTTGGTTTGTGGAAGCATCAGTGGGGCAAGCTGTACCCTGCCGGGTCACCCTCTCAGGCTGTGATAGACTACATACATGATAACTACTTCCTGGTTAACTTAGTGGATAATGACTTTCCTAAAGAAACGTGTCTCTGGGAAATCGTGGAAAAGATGCTGCTGAAAAAGGAACGGTCCAATTCTGCAGAAAACTGAATATGTGGAGACAAAAATACTCAGGGTACAAGACTGCAGAGGGGAAACTTACAAGACTAAACATGTAATGTTAGGAACAGTGACTGCAAAATCTAGTGCAAGATGAAATGTGCTCTGGAGGATTGTATTTAGTTCCGGTGCCATTGTACATTATAATACCTCTTGAACTCAACGCACCACTATATTTTACAAATGAACTTGCATGAATTTTCGTTGAAACCTGTATACCTAATATTATTTTATACAGGCTGCATCTTCGGTAGAGAGCATATAATGCTCTGTAAGGATGAAGATATAATTCGCACAATTGACGTTTTTTTGGTATTTGCATGAATTTATTTCATTACCTTTATTATTTATATGTATCCAGCGGGTCGGTTTACTATTGTATACAATTAAATGGCTGCAACCTGTGCAGTATATATGTATTTAGACCATTGTTGTCTTTTTTTAAATAAATATGATGTTGCATATCTTCCCATACTGAGTACTCTTGGTATTGTAAATGGGCTGGTAGATCTTGGCTCATTTGATTTTGTATGCATTCAAGATGGGACTGTACATAATAGTGCCAAATGTAAGACAGTGGATTTCATTCAGTAAAAGCTTGGCTGGTAAAAAATGCACTGTTAGAGGCACAGGCATTGAAATGATACTTTGATGCCATTACTTCTGTTTTTTTATGAGAAATGAATCAAGCTTCATATTTGAGAAGAGCTAAACTTAAAAAAAAAAACAAAAAAACAAAAAAAAAACCTAGGTCTTTTTCACTGGATAGAAGTGGTGTGTTTCTTTTGCTCCTCGGTTGAGTTTTCCAAATCTAATTTAGAAGAAACCATTTCAAAATAACACACTTAGTCCATTTTGTTTTAAGTTCTATCCTTAATAGCTCGAGAGCCTAAGTACGTGATCTATTGTTTGTCGCAAGGCATTGTTGTAAGTGGTGACCGGGCCTTATTACTTGTTATCAGGAAAACAGTCCTTCAGGTTCTTGACACCAAATTTGGCACACAGCCAAATGTACGCAGTTCCCAAACAACAAAGTAGATACAACACAAAACTGGTGCATTCACATCCAGGTTTTCCAGGATGTATTGGCCGCAGATAAGCAATGAGGTAATGATGGGGTTAGGACTTTAGTGCCATAGGGGTTGAACAAGAGGGCTTTTCACATTGTCTCCACATTCACCTGTACTTTATCAGGCTTGATTTTTGTATTCATCGTAATGCTTTAACTCGTACTAAGCCTTGCATATGTTGCAGATGAATTTTGAGATTAATATTGTCCTCTTAAATTCTGCCAACATTATTATGGTAGTTAGGGATAGCACTGCATTTAAAACAGATCAGATTTATTCATGAAAACTGTCTGAAAGTTACTACACTTCAACATGTTGTGAATAAGCACTTAAATTCTGCGCAGGGTTTTCTGGGCCATTTTTGCTCTGTTCGGCTTTCTTGTTTAGATAGTTGATTTGTGTTCTACACCGTACTCCAGAATATTTCACGTATACTACAGCAACCAGCATCATGGTGGGAGGAAACCGGGCAGAGCCGGAGAGCAAGCCAGCATGAGCTGGATTTGAACTCGCAGCAATCGCATTGATGGGAGGCTTCTGGGTCATTGCGCTGCGCCAGCATGCTAACAAACTGAGGAAAGGAGGTCCCTGCTATCATGTTTAAGAATGCTAGAAATCCTTAGAGGTGAAATTTGGCCAACGTTTTTTTATTTCACTTTCTGATTCTCCATTTTCTTTTCTTTCCTCTCGTGTAATGATGAATTCCGAAATCTAATTGCAAAAACCTTAAATTAGAGAAAATGTGTAACTTTTGCACAAAGGCAGTTGTGTTTTCTTAGCCTGACTGCTGAGAGGATTAACTCTCCGACGGGGATAACCTACTGTGAAGGGACGTGCCTCTGGTAAATATGTACTACTTCTACTAACGCTTGCAGGACTGCACCACTGATTGTGAAGGTTTCTACCCAAGTAGACATTATGAACCTCATGTAGACCGTAATCACCACAGCAGACTGCTGTCCAGGAAGCGATCTATGATCACATGCGAGCAGGTTTTGTTCAGAACTGTTATGGTAAAACAGTAATTTTCGCTTCCATGTAGTTTCAATTTACAAATTTGTAAGCTGGGCAATTGGTGATTAAAATCAATTTGCTAACAAATTAATGACTAATTTTGACACACATGATGCTCCTTAAGATATTTGGAACACGTGTGTCGGTACCGTAAATAATCTAAAAAGCTAAAAAGTCTTTGGATAGCTTTCCTACGTTTAAAGGGCTTGGTAAAGAATGTCAAAATTTACAAAAGATTTTAACATTGCTTTTTTTCAAGCCTTCGTTTCATTTTCCTTAATACGACAGTTAGGTGAATTTTTTATATATGTTTTTTTTATATGTATATACTGAGCTACACAGCCAAGGCAAAATGTATAATTTTACATAACAGGGGTTCTATAGTATCATTTAACTGACTACACATGCATATACGTAGTCTTGTATTGCGTACACAGATGGATTATCCGCTAAGGGCCGTTTTCACAGGCTCGCCTTACGCTGAAGACCCAAGGCTTGCGGACCACCTGTCCTCAGCTAGTGCGAGTTGTAAGCATGTAATCCATGCACACTTAGGAAAGTTTATCATTCTACTCTGAGCAAAAGTTGCTGGCGGCTGGCGGTCAATATGAATAGATGACGAGTAGAAATGGACGTGTGTAGAAAGGCAGAAGAATTTACAAATTTTAAGATATATCTCGCATTCATTTTCACCGAAAACACTCTCGCAGAGGAAAGATCGTGATACGTCGAAATTTCGGAGGAGTAATATATTTTTTATTCAAGCCTCCAACACTTTAAACGGGATGAGACGCTCTGTTCTTCCAGATCAAACCCGTGCGTTTAGTGTAAGAGCCTTGAGAACTTTAATTCCTTGGGTGTACGACAGTTGAAGTAATTTTGACCTTACATTTAATCGCAAATTTTACTGAAAATTAAAGTGGTAAATCATAATAAACTGAAAAGTGCTAAATACATAACGTAATAATTGGTTTGAAAATCTCATTCAATGTCCATGGTTTCATTTTAAATAACATTAAGAGAATGTTTGATTGTATCCTGTGTAAACTGCGTCCATCAGTGCGCAAACCTGACCTCCAGCACGTACCAATCCATCTGTTTGCACTACTCTCTAAAGGCCATGGTTTACGATCGAATGGTACATTTTTATGGGAAAAATGGACATCCACATAATTTCGTGTACCAATGTCTTTACTACATCCACAATGATGATACAGTGATACCTAATTCTTGTACCACCGGTACGCATGCATTGTGGATGTGCACATTTGTACACACGAATGTCGTTTTACAGAGCAGCCTACCTGGCAGTTTCTTTCAGACTCGGACCGCAGCATAGGTTATACATGCAATTGCTTTCTTTATTATTTTAAAGGATATATCGTCACGATGACCTTTCGTTCAGGTATATGCAATGTGGGCCGCAACAGATGTCAGAATGTTTTTAAAAAATGTCATATTCATTGTACAGGCACCTACATTGAAGGAATTAAATTTCTACGTTGAAACTGCGAACGTTTTGATCAAATTTCTGATTTCCCTGGTATGTATATATATATATAACTCATTAAAAAATGGCAAGTCCCATTTCACAACTGGATTTGTGTAAATTGAAACTGGTACCTTAAAAATCTTCCGCTGACTCTGTTGAGAGTTTGAATTTTCGTTTCTCTAAAGGATTAACCTGTTCCTGGTTATGGATTAATTCGTTATGAGGAAAGGATTAATTCGTTACCAGGAACAGATTTCCGTCAGACCAACGGAAAAGCAATCCGTCGTCTCTCAAATAACGGATTAAACGAAAAATTTTTCAGGGTATGAAAGTTCACGTTGGATTTATCTACTCTCCCGGCCCCTGGATCACAAAGCTGTCTTAGACTCAAGTCTTAACTTTATTCCTGATCTTATATTTGAACATAAAACACTAATTTTCATTTTTGTCATGAAGATTTAAGACAACTTCTGATAATAACGTAGATAAATTCATCTGGTGAGCTACTGTTTTTTAGTTAAGACTATGTCTGGCTTAATTAAGACAGCTTTGTGACCCTGAGGCCCCGTGGTGATAAATAGGGACTGA